>CM075008.1:10672945-10686656 GCA_037576675.1 Pangasius sanitwongsei | reverse complement strand
CCTGATCTCAACCCAATAGAGCTGCTTTTCACTTACTGAAGACAAGACTGAAGGCAGAAAGACCCACAAACAAGCAGTGGCTGCAGTGAAGGCCTGGCAAAGCATCTCCAGGGAGGAAACTCAGAATTTGAGTTTTATATATATATATATATATATATATATATATATAAATAAAACACATATGCAGTATTTGTTGTACGTGCAATGCCACTTAAATGTCAAATGATTCAAAATTGTATCACCTTACAGTAATTACTTCTAAGTTGAACAGTGGGGTATTTGCTCTTATGTAAAATTAAAAACTGACAATTTAGATTTACTATATTAAAAATATAGGCCCCACAGTAGGAATGTGATGCAACAAAAGTCAGTACACCTTTCATTACTGAGATTTAAATCTTTTATTTTTTCAATACTTCGTACGTCCACCATTATTTCAGCATGGAGGATGCCAGTGTTGCACAAATTTCTAGAGAGATGTTCTTCCATTCTTCAGAAACAACTTTTTCCAGCTGCTTTTTGCTAGAGGGGCTGTGTTGCTCTACCTTTCTCTTTAAAATACCATAAATGTGTTCTATTGGATTCAAGTCAGACAACATACTTGGCCAGGTCATAGTTTTCACTTTTTTCTTCTTTAGAAACTCTTGCGTGATTTTTGGCAGTTTGGTTTGGATCGCTGTCATGCTGGAATATTCCTCTTCTACCATGCTTCTGGAGACTGGGAGTCATCTTGTCATCCAGTATTTTGGTATATCCACAGGCATTCATGGTGTCATCTATAAATGTCATCTCCCCAACACCTTTTGCAGCCCCATATCACACGCCCACCTCCGTGCTTCACTATGCATTCACTGTGGTATTCCTGGCCAGGTCCACGCCAAACATGCTGGACCCCATCTGAGCCGAATTTATCTTTGTCTCATCTGACCAAAAAATGTGCTCACAATATTCATTAGGCTTCTTTTCATGTTCTTTAGCAAAGTTTAAAGTAAGGGTTTTTTTTTCTTCTTGGATGCCGTCCATAGAGATTGACGTTATGCAATATTCTTTGCACTCTCTGAGCTGTCAGAGAAGCTCCCATTTCCATTGATAACCCCGCTGCCAAGACTGAAGCACTTGCCCATCTGTTTTTCAGAGCTAGAGTGTCCAAGTAGCAAACTGTCCGTGGCGTCATTTTAGGAGGACAGCCACTGCGGCTCTGATTAGTGGTACTATGACTCGTTCTATACCTCCTGATTACTGCTGCAACTGTGTTTTGACTGACTTTTAGTTGGTCACCAAACTTTCTGTATCCTTTTCCGTCTTTGCGGATTTTTACCAATCCTCTGGCAATTCTCCTCCGTGTGGATCCTTGATGCAGACACAGAGGTAGACACAGCCCACAGGTCCAAAATTGAGAAAGTTCTGGTGTTAATAGGTCATAAGTTCATGCATTTAGGCTAATTGGAAATCACAGGTACTCAATTTTGTTTCAGTGATCACAGGTTTTCTAACTTGTGTGTCACTTATCACAGGTGTATTCACTAGGTGTATTCACCTAGTCTTTCAAAGGCTTTCTAAAACCAAGATTGGACTCAATTATACTACTGCACCTCCCGTTTCCAAAATGATATATGATGCATATTGATTTTCAGGGGAAAATAGCAGCAGTGACATCTGAAGCATGGATGCACTTGCACACACACACACACAAACACACACTAAGCTGCACATGCGTATCCTCTCAAATAAATGCAGTCTTTAGACCAATTATATCTACTTATGAGTCATGACCTGCTGCTTGGCAACCAAGTCATTAGAGAGAGACAGAATGAGTGAGAGAGACAGGAAGGATCTTGCTAGATTTTTGATAAAAGAGGTGTATTAGGAGCCATAGAGTGGTAGTCAGTGAGAGACAAAGACAGACAGAAAGAGAGAGAGAGACAGAATTTTGCTAGATTTTTATAAAAGAGGTGTATTAGGAGCAAGAGAGTGATAATGAGAGTCCTATAAATTCACCAAGAGACAAACATAAGGGTGATGAGGTGAGAGCTAAGTGAGAGAGTAAAAGGTGAGAGAGCACACCAAAGACAGGTACACGAGAGAGAGAGAGAAAGAGAGAGAAAGAGAACGTGATGGGCCACGTGAGGCCGGCTCAGACACTGCGGGCTGGTTACATAAACACACCCCCTGCTCTGTCTCCTCATGAACTCAGCAGACGGCGCTCCCATCCAAGCTCTTTCCTCGCTGCAGTGCAATGTTTCCTCCCTCCCTCCCTCCCTCTTTCTCTCACGTGGCTCCTCACATGCTTTTGCTCTCCCTGCCTCCATATCTCTCTCTCTCTCTCACACACACACACACACACACACACACACACACAAACATCCACAGTCCATGGGGAGCCTGGAGTCAGAGCTGCACAGGTCTGCATGAGACTGCAGCACCACACTGACAGCAGTGAGGACACGGAACACACTTCACAAAACTGCTGATATAACACACACACCAGCACATACATATACACACACACACACACACACACACACACACACACACACAAGAATTTTTCTCTTGCAAAAGCACAGCTAAATTAAACCCATGTGAATATTCTTGCCAAGCCTCTCAAAGTGTGGAGGTCTAGGATGATGTTTCACCCTGCGCCTCATGCTTCAGGCAGATTTGTCCTAATTAATCCTGCCCTAATTGACTCGTCTCTAATTGGCTGTTCTCTAAATATGACCTCAGGGTGGATGTGAAAGAACAGCAAAAGAAAAGCTTCATTTCTACTGTGTCAAAGCTTCAGGAAGCCCTGATCGCACAGTCTCTCCTTCACACCTCTCGCTCATTCCTCTGCGATTCTTTTTGTGGCTGCAGTCAGCGCTCTGCAGTATTGATTTGTAGTAGAGGCAGTTTTGTGCACCCCCTCCTCTCTCTCACTGTCTCTGTTCTCACGGCGAGCGCGTCCTCGCGTGCCTCTGCCTTATGTAAGAGCGCTCAGTGCTCTGTCCACTGAATACTGATTAGCTGTCTGGAGCTCCCAACTCGCCGCACTCAGCCATCCGGAGCCAGCAGCACCATGGAGGGCTGAGCACTGAGCTTAGCTCATTTATCTCCCAAGCACGCACACGCACAGATACACAGACACAGACACACACACACACACACACACACACACACATTTACACTCTCCTCTCTCAGCCTGAAGAGCTGTACGGGTCAACAGGTTTAAAAGTGACACTGAAGTTTGGGTGTTTCTCTAGGGCCCTCTCCTGGTGACTGAACCCTGATAAAAAAATTTTCCAGACTCCCTTAGGAGCACTCAAGTCTGACTCATCAGACACGGTCTTCACTGTTTCCCCAGCACAATATAGCTCACTTCTACTGCACTAAACATATTGCCTTTGCCAGCTCCAGGCTGTAGAAAAGGTAAAGGGATAAGGTAAGATAAGATTTTTGACATGCTGTGATGCTGTGGGCCACATGGCTGGAGTCATTACTGATCCATGGGGTAAAATAATAAAAACCACACTTTTTAAATAAACTTTCAATCTGTCCATACCACACAGATTCAACAAGGTACACAGGCATTAGTCTAAATGTGAAAAAAACACATACAAGCTTGCTTGTTTTTGTTGCTGTTACAAAATGTACTAAGGTGTATGTCTCATTTAAGGCATGTGAACATAAAAAGTATTATATAGGTATTATATACTTTTATAAACACTGGGATTGAGTGCAATTTAAAAAAAACAAAAGGTGTGCGTTATAATGAGCTATAAACTGTAGTGCAGATATTATACTATGGCTTGTGCATTTGTTCATTAAGACAAGCGTGTATAAAATGTTCTTATAAATAAATATATATTTAAAAAAAAATACCACAGCAATGCTGAATTCTTGATTCTGATTAGTCGAGAGGTGTTGATACATTTTCTTGAATTCTCGATTCTGATTATTCAGGAGGTGATTTCTACAACAGGACGGCTCTGACAGTAATTCCAGCTGTAAAGATTCATATTGTTGCTATAGTAACAGCTAATTCACAGGGAATTGTATGGCAGACACACCACATAATCTAAGCCTTACAATAAAAAGCATGTTGTTATTTAACAAAGAAAGCATACAATTGCTCATATGGTGAAGTTTTCTGTAAGGAAACGTTTATTTAATATTTATGGAAAGAGGCTCAGGTGTGACTGCTTCCTAACAGTGGCACCAACAGTCTAGCACCAACATTCAGTAAGTTTTTCCACTAGAGGAAAGTCTTCAGGAACGATGACATTTGGGTTACTCTGTAACATGACAAGCTGGATGTCTTTTTTTTTCTCCAATCATCTTAACTTCACGTGTGGGGGAAAAAAAAAGAGGTTGGTCAAACAAGCTGGTTTGAGTTTATAGTTATTAACGTAACTAACGCTAGTGATAACAGGAACTAACCCATCTCAAACTTGTTCCACAACACTTAATGTAATTAGGAAAATAATCCCGTTGTTGATTATTGTCCTAAAACGGCACATCCCGAAGTGTCCTATTCTCAACTCATTTAACCGGATACTGTAATATCATATACACATGCATTATAAAGCATTATGCATATAAACATAACTAGGGTAATATTGCACATTGTAAGATGCTGTGTATGCTATATAGCATGCTGTAAATGCATTTATAAAGCATTATGAATGCAGGATTCATAAGAAATGTTAATCGAATTTCTGGACCAGTCAGATCAGATTGTGAGTGTGTTTAAACATTCTGATGTGGAGAATTTGTCACAAGAACAACAACAAAGAGGAAACCTAGCATGAAAGTACATCAAGGTAGAACCTTACTGAAGGAACAGACATGGTATAAGCGAGCTTCTTCAGTTTTTGCCAGTTTTGTCTGCACCCTGTCTGGTGTCCTAAGCTACTGAGCATACACACACCAGCTTTGTTACAATGTCTACCAATGTAGTCATGTGAGTAAATGTACCACTGTCTGAATGAACAAATGTGATTGGTTCTGCTTTAACTTTTTTAACTCTTCTGTGTATTGTGTGCATTCTGACAACGTACTTCTTTAAATTTTATTATACAATAACCTCAAAGGCCACTACATCAGATGGCAATGGACATAAATAACCTGTCCAACTGGAAACCACTTGGCATACAAAATATACACCACTTTAATAGTACCACCTGAAAACTTGCTCATTCATGTGACTATCCAAACAGCTAATCACTTGGCAGCAGAAAATTATGCAGATAAACGTAATAGCTTTAGGTTATTTTCACATCAGAATGGGGACAGAATCTCTCTTTTGCTGTTGTAGCTCATCTGACTCAAAGTTTGATGCATTCTGTGTTTTGAGGTGTTTTTCTGTTCGCCATGGTTGTAAAGAGTGGTTATTTGAGTTATAATAGCCTTCCTGTCTCATGCATTCTCTGGCCATTCTCCTCTGACCACTCTTATCAACAAGTTTCCGCCCGCAAGACTACTGCTCACTGGATGTTTGTTGTTTTTCACGCCATTATGAAACCCCAGGAGATTAGCAGTTCTTGAAGTGCTCAAATCAACCCCTCTAGCACCAACAACAATGCCCCGGTCAAAGTCTCTAAGTAACAAAGTCAAAGATCACATTGCTCCCCATCCTGACGTTTGATGTGAATATTACCTAAAGCTTTTGACCTGTATCTGCATGATTTTCTGCATTGGACTGCTGCCACATGATTGGCAGACTGGAGAATTCTATAAATGTTCCTAATAAAGTGGGCGGTGAGTGTAGCTCTTTTGAAAACCACTTTATAACACATTGCTGTTAATCTGTTTAATACGAATGAACCAAGCGTCTCCCACTGACCTGGTCATCAAAAGTCTCCTTCTTGTCCAGCATTTCGCGGAGCGTCTGCAGAATCTTAATACACAACTTCTCTTCCTTATCCATCAGCTTCTTTGTGTGCTTTATCAGCCTATAAGCATACAGAGCCCAGTTAAGAAAGTTTTACCATTCAAAAGTTTCTTTCCATTTTATATGGGAAAAGACATGGCATCCAGGACACATGTTTCAGAAAATCTTAAAATATCTCAGATGCATGTATTCTTTATTGACCTTACATGAGAAAGTAACAGGTTAGTCATAGTGGTGCAGCGGGAGGACCGCATGCTGTGGCTTTCAGAATGACTCATGCAGGCTTGAGTGCTTATGCAATAGTACAGACCAATCAGGCTGACACACACACGCAGGTAAGTGCTGTTCGAACACCTAATGCAAGAGCGGAAGTCATTCATGGCAGAGCCCAATTCAGCGCCCACTCAAGAAAGGAACAACACTTCGGCCTGCCCCGGGTCACACCTCTACACCTCTCTGAAATAGCATCTTGCCTCTGACCCATCTGCCACATCTTCATGGTTTCGTTTACCAGATACAAATGTTGACTTCATAGGGATGTACAAATCAGTAACCCAGATATCCGGAACAAGCAGATTTTGTGTCTAGGCTATTGGTTTGTAGTTGCCTGCTGGACAAGTAGGTATACTAATCAGAAAACTTTTGGTAAAGTCAGTAGGAAGCAGTGTGCTTAACCCTATTATGAGTCACTGTAACTATAGCACATGCTTCAGAATTCCAGCACCTGCTGCACAACACACATCAGCAGATGTGCAATATCCATAGAATATTTTTCACAAGGTGGAATAATTAGCATGGATGGATGACAGATGATCATTTCAGAATCAGACACACATAGGTATGTGGAAACGCTGACGAAATCGAGTTTTATTTATCTCCTTCTTTTATTTATCTCCTTCTTATTACACAGTGTCACCTCGTGGTTAAACATGTCGAGAGCAAACAAAGATGCTAGTTAGACTAGAATATAATCTTTAAGACAGAACATCACAGTGTACACCTGAAACATTTGCCAACGACGTGCTGATTTTTTGACGAGGCTGCAAACAATGGAAGTTTATTTATAAATTTTGTTAGAAGAGGATAATTATGATGAATTTTTCATTACTTAGTTACATTAGCTCCTGTATGTTATGATGTTATGTTAGCTACAATTTTTTTTTTTTTTAGCCTAGTCAGTTAGATTTCCGGGCAAAACATGGAACTAGACTGCACATTAGAGCTTTCACCTGCTCGGCGGGCTAGCTAACGAATTTATGATTTGTCCACCCCTGCTTAACGTGATCTAGTGTTACATATGTAGATGTACACAGCATTTATTTGATTAAATAGTAAATTGGACTGAAAGAAAGTGTTTGTGTGTGTGTTCGTACTTGGTCATGAAGGCTCCGGTCTCACAGCGCAGTCGTGCTGGCTCGGGGAACAACAGCTCTGGACTATGCAGGATGTCAACCAATACAGAGAACTCGGCCTGCACCAGTGGACTGAACTGCTCTTTTAGATACTGCACTACCCCCTAACACACACACACACACACACACACACGGACACGGACACGGACACACAGCAGGTGGTGCTATCACTTACACAAGTATGAGCTCAGTTTCTGAGATCACAAAATAAGATTCATGATTTTGGACAAGATTGTCCATTTTGTTTTAAATTATTACAAGATGATGCGACACCCAGAAACTTTTAACCCAAAGTCTGCTTTAAATACTTGGAGCCAGAGCTTTTATACAGAATGTGACAGAGTGACGCAGGGTACCTGCAGTTTTTCAATTATGTTCTTGTAGTCCGGCGTCCCCAGCATTTCTTTGCGAGGTCGAGTACGAGCTGATAGCCTCCAGTCTTTGGCAGCACGCTGTACCATGTTGGTGTGAGTCTTCTGAGACAGAAAGTTCACCTGACCGTCCAGATCTACTGGTAGAGCTATGTTCCGGCTCTTAGCTGTGAGGAAAAAAACAAACAAAATAAAATGCTTTTTTCATTCATTCATTCATTCATTCATCCATCCACCCATCAATAAGAACTTTATCCGGCTCAGGGAAGTGGTGGATTCAGAGCCTATCCCAGGAACACTGAGCTCAAGGCCGGAACACACTCCAGATGGGATGCCAGTCCATCGCACACACACATTCACATCTAGGGGCAATTTAGAGTATCCAATCCACCTATCAGCATGTTTTCAAGAGGTGGAAGGAAACCCACACAGGAGAACAATGTGAAATAACACAGACAGTAATCCGAGCTCAGGATCAAACCCTGGAGCTGTGAAATGCCACTGCTTCCCACTGCTGTCATAAAATGCTTTATTTAAGAGAAAATTACTTATATTCCAGTCTGGTGATGTAATTGCTACCTGGTGACCTCATCTCCTGAGCCAGCATTGCAGAAAGTGCATGTGTGACCTAACAAAACCATTTGCACTCAACTGTTTTTTCAAAATCTCATCAGTGTAAGATTGTTAAAAAAAAATTAAGGGTTTTGTGGATTATATTTACTTGATACGATAATATTTTTTAACAAAAAAAGGATTTCTGTTCCAATGAAAAAGGATAAAAGGCAATTAAACTTGAAGGTAACGCTTTAGTGAGGTTAGTGAGAATCAAATAGAAGCTTTAGAAAGAAAAAATAAATGTTTTATACAATATTTAAGCAACAGATTCATGGCTATTGATTTGAATGACTACACAAACGATGTTCATCTTTGTTGGTCAGGCTGGCTGCCGTTACTACTACAATTCTTAAACTGGCTTTTGAGTGAAGAATCATTCAAGTTGTTGCTCATCTTTCGGCTGTTCCCGTTAAGGGTCGCCACAGCAGATCACTGGTCCGCGTATTTGATTTGGCATAGCTTTTACACCTGATGCCCTTCCTGACGCAACTCTCCCCAATTTTATCCTGGCTTGGGACCGGCAACGAGGGCGCACTGTTGCACGCAACCCCAGTGGCTGGGGTCAGGTCCCTGCGCGGGAATCAAACCCAGGCCGCAGCGGTGAGAGCCCCGAAGGCCTAACCACTAGTCCTCCGGGGACCCCGTTTAAGAATTATTAAAGTAAAGGCATGAATATAGGTAATAAACAAAAGAAGATTGCCTCACATGATGTAAGCAGTGGAACTTCCAGGCTTACACACCAGCAACCACTTGATATACTAATACATTAGTATGCCCAATTTGTTTGTAAGTTTGCACTGCTTCAAGCTGTGGTAACTCACCCACATCAGCGAGGGTCTTGATGCAGGCCTCGATGTTCGTCTTCTGCAGAGCACTGATCCAAGTGCAGTTACAGACTCTGAGGGTGGACTGCAGCAGACGTACGAACGTGCCCTGATGGGTCTGAAACAGAATTATAGAGAGAAAATTGAACCATGTGACTGGTAAGAGTGGTTAAAATTGGTGTAGTGTTTGCAGAGCAACGACACACGTGGTTGACAGGATGACTAAAAGACGATAAGGTGCGAAGTGTAGGAGCATGTTTCTCAAAAAAAAAGCAGTGTGTGTGCTTTATACCTGCAGATTGGCGGTGCTGACAGAAAACTGAGAACCAAAGAAGCCTTTGACGATGGCTATGATGACTTCAGTGACATATTTCTCCAGCATGGGGTCAGCTCTATTTCTTTCTGTGGTGCCACCGCACACCTGAAAAAAAAGTGTGTACGCACACCCCACATGATCCAATGTATTACATCTACAAAAAGATAGCACAGGGTCCTTTTAAGCCATGCTGGTGTCCTTACTCTGGCCATGTCCACCAGGAAGTTTTCAAACAGGTTCCAGATGTGGTTGCTAGTGTATATTTCCTTCATCTCCACCTCTGTGTCCACGTAGCAGTGGTTCACAAAATTCACGTAGGCAATTTTCACCTGCAGAGGGCGACAAGCAGTGCAGCTGGCTGATTTCAAATAGCCATGTGTGTATTAAGATGGGATTCCAGAACAAATTTCACTATTGAAATCTTTTCTTTGCTAAATCTTTGCTAAATGACCCCTGTCTCTTTATGAAGTAAAACTGCAGCCTGCTTATGGTATGACTTACAGTGATATTTTTTAATAAGATGCCTTATTTGTTTTAAATCTTTTAATAAAGTAAATGTCTTCATAGGCAAAAATGAGCTAAAAAGTCCTGCCAGAATAACAAAAGTCTCTGTAATGCTGATTTTCTTTGTACTCATGTATGTAGCATACTGTATTGCATTGCAGTGTATTGTATTGCATTGGCTACCGTACACACATTAACTCTTCCTGCTTTTTAGGATGCCATTTCTTTTTTCTTAATTGAATCTCTAGTCTTTTTGTCTCTATTTAAGGATTTGTACTAGAGTGCTTTCTTTCAAGTCATTAATATGAAATATGTGTTTCACAAAATTTTCATTAAATTCATGTAACTGAAATAAAGAAGCAATTAAAACTTGACAGCATAATCAGTACATACAATTGCAGTAACACATACCACTTAGACTATCTGAAGCCTATAAATTACAGTTCACATTACTGAGTGTGCTTATACAGACGCACACAAAGATGCACACAAACTCAGGACCTGTTGTAGAATATGATTTTTTTTTTTTTGAACTGTGAATATTACTGTGAATACCACATTTCTTGTATAAGCTCCTTCAAACGATTTAAAAATAAATCCTTTTGTATCCAGTTCAATAAAAGTTTCACAGTATGGTGTTGTCAAATGGCAGGTTTTATCCAAGCGCACAAGCCCCAAAAACACAGCCCTGACCTGTCAATAACCCTGAATACACTGACTCGCAGAGGGCTGCGTGTAAGAGAGCTTGCTTACTTCAGGGATGCAGTCCTCATGAGTCACCACCTTGACGATATCATCAAGCGGCAGCAGTGAATTGCATTTGATCTCAGTGTAGACGTTCTTGCCCTCAGTGCAGGCAGCCAGCAGCTCCACCAGGTTGTTGTGGTAGGCCAGAGCACCGTTCTCATCACTGCGCTCCGCCTCTGAGTTCATCAGCTGCAGCAGCGTGGGGAATGAAGCCCGGTCATTGTATAACACTAGGACTTCCTCACCTGCATTCACCAGCTACACACACACACACACACACACACACACACACACAGGTGTTCTTTATAAGGACCTTCCATTGACATTATGATTATCGCATGTAACTAATCCTAACCTTAACCTCAGTAACCAGAAGAAAATATATTAGCCCTCTTAGCTATTCAAATAAAATACATGTAAACACACAGAGAAAATATTTTAATAGCTATTTAAATTTACAAGCTTCTTATATAGGTCATAAAACAAAAATCTTCCACTGGCACAGTTTTTCATTATTTCTTTGTGACGTGACCTGGTAAAAAAAAAAATATTGCCTAAAATATTTAAGCAAAAAACACAGTATTAATTTGAAGTCAGACAATTTGATACCTAATATGAAGAACACAATATAACCATGTCAGTAAGGCGATTAGAATCATTTACTCCCATCCAACAGACCAACCTAATTTCACTCATTTCCTCTTTAAAATCAACATACGTACAGCATGCCTTACCTATACCTTCTTCAGATATTACCAGCAGCAATCAAATCTCTATTAAAAAAATAATCATCCCTTAGCATGTACCTAAATCCTTTAAATGAGCAGTTATCATGTCGTTGATTAAAAATACTGACTTTGACCCTTGTCAACTATAGGCCAATATCAAAACTCCCTTTTATCTCCAAGGCCCTAGAAATAGTTGTAGCTCAGCATTTAGCCTTATACTTGCACAGGAATAACATTCACGAAATCTTTCATTCAGGATTTAGGCCTCATCACTGCACTAAGACAGCGCTGGTTAAAGTGGTAAATGACCTAGTCTAGGCCTATGATCAGGGTTGTGCCTCCTTGCTTGTGTTTCTTAATGCAGGTTTTTATACCATAGACTATAAAATGTTCTTGAAGTTAAGGGAACTGTTCTCTTTGGGCTCAGGTCTTATGTGACTGATCGTTATCAGTTTTTAGATGTAAACGGAGACTTACATCATGTGCACTGGTGAAAGACTTTGGTGTAATTATTGACTCCAGCCTCTCATTTGAAGCTCATGTAGATAATATTACTAGAATAGCCTTTTCATGTCAGCCATATTGCTAAAATAAGAAATACAATGTTCATTACAAGATGCAGAAAAAAATAGTTCATCCTCGTTACCTCTAGGTTGGACTACTGTAATGCCTTGCTGTCTGGATGTTCCAATAAGTGCATAAACAAGCTCCAGTTAGTCCAGAATGCAGCAGTCCTTACTAGAACCAGAAGATCTGACCACATCACCCCTATCGTCTCAACACTGCATTAAAATTTCACATTAATTCTAAAATACTACTAGAGACCTATAAAGCACTGAATGGTCTCAAGCCATAGTGCCTAAGCAAACTTTTGATCTTTCATGATTCTTTTCTTTTATGAGTACCTAGAATAATGAAGACTACAGCAGGGGGCAGAGCTTTTTCATACAAAGCACCACAGTAATGAAACAGCCTTCCAATTAATGCTCATGACTCAGACACAGTCCCAGTGTAGCCTGAAAACCTATTTCTTTAATTAAACCTTTTGTTAATAGCTCTTCTCTTGGGTACAGGAGCAGATCTGGAGGGTTCACGGGCATAGAGAGTTCTGGTAAACTGGGGTGTTTGGATGCTGTCGCCCCACACTTGCTAAAACAGTTAATGCGCAAGTCTCATTCATTATACAGTGGATAACTTCACTTGCATACTTTAGACTTAAAACTAAAACTCTAATGAAATCAAAAAAAGACCCTGCTGCTCATACTGAAGAAGCACTGCTTGATTCGATAGTATACAGTTATGAAAGAATAATGATTTATAATCCCACTACCCGGTGTCACCCAGAAGGGGATGGGTTTCCTTTTGAGTCTGGTTCCTCTCAACGTTTCTTCCTCATGTCCTCTCAGTAGGTTCTGTAACACTGTCACCTCTGGCTTCCTCATTAGGGATAAATCTAAATCTATATCCAGATATCTGTGAAGCTGCTTTGTGACAATGCGTACTGTTAAAAGCATTATATAAATAAAATGTATTTGAAATGGATTGAACACATTTCAGACGAATGGTAACACATATGCAACTTACACAAGGCGTATGTGGATCCTTACTTCAATTTGCTCTAATGGGTTTTACTGATCTATTACATGTTCACTTGTTAATATGTCATTTTTTTCTCATGCACTTCAGTACACCTTCCTGCCTCACCTCAGTCATCACTTTGTCCTGGCACTTCTTCACATATTTGCCATCGGCCTTCACTATGGTCTGTAGGAAGCGTAGGTATGGGACACGTCGGCCGTGTGTCTCCATGCAGTGTACAAAGTGATGCACTACACGGTCACTGATCTCATTACACAGGTGGTAGTTGTTCTGGAAGATGTAGCGCATGGTTTTTGCCTCCAAAAGCTGTGTGAAAGGGCCAAGAAAAGCATCATGAGCAATCCACAGCTAAAAACTAATAAATAAAAACTAATAAAGTGGAAAACCATTTTAGATTACTACTGCCTGGGCCTCACTAAATTTCAGCATATCAGGATAAGTAAAACCCTCAGACATATGGCTCATTGGTACCATACCCCAGGGGTGAGGAAAAGGTTGAGGTGTTTGTGAAGCAGAATCTGGTTCTGAGGATTATCGTTACAGAAGTTCTGAAGGAAGGTGTGAGCCAGAGTCATGATCTCTTTCATCTTCTCATCTCCCTAAAGAACATGAAGAGAGCAAGCTAATAATGAAGTAACTCAAACATTTAATATTATTATTATTATTATTAATAATAATAACAGAGCACCATTATATATATATATATATATATATATATATATATAT
>CM075008.1:10651282-10672845 GCA_037576675.1 Pangasius sanitwongsei | reverse complement strand
TATATATAAAATATATATATTAAATTATATAGCACCTTTCATACATTTCAAATGCAGCTCTACAATGTGAAGTAACAAAAAGAAAGCCCTAACAATAAAATAATAAAATAGGCCAATAATAATAATAAAAAAAAAACAAAAAAAAAACAAGAGTAGTGATAGAAAGACTATAAATAAAAATACGTGTCCAAAAATGCAAAACTAAAAGTAAGGCAAATAATATAAGCTACTGAAGAGCTAAAGGGGAAAAATATGTTTTTAGCTGTTTTTTTTTTTTTTTTTTTTTTTTAAACAGTGATAGATGGAGCCTGATGAAATGTTTAATGGTAGCGTGTTCCAGATCTTTGGTGCATAAAAACCTTTCGTTTTAAGTTTCATACATGGATTACGGAGAATCCTAGATCTCTATAACATAGTTGATCAGACATTCACAGATGTATAAGACTGCTAAACATGCTGCATAATTTGGAAACTTCTGACATATTTTCAGGTCCACTCACTGCCTCATAAGGGATCTGCAGCAGGTCCAGCACCACAGTGTGAGCGCCCATGTTCTTCAGCAACCTCTGCTGCTGCACACGACTCTTCTTAGCAGGGTAACACAACTTACTGAGACGCTGCAGGATCTACTGACCAAAACAACAGAATCACTAAAACATGCACATTCATGGCCCTGTCACAAAACGTTCATTCCACTCCAAGACAACTTGTATATTCATAGAAAAAATAGAATATATGTTCTATGACAGCAGCACCCACGTCTTTCACAATGTTGTAGTTGTTGGCTTTGTTGCTGTCTATCTGTGGCTTAATGTTTCCATCCTGCACTGGACTGAGGATGCCCGCCTCCTGCCAAGCACACAAACACACACACACACACACACACACACACACACACACACACACACACACACGCTCGCTCTAAACAGCCATCTCAGTATGACTTTAATAACGAGTAGCATATTTTACTTTCTATAAAATGATCAGTAGAAATAACACCAGGTAATATATATCTCATCCAAACTGATATGTTGGTAAAGATTCTGTTATCTCCTGTGGGGAAAAAGGTTTTGTGATGTTTAATTAAGTATAAAGAAACCCCCAGAGATTGACCGCAGTATTGGCCGCATTTTAAAAAACAGTGATGTATAAAAAGGGCTTGTCAGGGAAGTGACGCATCTGGGATTTTTAGCCAAGTTATTGAGTTATAGCTACATACATGTTTTGGTCATGTGACCTAAGGCCACACTCCCTATAAGAAGTGGATTTAGTAAAGTTAATAAAAATAAAGGTCAATCACATGATGCATTCATCGTGAAGACACTCCCATCATGCCTGAATCGTACATAATCATTACAGATGTCCTCTAGCAACATTATTTGAATGACATATGCCTAGAAATGTTTATTTTACCTGGAAATATTATGGAAATAGAGAAATTAATACTCAACCTAGTGAAACTGACCCCAGAGCTTGTTAAAAAAGCTTACTAATATTTTTTTCCAGTTAATTTTAAGCAGCAGGAGCAGGTTGTATTTCCTGCCACAAGGGGCACACCTCCATGTTTTGCTCTTTAGCCTGGGTTTCAGTGGCGTCCTCATTGCCGTAGCCTCCATTCTTCTCCACCCACAGCTCTGACTTCTCCACAGTCAGCCGCAGCTGGTCCAGATCAGCCTTTATCTGTTTATAGTTCTCCACATCCTGTTCAGACACCAGCAGCTGGACCTGCCAACACACACACACACACACACACACACAAAATCAACAACATGCAAGACGTAAAAGAACAAACACAAAATGATGATCAGGACGATCAGAAACGTATGTCAGAGAGCCTGAGACCTGTTTGAAAGCCTGGAGGACCTCCGCTCTCTGGCTGAAGTGTTTGAATAGGAGCTGCAGCGAACCAGAGACCAGAGGAGGATAGTCCTGCATGATGAGGTGAATCAGCACTCGCAGAAACGTTGTGCCTCCTTCATCGTCCAGATCCACCGATGTCCTCTCCTTACCGCTGGTGAACATGCAAACACACAAATCTTCATATCACTGATACATTGTAGCTCCGCAACGTTCTTCTAAACGCTAGAGATGGCACCTATCCAATACCCAAAATCCGTATCAAGCTGATACCAACAATAAATGGAGGATCAGCTAGCAGACAAAAAATAAATAAATCTGATCTGACCCTGAAACAAATGGAAAACATTCTAATTGGATTTAGAAAAGTCATTTTTGGAACTGGAGATGTTTACATATAAAGAGACTTGATTGCATTTTTTGTTAACATTTTTATTATATTTATATTTTGCACCATGTTACATTTATTATATTTGGAATGTAAGTGATTTTTGTATCAGTTTTGTTTAAGTCATGTTATTAGTATTTTGTCCTGTATTTATAAAGCAGTATGTTTAAAATATATATTTTTTTAAGCTTAGGAGATTTTAAAGAAAAAAATATCAGATAGGTATCGATATATTGATATAAATATTGAAATTGGCCGATACTCAAGATTTCAGTATAAGTATCAGTATCAGAAAAGAAACAGTGGTATCGTGGTATCATTCCATCTCTACTATAAAAACTTATCCATTTACTCTATTTTTTTTTAATAATTAATGGTAACTATAATAACAATGATAAGCCAACAGACCAAATGAAGAGAAATAAGAGTTCTCTTCTACTGAACTAGAGTTCCCCAATTAGCTGACTCACCTTCCAGCAAACATATTCTCTGCTTTTTCAGCAATCTCCTCTACATTTGGCTCTACAAACACAGACACAAGAAAATACATATGACTGAAACTCAATAAAAACACAAAATATGTTTAACTACTATCTATAGCGAACCAGAGAAATGAGGAGTCAAGTTCTACATCACAGAGCGCTCTCACCTGAGGGAAAAGTGGGGAAATCAGCGACTGAGAGACTGCTGTCTGAGGGGTCTCCAAACTCTTTCTTGTAGATGGACAGAAGGTAGGTGATCCGGTAGTCCAGACGCACACTCAGAATGAACTAGTATGGAACACCACAAGCATAACATGCAATGTACTAATGTATATGTTTCATCTTGCACGGTTCTACAACAGATCATCAAGTATTCTCCCTCAGAGGGACAAACCAAAGGTGCTTCCCCCCACCAGAGAGTGTGCACGGGTGACAAATTAAAAGAAAAACCAGTGGCTCTGTTACTTTGTGGTGCCATTTTGTTGATGTGGTTTGGGTCCCTTTTTCCCCTTAGAGTGAATAGTCACTGCAAGTCAATGCAAAGTTCTTCTAACTGATAACCTTTATCTTATGATAAAACATTTCCATTCTTATGCTGGAAGAGATGATTCTATAGGGCATGACAGCTAACTGAATGGTTTGATGAGTATGAAAGTGATATAATTCATATTTTATGGCCTTCAGTCACCAGCTCAACCCATTTGAACACCTATGGGAGATTTTTGAACTGATGTGTTAGACAGCTCTCTCCACAACCATCATCATAACACCAACTGAGGCAATATGGTTTGGAAGAATGGTGAACCATCCCTCCAGTACAGTTCCAGAGACTTGTAGAAGCTGTTCTGGAGGCTTGTGGTGGCGCAACACTTACTAACTTACTTTATGTTGGTTTTTCCTTTTAATTTGTCATTTGCCTATTTTTATATTCTACTCAGTTTTTCCAATGTTTGTTTGTTATATTTTTTACTTTTTGTAAAAAATAAGCACATTTACCATACATAGTACTATATCATCTTTGTATGTGTCAGTTAAATTACAGAAATAGCCAGTTTTTTTTTCCCCCTTTCAATCCAATATTAGGTGAGCAAAACAAAAAAAAGCACACCTGCAAAATCTCAATAATCCTGAGCTTAGTGTCCATCACTACCACATCCTCGCTGTCAGACAGGCCGTGTGTTTTTTTCCCATGGCCTGATATTGGTTGGGAGGGATGGGTCAGCATGGCACCTCTGCTCAGAACCATCTGAGTCATCATCTCACCCACACCATGGATAGTCCGCAGGACGTTATTACCTATACGCATACACACATACACATATAAGAAGATTAATTCAACAACTGCACACTTGACAGTTAGAAAAGTTTAAATTTTTTTAATTTTTTTTTTTTTAAAAGCCCGGCTTCAGGTCACATTTAGCCTCACATAGATGTTTATGAACACAAAAAAATTTTACCATGAGGTCGTGGTGTCAAAACTCATGCTTAGGGGACTAATCAATCAAAAACTAATAAATCATAATACTTTACATTATAATCTTACCTTGTAAACCACAACTCTATTCACACTCATTAATACGGTTTTAAATTATAAACATAGTTTACCAAATACCAAAAATATACACTGTTAAATAAAAAAAATCTATTTTACTTATTGGGAAACATTAAAAGTTGCTCATACTGCTGTGGCTTTCTGAGTTGCTGCTGCTGCTGCTTACAGCGACCATTTTTTAATTATCCAATATTTCGCTTTTCTGTATGAGGTTTCTAGATTCAGCTACGTGTAATAATAGTGATGTAAACTGTAGCCTTTCATAACTACCACATGTAGTTTATAAATAAATCGCAGCCTTTTGACTGCTAAGAATAATCTCGCTCAAACAGTTTTCTTTTTCTGTTAACATTTCTTTTTCTATATCTTTGTACACACACTGCTGACTCTGGAGTACAAACCAGAGTCGAACCCATCTCAGTCAGTTCAGGATTTGGAGTTAACTGATTAAATCAGAGTAATGCTACTTTAATGTGAAACTGCTGGATAGTAGTGTAATATGGGCGTTTTAATAGGCATTGCCTGTTTGTGGCATTTGTCTGACCTGCTTCGGGGGTTTTGCTGAGTTTGGGCATGAATGTGAGCGGGTGCTGCACAATGTCCAAAATGGCCAGCAGGGTGCGTGTGAGACACAGCAGCTCACTGAAGCTGTAGAAACCAAAGTAGACCAGATTACGTGCCAGGTTCACCACCTTAGAGAAAGAGAAATAAACATTACAGAACTTGGCACAAGCTTCTCACTACAGACTAATGAAGAAATGAATGCTTTTCTGAGAGAGAGGTAAGCTGTATGTGTTGTGTGTGAGAAAGAGAGAGAGAGAGAGAGAGAGAGAGAGAGAGAGAGAGAGAACGGGAGAGAGACATAGACACACAGGCTATATTCACATGCAAAGATTTTCATCCATTTGGAAGACAATTTGAAGATTTCAAAAAAACATGTACTATAAACTCAGCACTTTGTTGAGAATCTCCAATTACATGTTACCAGAAATCTGACCCAAATGTTAGTGCATGTGAGCAGTGGGTATTAGTGTCAGAGTTAACATAACAGAGTGGCTTGTCAGAGTAGAACAGTACCTAACTGTTCGACATGTTCCCAAATTTTCAACTGTCTTACTTGTTGTAAGCAAACAAAAAGGACTATGAAAAGGTAACTACTTGGCAATAATATTAGTTAGATATCCATCACTATCCCCCTGTCTGACTAATTTTTATATCTTTGTAACATGAGCTTTGTTTGCTACACAAAAATGTGGTTTGGTTAGTGTCAAGAGACAAATCTATGCAGAGATTCCATTAGTGAAAGTAATCTGATTTGAAAGTTTACATGGGGATCATTATTTGATTTAACAGATAAGTAACAGATTCACCTCATTCAATCAGGTAAAAATGTTATGCAGGTTGGCCTCTATCAATTTACTCTATATTGATTTGCAAATGCATTATTGCTGAATAGGCTAGAAGCATTAGATGAGAAAAGAACTTGAAGTGGTCAACAGAAAAGAGTTTCTAATAGAAAATGCCATGCCTCTAGAGTGAGCTCGTTCTTCTCCTCATCTCCAAAGGGTAAAGGATGGCTCACTACATCATTCAGGTACTGATCTACAAACTCCTTGGTAGGTGAAAAATTCCTCTTCATCTCCACTCTGCCTGCATCTCTGAACTCATAATCATACCTGCAGAATGAATAACATGCTCAAGACCCACTACACGCAGACAAAAAGAACTGCTGATTGCAGACTGATGAACATTTAGCAACAAAGGCTGGCATAAGTAGGCAAGCATCTCCATGTGTTGCTACATGGAACTTTTCTGTAAGGTTGAAGTACTTTAAAAAGGAAAAAAGACCAGCATGGTTAGCTGTGTGTACAGCACGCCCCCGAGTCTTCACTCAAAAGCACTTACTCCTTGACCGTGATTTTGCTGGGGATCTCAGTCCAAAGGCGTGCATAGCGGACTGGTACCACGGCCTCCTGGGGGTCACGGTCTACGTGCATGTGCAGCATGAGGCGGCAAAAAGAGGCGCGCAGATTATACGGTAGTAAATCGTCACACATGCAGCGCAGGATCAGATCCACCGGCAGCTGGCTGGAGATCTGGTTAATGGCCAAGTACTGCCGGTCCAGACACATCTTAGCAAAAAGGTTCAGCTGACACCTGGGATAAGAAGAGAAAATCAGAAAAAAGAAAAAAAATGAGTGCATGAATGTGCCTAGTTTAAAGAGTCTATTTGTAACCCTCTGCTGGCTATGAGGTGAATCATAATTGCAATTAAACCAGTGACAAACCTCCTCCTCTCTCCCCACCATACTCTATACTCTCTGTTGAAGCTACATTATGGACTATGAGTTGCCTTTTATGGAAAATATGGACTGTGTGTGGAGCAAGTTTCTGGGATGGAAAACTGTAAAGAGCCTAAAAATAAATAAACAAGGTCCATTTCATGGCACTAGTAAACTACATGTATGTCAGAGGTCCTGAAATACATTTCAACATTAAAATTGCACCTTTAAAGTGCTAAAGAGAAAACCAGACCTGTAGTAGGTCATGTTGTCAATGTCTTCTTTGTGGTTGTTCTTTGTGGCATCTACGGACATGTTACGGATGGACTTGCCGTGAGGCTCTTTATTCTGGTCGATCCAGTACAGCCACACCTCATCCTCCTCAACTTCATCATGCATAATGACTGAATCCAGAGAGTTGTCAGTTTGTACAATCACCCTGACAGGAACACGCACACAAAATATAAAAAACAATGTATAGAGCAACACATTATCATACTCAGGCACTGATACTCCTGCTGGTTTGGACCGAGGAAGAATCTTACTTGGTCTGGATGAGGATGTCTGCATTACTGGGGTTGAGCATAAACTTGCAGATGAGTTCTTGTGTCACAGGGATGGCCGTTTTATTGGACACACACAGGTCTGAAAGGTAATCCAGAAACCTGAGGAAAAGCCCAAGACTCATCAGCAATAACTCCTTTTTAATTTCTACAAATAAAAGGATTTGTAGTTACAGTAATCCTATGAACAATGAATAGCAGCATCAAATTAAGGTTTCACAGTGTGGACAAAACATGATGTGGTAAAGATGTTGGACATCACAATGCCAATAACGTGATAAATACAGACTAAAGTACTTTAATGTATCAGATTGGATACAGTAATGGAAACCTAAAAATTAATGTTTTAACAATTTTTTTCAGGTTTATTCAATACATAGCATTAAGCAAATTCAAATCAGTTATAGTTTAATTAAATATTACTATTGTGGCTTCACATAGGTTGTTGTTATATATAACATATTATAATATAACATATTGTTGTTACTACTACTACTAATAATAATAATATAAGCCCCACTAAAATGTAATTAGGCCAAATCCCAAAAGCGTCAGAAAAAAGAACAAAACTGAAAGCAATGTGGATTTTCAGGCCTACACAGTTTTGATTTATTGAGGTTTGCATTAAATAAATGCAGCTAATAACTACAATGCCTTGCATAAGTATTTCATGAATTTTCAGCATTTTGTATCATTACAACTTGGAAATGAAATGGACTTAATTGGAATTGTATGTCAGGAATATTCACTAATTAGCTGGTACTACTGATGTTGTAATTGCATAAGTAATTGCAAAATTGCCAGCAGAAAATCATATAATTATTTGAAGAGAGTCCATTTGTGCAATTAAGGTATCAGGTAATTACAAGTTGAATATAGCTATCAGAACAAGTCCAGGACAAAGATCTGGGAGGGGAAAAAAAAAAAAAAAAAAAAAAAAAAAAAAAAAAAAAAAAGTCAGTGACCAGGTAAGTGGGAATTAGTCAGAGAAACAACCAAGGATAACTCAGAAGAAGCTTGAGAGACTCACAGCTCAGATGGGAAAAGGTATTTACAGAACAACCACAGTGCAGACACTCCATAAAGAGTGGAAAATTTTGATAAAAGCTTCTTTGGTTGATGAGACCAAAACCGTTTGGCATAAGCACAAAGTGCTGCATTTGGTCGAAACCCACACAGTGAAGCATGGTGGTGGTGGCGGCATCGTGTTGAGCTTTACCCCTGGCCTCTTAGTTGCTTCTTTAACTAATCCTGTTTTCTCTGTAATGGACTTTGAACAGCTATATTATTTATGTTCATATTGAAAACTCACATCGCTAGAAAAACAAAAATACAATTCATCATGAAGTGCAACATCAAATTCACATATTATGTGTTTATTCATATGCCTAAACACAATATACTTTTTGGTTGTATGGCATCAATAATCAGTGTAAATTGTGCAGCCATGGTATAGAATGAATTGCCTTTGCAGTTCATGTTTGTTCTTATTCAAAGAGTCTAACAAAGCCCTGAGCTTGTAAAATGTACTTGTGTAATCAGACCTGGGCTCCCTGTTCCTGCGTAGCAGCTTGACAAAGGTCTCAATCTCACGCGCTGTAATGTGCTTCTCCAGCAGCTTACGGTTGTTGTGAAGCAGGGCCGTGATTGTGTCCTCTGCCAGGATCTCGTAACCGATCTGAGATTGCATGATGGAAAACTTCTTGGCAATGTACTCCTATCAGGAGAAGAACAGAAGGACTGGACAATTAAAATCACTGGCTGAGGTTCCATCTATGTCACTTAAAGTATTTTGATTAACAGGGCAGATTATCATTTTTTAGAGGCCTCTACTGTCTGTGAGTCAAACTGCAAATGAGAACGAGAAAAAGGGACAGAGAAAAGGGAACGTACTGCTTCAAATGGGGCAGAGAATATTTATGGCCGGAAAAACGTAACTGCATGACAATATTGTAAACCAAAGTGATTTGTAGAACCAAGATACTGTAGCTTTAAAATGATATAACAAATATATTAATAAATAAATGATATAATATAACTATAGGAACCCTCTAAAATCCACATTTAAAGCAAAACAAATTAACCCTGACTGTACACAGGGATGCAGTGAGGGGTTTGTTTCATGCCTGGTTCTTGCGGTAGTCCTGTTGCGAGTGGCGCAGTATCCGGTAGCAGAGCTGCAGCATGTGTTTAAAGGGGGCATTGCGCTGATCGCCCAGATCCTCCAGCTTCAGTATGGGCCCGTCCTCACTTTCTGCAAATGTCGCTTTCAGAATGCCAAAGATCTGACAAAACACAGACAGACACAAACCAAATACACAGCTGATCTGGAAATCATCATGGAAATCAACATTATCTTTAATGAATCGGATTTTACATGGTAATATAGGCATGTTGCTGTAAAGTCTGTATGAGTATATTTAGGAATCACAGAATGATGGTGTGGGTGTGGATGTGTACCTGAGCCAGAATGTTCTGCTCTCTCATGAGCTTCTGTCTTTCTCTATTGGGATTGGAGATCACCACCGATAGCACATCCTGCCCATTATTGGGCACCTCGCATACAAAGAAGATCAAATCCTCAAGTAGCTTGGTCACAAACCTGAATAACACAAACTATTAACTATAACTATGTAACACTGAGATCAAACAAAATCAAAATATTCTCACTGTACAGCACACAACTATAAATTTTTTATTGGTTTATTTATTTTCACTAGTTTACCAATAATTTAAAAAGATAGTTGTCATCTCCAAAGTTAAAGCAAAAACTGATTCATCACTATTTTAAAGCTATTTTATTAGCTTATTAAATGATGTCAGTCTTTACATCAATTAACAGCCATACACAGGCTACAAAATATTCCAGCTTCAATTAACAGTGATAACTGAAACTGTTAACAATGAGAGTAAATAAATCATTACACAAAAAAAGTGCAAAATATTTCTGAAACTGAGATATTCCCTCTGTTGAAATATGCTCTTCAACAGAGCCCTCCTTATAGCTCAGTGACCGGCCTTCTTTGTTTGCAGGATGCTATGTCTATAACAGTGTCTCATTCAACTTCAGTCTCAGCCTCAAAAATGTGTCTGGGCCAGCCTCTGTCAACTGGAATGCACACACTGCACTAGCTGAGTGGGACTGGATAATGATGTGCAACCCATGAAACACAATGCTAGTCAGGATTACGTTTAAATTTTATTTAGGGATGTACATTTACACTATTTAAATGTACATTTAATGTACATTTAATTTTATTTAGCTTTAAAGGACAATAAAAGTAACTGTGGGAGTGTGACATGAATGCAATAATGTTCCATTAAAGCAAATGAACATAAAGTCTTGCAAAATGCGCCACTGACTGTAAAGGTGGCTTCATCTAGTCTGAAATATTTTCAGTTGAATACAGTGCATCTATTTTGCTTTTTTTTACTGTCTACTTTCTACTACCTCGCTACTGTTTTATCCACCATGCCAACTAGACGACAGTTCCCCACAGCAGCGACCGGTGACTGTATAAGTTAACCAGTCTACACAACCCCTAGTATACATATGTAAATTTGATGCATACCTGCGGTCATTCTGAGCAATTTGGCACCTCTCCAGCTTGCGTACAAATGACTCCAGAACCTTGTTGGCATCATTAGCAAAGTCCAGGTCTCTCACCTCAGACAGAGGTACAGAGATAATAGCAAATGCCTCCTTATCCTCCTTGATGGGACACGTACCAATCTGCAAGGGCATTCCAAAAACAAAATATGTTTCCAGGAACTACAGGCACTCCCTAGGATGCATGTGACATATGTGGTTACTGGGATTTTATTCATTTAAGCTAATTGTTAAAATGGTCCTGTAAATGTTGTGGCATTAACCTCGAAGCCAACACTGTTTTTATTCTGTTGCACACCTTGAGCATAACAGGTCTCTCCTCTTCAGAATCGATGGAGATGTTAGTGCTGGTCACCCAAGTGTTGGTGCACAGGTTCCTCAGCCTGACATAGGAGTTCCTGAAACACAGCATATTTCAGAATTTAAAACAGGTTCAGTAAGTACATCATACAAGAGACAATGATGACAGGCTTACCACAATAGCAACTATATGCTGCTAGAAGAATTTATAATGATATGATATTATGTGTGCACTGGGAAGTCAAACCTGGGGACTAGGCAATCTGCTCGCTGCAGCGTTGTGGCATCCAGCTCAAAAAGAGACGCAATGTCATTGCCATGCGGAACAGACACTAGGATGTAAGTTATCTTCTCCAGCTGCCTCTTCTTAGAGAACACAGAGTCTGTCTCAGCCTGGGGGAAGAGCACAGACATGGTTTGTGGAGACGCTTTGAGGTGAATAAATATTAAACACCCATATTCATAACAGCTCACACTTACAGCATTAAAGGTATACTGGAATTCAAGCAAGTTCACAAAGCTTCAGAAAAGACAAACAGCTAAGTAACTGAACTGTCCCCAAAAGTATGTCAAAAACTCTTCTTTGACATTGATAAGAACTACACTATATGGCCAAAAGTTTGCGGACACCTGACCATAACATTTATAAAGCATGTGCTTGTTGAACATCCCATTCCAGATTTATCCTCCACTCCTTTGGGAAGGCTTTCCACTTCATTTTGGAGCATGGCTGTGGGGATTTGCCCACTGAGCCACAAAAGCATTAGTGAGGTCAGGTACTGATGTTGGGAGAGGAGGCCTGTGGGGCAGTCACCGGTCCAGTTCATCCCAAAGGTGTTCAGTGGGGTTGAGGTCAGGGCTGTGTACAGGCCACTCGAGTTCTACCACTCCAACCTTAGCAAAACATGCTGGAACAGTTTTGTGCCCCTTAGTTCCAGTGAAGGAAAACTGTAATTTTATAGCCTGCAAAGACATTCTATACAATTGTGTGCTTCCAAATTTGTGGCATCAGTTTGGGGAAGAACCACATATGGGTGTGATGGTCACGTGTCCACAAACTTTTGGCCATATAGTGTATTTCCACACTGCTATTAAAAATTTCCTTAACAAATACAAATGCTTCTATAAAATCACATATGACGAATTACACTTGCTGCATCAGTGGAAAAACAAAAGCATGATGGAAGCTATATACACATTTTAGTTTAGTCACTGTTCATTTCCACATCTCAGTTAGGTTCTAACAAACTTGACTATTGGTTTAAATAATCTGTGCATTCAGGTCCTCCTAGGAAGTCATAATTACGATTTCAGGTGTGTTCAAGTCACTTTGGTCGGAGCAAGATGGAGGTGTACCTTCTCTTAATTAACTACAAAAATACAGCAAGGTTTTTTAACTCTACTTCTAGAAAATGAAGAACAAAGAATGGGCATCAGGTCTGTTTCCCTTTTTTATGTTTTTAATCAATTTATGAAGCCACTGTAAACTTTATCACTGCATATTATATCGTAATTGTATGATGCTATCGTAATTTGTGCAGGCAATTAGCTTGTTTTATTGTACATCAAAAAGCTTGACAAAGACATGTAACTGCTAAATACCCATTCAATTTGAACAAATTTTTCGTCAACTACAGACATTGCATCCATTCATTCCACCATGTTTTCTTACTGACATGCCCCAACTCAGAAACTCGGAGCTCAAAGAAAATCCTGACTTTCCCCACTCGTAATTACAACTCTGTGGTGGCGTTCATGTGTGTCCAACTCGTAAATACGATCTTTCCAACATGACTTGAATGCACCAAATAGTTAACCTAATAGTAGCTAGCTTGCTTACTTACCTAGCTACTTGTTTTAAATACACAATACTATAACCCAATCTTAGCTAACTTTTTAACTTAGCTAACCTGGCAAATGGTTTTATTTACATAATCACTAGCCTAATGTTAGCTAGCTTGCTAGTGATCCTGGCTATTTATTTATACAGTATAATAGTTAAGCTAAGTTTAGCTAGGCTATTTCTGCTTGGTTTTATTTACACAGTAGTTAACATTAACATTAGCTATCATTAGCAAACTTGTCATCAAATCTTTTTTGTTGTTTAAGGGGGATATTTTTGCCTGAATTGAGGTGTCAATTGTGTACCACTGATATGACATTTATAAATATGAATGTAAATTTAAGGTAAAAGACATTTTAAACATGGGTAATGCTTCCTTTACAACAATATACTGTACATGCATAGTTCAGACAAATGTAAAACCTTATTGAAACCCTACCTAATCCCAACAAACTAGAACTATACTTCACCTCAAAGTATATTTACTAAAATAGTTCAAGTCATTATTTTGCATTGATGTGTAAATCCATTTAACGTATCATGCTTAAAACATCAAGCAAAAAAAAAACACTCAACCCTGTTGTTTATTTGACAGCAAAGAACCATTGTAAAAATGAGATATTGTTAACTGAGCAGGGTTAACACATTTTTGAAAAGTGATAAAGTTACAAGAGCTAAATGGCACCACAATTGTAGAATCACTCAAATAGAACTTATATCTAGCAGAAATGTCATGCTGTAAGGCGCACACCATTATAATCTAGACTTGTTCTTAGTCCACAAGCGCAATGCTTTCATTCCTCTGTGTCTCTGTGGCTCGGTTTTTCTCTTGTTCTTCTACAGAGGTAGATACCACGTCTCCCACAGGGCATCCCAGACTCAGACATTATGTAAGAAGCCCCCTCCATGCACGGGAATGAGTCAAGTGAGGGAGTGAGTTTGTGCATGCATGCATGTGTGAGTGTGCATCTGGAATCGGTGGAAATGAATACCAGTATAGCATAACTCTCCAGAGGAGGAAAGACAATTATGTAAAATTCCCCATAGTGCTGGGAACATGCTGCACACGTTCAACAGTGTGATTAAGATAGAGAGATAGAGAGAGAAAGAGGAAAAAGAAAGAGCTGATGGTGTGAGAGAGTGTGCAGAGGAAGTGCTGAGGCTCTGTGCTGTGAAACTGCCAAACAGAACCCACTGCTGCAATTAGACACTCCTTCTAAATCAAAACTACACAACATACACCTCAAACCTCATGCATTCTTGGTAAACAACTTCCAAATAAAATCCTGTAATGCCAGAAAGGGAACAAGATGCTAAACTTTGCTATGCAAATTATGCCACACATTGCTGGGGCAAAAATAGTACAAGGAAATATCGAATGAATAGATAAAAACGAGGAAAAGTCTAGAAATGTCAAATGCTTTACCTCCGATTTTGTATCTACAGTCTCGTCTCGGTAATCAGGATTCACCTGAAACGCACAAACACATACACACACTTTAACAAAGGTCTCAGGATCATGGTAATGCAACAGAAGGATGTTATAAATATGACTGGAGTGAGGAAAGCATTGGGAACACTGCCATCTGGAGCATATGACCTGGAATCACAATTTTCAAATGTCAGATAAATCATTTAAGCAATAACACTAAGTAACCTGGTGTCCTTGGGACAGGCTCCAGATCCACCACAATCCTGACCAGGATAAAGCACTTACTGAATATGAACAAATGATGAGGGATGAGTAAATAATACAACAAAATAATGAAGAGCTGTGTACCTCTGCAGCCAGGTATTTGCCTGTGGCCAGGTGTTTGAAGCGGAAAAGACTGTTCCACTGGCCAGCTCCTCCTCTACAGGGGTCATGATGTACCACCTAATTAAAACAAATAACAAGACCCATTTCAAAAGAACAGCATGGAGAAGAATCACAAATATGATGCTTGTGCATAGAAAGTATAATGCATTTTTTGGCTCGTACCTCGACTTCCCAGAGTGCTTTGGAGCTGGTGGCAGAGGTGGCTGACTGGCGCAGAGTGGTCCTCAGGAAGACATGCTGCTGCCGCTTGTAGTCATCACAGGTTAGAAACTTCTCCTGCTCAGCGTGGAACAACCTCACCACATCTCCCTGAGAGAAACGCAAAAACGGGGTCATTCTGTCGCTTGTGAATCCCTGTCTTTTAAAAAAATATCTGAACCAGAATAAAAAGAAAGAAAGAAATCTCACCCCTTTTAAAACATCTTCTCTGTAATCACTAAACTTCATGAAGAGTGTGACCTTCCAGCTGGTGTTACAGTTTACAGCATTCACCTGGCCCACACACACACACACACACACACATACACAAAAACACACTTCTTAGCAGGAGGTTCAGATGATTGTGTGTTTCAGAATAAATAAAATATGCCTGCTTCACGGTTTGCCTTGATAATCATGCAGTTTTAGACTTGTCGACCTAGAAATGTAAAATACAAGGTGGTGTTTATGCAAATAGATTAATTTAGCACTTGGAGCATGATTACGCTATCTGAAAGTCACTTCGGAAATTTGTGGCACATTGTTTTTAGCATGAACAGAAACAGATTAATCGGGGCTACAGACTCAAAATCATAAAACAAAGAGAACGTGTATCAAAAATATTATTTAATTATTATTGAATATTGCAGTAAAGAAATGGTCTTTAATTGCTGTTATACCGAAGTGCTGATTGGTCAGATGGTATTGATTAATTTTCTGTAACATCAGCTCTGATAGTAGTGCAGCTGCAAAGCAAATCACCGGTTTACATTAATGCCTTCATTCTATTACAGTACTCTTTCTATACTAACAACTTACACAGGGACTTGCGTGGCATATGTGCCACATAAAGGGATTAAATTGTGTAGTTACTGATCTGGGGACATTTTCTGTGAGCAGATGTTTATTAAGCATTTTTGAAAGATGACAGCACTTTGTAACAGCCAGAAGTAAAACCGTAAGTTACATTTTCTGACACAGGAAATTCTTCAGGATGGAGGGCTTTGTGCTTTGTGGTTGCTCAGTAACACGACAAGCTATTAACTTAGTGAAAAGTGAGAAATGAGAGGAAAAAAGAGCAACTGGTAAAGGAACAACTGTTTATAGCTGATATAATTAAGTGATAACAGAAACTAACTTGTTGCATAACATTAAGTGTGAGTATAAAGCAATGTAATAGTATGGCATGTCGTTCTTTAATTAAAACAATGTTAGCGTTGGAAAATCGCTGTTATTTAAATGGAATGACAAATTCCAGATGCGTTGTTACTGGAAAATTTGGAGCGGTGACAGTAACTCCACTTTGTGACAAGCTGCATCCACACACCACCGTCACTGATTATTTACACAGCATGCCCTGTGGTGTTTTACTCCTTACATGGTACATAAATACACATAAGTGTGCCAAGTTTCTAATGAGTTATGAACTTTGCCACATTCAAAAAAACATGTTTAAAGATCTTGTCTTTTCCCCATTCTTTGTATGTGACCTCATTTAATGCAATAATTTTTTTGTAAATCACCCACAAGACACCCACTAACTACATGCAAATTTTACCAGACTGCACAAATTAACCATCTTTATTTGAGATATTAATAAGGCAGGGCTTCAGTGTTCTACTTGTGTATGGCTACATATCTCACCTCATTGCAGCCTGGGTTATCCAGTAGCTCTATGTTGCTGGCGTGAAGAGGCTGGCCAGCATTCACAGGCATCAGCACCACTTTGTCCCCCACCACCACCTTACCACAGACAAACACACACGCAAAAACACTTCAGTTCATTAAAAGGTGAGAATGCAGCATGTGCTGTACCTAAAATAATGGTGCAAAGATAACATCAGATGGTGTGACATGCAGAAGTTGATAACTGCGTGACTAAGACTTGCACTCCGCATCATGAACAGAGAACTGGTTCAGTATTGGTTCAGTTGGACAAAAAAATTCGTTGTTTTCTTCTTAGACTTGTTTTCATAACTTGGTAAAAGTGGTTTGACATTATCTCCTCTCAAAGTGGCAGTATGAGTCAGGCAGGCATGTTTGCACATGACGGCACACATGGCAAAACTGCAAAACTCTCAGTCGAAACAAGAATGGATCCATAATGAATCTAGCACAACTTAACATTTTAAAGAAATATGGATATACAAAATAGCATATTTATTGTGAAACAGTCTGCTTAAAACAATATGTACATCATTTTTACACATATAATCTATAAGCTCTGCACCTCGGCCAATTGTGTTGGGTCTTGTTCATGTGCTTAAGGGTGCCATCTAACTTCCACTAAGGCTCTGTGACAAAACTACATGCACCCAAAGGGACATTACTCTTGTGCTGCATTCCAAATACACAGGCACCTCTATTTCAAATATAAAGAAATAAAGGAATGCTGTCTGATGAATGGCAAACTAAACCACACAAGATGTGAGGAAGTGGAAAATTACATGCATGAACATGCAAATGCATTGATGTTAATGCCAAAAATTCTGCCTTTTCCTCACCATATAAACCTGCTGACTCGATCAATAAATTTCCCATGGAGGGGAAAAAAACATTATAACCATGACACCCTGAAACAGCTCATCAATAATGGGGACAAGAAATATTTACATACATAAAGTTGAGTGCAAAAGTTTGCATGCTCTTGGGTTAAACAGGGTTGCTTAAATTATCATAGGTACCAAAAGTATGTGGACACCTGACCATTAATCCCATATGTACTTATGAACATCCCATTCCAGATTTATTCCCCCTTTGCTGTTACAAAAGCCTCCACTCTTCTCGGAAGGCTTTCCACTAGATTTTGGAGTGTGGCTATGGGGATTTGCACTCATTCAGCCACAACAGCATTAGCGTGATCAGGCACTGATGTCTGGTGAGGAGGCCTGGGATGCAGTCAGCGTTCCAGCTCATCCCAAAGGTGTTCAGTGGGATTGAGGTCAAAGCTCTGTGCAGGACACTAGACTTCTTCCACTGCAACCTTGGCAAACCGTGTCATCATGGACCCTGCTTTGTGCATAGCAGCTGGAATATGTTTGTTCTCAACCTCTTAGCTCCAGTGAAGACAAATTGTAATGCTACAGCATAAAGACATCCTACACAACTACTACTCTTGTGGAAGACCCACATATGGATGTGTGGTCAGGTGTCCACAAACGTCTGGCCATATAGTATATAATATTCAAAATTTTGTATTTTCTTCTGATTAGGACAAATATTGACTGTGCTCATCCTTTTATAATTGTGTCGATACTCTTCTAACAGCTTTTAGACCTCCTGATGCTATTATATACTGTAGATTTGTCCCTAAAACTGCTGTTTTGATCATTAAAAACTATCCTATGCTAATCCCAGAACTCTGATCCACAATATGCTTATATTGAATATCCTTCCAACATGTTTAGTAGAAAATTAATGATATAAATATAATCCCACTACCTGGTGTCACCTAGACGAGATATTCGTCACTTCTGCACTCAACTCTACACCTAGACTAGATATTCGTCATTTCTGCACTCAACTCTACACTATAATTAGCAATGACTAAATCTTTCGACAAACAATTCAGCTGCACCTCACAGATGAACAGTATGGCCTCGGCCATGGACAGACATGTCCTTGCAGTAAGTGGTGAAGTCACATTTCACATGCAGAGTGGCATGCTGCACACTTCTCTTGTGTAGTCTACTACACAAAGATAGATATATGCACAAACATCACATCATGCGCTACAATGATTTGATGTACCTTCAAACTGGTCGATGGGATGACAAGAGGAAAGAGCAGAAGAGTAACAAGAGCTTAATTAATTATGAAGTTAATAGGCTATGGCTGGAATGTAGATATACATGCTGTTACAGCTACATTTTTCATATACATACATGTTCATATTAGGCATGGACAATATGTCATAAATGTCATACAACAATAAAGGTTTGCTAACAAAGTGTGAGCAAAACAGGCGCACAATATTTTTATTTTATATTACAGACTACAGTTCTGATCGTGTTTACGGAGCAGGTTCTGTGCCAGACCAGAAAAAAAAAAATCATATCATGTAACTCCTAGATCCTGCTGTGAGCGAATACTGGTTAGGGCTGTAATTGGACAGCGAGTACGTTTCAGTATGGCATGATTGCAACACACTGATGAAAATGTAATACAGCATTTAATTCGGTAAAAAACAATGCTGATTGTTTGTCAATAAAAGAGACCAAGCAATGCAAGAGTGACATGAAATGAAATGAAATGCAGTTTTACTTTTCAATCTATAAAGTTTGATGCATGTCACTAATGAAAAACAATATTGTCTATATATTGTATTTCATGTTTTTTCACCAGTGTGTTTGCACAATTCTCCCCATGCAAAAAAAGAAAAAAAAGGGAAGGACTGACTAACCAAATTCAGGTCATTGTTACTTTAATTGTTAAAAATGGAGTTAAGGAAGTATTCATGATACTTGTGATATTTAAAGATTATTGTATCAAGAGGTACTTTACTTTCTTGCAATCCTGATTTTATTGTATTGCCCAGCCCTACACAGTTGAATTCACATAAATTCATACATATACAGTGTAATTTTATGCCATTGAATCCACTTAATGGATCTTTGTGTGGATGCTGTTCCACAAAGAGAGAGAGAGAGCGCATGTGTGTGAGTGTTAGCACAGTGGTCCCTACATTATCGCCTTCACTGCGGAGCTTCCAGAAGGGCTGGATGTAAAACCAGGAGCCCTCGTTCCCAGAAGGATCCAGAGACACACGCATGGCGTTCTTCTCCAACAGAGCCGGTAGGCGCTTATTCACCGTTAGGTACTTATTGCTTTTAATATGCAGCAGCTAAAACACCACAAAAATGTACATGTAAATGTTTCATGAACTATTCAGTAAGCCACTATATAATAAAGTTACGAATACAAGCTAAGGATTTAAAGAGTACCAGCAATTTATCATAGGGTTCATCTAAACACTCATTCTTTTCATTAAGCCAACCCGTGCAAATTATGAACTGACATTGTGCAATTTACAGTTTTACATTTTTATGAATTTACATCTTACACATGCACGCACGCAGTATATATTGAAAACAACAATGTTCCTAAAGTCAGACAGTCTTTTCTCTTTACGTCAGAATTAAAACACATTACTCAAACTGTCAAAGGGCTATATGTCTCTTGCTCTGTCTAAAAGGAGACAAAACCTTGACCGCAGAGCACAAACAAACAGAAAGTTCTAGCATGGTCAGCTGAACAAAACCATTAGCTGATAAGAGGAGAGCTGGGCTGCACCTGTATGACTTGGCTGTATTTGACCACCTCGCCAAGTAGCTTCTTGTTTTCCGTCTCGTTCTGTTTCTGTTCCAGTTCTGCTGCATGCTGGGTAATGTAGGAGAAAATCGGGTTAGCCATTAAATCGGAAATAAGCAGGGCTACAGATGGTTTCTATTCCGCAATCCAAATTATGTTTAAGTCCACAGCAAAACAGAAGTCAAATAAATTCCATTTTCAGTTTCCGTAGTCTGAACCCAGACAGATCCACTATGTTGTGATATTACCACTTTTTTACAGTTACTATGAACTGATTATAATTACAGCATTTAGCAGGTGCAACGGTCAACGAATGCCATTAACATTCGAATTCAGGGCTGCATCCCAAATAGGAGCACTAAACAAGAAGCCTAAATAGTATAGACACAATTAGCATACTGACATGCTATTTAATAATGTAATATGTGGTTGCGGCCCAAACCAGTACATATAATTTCATCTGCTGACATTATTAAGGTCTCCTAAGTATTACAGAAGTGTTATGAGAATAGACACCAGGTGAAACCAGGTGAAAGAGTACAACCTCTCTCCTTTAATAAACAGTTTGTCTTATCATCATCTGTTTTGTGCTTCATTGTGATCCCACAGCGTTGTGTTGGTGAATAACTGATCTAATCCACAGGTGCTGCAGTCTGCGAGATCATAACACAGTAAAATTATTACTCTAGTGAGTTAATAGCAAGCTAGCTGGCTAATGCTAGTTAATAAACAAGGCCTTGTTGAAGGAGAAAGGCCTCTCCCTGTAATGATCCGCCAGTGTGCTGCTTATGCAGGTCTATGGAGAGAGTTTTGGCCATAGGCCAGCGATTAAAAAAATGCACTTAGTCAACAAAAGAATCTGTCTGAGCACTGTAAAAGAATGCTTTAAAGCCTTGGATTATATTTGCTTTTAACTACGCATATCCAATATCCTGCACTCGTTCGGAGCATCACTTTTGCAGGTCGTCAGCAATTAACTCTACGCATCTGCACAGTGCAACATCAATGTAAATAGTAGGGGCAGTATAGCAAACTAGCATGTTTATATACGATTCTAGACAGTTACTGAGTACTAACACTATCAAACTTAGTGTTTCAATTTTAAAAAACCTCTCAAGTACCTGCAATTTCTTAAAGAGATCCTCCTCTGGATTGGTTCCTTGCTTTCCATGCTTGGCTTTCCAGAATTGCTTCTGTGCAGAGTACCGGTTCATAGGACATACCTTAAACAGGCAATCTGAAGAACACAGAGGAAGAACAACCCGAAAGCTTTTTGAAATACACTGAAAACAGAAAAACTGCTTTGTTACATGGTCCAGCAAACAAAAACTAATATATATATATATATATATATATATA
>CM075008.1:10621712-10650553 GCA_037576675.1 Pangasius sanitwongsei | reverse complement strand
TGTTTTTCTTAGACAGCAAAGGTTTCCTCCTTGCACACCTCCCATGATAATTAAAGTTGTGTAGTCTCTTTCTGATTGTAGATTCATGCACTTTGACACCAACTGTAGCAAGAGCTTGCTGTAGGTCCCGTGATGATATTTTAGGGTTTTTGGAGACTTCTTTAAGCAACTTGCGGAGTGCTATTGGGGTGAATTTGCTTGGACGGCCTGACCTGGCCATGTTGGTAGTTGTTTTAAATGTTCTCCACTTGTAAATGATTTTCCAGACAGTGGAATGGCTGATCACAAATTCTTTTGAGATCTTTTTATATCCCTTACCAGACTCAACTGGTAAGCATCAACAATCTTCTTTCTTAAGGCCTCAGAGAGCTCTTTGGATCTCACCATGGTGATACCTCTCACTTCAACAATTAAGAGTAAATCAAACTAAAGTCTGAGGTTTAAATAAGGCAAGCCTCCTTCAAAATGCTATGTAACAATGTTCTAATAATTTGCACCTGATGTGATATACTTGTAGGTAATTTTAGCCATTTTAAGTACAAATAAATGTGGTGGTGTCCTTACTTTTTCTCACAAGAAATTGATTTTTTTTTAAATTACATTTTACAGATCATTTTAAAAAGACTTTTCTTTGGTTTTATTTGTTTAGTTATATTACTTGAATCTCCCAATATTGGTGAACGACTGTAATATATATAATCTGTCATCAGCACATAAATCTGCCACTACTGCAAAACCCAAATTACAAACAAGATTTATAGCATTGTTTCCTGACTAAAACATAGGCTTAATAAGCAGCTAAGCTCCCTGAGAGCCAGTGAGTCACTCTGCGTCATATGGGTGTGTATGCTTATGCTTAGAGGAGTACTATAAAGACTATAAATGTCAGTAGGACAATATCAGATTGGACTCAGCAAGTGGTTGTGTGATTTTGTATTGGGCTTTAAAGACAAAGCCTGCGTCACTTACCTCTGAATTTCTTGGGTGGATTTGCAAGATCTCCAGCCTCGGGTTGTACCACACACCTGTCATCCACCAACCTGCAGAAGCAAACATTGTTAGGCTTTAGAAGCCTGTTCATTTTTTCTTAAATGTTTATGTTTAATTTCTTTCATATTTATGCACATGTTTTTATTTAAAGTCACATAAATGAGACAGAATCCAATTTGTGCAGCTGAAAGTTAAAGGCTTTGCTTGAAAGCCCATCATTGGCTATCTGGCTTATCTGAACTCACCATCTTTAGGTCCTAAGCACAGGACCATAAAGAAATACTCCAGCATTTTCAGCCTAATCTCTATCCCCAGCAGCACACAGCATACTTACCACTGACAAGACAAGACAAGACGAGACACCTAACTATATAACGCAAATCCAATCAGACAAACATTACACTCCACCAATGAAGATCTTGGGATAAGACCAATTTTAAGCCCAAATTTAATCACAGGTACCTTTGACTGAAGAATTCCTGAAAGTATTCTACAAAATAGCTTTGCATAAAGGTTTTTAAGCCCTTTTTCTCCAAGTGTAGTCATTTCGTCTATCACTACAACAACCCACCGCAGAGGGTGAGGGCTAGTGATGGCCAGTATGTGCTTCCTCTGAGATATTTGCTGCTTTTCAAAATGTGGCTCATGCAATATCTCGGAGCAGCTGAATACACTTGGAGGAGATGCTATCTGTCTTAGATTTGTCACTCTTTTTAGGTTAAAATGTTCATCCTTTTTTTTCCTCCCTTATGGCCATTTTCAGCTGAATTTCTTTTGGTGGCATTCCTATTAAAGCCTAGCCATTACATTTCAGTCTGACTGGAGACACATTTGACTACAAGTGTAAATGCATTTGGTTAAAATCTCATTAGGATACAACCCAGATACAAGACACACAAAATGACCAGATGTAAATGGGTTCTTGCAGTCCTGGCCACAGATGGCTGTAGCATTTGAACTCACAGGATTTGAGCTCAAGATCTCCTGGCAATACGATGAACGCTTTTCTGTTGTGCCACATGCCAATTTCCTGGTCTTTCCACAGTACAGAACAACATGCCGGTGACAGTGACCAGACTTTTATCACACTGTACTTCTACCCATCTATTTATGCACCAGAATTTCTGCAAGTACTCAAGAGATGCAGAATATCAAATGTGATCCCCCTATGTGTTACAACAGTTTTAACACTTTAGCTCTGTTAGTTAAGTAGGGAGCGCCACCAAATGAGACAGAGGATGGAGAATCAAAGCAAATACAGCATGAAACCTTCCCAAGAACAGCTCATAATCCTGAGTCAACAAACCTTTCAGCTCTTCCAAAGGGAGAATAAAGAAGTTCAACCTGTCCATAAACCGAACATTTTCACACAGAATTTCTCACACAGTAGAGTCACAGAGGCATTCCCCAGACAGTTTGTTATTGATATTGCCAGTGTATGCACATTAAGGGATAAAAACTTTGCCCAAAATTATGACTCAGTACATGCACTGAGCAAGGCAAGGAGACAGACTATGATGGTCTACAGTCTAATCGCTCCATACATCCAGGCTTGCAAACTGAAATCGCATAATTCACCCAACACACTCATATGCCAAAGGAAGTCAGTCATTTCTGCTTAGCTTTGATAAAGCAAAATGGGCCAACACTGACCATGAGTTTCCTAAGAGAGTCATATCTCTGGCCTCTCAATAGCAGTGAAGCCACAAGTAACTCAAAGCACAAGCAATCCTGCAAAAGCCTATGGAGGGGGAAAGAGAATATTTTAATATTTTACCAATCATTCATTTTACTATCACAAATCAGGTATAGGCACAATATCTTACAAGATTTTAAACTGATGGAATACAAGTTCAGGGCTGGACAAATCAAATTCACCAGCTAGTCCACCAAGCAAGTAAAAGCCTCCCATTTGCGTGACTTTGTTGTTGCATCCCAAGGGATCCCAATGCACACCTCTACCAGTCTCAACCAGATGCCCTGTGAACCTTCCTGACAAGCTTTCTAAAGGGAAAAAAAAAAACAAGTGTTTGCCTCCTATTCATATCTGTATCAGTTTAGAAACCAATATTAATACTCAAACCATCAAACCAAGATGACATTTTCCCCCCAATGTCAACATGTTAATGTGAATATTAACTGAAGCTTGACTTGTAAATATAGTAACATTTTTATTAAAAAATAAAAGAATAAGTTTAGTACACAAAGTTGTACCCAAAGCTGTGCAACCAAAGTGCTTCTGAGCATGTAGGAGGTGAAACCAAGGCAAATCTTTCCACCTCCTACACTCTCAAAGGCACTTTGCTTCCACAGCTGATGAAGGACTTCTGTCCAAAACATCCTGTTTCTCAGGAAACTTCATGTACTACATTTAACTTTTTAATATATCCACTGTCATTACTGAAGTACCCTGCACATATAATTTATATAAAACCATAAATAATCCCCTAGTAGTGGGGACAATTTCCTTTATATTCTGTGTTAGGAGTGGGATCCATAAAATATCTTCTCATAAAACTATTTATGTTGAGCATCTACCATACATGTTCCTTTGAATGAGTTGTTACTAAAGAAACAATAAGGTATTAGAGCAGGCACATTAATATAAACCTGTGATTTGAATTACATCTGGCATACTCTCAGAGCCATGCAGTTATAGAACATCAATCAACACTTTCCAACCAATCAGATTTGAGAATTCAACAGCGCTGTATAATAATAAATAATGTAGCACCCTATTATGCAGAAAACACGGATGAAATAGCAATGTAATTTCAAATATAAACACAGACATGCAAGGAACGTGAAGATTTGAGGAAATTATTTGAAATTGTGGCTTTACTGTACTATGCAACAGAGTAATATTTTTTGCATCCAGCATCTGCATGTCAGTAACGTCACATGGGTCACATGCTCCACATACACATGCTCCACACAAGCCATTAGAATCATGTACTTTGTTAGCTTGGTTGTCACTGTAAGTTTGCTGCTCATTCTATAACTGCTTCACACACAGCCAGCCACATATATCTCAATGCAGTTTTATTTTCGATTTAGTTTGCTATGACATGCTGATGTGATGAACACCTCAGAATCATGAAAGAAACTGAGAAATGCATCAGCACAACTTTAAGGCCAAACAGGAACTTAACAGGAGGTCAGTTACTCTTTAAGGCCTGTAAACACAACTGATGACAAGATCAACAAAGACACACAAAACAAAACATTAAGCAGCTTATACATTAATCAGTTAAAAATACAGATATGATGTCATCTCCTTTAGGTTTTATCAAACATTAGAGATTTGTATTTATTTATTTGTTGTATATTTTAAAACACAGATATCCTAACTTTTGATGAAATGGAGGATAAAAGCATAAAAATCCAAATTCCAATATAAATAGGGGGCGGGGTTATCCAAAGGCAAAAATAAATAAATCCATATAGTCTCAATAATGGATAATGCAGAAACCACTGCGTGTTCCTGTCTTTCAGAGAAATTTCACTTTACCGTTATCTGTTTCCATCATCATTAGCCCACTCTATTTCTATTTGAGGTAACTTTTTTGAAGAGCGTCATGTGACACTAATGGTATCGATATCAGGGCAAGAAGAGACCACAACACACTTGTAGGAGGAAAACAGACGTCAAGAAGAGAACGCCTGCTATGAAACGAAGTAGTGGTTAAACAGCCATAACCTAAAATTAGAAATGAAATGCGTAGGTCTATTATTAATCATACTAGTAGTCATAAAATGTCTTTTTTAAAGTGGACAAAAATAAACTAGGTCTATTTACCCATCCATAACACTATCCACACTGTCTGACATTCAGTTTACTATTTACTTTCACTCGGTGGCCTTGATCATCTTATTTGTCTAAGGACTTTTAAAAATAGCCTATCATAAACTGCTATTGTCACACTACCATTGACCTCTAAAGCAAGTCTACGTGCACCCAGTCTTAAAGAGCCAGTTCACTTGTAGCATTTTGTTTCTCTTAAGAAGGCCAAGGTACATTTTATTAAGTATGGATTAAAAAGCTAGCATACCACTACTATAATCAATTACTACAAATAAGAAAATTATTCTCAGATCAACAGCACTGTAAAAGCTATGCTGGAGCATGTATTAAGAAACATTTTACTGTGGCTGCTTATCAGAAATTCCCATATAAACAACTCTATATAGGAAATCTGTAAAATTAAGCTTAATGAAGCAATCTGATCTGGCATCTTGGAAGCAGAAGATGGTAATCGGAAATGTAATGAGTGCTGGCTAGGAAAACAGGCAAAGCACAAACAGCCCTGCTACATATGTTCGCTAAATGATTAACTTCTTAGAGGCACACTTACACGTCTTACTTATGCAGCGCTGATATACGTCAGGTTGTACCTTATGAGACATGACCAAACAGAATCGGTTAATCATGAACTAAGCACGGTCAGCATGGAGTTAATGAACATTCTCATTACACCTCTATGAGACATAGAAAGTTGACAGACTTTGTCAAGGTGAGAGTGACAAAATGTGCTTAAGGTTAAACCAAAAACAACTAAAGGAAAAAAGAATTTTCATGTGGCATAATGGATTTTAAAATCTGGTTTTATCAAATGTTGGGCATTGCTTTAACCTCTTAAGGATAAGCAGACAGCTAAAGCTTTGCATGCAATCGAATTATGGTTCAGCATATTTGCCTTACTGAATGAGAAACCCAAACAGTTCTGTTAATAGTCTCACCACTTACACCACCATGGAGTTTGATCCACATAATACTAGCACATATCAAATATTTTCCATCAGATTATAGTCACCTTTAACACCTTTTTAATGCAAGTTCTTTCTCGTTCCTCTGTAAATGGCTCAATGTGTTCTCAGGAATCTCCGTCATCAATCCTGTATCAGCGGAAGTACATGTTGAGACTGGCTGTCAGTATGCATATCTGTTGTTTGCTGTGCCACACTAATGTAAGAGCACGTTCCTGCAAGGGTGGCTCTGCCTGCTGGTACATTTTCCCACATGGCAGTTCTCATAATTCAGGCCTTTTCTAGCCTCCAACTCTGCTCTTGGTCATTCAGAGCACAATGTGTCTCATTCTACAGCATCCAGCATGCAGATGTGTAGTATAAATTACAATACAATGGATTTCAAGCTGAAAGCCCTACCACTTACAAACGTGTACTCATTTAAGAGGACGTCGTGACCGACCGCTCACACCCCAGCTTCTCTCTACTCCAGCTTCAGCAACAATTTACATGCCAAGATTTTCAATCCAGATTAAACTGTTAAGTGAACTGTTTACCATGCTGAAAATCTCAACAGACTATTGAAAATCTCTGTTTAAATGCACATTAAATATAATCCAAATACATGCACATAGGAGGTGCAACATTTAGTGTCAACATTCTGATAAGTCCTGACAGGTAATGTTAGTTTAGCATGTTAGCCAAGCTTTAAACTGACAGGCTTAGCAAAACATCCACACAATGTTTTTGCTGAACAGAATGCGAGAAGGAGCAAACTATCAATACCAGTTTGCTGCCCTTCTCAGGCCAAACCATTTTGAAATCTTTCAAACTCTTTAAATCTTTGATACTTCACAGAACCAGTTTTTTGCACTCAGTAGGTGTTATAACTCAAATGTAAATGTATGTAAAGATTCTGTCTATGACAGTAATCAGATTACATGTTTATATGATTAATAATGTTGCATTTAACAGACAAGTAAACTGATTATCCAGTATCTATGATCCAATTCGTTATCCAATTCCTATCCAGCTGGATAGGAACTGAATTCAATTACTCTATTCTGATTTAGAGGTACACATGAACGTTTTTTTTTTTTTTGTTTGTTTTTTTTTAATTCTGGTTGCACCATCAGTCATACTATTAACAGATTAATATGCTATCCTAAAGAACAAAAGTTAGCGCTCATAATAAAATATCCTTCTAACAACACTTAGGTCATGACAATATGACAACCTCTGCCATCTGACTGTACAGCAACTAATACTAATAATCCAAATAACACTGCTATTTATAATCTAAGTATACGTGCAATTATTTTCATATCTTTTTCATTGTATATTTAGATTTTGTACTGCTTACTGTATATTACTTGATTTTACCATGACACCTGGGTATCTTTTGGCCATGTACCACTAAGATGCCTTACAGCCACTCTGGCCAAAATAAGACTTGTGTAAATGTAGTCTATTAGCATAGACATGCTTGCTGCCTACAGCTGCTTCTATAATTCGGACCTACAAGGCTAATGAGAAGGTTTAGCTTCTAGCTACCAGTTTAGGAGCAAACAATATGTCTAAACTCTCAAACACTTGATGCAAACATTCTTGTCAAGTTGTTCAGTATTTCAAATAGACTTATGTATTTACTCACAATGTATGTCATACTGTAATCTTTTAATAAAATGTACAAATGTATGTTGAATAGCTAAAAACAACAGGGACAGTTGTACTGAATCCTGATGTGGATGATCCCACACGGTTACACTACAATTGCTCTTCTCAAACACAGTTTAAACCCAGGTCGCACTCCTTCATCAGGGGATAATCTCACCTGGATACAGTAGACTTCAGAACTGCTACTATAATCCTAAAAACTATGATGAACAACACATTACTTTCTGACTTTATACAGTAGTATACAGCTGTAGAAGAGAAGTAATTTATAAGCCAACTATCTGGTGTCACATGGGTTCCCTTTTGAGTCTTGTTCCTATAAAGCTATCTTCCTCATATCGTCTCAGGGAGTCTTTTCTTGCCACTGTTACTTCTGGCCACTCTGGAAATATACATCTGGATTTTGGTAAATGTGCTTCGTGACAATGTCTACCATTAAAAGCCCTATAAAAATAAATTTAAAGTGAAGTACTTTCTGCCCCAGCACAGGGTTTGGTCTACGTACCAGTCCACATATTAGACTCATATGGGAGGCATGGCCTTAAAGTTGAAAGCAGACTTGTATATTAGAATTGACTTGGGTGATAATATGGGCAAATAATCATTTGCATTTCATTTATATTTACATTTCGGTTTATATACTGATTTATTCTGCTAGTTTATAAAAGATTCTGTACAGACAGTCTTCTGAGACATGTGTGAGACGATTTAGACATGCAGATGCACTATGTGAAAGTGGTATCTGCAAGTTTTCCTTACTTGTAACTCTGGGTGATTGGCTGTGTTTGGCGTAAAGGAAGAAAATGTGCCGGTATAATTTTTCTTTAATACAGCCTTTTGGGATTCAAAGCAAAACCCTGAATACAAACAGTACCATAGCGAAAGAATTTGCTTAAGTTCTAGCTACAAGTACTGAAGACACTCCACTGAAGCCACAGTCCATGCAAGTGGTGCATTTCTGCTGCAACCTGCAAAGTGTAAAGCGTCTTATCTTAAAGTATGAGTCATGACAAAGGTAAAGGAGCAACCTTCAGACAGAATTCAAACGATGAGGTCTTTACTTCTGAAAAAGAAAATAGTGGAATAAATCAGCTCTTACAAATAAAACATATAAACAGCTAACTATAATATGGGGTGGACTTAACACTAGGCAAAGTTAGGCAACCGCCTTGGGCCCCCAGAAGCCAAGAGCCACCTAAAAATGCAAATTATATATATTTTTAATCATTAATGCTGCTGAAATTTTAAATATCGATGTTAAAACATTGAAATGAAGGCCCCATTCTTATATTTATTTACCTAGGGCTCCCAAATCACTCTAATACAGTGTATTGTTATTTTGCTCCCTGTAGCACACAGTGAGCCACTTATAGTGAGGCTGCAGGCTTGCAGTGGGTTTAGTGTGGGATTAGTCCACATGTAAAGTTTGCACTGAGTCAAGTCCAGTGAAGACCTTGTTCATTATTCTGCGGTCGATTTCACACCACGGGACAGAAGCTGAACGCCACTCTGCAAACAAATATCCAGTTTTGCATTCCTGTTGTGTGATTTGCGTGCTCAATGACTGAAGTGTTGTGTTCGCTTTACTGACTCACTCAGGCCCACAATCACTTCCTTATTCCACACTCACCTCGACTCATGTAGCATGTCGGTGTGTAGAAAGCGAAATCACACCCATTCTCCAAACATGCAACGCAATGCAAGGTTAAAGAGACAACAACTTACCCCAAAGTGCTGATAAATCCATTGACAGTGCCCTCCGCGTACAGAGACACGATATCTCCGATATGGAGAAAACTCGACCTGTGCTCTGACATGTTCCTACTCTGAACTCTGGAGTAATTCCGCCAGAGGAAGCCGAGCTTCAGATCACTCCTGTGTGTCTCAAAATCCGTGTGTCCAAACGTGAACTTGTGCTGCGTGACAGGAGAACATGCTTCTGCCACTCAGCAAGCCCTGGCTGAAAAACAACACCGTGCTGCACTGTAAGTGATCGACTGCTGGGTACTTCTTCTGACGTTGTTCTTGAGGTTTGAAAGTCCTTCCTGTGAGACAGACGAGGCGTTTTTTGCTCTGCAGTCTGCCACATTGGGGGAGGAGACGCACTTTTCAGGGTTTAACAGAAACACAGCCTCTCCTGTGTAATGGAGGAAGCACTGATGCTCTCTAGCTGTGGGATAGTATTTTGTTGTTGTTGTTTTTGTTGTTTTCAATGTCAGAGGTTTCCTCAAACTTTTTTAGCACTCCTTCAACTACAAAATAAATCCCACCAATCCTTCAGTACATATTTATAAACATAATCCACATATTAAAATATTAAGATTATTATTTATACATGTATAATAATATTTTGGCTCTTTACCTCTGCGCTCTGCTATAGAGCAGGGGTTCTCAGTCTTTTTTTTTTTTTTTTTGGCCCCATTTTAATTCTTGTGACCCCACTCTTCACCCCACACCCCACATCATTTTTTATTGATTTTTTTTTTATGGTACAATAGTTTTTTGTTTTTTTGTTTTTTTTATGTGGTGCATTTCCATCCATCCATTTTCTGTACACAGAGTCACCAGGAGCCTGGAGCCTATCCCAGGGGACTCGGGGCACAAGGCAAGGGACACCCTGGAGAAGGTGCCAACTCATCGCAGGGCACAATCGCACACACATTCATACAGTACAGACAATTTAGAAATGCAAATCAGCCTACAACGCATGTCTCTGGACTAGGAGAAGGAAACCGGAGTACCCGGGGGAAACCCCCGAAGCACGGGGAAAACATGCAGACTCTGCACACGCAGGGCGGAGGCAGGAATCAAACCCCCAACCCCAGAGGTTCAAGGCAAACATACTAACTTTCACTTTACACTGGACACAGCCAGAGCTCTCACTGCTGCAAACCAGAAAAGTAGAATTCGAGCAACCATCCAGTGTAACTTTGGAGCATATTAAGATGGGAGCATACTGAATGTGGTGCAGCTGTGAACTGGTCAAAAATGGGTTTAAATGACTATGTTGCATGTAAGGAAAAAATTTTTTTTTACCTTGGGTGGCAAAAGAGGTGGGAGTACTGGGAGTATTTGTAGGGAGGGCTAGTGATTGTTTTTTTTTTCATGTTTGTGATATAATCATTTTGTCACAGGTGTGTGTGGCAAATATCACTTACATGACATCTATCTGTTGAACACATTGAACAAGTTGGTACAACTTTAGATTTCGCTCCACCTGGCTTATGATTGAATGCAATTTGCAATTTAAATCAAGACTAATAAGCTCATCTGGAATGTCCTAGGACTGTTGTGCACTATGCTGCAATTTTGTAAACTTACTACCTGGATTCTTGCATAATAAGTGGCCTATTTGATTGTCACTACCAGAAACGTTCGGAAACGTCGCTAAATGTGTATATTCAATTCTTGTCTAGTAGGTGATCTAAATTTCTCACACCACATAGACCCATTAAATTTAAGTGAAGTCATTAATTATTGGCTGGTTTGGTTGGCCACTTATGGGTTTAATCCAAACTCAAAAACAATTAAGTGGGGGGGGGGGGGGGGGGGGGATGCTCTATGGCTCTGTTCTCAACTGTGGGCTTGTGATTGCACAAGGTCACCTAAGATAAAGATGGGGTGGTGCAGTGGGTAGCGTTGCCAGGTTACTGCCTGTCCTGAGTTTCTGCGCATGTTCTCCCTGTGTCTGCATGGGTTTCTTCTGGGTTCTCCAGTTTCCACTCAACTTGCAAAAACAGACTAGTAGGTGAATTGGCTAAGATAATTCGCCCCTAGATGTGAATGAGAGAGTGGGTGTGTGTGTTGCCCTGCGATTGATGTCCCATCCAGGGTGTATTCCCACCTCACTTCCAGTGCTCCTGGGATGGGCTCTGCAAACACTGCAACCCTGATCAGTATAAAGTGCTTACAGAAAATGAGTGAGTTATTGAGTGTTGTTATAGAGTTCTGTACGGATAAACTTGACTTATGGAATATTTTAAAGCAACAAATAAACAGTTTTTCCACTTTAAAAATATTAGCCTATACTATTAATCAATTATGGATTACTTTTAACTGTTTATCAAATATTATGCAGGATGATGCTGGTACAGAAATTGTAATTTATCATTGAAATATTACATTTGGTTTAACATCAATTTAAAAAAAAAAAAAAAAATCAACAGAACAAAAACCAGAATGGCCTATATTTATCACTGTTCACACCGAATCACATTCATTTATCGAACAGTTATAAAGCATGTAAGTGCTAAAAGAGCCCTTTTTTCAATTAGGCCCAACCAAGAACACTTATGTACCTACTGCCATCTAGTGTGCAGTAAAATAACTTCAGTAGGACCACGTGGTTTCGTGATGACGTAATGCAGCTCGTTGAACTTTAATTTCCGCCTCAGTGTGGTCGCTTGACCTCGTGGGGACTTTGGGAAGTGGTACTGAAAGATATACATACATTCATTTCATAGGGTTCTGATGTTTTGAGTATGTAGATGAGTTCTTTCTCTTAAAGCTAAAGATCATACATTATGTGCATATTTCATTTGTTTATTTCTTGTTTAGAGTCAGGTCCTTGTTCTAGAGCACGTTTCAGATGCAGGATATTGGTGATAATTAAGGCTTGCTCCTGATCGAAGGTTGTATGATCAAATCCCAGCATCAGTAAACTGGGTGTGGGGTCCGTGAGCAAAGCCATTAAGTCTCAAAAGCTTCATTATATCCTGTCTCAGCTGAATTTGTGAACATATTGTCCACATGTTGTTCCTGTTGCTGTTAGGACCTGGGCTGGCATGTAAACAGAACATATAAATTCAAAAGGATAAGGGAATAATAAGCAATTTTATAAATAAACATTATTAGTAAACACTTAAACATTTCCTCAGACTTCTTCCAATCCTGCAGTGAGCGAGACAAGCAACTGTAAATGATCATAACCTGTTCTGTTTTTTTACCTATTGTTTACAGCTAATAATGTATTTATTATAATTCAGATGTTTACCTACTATTTGGTAGGCTATATATACAGTCCCCTCCAAATGTATTGGAACAGCAAGGAAAATTCTTTTGTTTTTGCTATACCCCGAAGACATCTGGGTTTGAGAACTAAAGATGAATATGAGACAATAGACAATAGAGACAATAGATCAGCTTACATATAGATGTGTTGAGCAACTTAGAACATGGCACCTTTTGATTGAACACACCCATTTTTCAATTGATTAAAAATATTGGAACACATGACTGACAGATGTTTCTTGTTGCCCAGGTGTGCCCTGTTAGTTGATTGTTTAAACATTAATATCTCTGAATATCTGCTCTTGGTTTGAGCCCTGAGTTTCACCTGTGAAGACTGCATTTGTTGTTAAAAAGGATAAACCAACATGAAAACCAGAGAGCTATGACAGATCTCAGAGAAAAGCAAGCCATTTTGAAGCTGAGAAAAGAGGGAATCAGAGACACTACATGAGCACTGGGCATAGCCAATACAACAGCAGTTAATGGAAGAAGTTTTGTGAGAGCTGTGAAGAAAAAACAAAAACAACAGTCAGTGACATCACCAACAACCTCCACAGGGCAGGGATGAAGGTATCACAATCCACCATTTGAAGAAGACTTAGAGAGCAGAAATATAGAGACTATACCATAAGAAACAAACCACTCATCAGCAGTAAGAATCTGAAGGCCTGATTGGAATTCACAAAGAAATACAGAGATGAACCACTAAAGCTCTGGAACCAAGATTAACCTCTACCAAAGTGATGGAGAGGCCAAAGTGTGGAGAAAGAAACGATCATCGTCTCTTATTCATATTTTGATCTCAAACCCAAATGTCTTCAGTGTATAGCAAAGGTACCTTGGTGCTCCATGGTACATATCCCTTACCATGTAAAAGATACCTAGATGGAAAATGTGTACACTGGAGGGTACCACCCCAGCTACAAGGAAAGGTACAGTTTAGTATTTTTTGCTGAGAGTGTGTACAAACCGTGAGTGGAGAGCCAGCATCTAGTTACCTTTCTTCATCAAGATTAATATCTTCTGCCAATATTTTGCAATTCAGTTTTATTTGTATAGTGCTTTTATCAAAGCGCCTTTACAGAAATCCAGATGGGATTATAAATCATTACTCTTCTACAGCTGTATACTATGAAGTCAAACAGTACTTATTGTGTTGACAGATGTTCAGTTTTAGCATCATTTTAGTCTCTAACATATAACTTTCATTACTGACCCTTCAATGCACTTTGGAGGCACAGGTGAGCTGCAAATCACTGAAAAAGACATTCCAGTCTTGCTTGTACATTCTCAGAGAAAAGGGTACTTAACTGTACCTTTTCTTGTTGCTAGGGTGGCACCTTCAAGCATACAACCTTTGTATCTTTAGAGTGTGTGTGTGTGTGTGTGTTTGTGTGTATATAGATAGATAGATAGATAGATAGATAGATAGATAGATAGATAGATAGATAGATAGATAGATAGATAGAATATGTATCTTTCATCTGGAAACTAAAGCAATTGAGTATATATATAATCTTTACATTTTCTTTAAAGTTTCCAGGTGAAAGATACATATGAAAGGTGCAAAAGATATACTCTTGAAGGCACCACCCCAGCAACAAGGACTTGTAGAGTTTAGTATTTTTTTTTCCCCCCAGAGAGTGTAAGTATCCCAGTGAATATATATGATTAGTATGGTATTGTGGTATCTACTGTAGGTCTATACATGGTTTGAGTTTTACTTATTACCAGTTTTGCTATAATGTAATATAATGTGCATGTAATAGCTGTTTATGACTGTATGTGTGTTCTGTAATGTGTGTATCACCTGGGCTACATTAGGACTCTCAGACAGAACAACAACTTCCTGAAATAGTTTTATCATGCAGCTGAACAGGATTTACTGGGGTAATTAATTCGTCATGAAGTCATTAGCATCGTTGTAAGCTCTTCTAGGGATAGATAATAATAAAAAAAAATCTTATTTTGTTTATTATAGAATATACTGTGTGCCAAATGTCATAAATGAGCAAAGTCCTCCTTTGGTGTGTTAACGGCAGGAATACTTTTGGGATAGTCACATTTAGATCGTTAAGGTCAGGACACAAAGGGAACTTGATCCTGTGTATAGTGTATCTCCGAGTTAAAATCACGCACATCGTACACACGCGACTAGGTCTGAAACAGCATACTACCTTACTAAATAGTGTGTCAGAGAAGCACTTGCTGTTCTAATTCCCGTATTGTTTTAACATACTATTCAGTAGGGTAGTGTGCGGCTCCGCTCGCTCCGCCCACAGGACTCTCCTCATATAGTCAACAAGGCAGCTGGGTTTGTTACTGTCTATTGTGCTGTAACGGCCGGTTGTTTGTTTCTTGTCGAGCTACAAAGCCTTTAAACCACCAAAGACACGTTAAACTCTACTAAAAAATTTGTTTAAATGTTTAAATACTTTTTTTCAGTAGCCGAAAGGTACCTGTTTCAGACCTAATGATTTATCACTTTTGTTCGCTGAGAGGGAACAGCGCGGCGGTGTGCCTATAGCCTCACACACACACACACACACATCGCCTCATGGAGAGGACTGAAACATGAAATAAAACGTAAGTAACCAGGTTTATTTTCAAACAAAATGTTAGTGACTTAGTATTGGATAGCCTATATTTATATTTAAGTTTTTTTTTTTCAGCATTTTCTATCCTTAAAGACCAGCAGTGGAGACTAATTCGTGTAAAATAACGCAGCAGGTGCAGTGTCGATAGAAAAGAAGTTTTACTTAGCATTAGGCTAAAACAGCTGGGGCAGTTTGACCATTTCAGTGCAGAAGTGCTGGACTAACGTTACTGGCTCGTGCGTATGTAGCTCTTAGGCTGGTGTTTGGGATCAGGTGCACAAGTCCAAGCCAGTGCTGAGCTCGCCTTATTTTCCCAAGAGTTAGTCTCCAAAAATGTGACATTTAACTAAAACTTTTTTATCAAACGCTGGCCAGGCTGCACACATGAAATAGGTCTCCTGTATTTCTGTGTAAGCGAGCTTTTATGGGTAATGCTTCACCATTAACATTATTGTCCTGAGCATTCACTTCCTGAAGGAGTTTAATCTGACCGGTTTAATCAGTCAGTTTCACAAAAAATCCCCTAACTCAATCTTCTTCACCTTTCGCAATTCTTTTTTTTTTCCCCAGAAGTTTTTTTTCTCCAACATGGCTCCAAAGTGAACCAACCCTTCTGCAGCACACTCTTCACTTTCAGCCCTTCAGTGATATCATGCCGCTTTGCACAAGATGACTGACTTAAATCATGAGCATATAAAGGAAAACGGAAAGCATGTGGGAAAAACACTGGACTGGACCTACATCGAATGGCACGATGAGGACATGGCCAAAACTGTGGACACTCACACCCAAACATCTCAGGAGCCAGCCGTGGACAAAGAGACCCAAACGAGTAATCCGTTCCTGATGCGGATGGAGCTGTCCAGAACACCCTCCAGACTGAGATGTGGCTCGCTGGGCGAGGTGGATGCCATGCCCACACCGCTCTTCCAGTTTGACAGGCAGGCGCCTGCTCGCATCTCCACATCTCCCACTCTGAGGAGGATGAGGAGCACCAGACTTCCTTGCCGTGATGCAGGGAGGATAGGCAGCACTCAGGAGGAGCCTGGCGTGAGTGGGTCTCCCCCACCAAGGAGCCCGCTGTCACCTGCACACCATCAGAAGTCTCCTCTCGCTACTGCTGTGAACCAGTCTAATGGGGACAGTCACCGGAACGGTCACTCTAATGACTTGGGGACTCCTGGAACCGTCAGATCTCACAGATCAAAGACAATTAGCAGCAGTGGCCTTCACTTGACGCAGGAGTTTCGGAGTGTAAATGAAAGCACTGATACTGATGATGATACTGGAGAGGTAAGCTATAAAATGGCCCTATGTAGGTGAATTTTGCTAAACTGAGTTTACTGTACATCATAACTTTGGATGGCGGTATGTTTTGGCCTGTGGCATGCTCAGGACCGTGATAACGGTCATTTAAATAGACTTTACTGACTAAAATCGGGAACAGTCAATATAGGGGGTCATAAGTGTGATTTCTTTTTGTTGTTGCGCAATACATCATGCAGAGAGCCTTTGCATTCCTTCCATTTGAAGTCTCCATGCTCATTCTGCTCAGCCTCCTGTGGAGGCTCTTCACAATGAGCCCTTTTGACAGCGAATGAATCAGTAGATACATGCGCCGACAGCTTTGATTGAGCTCATGTCCCCAGACCCCCTCAAGGAGACTCCTCAGATGGGCCCCCACTCCCCACAGTTCACAGGCATTGAATAATGGTGGGGTCAGTGGGCGATCAAAAGAATGAAAGGAAAACCCCATTCCCTCAATTTATGTATTCAATCAGGCACATCCTCTATAGGCAGAACATCTAGGCAGATTCAAGGTCTTTAAAATGACAATTATTGCTTCTAAGATGTATATCCTATTAATGTGCAGTGATGCAAAGGAGACATGTTTTGCTAGGCTTCAGCCAGCCTTAATGTACAGTAATTTTATAGTAAGTAAACTTTCTTCATTACTGCCTTTGCTTACATCATGTTTTTCACTGCAGGTGAACGAGCTGAGTCATAAAAGGTAGGTGTACAGCCCCACTATCTTTATCAATTTGCATGAACTATGCCCTTCATAGATTTGCATGTGAGTCACATAGAATTTATATTTGGTTTTAATACTCACTGTTAGTACATGCAAAATGTCATTAGGTCTCTGTCTCTGTGGTGTTTATTTTTTTTGTGCCAAAACCAACATTTCCATACCCCCTAAAACTGTGTCCTCACTTGTCGCAGAACATCACTAATTTGAAGTGCTATTTTATTAAGGAACAAATTTGTTTGGGTGGAAACACGCTAACCTCAAGGCTGGCCAAATGGCACATTTCTCAGCCGAGAGCAGACCAGATGGAGTGCCACTAATGGAGCTGGCCATTGGAGATCCATTGTTCACTGTGATCCCACTTTGTTAGAGGCATATGAACTCTGTATGCTGAGGTATTCTAGTCCCATGCTTCTGTGTGGAATACAGAAGCTCATTAATGCTGTTTTCCCCCTGTGGATCTGTTCATCTTCCCTGTTGGACGAAGGGCTTCTTTTTAATGAGAGATAAGCAGGCAGCTATAGAGGCCTTAATTATGGTGCGGCACTGTTCGATAACAGACCTTGTTCTGGGACAGGCAATGGATGAGAGAGTTTGAGTCTGAGGGCATCATTATTTGGCATAAGTGCAAGGACAAAGCTCCCTTCTTTGTGGAAGCACTGTGACATGGGACTTGGTACTCAGACTGGGCCTCAATGAGATGCGAATTGCATTATGGATGTGTTTTGTGATAGAATTAGCGGTGACCTGTTTTTGTTTCATGAGCTAGTTCAAAGTGCCATATTTATAACAGGACCAGGGCACATCAAGCAATGTTTTCCTTGTTAGGCCTTGTAGCGCTAATGTTTGTGTGTAGTAGAGAAGAAGGCAAATTAGCTGACCACCACTAACATGAACTCACATTGAGTCTTTTTTAAAGAGTCTCACAATGTCAAGAAAGGCTCAAACATACAGAGGAAGAAAAAAGAAAAAGAAAATGTGTTTTGAAAGGTCCATCAGAACAGGTGCTCTGCCCTGAGCGTTATTGTTATAAGGTCAAAGATTATGTGTCTCACAGCAACTGCATCTATGACACTACTGTTTATGATTACAGTCTCATGGTCAGGTGCTGACAAACACTGATAAGAATTGTCCATGTTGGCCTTGCTATGATTTTTAGTTCTCTTTTGTACATACTCTTCCATCAGGTTATTTGCACATTTGAAGGTGTATGTATTGTGACAATGTGTAATGTTGAGCACAGTTTTCATTCAGCTGCAAAATACCTAAAATGTCATGTTGATAGACAGAGCAGCACGTTTGGCCACCACCATTTAGCCTTTTCATGAGAGGACAGTCACAACACTGAGGGTGGAACTCAAAAACCAGCCTGTCAAGTTGCTGTTAAAAGCATTTCTGCTTCACGCCCGAGGTTTTCTGCCACCATATAACACAGGTCAGTGGGGAACTGAGGTCACCTGAGTATAATGCAGATGAAACATAATCAGTGTAGGATCAAGAGAGACAAAAGCTCAGTCCAGATGAAGCTCTTACACTTCTTATTTGCAATGCTGTTTTTTTTTCCAGTGAATATTTATATCATAAATTTACCTGCATATGAGAGCAGGTAAATTTATGATCAATTTTAATTTATGTCGTCATTGCTAATTCTATCACAGAACACATCCATACATTAACAAATGTACTAGAGGCCAAAAACAAATCCTCGTTTTTAAAGCACTGTGCTGGGTTCCACAGCCACAGGCAGGAAAGCAGGGCTTGGCTTCTCCCATCTTGCCTCTTCTTCTTTTTTTTTTTGTCTTAACTGGTTCCACAAGACGTAAGCACCCTCCACTTTCCATATTTCTTATTGTTTCCCTGACTAGTGTCTGAAAACCAGTGCCATGCGTTATATAAACACAGAAAAGTTTTCAACTTTTGCTTTTGTGAACCACTCTAACCTGATAATCCTGTTAATAAAGCACTGAAGACCTGTGTTACTCAAGGTTTCACAGTTTCCCACTTTGATTAATATGAGACTTTGTAATAACAGAAGGAGTAAATTTTAAAGTAATATTTGCCATTTTGATGTCAATAGGCCATCACTAACCTGATGTTGTACTCTGCCTATAGGCAAATCAAATTGCATGTGCTAATTTGATTCAGGTGGGTGAGGCAGCAATTGCACGGCTAAAGTAAATAAGTAATTTCATGCCCTCAACTTGTGCAAAAGACCAGCTCAGGGAGTGATGTTTGGGAATATTTTTGCCTACCTTGTTGATAAAGAGGGCCAATGATCACAACAGAACCAGTATGCTAAAGGAGCTATCAGTCACTCCGCTGAAGCAACCTGGCAGAGCATCTGGACAACAAGCATCACAATTTCAACATTCAGCCGGTTAGACAGCTATACACTGAAGAGCTTGTGCAATTCAATTTTATTATCTGTTTTAAGTGTTTTATTGAGAAGTTATCATTGTTTACTTGTAATGACTCATGAATCTTGTGACACAGTGTTTATTTCTGCAACTGTGTTTTGGGGAGAACTTACGGCATTTAATATCTGACAACAACCAGTGGCTTCCTGTGTTCCAACTGGTCAGAGCTACATGGCACTAACACATCATAATGTCGATAAGAGTTTAATGCTAACAATCCAATTTTTTAAAATGTATTTATTTTTGCCTAAATGATTGTTTAGTATTGAGTGATTACATACGAAATTGATACTACATTTGAATCAAAGGTAAAATTCCGGTATCCTGACATCTGTAATTTAGTTTATGAATTACACTAATCTAGAATGTTTTTACTACTGATTCAGTCTTACTGGAGAAGAAGAAAGCCACAAAGATTATGTTAACTCAGAAAGAAAGCCACAAAGATTGTTAACTCAGAAAGAAAGCCACAAAGATTATGTTAACTCAGAAAGAAAGCCACAAAGATTATGTAACAACCTGTCATAGCATACGACCAGGTCATCTGTCATGCTTTGAGTGAATAGTACCCCTTAGGGCTGAAATGATCTTCACTCCTCTGTAACATTAACCTCTGTTAACCTGTTTCTCATGCATTTGCTTTGTGTTCAGCAGGCTGCAGGAAAGAAGGCGGAGCTCTGTGGTGGTCACTCTTCCTGGATTGGACGTTTCTCCCGGTGATCTTTTTGTTTCCAATGGTGCTGTCAATATTTTAAACCGCTCCACGTTTTCAGGTTCATCAAGCTATAGTTATCACCATAAGCATTCACAAATTATTCCAACCAGCCCATACTATCAGGCTGAACCATCCTAATATTTTTATTCTTAATTTTTGTATCCTTATTTTTTTTTTCATTTGAAGTCGAATAGCATAATAACTGAATATCTACATTTTCCACAGTGTTATATATTTCAGCATTTTATGTATGGTTTGCTCTGTATAGTAGCAGTGTGTCTAAAACTTTTTTTTTCCTAATGTGTAGATACGAAGAAATCAAAGTGGCCTTTTTCAAAACGTACTATGGTAGGTGAAATTTAACATTTCAGGCATTAAAAACTATTGATAAACGAGAACATCTGAATAACTGTGCTCTCTCTCAACTGCTGTGTTGTCTGCATCCTCGGAAAAAATGCTCTTTCTCCACACGGCTAAGGTCGAGTACACATTGTTCACTGACCCACTTAGAGTCAAATCAGATTTACATGTCCCTTTTCCCTATATTTCTGCCAAGTAACCAACATGTAAATAATCATATGCAAAACAGAACTAAAAACAAGAACCGAAAATAAAGTTGGATAAGCTGCAGCATCATGCAGACTTTTTTCACCAGGTAACTAACAGTAAAGATATCAAAGCTGTTAAAAATTATTTGACTACTTTTTTCTGCACTTTATTACAGAATCTTATATTCATTGCCTGTTAGAGTGTTTATCAGTAATGGACTGATAAATGTGAGAAGTGAATAGTGAATACAGCACATGGCTTTTTTCAGCTGCACCAGGTAAATTTGTACTACTGGTCCTGTTTCACTGTCAAGTCGATCAGCACATAAAGTCACCTTGGTTGTCACATGACCATGCTGAAATCTGATTGGCTGGTACAGTGAAAGGCGAGACAAAAGAACCCCGTTGCCCTTGCCTCCCAGTGAGAAGGGCTAGCCTCCAGCCATGTGCATGAACTTGTACACGTGAGACAGGCACCCCTCTACAATAAGTGCCTTGACTGAATGCACATTCTGAAATGCTAACCAAATAAAATAAGTAAGAAGAAAGTGAACTTGGATTTGAAATTGTGAGGAAAGTTTGGAGGTTTCTAACACTAAGCATTCTCACTCCTCAACACCTGCAATAGAAATGAGTTCTGTGTCTTGTGTTCCTCTTTAGCATGTGAGATTTGAGACTGCAGGAATGCCTGATTGAAATTGAGAGTTTCTTCTATTTTAGGCTTTGTGTCACTCAGGCATGGGGTCAGTTACACATTGGATTTGATTTCCTTAGTCAGATGAGAGACACCAACTTAATAACACCAACCAATTGTTCAGGGGTTTCCCTGATTCCTGAAAAGCACTGCAGATCTTTTGAATTTACCCACCATTTTTTTGTATGTGTGTAATCTGTTTCGTGATTGTTCAGATATACTCTCACATTGTTGTCATTGTTGTGGTCAGTGTGGTAAATGATTGTGTTGTTTTTCATTAGAGTAAAGGCAGGATACGGATAGCTGCAGACATTGAAAAATGTCTCTCAGCCATTCAGATCCAGGAGTGGAGAAACACACATTTTCAGCAGTACAAGGTAAAAGAGGTCAGAGGTCAGAGCTGATATTTGTAGTGTCTTAAATGTTCTTAGAAGAGGGCTTCTCTTTTGGGCACAGAGTAAGCATAGTGTTGGTTCCTTGACTGTGAAACTTAAATCATTGAAAAAGGTTTTGTTAAAACTCAAAGTGCCAAAAAAGAGTTTAATCTCATTTGAAAATGGGAGTGTATTTGGCATATTTTATTTGCATTTCTGTCAGATACAAATGTCAAATGTCTGTCTGTTATTTATTTATTTGTTATTTATGTAGAGCTGTTATTAGAGCATTTTTAGTAGTTTAGTAGTTAAAAACCAGTTATTAATTCACATAGATTATGGTTTACATTACATGCTCAGGAGTACTTTTTTGTTCTCTAAACTGTCTCTGCTGGTGGGTCTGATTAAGGCAGGTGTAAATATGAAGTCATTAGACACATTTAGATTTCACATTTAGATATGTGCAAATTCTCTAGGCATATCATAGTTGTTTCTTTTATTTACCTCAGGATTTGACTTTGGAGGAGTTTCTGAGAAGTCAGCCTGAGCTGAGGGCAGAAGAAGAGCCAAAAGCACACAAAAGACAGGAGGCCCTCTGGGAGCTCTTCACCAGCGAGTGTGTGTACTTCCTAGACCAGTTAATGGTGCTGAAAGAGGTATAAATTAGGGATAAGATGAGATTCTGTTGATCAATCATATGTGGTGGTGAAAGAATGCTATTAGTTTAAAAACAGTAACAAGATATTGTTTCGTTTTTAACTATATTAAAATATTAATAAGCCTACAATTTATTTTATATTGCAAACATTTTTATATTGTGAACCCCTTATTCTGCACTCGAATTAATGCTTTAGAGTTTTTGCTGAGTTGACTTGACATGTCTGTTTCTGGGCCTACCCTGAAAGTGTAAGTGGCTGCTAGTTGTATGACTGAGTGGAGGCTACGTGGGCCAGGCTACCAGAAAACCAGAAAACTTCCTAATGGTCCTCTACTCGGTAGTAGAACCACACTTATCTTTGTAACCTTCTGTTCTTTTAAACATGCCTTACCTGTGGTTTGTGTGCAGGTATTTCTGACCACTCTGTCAGACTTGCAGATGAGGGATTGTCTACAAGACATTGACTCCTGGGCACTCTTTGCCAACCTCAATGAGCTGTGCCTGGTACAAAGCATTTAAAAGTACATCTACAGACTGGTGACAAGTTAAAGGCAAAATCAACATAGTGTTTTAGTAAAGTCTTAGGCCACCTCAAGCTTTCATAACAGCTAAAGCAGAAACTGATTAGTGCAGTACACTTCATACAAATTGACATCAAAGTGAAAACGTATAATTAAAGCAAAGGAAAAAAGTATTCCTAGATCGGCCCTACACAGTGTGGAGCGGACTGTAAAAATTGTTTCATCCAGTGTGAAATTAGACATTTAGACTGCTTTTTCACCATCTGCCTTCATTTTTTACTCTCTGCTTCACTGTTTTCATCTATCCTGACTAGCTAAAATCTCCACAGCAGAGATTAATGAATGTATTAATCAACTACTCTATGCAAGCTCTAACATACATTTAAAAAAAAACTTTAATCAGTATAGCAAATGTTATCACCTAATAGTAAATACAGTTGAGTAGTTTCTGTTAGCCCTTCTTCCCTCTAAAATCAAGTTGTACTACTTTCAGAGTCTGGGATATTAATTTCTTTATTGTTACATGATAGAAAAGATAAAAAATTAATAGCTTTAGTTTATGGCCCTTCAAAAGCTCACAAAAATACTGAAGTGGCCCTGGCAGAATGTATGTTTGACACCCCTGCTCTAAAGGAACAAATGGATGCAAACCATGCCAGCAACATTGTAACAGAGTAACTGGATTTTCCTTTAATATGTCACCCATATGTATATAAATATTGTATGCTTTCTTAGTTCACTACTCACAGTCTTGCAATTAGTAAAAGTTTAATGGAATAGTGTATGGTTCATAGCATCAAATCACGTTGTGTGTTGGCTGCCTGTTTGTAGGTTAGCTTTGGCTTCCTAACCAGTCTGCTGCGTGTGATTAAAGAGCTGTGGGCCACTTCAGAGCCTCCAGAAACCAATAGCACAGAGGCCCTGCTGGCCATTCTCAAAAAGGTAAGGGATCACTGATGGTGCCGTGTGTGCACATGTCCATGTGTTTGCCTGTGTGTGCATATGTGCTCATGTGTGCAAGTATGCATGTGTGCATGCTTTTGGCTGTGTTTCAGTCAGATACAAGTTATGTCTAAGTCTACATATGTGCATGATTTTAAGGTCTTTAGTTTAGACATGCAGAACATGCTTCTCTGACCCTTGTCCTTGACCTTTCAGGCTTTTGGTGAGAGCATTTGTCACTGTCTGCAGAAATACTGTCTGAACTACAGCAAAGCTGTCCTCTATTTAGACACCCTGAAGGCCAGGGAGGACTTCAGCATCTACGTGAAGGTGTGTTAGATTAGTAGAGTCTGAACCAGTAGATCAAAGTCTGAATTTTGAGAGTGCTTCGGGGCGCGCAGCTCCATGGCCCATGAGCTGCTACAGTGTTCTCTGTCAGGGTGGCTACAGGTTATTAGATATTTAAACTTAAATTTAAAAAATCGGAAATTACATTTGGCTGATTAAATACCATAACAGATTTTACATTCTCTTCCATTTTAATGTACATAGTGCTAGAGTTCTGGGTTTTAAAGCTACTCCTAATCAATTGTTTTTTTGTATTTTGTTGTTTGTTTTTTTCGGGTTTTTTTTGTTAAATTGTGTTAAATTGTATCTGTTTTGAAAATGTTTAACATTACCTCCTGTTGGGGTGATATACACAAAGATGCTTCATTATTAATGTTGAAATATAAATTCAACAAAAGTGGCTAGAGAACAACAAATGCTGGATAAAATGTGTGTCTACCAAAAATGTGGAAGTTCAGTACAGATTATGCTATATATATTTTTTAAATTCATGATTATCTTAAATTATATTTTAAGATAAAATCTTGATCTTTAAATGGCAGATTAGTAGCTAGGTCTGTGCCTAGTGACATTTCTTTCTTTCTTTCTGTTTATGTAAACATTGTTCATTTACTGATTTATTTCATGCAAATTAGACAGCAAAAATTAGTGAACATAATCAATGACACTGATTATGAAAAATTATTGTTGTGGATTTATATATTTGACAACAGAAACGTTATAAACTCATGAAGCTTGCTTTATTCATACTGTATTCTGTCTTTGACTGCTTTAACAATATTGTTGCTATTATGGGAGCAGTAAAGATCTCTCTGTCTGTCTTCCACAGTGGTGTGAGAGGAAGGAACAGTGTCGTAGGCTGCAGTTGAAGGATCTGCTAGTGACTCCTTTGCAGAGGTTCACACGTTACCCTCTCATCCTGAAGAACATGGAGAAGAGGAGTTGCACAGAAGCAGAGGAGAGCGCCTTACAGAACGTAGTGGAGCTGGTGGACAGAGCCATATGTAAATACGTACCATTATCAGTTAGCACAGCTGCAATCAGCAAGACATTTCTCATGAGCAATGGCCACACTGTAGGTTTATTCATAGCACAGAATTAGGGCTGCATGATAAATCAAATTTTATCATTATATTGCATGTTTCCATGATGAACAAAAACATAATGTCTTAAAAGTATTTGCTTTTAAACGGCAACATAGTGACACTCTCATGCTTGTGTGTGTGTGTGTCGGTGTGCAGCTAACCTCATTTGAGTAGGATCGCAGAGTGAAAACACAAAACAGCCAAACACGCTACTATTGTTTACTATTAGACTGAAGAATGCCTGCTGTTAGGCCAAATGAATGAGATGACCCTCTCAGTCACAAGTGTAAAAAAAAATGCTGAATAGTGGTCTTTATTTTTTTACTCTGAGTAAATTACTCTATGAGAGTAGTTTTAGAAGTAGTGAATAGGAAGTGATGTGGGATTCAGTCTCTCATTGTTTTGACAGGGCATAAATAAAAAATATACCTGCATGATGACACATTAATTATGGCACGTTAAAGTGAATATTTACAAAAATATTGTTTACAGTAATGCTAAAAAATGTATATATGTGCACAGGAACACACATTTACCAGACACAATATGCAGCAATAGGGTATTCCAGTAGTGGAAAATGCTGTTTTCTAACAGTGTAACATGAACCACTTGTCCTGCTTCATGTTGCTACTATGTATTCATCACAGCTGATAAGCCGTGTTTATCAGCAGGGAACTCAGATCATGTTAGGAAAGCACTCATGTCAGAGGAGGAATTATAAACAGTAGTCTGCATAGAGAGTGTAGTGGCAGCTCACAATTCCAGTTCATTATCTGTCATCATAATATGGCTAGTGCCCCTGGACTCTGCTGTGAGAAAAGGAACAGAATGCAGAACACACAAATGTAAAGGGACCGAGTTGTTCTTGATATACAGTAGTCACTTATTTCATCTGATAATTTAATTTCTTTCACTCAGTTTTTGTCAGGAAAGCCCAATATACAAATAGTAGCAGTGTGTCAGCAAGACTTAGCTTAGAGAAAAATCTCTACACCTTTTACCCCTTGGAATCATGTTGCCTTTATTTCAAGGGATTTCTCAAGTTATGTAATCCATAGTAAGAAATCAGTGCTAAATTTGCTCCCTATTTTTATAGTCCCCTTTGCCTACTGATCGTGTCACCATGGCTTGACCAGTTTGTTGAGTGTTTAAGTTTGGTAAAACATTTTACTGTTACATGTTATTGCTTTCTGCCAATCTCTACCAGCATGTCTTGACCTATAGGACTGTTTGTGATCTGAATCACAACTAGACTGGCAGGTTTTTAACAAATATACTACGTCAAAGCATTTTTTATACTAGTGTCAAAGGGGGTATATTTTAGCAGTGTTCCTTCTCCTGACTTCTCCAGATTTGAAGGAGTGTCTGGTGTAAAGTGTAACACTGTGCTGTAACTTTGTGTGTATGGCTAGGACAGGTTATTCCTTCATGGGTGTGGAATGTTAATTATCTCCAACGTCTGTGTCATGGAATGATTAAGAGCTCTTTCCCAACGTACAGACAGAAATAACAAACAGTGCATAAGGAAAATAGAGTTGATCGTCACGAAGGGAATAAAAGAATAAAAGTATTGCAATAGAGAGAAGAACAAAAGGAGTAAAGTTTGTTTAGAAGGCGTGGATGAACTTTGTGATGCTGAATTGAGCATGAATTGAGCATTGTCTGACTCTCTCTCTCTCTCTCTCTCTCTCTCTCTGTCTGTAGATGATCTGGAGGGCAAGGTGAAGTGGTTGGATAACTATCAGAAAGTCAAGCAGCTGAAGGAAGCCTTGGTCTGGCTCCCAGTGTGGGAAAGAGACAAGAGAGCAAATGTTCCAGAGGTGAAAATGCAAATTTTAATGCCTTAGAGTTCAACTACCAGGGATTAGATTTAAGCCATATTCAGAATGGAAGAGTTTTACATGGGAAGCTGGGCTTGCCTATTTATTTATTTATTTACTTACTTACTTACTTACTTACTTACTTACAGAATATCTCTAGGATTTTAGTCCAAACCAAATCCATCATGTCATCATTTTTTTACATACGTGTCTGGAAAGATTATAGAAAATATAATCTTTCTATAAAATGACCATTGGAAATAACCCCAGGTAGTATATACCCAGATAGACATGCTGGTAAAGATTCCATTATAAACCTGGGGAAAGGTGGTGTTGTGCTTTTTCTTCTCTATAAAGAGACTCCAGGAAGTGGTCTTCCTTCAAAACCAAAACAAAGTAGTGGCCTGGTTAAAATGTAGAAGAATTAAAATAAAAATGATGTTTACTTGTCAGAGAAGCAACACTTTCCAGCACTTTTAAATTATTGAGTTTCTAGCACAGGTAAAGCCTTCATACATGTTATGGTCACGGGACCTGTCAGTGAAGCACCAATTGTGAGGCCACGCCCCCTACACCCGGAGCTTATAATAAATGTCCAATGCAATCAGTGTGTATTAACATGAGGTGAATGTAGGATGCATCGAATTCTTAGTGTGACAACCATGTGTACATTGTGAAGGCACGTTTGTTCTTGCTTATTGCTTATCCTGTGAGAATCTATCATAATTACAACAAACATCCTTTAGGAACCTGTTCCTGGTGTTATTAAATACTAATAGTATTTAAGTACTAATTATATTGAATATCAAGATACTTCAGAACACTAATGAGAGAACTAGTCAATTTCCTCATTACAACACTAATTATGTTTCAAAGAAGAAGCAGATGTTTAGGGATTTAATGGGATTAGGGTGCGAGCTGGAGTCCACACTGGATACAACACGTTGGGTTTCCAACTGCACAACCCACACCACTTCCGACTGCTGTGCGCGGTGGCACACTTCAGTTTCATCAGCTACAAACAGAATATTTATTTTTATTCTAGTTCCCCATGTTCATGTAAAGCATATCATTCACATGCAAACAGTCTGCTCTGCAAGAAGATTATGATTTTAATAGCTCAGTGCAGAGAATGTGGGACTGTGATGTTTAGTGGATCCTTATGGAGTTTAAGCTTCATTCACATGCACATGTGAGGGAAAAATTTCCAGTGTTAAAAACAAGGCAGGACAGATGGGGACATGTTTTAATGGTTGCAAGCTGCATGCCTCACAGAGTTGGTGTTGATTAAAAACGGTGAAAATGGAAATATATCTGTTCTGTGAGGCAGGTGTGAGATAGACAGCTGCAAAACCTCCGAAACGCTTTTGAGGTTTAATTGGCCTTGAATGATAGGGGATCTGAATAGTATAGTCACGCCTGTAATTTCCCACAGAATCTGAAACACTTGCTGAAAGCTGTGACTTTGGAAAACCTGGTCTCTCACCGTAGTCTCCGATACGAGGGGAAGCTCGCACTCACAGGTGAGAAATGGACACACAACTTCCAAAACTACTGAGCTGTTTAAATAATAAAACAATTATAATTTACTATTATGTATATACACTGCCCTCCAAAAGTTTGGAAACGCCTGAACAAAATAGGGTTTTTGGGCAATATCAGCATAAATC
>CM075008.1:10601894-10621612 GCA_037576675.1 Pangasius sanitwongsei | reverse complement strand
AAGAGGATTTATGCTGATATTGCCCAAAAACCCTATTTTGTTCAGGCGTTTCCAAACTTTTGGAGGGCAGTGTAATTATGTATCATTCTCTTCCTATTTATACATAACTTTTTTAATGATATTACATTGTTTTAATGTATTTCCCTAAACTATGCAACTGTTATTATTTGGATCTTTTACACTTGAGCTGGAACTGTGCATGTCCAAACTCTATCTAACACATTCTGTTTTAGATCCAGAAACCAGTATTGTGCTGCTTTAAGTTCATGATTGTCTTTAAGTGCTTCTTCAACCATTTTTTCCCTGTATGGACAGAGAATTCAAAGCTGAATGATGTTTACGTGTTTCTGTTTGATGAATTCCTCCTGATCACCAAGGTCAAACGAAATAAAAAGGTGCAGTATTTCAAGAGTTTTGCATTTAACTGCTCATTGTGCACAATTTTTTAAAAGGGATTTAATAGCTAAAATGCCTTCGATGATTTATATAGGTCTTGGGAATGTCATTGCACAGCAGTCATCTGCCATACTTTTAGGTTACAAACAGTCTACTGAGATTGATTTTTATAACTTGGTGAAAATAATAAACACTGGTGCGGTATTTAAAAACACATTTCTGATAGTTCTGAAAGCTTATTTGATATAGGTCACAGAGTTTGTTCTCTCATTGAAGTACACAACCAATCGTTATAGTGGTGTGTGTTGTGTAGAAGTCTGTAGCTGGGGAGATGCACCCTGTGCGCTCTGCGGCTGGCCAGGAGCTGGAGCAGTTACTGCAGGAGGGCTGCAGCTTCACCGTGCTGGATCAACCCATCTCACTGGACCGCCTGCAGCTCAGGAACATAGACCAGCTTAACGCTACAGGTTAATGACTGATCTGAGATATTATATTATTATTTCCCTTCATTTAGTATTCATTCATATGAGATTTTCCTTTACAGAAGAACATTAATACAATTAAGTATTAATTGTCCCTCTATATTACTAAGGATCCTAAAAATTAGTATTTTTTTTGAAAGAATGGACATTCAGAGAAGAACAGTAAGAAGTGGTTGTGGAAGGTGATTATATACTTTTGTGTCCCACTTTCTAGCCTCTGGCTTTCCCTGTTCTTTCATTATAATGCACCAGAATCGCTATCAGCAGTGCATCGGCGTCTTCATTCTGCAGGCCCCGAGTGAGTCCGTTAAGGTGAGGAGCCACACTGCATCCTGATGTAATTACACACTCTGCCGTCTCTGATCTGCACCACCTGATTCCAGCCCTATGCCACTGTTTTTGTCCCGATCAAATAACTCCGTTTTAAATGTCACATCAACAAACAGCCTGCATGCAAGAAAGGTCTCTTAAATGCACGTCACTGATTGCATTATTGAGCGGGTGTGCTTTTGTGTGTGCTGCAGAAAGCATGGCTGGCAGAGATTGAGGAGGCGGTCGGTGATGTGCTGAAGAGGGACTCTCAGCACCCTCGGCTGAAGAGCTCTTCTCTCTATGTGGAGTCTTCTCAGATCTAACTCTCATCACACACTCGGAATCTGACCATCAGAGGAGGTGGCCCATGTCAGTACTGCTGCCTAATAACATCACATGACTGGGACTAATAATATGGGTTTCTACTTGACTGGCCAAGATCCCAGCATGGCTGTAGAGTCTCACATCTGACCTTCAGAGCCATGTTAATCCACTTGAAGAGGTTTATTCAGGTCAGACAGCAGTGTCGGGGCAAAGTCCACTGTGTCACAAATGACACAATTACATAGCTGTAATGCAAACTGAACTGTTGCTGTAACCTGACACCCACTGAAGACTAAATGTGCCACAGGAGTGGACTATTACAGCTCTGAAATTCAGCCAAAATGGACGTTCCTGCTTTTATTAGTACCATTTGTGGTTTTCTTTCCTTTTCTTTTCTTTTTTTTTTTTTATTTTTTTTATTAAAGTTTCCATTGAAACTGAACTGTGGCCTGCTGTTCTTTATTGGGACTGTAAAAGGTAGCATTTATAGCAGCGGCCTGTAGTGTGCTACATGATAGCAAGAGAATTTCAGGAATATCATATAATATGTAAAGGACATTTTTTTTATGATAAAAAGGGACCAGTATAATGTGCTTCATTTCCCTTGATAACTTATGATGTCAAAGGGTCTCATTTATCAATCTTAGTAAAGTTGTTTGTAAATGTTTTCATAGACCAAATTGAAGTAAAAATTACCACCTGATTTACAAAAGTTTTGGTTATGCTTATTTTCTTCATACTCGAAGGCGTATGCAGACGTGGCTGTGGCGACCCCTGATGGGAGCAGCCAAAAGAACAACAACGATTCTCAGCACATTTGATTTCACGATGCCCACAAAACTCCATAAAGAGCAAAGCACAAAGAGCTGAAAGGTGAAAGAGTGCCTCAGAAGCACAATGCCATAATGCAGCGCAGCCACTGCAGCGTGTGAGCTACCAAAGACACATACTAACACTTCCTCCTTGTACAGGGTGCCATTACTTTGTCCTAATTGAACAGCTAGCCTAATTTATCTTAATTTATGGATTTGTTATTAGTCAATATGAAGCAACAAAGTCTGAAATATTTTAATTAAATTTGTGCATGCAAATGAACTAAAGTTATTTAAACTCAACAGTGGAATCTGTACATAACACTTCAGTGATAAGATTTAATTTGTGCATATGCATACAATACAGCATACTGTACTGTTTGATACAAGGCTTTTGATTCAATATGTCTGTCCATCAAATAATACATTTAACAGCCTACATAATAAAGTAGGCTATTCATCATAAAATATACCTTATATGAGATGTAATAAACAAATAATCAAGCCCACATTCGCTCCTCTGAAAAAGTAGCTTCCTCTTTATCTCGGATCAGGATAGGCTACAGATACAGCTACACTCACTCTCTCCCTCCCTCCCTCTCTCTCTCTCTCTCTCTCTGCTGCTTTATAACAGCATTTCCAAGGTGATTGGAAATAGTGGAAAAGGCAGGATTTTAAAAAAAAAAAATACAACTATAGATTTTAAAATTATTTTAAAATTTTATACTACAGATAGCTGTGTGACTTTAGACATACCCCCTTGAGAACGTTCACACCAGCAGGGTTGCCAGGGTTGTTTTTCTTTACACCAAATTGGGAGAGTTTTGAAACAAAACTAAATTAAGTCTGTTAAAGCACAAAGACAAAATTTTGGTGAGACCTGGCAACCAGTGAAAGCTTAGCCAGAGTGCTCATGTTTAATTTTGTTACATTCTAATGCACAGCTTTTGTTTTCTTATATGCTGCTAAGAGTCTGAATGGATCACACAAACTGTCATTATTAAGTTTCAATGATAATTTTTATAATGTTGAATGTTTTAATCAACTGAAAATGGAAACCCAAGGCACATATTCACGCAATGCTTATTTCTGAAGTGTAGAGGTCATTTGCCACATATCATATTGTGCAGCTCTAACAGACATATTGAAGCACAAATGAAAATAGAAACACCTAGTTTATTTACTCAAACATATCAATGAAAAATTAGAAAACAAACATCTTGACATAAATTATATTCATAAACCATACTGACACATTAATATCCACCAGCGTCGCCATACCGACAGCAAACAGTTATGTACGAGTGTAAAGCCTTTCAGCTCAGCCCATGTGACCGAGCTGCAATGCTAAGAAAGCAAGACTTAAGGCACGAGCACATGATCACAACAGAAACAGCCTGTTGTTCAGGTGAGAAGTGTGACTGTTCGCCAGCTCACAGCTCATGCACAACAAGCAACATAACCGACTCTACTGCAGTGTAGTGTTACTCCCAGAATGGTTAACATTCAGATCTCTGGCAACTTTCTTGACTTATTTATAGTAACCAATTCTTGGACTGAGACTTGAAAGCCATAGTGTTAATGAGACTGTGGAGGGTTGATCTTGTAGTAAAACAAATACTCAGAGAGGGAAATACACAGTCCAGAGGTAGGTGACAAAAATACAGAAAGAAAGCAAGTCTGGAATTGACACTGATGAGGACGATAATATGATTTGCTGATTTTGGTGCATCTGAGTGTGTGTGTCTTAAACACACTGCTGCGTGTACGATTGTAAATGTGCATTTCTAACAGTACAGCCTCAATGCTGAAGCAAACGTGTTGAGGAAAGGTGCACTATAATACAGATATTTCACAGGCGACATTGCTGAAGATTACTATACAGCAGGTACAATCTGTACAATTTGTTTCGCATGTCTGCACAAGCACCAATGCCAAAGATTCAGCTGTTTTCACACCGGAATCCTTCCTCTAACAGAAAGCATACTGATTGCATCTATGTTTGACGCGAATGTCCTGTTTCTCATGTCATGCATGACACTTTTCACACCCACTGGGTAGAAAGATAGAGATGACTAGATAAGATGCAGGTAGAGTGACGGCAGACTGCTGAGGCCTAAATGATAACGCTACACAAACACTGACAATACGCTTTCAGAAGTGATCTAGCAGCCCATATTTTATATAATCAATATAGCATCTATATATAAATCTCTTACATACACAGATTCATGCGCACACACACACACACACACACACACACAATAATAGCCACATAATCACAATTATTGCTTAGTAGCAGGGCACACACATGTGCAAATAACTGATGCTGTCAAAAATCAAATTGATCAGAATTAGCAAAATACTGCTCAAATGCACCGATTTGGAAAAGCTGATATAATAAAAACAAAATGTAAAAAGTTTTTTTTTTAATCAAATGAAACATGAGCAGCATAGCAAGCATGTATGATACATAGACACCATTTAATAAAACATGCCTGAATTAATGGTAACCGAGTTGGAAAAGATTCAACCATGTCAAAGTGAAGACCAATAGTGCTTTCCAAGGGACAGTGTGGCACGGTATACTAACAAATCTGTGATTTCCATTGCCAAGTAAACCCTGCTGTAACTATGTACAGTGCATTGCATAAATATACCCCCATCAATGTTTGAAAAAATTTGGCAGATTATATTGATTTTATCCCAATTCAAAAAATTGTATTGGCTGTTGGCTTTATTGGCTATTTTGTGTAAATGCCTATGACTATATTTATTTCGGTTCCAGGTTATAACAATACAAAACGTGGAACAGTTATACTTATGCAACACATTGTACCAGTCCTGTATTTGGTTACCCTTCTTGCCAGGGTACTAAACAAAGAATTATGAGTGAAGCTAGAAATGGGACAGACCACTGATTGGTCAAATGCAGTTGTTAGAGAAAGGTCACGTGTCGTCACTCAGTCAAAGAAATATAGCTAGCTATAATGGCTTTTCTACCAGGCTGTATGGTACAGCAATCTTCAGTATTAGTTTCTGCTTCCTGTGTAAACTCTTGCTGTCTCTGTCTCATCACATAAAACCGAATCACGTAAATGTTAAAACTAATCAAGTAAATGTTAATGTTAAATGTAAATGTTAAATCAGACTTTGAAGCTTTTGCATTCTTGCTGCTGTTGTTAGTGTTTACCATTAACACTAGCGTTGCAGGGGGAAATTGTCACCACCTCACAGCCTCTGGTTAACTCCTGCGTTCACATGTACCATTAGGCAATGGAAAATAGTACTTGACTCGGCTGCCGATAATTCCAGATTCAGATTAGTAACTGAATAACGCCGTACCACACTGTCAGCTGGAAAAGGGTTATTAGTTTTGGATGGGATTTTTCATAGCTCTGTGCTTTCTTCTTGTCCATGTAGCTTGTACAAAACACTCTCAGTCTGGGTGCCACTCTGGTAGATTTACTACTGCTTTGTTCAGAAGAGAAAAAAGCTTGAGGTACAAATCTTCCAGCCTGGTACCCAAAGCACAGAGCATGTTAGAAATCTCATCCAAAACACATTCCATTAGAAATGAACATTTAAAAATGCTGCACCACTTTCCCTTTTAGATTCTTTGGAACCCCAAATGGCCCTAGAGGTGACCAAGGCACTGCTCGGGTGAGGACTGCTGTGATTCTCCAGTCGCTCGCTCGCTCTCTGAGGCCACCTCATGCCCAGTGAGCAGATCAAAGCAGGCCAGTCCTCATTTATTCCTGCAGCTCTGCCACCCCGCCACTCCTGCTCCTGCTCCCAGAGTCTGGGAAAGCCGCTGTCCTGTGCAGGAAGAGTCTGTGGCGAGCGTGTGGCAGAGCAGCAGGCTGGGAGAGGCCCATTAGCCCTGCAGCTCCTCGTAGCAGGCCTCACATACCCGCACTGGCTTCTTAGAGGACGGTGTCAGGGCGCTCTTGGCAGAGCATTCGGCACAAAAGATGTTCCCGCAGTGACGACAGTGGTGCTGGAGGAGAGACAATGAGTCAGACCTTTGGGTTATAGCATAACAAACCAGGCAGACACTATGCCATTTTAGAAATCCCCGCCTTTCTAGGGTTGTGTATTCTGAAAATTACCAGTTAAAAATTCAGAGGGCCTTTTTCCCCCCTCTCACACTCGGTGGACTGGAGAGTGAGGCATAGTGCAAACCAATCACCCAAAATATACTCACACTCAGCTTCACATGCTCAGAGTTATAAGGGCAGTGGTTGTCAACTGCCAGAGTTTGTCTCATTATTGCCATTCATGGTAGAATGATGAAGCAATATCTCATGTTCTAACAGTGACGTAACTGGTCTCCACGAATTCTGCCCATACAACGCACACTCTTTGTGACATTCTGTTGACACTGCATCTGCATCTGCAGCATTAAAAACAAACATTTCAAAAGAGAATCTGCTCTTGATTTTGCTCTACCCTGTGCTTTCATCATGGGTTTCTGGCTGCATTTTAGAATAATTTGGCTTAACAGTCTTTGGCGATCATGTTGTGTATTTCAAGTGAAGTACAAGCGTTTTGGCTCTGAACTCAACTGCTAAATGTTATCCTTAAAGTTCAGATATCAAACACTGCTGATTTAAGTCGAGACACACAAGTAAACAAATACTTGTTTTCAAACTCACTGATTAGACTATACTTCCCTATCAGCACTTCATTGCTGCAAACACAACAACAGTGCTTTCACTGGAGACGTGCTGGAGTAGATAAAAGTGCTGTTGGACAATACTGTCCGTTCACAGAAGGGGGAAAAAAAACAAACAAATGGCGGACTTTGAATGCTGTCTGTCTGAAAGTGGGTCCCTGTAGTAGACCATTAACATAGTATTGATTTAGTGCTTTGATGTTTTGATCAGACGGCACCATCAAACACACGTGAGAGTCTGTGGGTGTGAGAGGGGAGGAGGCAAGAAAGAGAAAAAGAAAGATAAAGAGAACAGTCACCTTCCGGATGGTGACAGAGAAGCCTTTCCCACAGGACATGCAGTTCTGCACCTCGTGGTCCTCCGCCCACTTCCGTGTGAGGTTCTGTGACTGCTTTATCTGCACAGACAGCACAGCATGACAACCACAGGTCCAGTGAGCAATGTTGCTGATAAAAAAGAAATCTTTACAAAAGATGCAGCAATACAAAATCTTTGTAGATCAATGAACTCTCTTATAAAGAAAATACTGATGGTGATGATGATGATAGTGACGCTGGCAGAGTGGACAAACAACACCTTATTTCCCAGGCATGCTGGATTACATTTGCATTTTTGGAAATCAATGTGTGTCAGATGTGAGTCTATAAAAATGCTCCACATAAATACATACATCTCCCCTAAAATCAATACTGCCCTGAAACCAGAAATACACATCAATGCATTTTTTTTTGTCTGAACATAGCCTAATATCTTCAGGTGTAATGATCCAACGCTTTGGATTCATCTATAAATTTAAAAGGTAACATTTGAAATTAATTGATGCAACAATCGTAAACCATTTATTACCAAAAAGGACTAAATGGTGTGTAAAAAATAATCCATATTTTAAACTGATTTTTAAACTGTTAACAATTTAATAGGCTTGCAAGGTGATTTGTCCATTACTCAAAATGTATCGTATCATATCACAGCATTCAGTGTTAATTATCGAAGCAATGTCTTATGAATCGAATTCATATTGTAATGTGTGAAAGCCTGAGGTTTACACCCTTACTAATATTCATAATAGTGTGACAGATGATAGAATGAGGCGTGAACACAAGATTACGTTAATGCTATATCATGTTTTCAAGATGAATTTTTAAATACTATGCCATACAATGTTGGAATTTCTGAAAAAAAAAAAAAAAAAAGAAGGACAAAAAATCAGCTTCAGGATTTCAATATTGTGTGAGCGATTTTTTTTTCCTAGCAAAAATGAAACTTATTTTATGAATAAAAATGGAGGTGGGGGGTTGGGTATTGGTCTGTGGGGGTGTATGTAGGACCTGTAAGGACTGATTTTCTCGACCCAGCTCCTGCATGGCTGCTGTGGTATCGTCTAGTTTTCTCCTCATCTCCACCACTTTGGCTTGTAACTTCTCTATCTCACCCTCATCCTTCACACATCTAGAGTGCAGCACCATGAAACACAGTGAGTGAGAGAGTGTGTGTATGAGCATTTAAAGCAGAGCAGAAAGGGAGATTAAAAAAAAGGGCAGATAGGCAGTTTCTAACCTCTCAAGCAGGGCACGTCTCTCGTCTTGGTTGTTCTGCACAGTGGCCTCAAGCACAGCGATCTCTCCACGCAATTCATCTGTCTGTTTCTCCAGCTCGCTCACACGTCGTTGACTGCTCTGCCACTCTCGCTTCAGTGTGGCAACATTTTCATTAAGCGCAGAAACCTGCATTGTGAGCTTTGCCTCTGCCTCCTCCTTCCTCTTCTCCACCTCCTCTTTAGCCTTCGCTTCCAACGCCTAGAGAAAAAGACAGAGAGCGACATTGTGTAATACTGGAGTAGCAGCAAATTGTGTGTATGCTGTGATTCATCCAACTATTTTCACAGTGTCCAAATGACCCTTTGCAAACAAATTTAAAGGTACAATTAGTGAAAACCAGCACTGAGGAGGAACTCTGATAAACCTACTTATATGTTTGCACACTGAGCCTTTTACATCTTTGAACACCACTGAACACTAAACTTGTATGTTTGTACACTTTGAAAGCAAATTTTCTTATAAAAAAAAATCTCATAAAAATATAATACAGCCATAACTATTTTGATCATACAAAGAAATCTTTTAAGTCCAATTACATCATACAGCTATACTTGATGTATATTAGTCAGACTTGCGAGATCCAATGTATCGTATTTATTATTTACTACTGATGCTATCCATACTGTAAACTCGTCATGTCCCATTATGTAAGCACCAAATCTACCCAAAACAAATGTGTGTACCAGTTGTTTATGTAGTTTGTCAGTCTCTGCTTTGTGCTGCTGTTGTGACTGTGTGATGGACTCGCGAGTATTCTGATGCTCTTTCTTTTCCTGCTCCAGTGCTGCCTGGATCGCTTCCACTCGGCCCTGTAGATCTACTTTCTGCTGAAGCAAGAGCTGCTTCGCTGCCTGCAGGTCCTTTAGCTCCTACACACACACACACACACACACACATACCAGATAATCAGAATAATTCCTAGAAGATTACTTCTTGGCTGATTACTGTTAGTTGTGATTGTCATAGCATCTTGGCAGATTACTCTTCGTGAAGTAATGAGGGCTTGGATATGGGCTTTGTTTCAGCAGCTGACCTTCTCACTCTTGTCTGCCAGAGCTTTGAGTTCAGCACTTAGCCGGTTCCGCTCTTTCTCTAGCCCACCCTGAGCCTCCTTCAGCTCCTCCACCTGAGAACGCTCCTTCTTTAGCTCCTCCTGCATCAGCTCCTGCTCACACACACACACACACAGAATGATTAGTGGCTCACTGAGGTGAACAGTGTACATATGCTTCTGCACTCTCTGCTCAGGCTTACAGGAGAGTCAGTAATATAAAGGGGATGCTGGCAGTACCTGCTGCTTCTGCAGTTCTCGTAGAGCCTCCTCCTGCTGGCTGAGCTTCTCATCCCTCCTTTTTAAGTCTTTCTCCAGTGCCGCATGTCCTGTTTTCAGCTCCTGGATTTGGACCTCACGACTGTTCAGCTGATTGGTGCTGGCCAGCAGTTCCTCCTGAGTCAAAGCCAGCTTCTCTTCACGTACCTATACATCACAAGCTGTGCTATTACTGAACTGTAAGGTTCGTTTCCCAGTGCACAACATACTGAAACTTTTGATACTACAAAACTCAAACTGTACTTTTTCCCACTAGACAGTGTTTGAGTACCAAAGGTTCCAGTTGTATGTTTTTTGGTCTGTCCAAAACAGGAACTAATGGTACAGGGGGTCAGTCTAAGATCACTATTCTCTATTATCTATGCTTACTGCATAAAACATAAAAACAGTTTACACACAAGCACAGAATAATAGATCATATGGGGTGAATCCCATTCTGTCATGCTACTTCTTGGTTTGTATAGATGTCAATTTAATAATCCTGTGCTGTTACATATTTTGACTATAGAAAATGCCACAATAGAACATATACATTTTAGTGTTAATGCCAATGTAGTGTGTGTACTGTAGTGTGAATCTCTAAAGGCTCAAAGTCATCATAGTTCAGAAAGTGTCATTTCAATTTCGCAATGTTTGTATCTACTGCAGTGCGAATGTCACACACACACAAACCTTGAGGTCCTGGCGCAGAGCAGAGACTTCAGATTCCTTGCCATAATAGTCAGACTGTAGTTTGGCCAAGCTCTCCTTGGTGCTGTTACAGGTTTTCTGCAGCTCTGCACTGCGGCTTTTCTCTGAACTCAGCTGTTCAGACAGCACAGTCATCTGTTCCTTCAGCTTAGTCAACTCCTCCACCTACATCACACACACATCCAACTTTGATTTACAGAACCAAAATATGATATGTAAAAGAAAAATCTCTGCTATTCTAAGGCACAGCTTATTCAAGCTTAAACACTTTTCAGATCAGCTGTTTTAATGGATATAAGTTACTGGTCTGACACCACTGCTGCAAAAACTGATGGTGGCAGAAATGACTAATTATACCATATCATCAAATGCATATGATGCTAATAGCACATGCCTTCTTTGTTTGAGCAGTCTGCAGGTCTGCCACTTGGCTCTGCAGTTTTTTCACTTCCTCACTGAAGGATCCTTGGGCTGTCTGTAGCTGTGTCTGGACCTGCTGGATGTCCTTCTCCTTCTCCTTCAGTGCATCCTGAGACTGCTTCAACTGGGCACTCAGCTCTTTCAGCTGTGCCTGAAGCCCCTTCTCCACCTAATCCAATTCCACTCAAGTTAATGAAAAGTTTTGCTCCAGGTATTAATAAGTATAAAACGTCCTTTTCTATTTTCTCACCTCTGCCATTTTCCCCAGTTGAGCTTTGGCGGAGCTCAATTCTTTAGCTGTTTCTTCTGCACTCTTCTGAAGCGCCTGCTGGGCCTTCTGGTGAGCTTTTTCCTGTAAGAGAGAAATGCGGTTTATCTCAACAAAATGATAAAGACTATAGTTCCAGATCACATGTTGTACTGTCTGTTTACACTGAGGCATTTTAACTAAATACAGACACACCCACAATTAACTATGCATGGCATGTAGACATCCCTTCAAATGGTACCTAAAAATGAACTAACATTTTGTTAGTGCTACTGGGGAAACAGGCAAACAGAAGAAATACTGCTTTCTGAGTCCAAGGTTTTCATTTTGATCAGTGTTTATTTCATTTTTAATGTAATGGATTTGTTATAAATTAGCAAATGTTCATTGTAAGTCAGCTGCACATTAACGGAATAGAAACCCTGTGTTTTATATTTAATTCATTTTTCTGATAGCAGTGTAACTACGACAATAATGCAGTCAAGCAACTTATGTCGGGAGAACCAGCAACTGTGTGGAAGCCCTGTTTCTCACATGTCTGTAGCAGAGATGGAGAGAAATTTCATGCAACACTGCAGGTATGTAAATACTCAGTGACATGAGAAATGCCAGTTTTATTTTCAATTTCTCTCTGAACTGTACCTGTACCAAAAACCTTATGTTGAAAGCACTTAGACTTGCACAATTGTTGCTTTTGTGTTCTTTGTTTCCTTCTTCAACTTCAGTCACAAGCGTGATTCACAATTGATTGCCAAAATGTATTAGCTGTGGTAATCCACTCAGAGTTAAGAAAATCTGGCCTTAAAACGCACTCTCTCTCAATGGCATGATGTGCAACAACCTCCAGTGAAGCGAGAATTGCGCTTAACCATAAATGTGTTAGTAATTATGTTATATTTTATTTTCATTTTATTTTGTTTGTTTTGATAAATCCCACACTGTGCATTGAAATGTGTAATGTCATGGTAAAATAGGGGCCCTTGAGTCCTTTTTAAGGAAAACCGGTATAGCAGAACCCACCTTCTCTTCCAGGGCTGCTGTACTGCTCTTCTTCTCTTTCTCCAGCTGGGTCTGACTCTCCTTCAGGGCTGAGGAAGCCTTGCTTAGAGCCTCTTTCACCTTCTGCAGCTCTTTGGCCTGTGTGTCTCTCTCCTGCTGGGTCTTCTGGTGCTCTGTGCTCATCCCCTGGAGCTTCTTCTCCAGCTCTGCCTTTTGCATGTGTCCATCCTCAGTGAGTTGCTCCAGTCTCGTCTTAATGTCACTCTGCTCCTGTTCCAACTTCTTTACATGCTTTTGCGCACCTTCCAAAGCTGAGCTCTTTTTCTGCAGCTCCTCCTGCAGAGCTGCAGCCCTGAGAGAAGCATAAAGAGACACTCCATTGCACAGCTCAAACATTCAAGCAAGAAGCCAGAGCAATCCATTTTCTGGAAATCAGGACTTATAATTACAAAAGAAAATTACTGATGAAAATGGTTGCTGTCAAATTTCTAACTGTTGATAAAATATGACAAAATAACATATGAAGGACCTGGTCAAAGGACTAAAAACCTAATAACATCTTAAGTCAGTACTCAATATGATCAGTTTGTGCTGTGATTGGACTATAAACATACCATTTGTGATGTTACTGTGTTCATACAGTTTTCAAGAAATGAAACTTAACATTTTAACTGTAACATTACTCACAACCCCAATAATTCCAGTTCACTCCAGTCTAGTTTATTTGTAGTGCATTTCTGCAGGTTGAGCAATATTAGGTATAATAATATAAGTAATATAAGAGCACAGGTGTTTCTCTGGCTCTGAGTGACACCACAGTTCATAAATCATCATAAATAATTTTGATGATGGCACCAAGTAAGAAACATTTTTGTTTTCTAATTATACAGGAAGACTTTTCTCACATGGCTGTGAGTGATTGGCTGGATTGGAGATTTAAAAAAAAAAAAATCAATGATCTCAGATTTTCTGAAAATTTGTACATGCTTTTATGAAGTAAAACATCATTTTCTTTACCTAATCTCTTAGCCAATTAAATTTGTCAGTATAACATGACTATTGATAAAGATTGATGAATTAAGTCACACTTTTGTTCCCCCATCATGCATTAGTATCACTGTTCAAAGACAGGACCAAATTTAGCTTTGCCTGAAAGATGAAAGGCTTACCCTTCTTTCTCAGTGTCCAGTTGGCGACTGAGCTCCTTATTCCTTTTCTCCAGCTCACTAATTTGCTGCTGCTGTCTCTGCTGTGCCTTCTGTGCTTGTTCCCTTCCTGAGCGCAGCTCTGCTAACTCAGCTTCTGCTTTCTGCCATACATATACATGCTTTATAAGTACAAGAACATGATCTGAAGAGAATTCATGCCCAAAATGTGGAAATAAAACTATGGCTTGAGCCATTACGGAACAGATATTAGCAGGGGAATTCTCAGTTCCAGCAAAGAAGATAAAACCTGCTAGACGAAGTTACTCAAGGGATTGATTAGACCTGGTGTGTACTGCTGACCTTAGCCTGGCTCTCCAGGATGTCGGTCTTCTGCTCCGCAGCCAGCAGCTTCTCTCTGATCTCCTTCAGACTGGCCTCCAGCTGCAAGCACTGTTCCTGCTTCTCCTGCAACCGACGGCCCTGTTCCTCTAGCTGAGCCTGAGCCTTACTCACCTCCTACATACATGCACACACAAGCACACTGCATTAATACTGCCTGTGTTTTTTAACAAACTCAAGCATAATGTAATATAACCATCAATAATACTAAACTGTCATAAATTGTCATACACTGATGGAGTTTGCATTGGCAAAATGGGAGATTATTGGTTATATACCTGTTGCTTGTCTTGCAATGCATGCTGGGCTGTTTCTAGATGGCTTTCTAGATCTGCTCTCTGGGCAGTTTTTGCTGCTTCAGCTGACAGCAGCATCTCTGTCTTAGCCTTTAGCTGGTAATAAAACATCCAGATACTGTATAAGACACGGTTGTAACAGAAAACGTAGAAATTTATCAATGAATTTTTCACTTTAACGTAAAAACACACCTGGGTGTCGAGTTGGGCAAGTCTCTCCTTGCTCTGGGTGAGCTGGGCAGTGAGATCTGTAACATTACTCTCCAAAGACTGGCAGCGGTCCTGTGCTGAGCGCAGCTGGCTCTTCTGCTCTTGTAACTGCTCATGGAGGTTCTCTTGGGCTTGTTTATGACTCTCTGACTGGTTCTTCAGTTTTTCCGTCAGCTGACTTATCTACAGGAGAACAGAAAGATAGAGTACCCCAAAAAGATACAGGGTACTCTTTAGTGTGTGAAGCTTTGTTTAGCTATGTATATATGAGTGTGCCTCCTGTACCTGCTCCTGTAGCGTGTGGTTCTTTTCCTGGAGTTGATTGAGTAAAGCAGTTTCCCCCTCTCCTGCTTGGATCTTGGCACAAAGATCTTCTCTTTCAGCTTCCAGCTGGCTCAAGCTGGCTTTGCTTTTCTGCAGCAGGGCCTCCAGATTCTGGATCTTCTGGTCTTTATCGCCGATCTGACGCAGCACCTGCTCCAAGTCATTCTACAAGAAGAAGATGATGGAAAGCAGCTCTTACAATCTATATCTATTAATTGTATGTTAATAGCAATATATACATTTTCAGGCTTACTGAGCAATATACCTATTTTTATATCCAGGACGAGTGCTTCTCTATCTCAGTTCTGAGAACCGTATATTTACATTTACGGCATTTGGCAGACGCCCTTATCCAGAGCGACTTACATTTATCTCATTTACACAACCGAGCAGTTGAGGGTGAAGGGCCTTGCTCAAGGGCCCAGCAGTGGCAGCTTAGGGGTACTGGGGATTGAACTCATGACCTTCCGATCAGTAGTCCAACGTCTTAACCACTGAGCTACCACTGCCCTTGTATATACTGCAAGCTTCTGATATTTCTGTTTCAACACACCTTTAATGCTTATGAAGCTTTGGAAGAAGTCCAGTTACCTGTGCTTCTCGTAGCTTGCCGTTGGTGCTCTGCTGGAGAGCTTGCAGCTCTTGATGTTGTTGTTTGGATTTGTCCAGCTGGTGCTGCAGGTCAGTGGACTTGGTAGTGTTCTCTTTTAACTGGAACACAACACACATAGTTTAACACGGTTTACCATCCACACAACAAGATCGCTGCTACACTCACTAGCATGATAATTATTTAGAAAAATAACTACACCAATCTCACTATTTCAATATGATACTGATATTCAAGCTCTGAGTATTCTTCGAGACCTTATACTAACTGTGCCAGGTCTCCACAAGCTCAAGTTGGCAAGCTATGCAAAATATCAGAGGCAGAATTGCAGCCTGCTAGAAGACAAGTTGTTCAGCAGACATGTGTTGTGCCAGTCAACATCATACAAGGTCATGGAACAAAGTATGTCAGTGGCTCAAACAGCAAAATATTTAAAATCTAATCCAATACTGATGTTGCCTTTCAGAACAGTATTAGCCATGATGCTGATAATAATGTGACTAAAGTCTTTCAGTTCCTGTTGTTAAGGGATGCTTACTGTGATGTAAAGAGATTCTTCTTTCTTTTTTTAGAGAATGGACAGAAAATAATGCTTGGTAAATGTCAGTATCCTTACAGTCCTGTGAAGTTGTACAGCATGTGGGATATTGCATAAAGCACTCTGCCAAAGATCAGAACCTAAATCAACACTTATTCAATAATTTACTGCTAGCAGCCTACCTGTTCTTCTAATCGGGAAAGTTTGAGCTGGAAGTCAGCAACCTGCTGCTCACGGTCTTTGAGTTTCTCTCCTGCGAGTTGTCTCTGCTCCTTCAGCCGACCCTGCACCTCGCCCAGCTGCCGCTCCGTCTCCAGCAGCTTCCCATGCAGCTGCATACCAAAGTACAAAGCAGTTCGCTTCAATGTAAACTACATTCTCTTTCCAAATCTGAGTGCCTGTGTTCAATGTGTGTATATCTGACCTGGCTGATCTCGCTCTGCTGCTGCTGGCCCTGGCTCTCTCGCTCCTCCCTCTGCTGCTGGAGTTGCTTGCGTTCAGCTTTCAGCTCCTGGTTGCTCTTCTCATGCTCAGCCAGCTCCTTTCTGAGGCGTCCCACCTCTTCCTCGCGCTTAGTTAACTCAGCCTGGGCCCGACTGAGGGAGGCCTCTCCTGCTGATGCGCGTGCTTGGCTCTCCTGCAGCTCCAACTCCCTTTGGTGAAGGCTGGTCTGCAGATTCTTCTTGGATAGCTGCTCCTGGCCCAAGCGCTCCTCCAGCTCTTGGTTCTCCTTCTCCCGTCGTGCTAGCTTTGCTGACAGCACCTGAGAAAAGCAGAGCATTAGCAAAACTAGCAGACTAGAAAGGCTAATTATCAGTATCATAGTGTCAGTAATGAACAATCTGAATCAAGGCTCTGTAGGAATCTGCTTAAAAAAAACTAGATTTAAGAGGAAATATTGAAATCTATTGTTCTTACTCCATAATCACAATTAGCAATGTAATGCAAGCTACATATTACAAACAAAAATGTAAAAGATCTATACAAACAATTAGTTGTATATTGCAAATTAAAGTTGAGAAGAGCTGTACAGGAACGATATCTGCTGTTTTGTTAGTTCTAAGATACATGGGAACCAGTTCATATTGAATTTAGCATACAATCATGCTAGAACCCACAAATCTGATCAGGTGAAAAAGAGAGACAAAATTAAAAGAGACAAGCACAAAAATCACAGAGTAGTCTTCAGACGCAGCCTCGGAGACAGCTAGCCTCCCATTCTCAGTGCCGGCATGGAATAATATTTAAAAGCGGACAGTTTTACAATGCCAGGGATAGCACAAGTAGCACCAGTGGGCAGCACGCCAAATTTTGCTCTGAGACAGCTATAAAGTCTGCTTTGATAACGACAGTGCTGCTAATAGGGTGTGGTGACAGGGCCAACCTTTGTCACGAACTGAGATTTTTCCACGTGTAGCTTATACCCGAGACAGCTGCAGTTGTTTTTACGAGCAGCTTTTCCTGCGGTTTAATCTTTTTTGGTCCTCTTTGCAAATCATGTCTCATTTTCTTTGTTCATCTTCTATTTTCAATCATCACACTGATCTAATCCTTTCAAGCATGTTCTTTATTAGCTTTGTTGTATATGCTTTATCCTAACATACTCATTTTCTGTTATCATTTAATGGGAAAAGCTGACTCATCAGGCATTTTTAGATTCTGGTGTAGGTTTCAGAGAAAAGATTTAAGGGTACTTATGAAATTATTTAAAAGATGGGCTCAGTAACTATGCCTACACAATTACTCCATGGATACGAAATCACCTACAATTAACGAACAATTGATCTGTTCACCAGTTTTCTTCACATCTCTCCAATCACTGTCACTTAGCTATGCTTGTGCTTACCTTTTGAAGCCTTCCTTTATTTATCTGTTCTTCCTTTTGCACCACATCAGCCTCAGCAGTTCACTTAGGCTGATTACTGGGAATGAACTGTCTTCTGATCCCTGACATAGCTAACTTGTTTCCAGTCACCTACTTCAGAGAAGCAGTCTCAATTTTCCCAGAGACTCCGCGCCACAACAATCTGACATTCTAATCCCTCCTGACAACAGGCACACAAGCAGCTGAGGGCCATTACATGGGTCTATACATCACCCAAAAGGACAGTGGTGGCACAGTACACATCACCCCCTGCTAGTTAAATTATAGAAGCTTCAAAGCGTGTCACCAAACACGAACAGACAATTAAAAATGCACCATGCTGACAACGTTACACAGTCATCTTAGGCTGGACATGCAGGGCCAGCAGTGAATAGGGCCTTCCTGTAAAACTGTGTGTTTCCCAATAGGGATCTCATGGAAATACGCATCTTGGAGATCATCAAGACTGCAGGATCTCATCACAGGCTTTTTTTTTTAAAGCATGTGGGATTTGAGTGGCCATAAAGCAGGTCATTAAAGGATAGTGGTAGATTTGCTGTTGGCATACTGTAGCCTCAGCTGTATTGCTGAAGGCGGCAAAAACTGATAACATGACGAGTCTATTTGTGTACTTCGTGCGTGTATGTACCTGGCTCTGTTGCTGGAGGTTGTCCAGGTTGCTCTGTAGTTGGTGGATCTGTTGAGTGTACACAGCAGCTTCCTGGGGACCTTTCTCCAGTTCTGCCTTCAGTTTGGAGATAGTTGTCTGTGAACAAGAACCAAAATGTGAGCACAAGTCATTGTCAGTGTAGAAGCAACTGTTCTTGGCTATGCAGAATTCCACAAGAAGCTAACAAACATGCAGGACCAAAATAAATGACGGTAAAGTGGTTTCAATGCTTAAGCTTTTTTCATCTTTACTGGAAAATAAAGAGCATCAAGAAAGGAGATCAAAATGTAGGTGAAAGCACATAGTGTTACCTCCAGTTTATGAATCTTCAAGACAAGTGCAAAGCAGGTAGAGTAGGAATGAGGGGAAAGACAGAGACAGACAAGCACAACACCCAGGTAAGTGAGAACCCAAGGACACAGTACAAACATGTCTCCTCCATAAACAGCTGGATATAAAGCCTTCTCAAATGTTTACCAACGTGACACAGAAATTGTCTCATACACTTTAACACCCAGAATCTCAGCTAACTTGAAGACAGCATAATATTTAATAATTTAATGCAAAACCTTCAGCTTCTGCTAGTAAGCTGCAGATGAAAAGGAATTTCACCTTTCAGCACGACAATGACCCAAAACATACATCCAAATCAACAAAGGATTGGCTTAACCAAAAGAAGCTCAAAGTTTTTTGAATGGCTAGCCAGAGCCCAGACCTGAATCCAACTAAAAATCTGTGGGGTGACCTGAAGCAGGCTGTGCACAGGAGATGCCCTCACAATTTGACAGATCTACAATGTTTTTGGAAGAAAGAGTGGGAAAATATTGCCAAGTAAAAATGTGCCATGCTGATAGACTCTTACCCTAACAGACTGAGTGGTGTAATATAATCAAAAGGTGCTTCAACAAATATTAGTTTAGGAGTGTGCACACTTATGCAACTAGGTTTTTCTAAGTTTTTTTCCCCTATAAACGTCTCTGATTGTTTTTCACTTCATTTGTATACTTTGCAATTGCACATTGAAGGTGAGAAAAGATATGACATGATTTATCTTAGTGTCATTCTTTTACTTCACAAAGGTCTGTTAATTTAACAGGCGTGTGTAGACATTTTATAACCACTGTATATACTTTTCCAATAACAATGATTGCATGTACAAAATAATTTAATAACTGCCAAATCAGAGATTGGCAACAATTCATCCAATGTGTTCATATGCACTTAATATAACAATCAGAACACGCTGTTTTGTTTCTAAATACAGTCAGGTCTGGAAGTATTTGGACGATGACAGAGTTTTTGTGATTTTGCCTTTATACACCACCACAATGGATTTGAAATAAAACAAT
>CM075008.1:10587629-10601794 GCA_037576675.1 Pangasius sanitwongsei | reverse complement strand
TTCTTGTCAGTCAATTGTCCAAATACTTTTGAGCCCCTGAAAATGGAGGTACTTTGCTGAAAATGGCTGTAATTCCTAAATGGTAAACACCATATTTTTTGTGGAACCTCTTAAAATAAATCTTGATTGTTTTATTTCAAATCCACTGTGGTGGTGTATAAAGGCAAAATCACAAAAACTCTGTCATCGTCCAAATACTTCCGGACCTGACTGTATATCAAACCCAACTTTCCAGGTCTGTTTTAACTTAATACTGGATTGTTTTACTGTAAATAATCATTTTGCTTTGGGAAGCTGCTGCTTTGTGGCCATTTTGCAGGTGGGGAAAACTAAAGATATCAGGTTAATAGTGTACAACCTCATTATTGGTCTAAAATTCAGTCGTCTTTCAAAAAATCTCACATATTACACAGTTTACATGACCATGAAACTATGAACAATCTAAAAGCAGATAATGATTATATTATTAGTGTGCATGTAAACACATTCGCAATGTATTTTATTTTTGTCTCAACATCAGAAGCTATAGCCATGAATAACATGCACAGTCAGCCAATAGAAGGCAGACCATGTATGGGTCACCTGCAACCAAGGTTTAATAAACTGAAGCATATCTGTGTGTGGACGAGGGAACGTCATGGTTCAGAAAGACCTGAAGCCTTTCTCAAGGTGGTGACTATAAGTTTACTTAGAGAAAACACTACAATTAATGGTAAAACAAATCAGGCACATAGAACACTGAGTGTAGCTGGCATTGCCACATAAATTCTCATTAGCAAAAATAAAGCTATTTATAACATTCCCGAACACAGAATTACGGGAATTTCAATTAGTGAGGAAAACATGAAGTGAATAACCCAGATTCCTGAAATAAGACATACATTCAGAAATAGGAAAATTTTAAAGCAATTAGCATTTAAGTTATGCACTATAGTTTTGACCCCTTCGTTGTTGTATGTGCAGGAGTCTCACCTCGGAGGTAGTGAAATTCCTCTGCAGCTGTTCATACTTGTTTTTGAGTCGTGCAGATTCCTCTTCTCTTTCACGAGTCATGTTATCCATCAGTGTCTGTACCTGCACCAGCTCCTTCTTCAACACCTCCACATCCTCCACTCCTGGTCTCTGCAGCTAAATCAAAACACAGGGAGTTATCTATCCATAAGTGTGTCATAACTGTGTCATAAGTGTGTCATAACACACTTATTGTGTCATAACTGTGTCATAACACACTTATTCTCAGTGCACTGCTAGACTAGGTTTGTTTCAGAATATTTTGTGTAAGACTCACAGTGTGTAATGGCACCTGACACTGGCATTTTAGTTAAATAAAGTTAAGGGAAAAACAGTTAGTTCAGAGTTTTTTGTGTGGGATTTTCCCTGATTTTCTCCCTAAAGTTAAGTCATGGCGTTATCCACCCACTTCCACATGCATGATTGGCCAGTGTCATTGTGATTGATGGGGGAGAGAGAGTATGCCACCCCTCCCTCCCTGAGAGCATGGCCAATTTTGCACTCTTGGGTCAGCCACAGCCACAGATGGCTGTGGCATCATCAGGAGTCAAACTCGCGATCTCCGGATGATAGGGTGAACACTTTTCTGTTGCACCACTGGGGAGCGATGAGAGAGTTTTGATCACAAACTGCACACGAGAGCTGAATGTGAATGGGAGATTTAAAAAGTTATGAAAAATACTCTTGGGCGTCTGAACTCATGTAAGCACGAAGCACTTTCCTCTGCGTGTGTTCAGCTGTGACACAGCAGTTCGAGAAAGGTGCACTTGGCTGACATCACATGTTAGCTTTCACCCTCCCTGGTTGGTAGGACAGGTGACAGCTGACTGGTGTGTGAAATGGGCAGGTGACCAAAGAAAATGGGGAAAAAATTACAAAAACAATTGTTATTGTATTTCATTAGTTTTACCTCACCTTGGCGCAGTTTGTTTGGGCAGGTGAGGACACAACAATCACACTCTGGTTTGGATTAAACAAGCACGCCGAGACAGTCTGAGCTCTCTGAACTCAAGCACAGTAAGATTATAGTGAGAAAATGATTCGACCTTCAATCGAGTCTGTGTATTTTGGGATGCGGGCATTTCTTAAGGTGTGGACTGATAGATGATTTTATAAGTCATGGAAGGAAATTGTAAATAATATGCAAAAGTGCGTGTGTTTGTAGGAGTGAGTGAGTGTGAGAGGTAAGTTACCAGTTCTGTCTGTAGTTTGTCTTTTTCCTGTCTCTCTCTCTGCAGGTCCTGCTGGAGACTGGTCACTTTCTGCTCAGCCACCTCTCTCAGGCTCTTCTCCTCATCATAGCGTGACTTGATGTCTGGAATAAAACAGATGTGACACATATCAAAATAAGAATTCAATACAATTGCCATTTTAAACAATTTCCTTTGAGAGAAAAAAAAAAGAAGACAAACTCTCACATTCCCTTACCTACAATCTCAGTGGCCAGCTGGGCTGCCTTCTGTTCAAACAGGTCTTTCATCTGTTTGATGTTGAACTTTTCAGTCTCAGCTTCATGGAGTTTCATCTCCAGCTCTGAGATGCAAGACAAGCAAGATGTTTGAACCAGCAATTTCCATTTGAAAGCATCTACAGCTATCTGTGCATGCTGATATATCTGCACCAAACAACTGAGAGAAATGTTAAGTTAAGACTGAAGAGTGAGCTTACCTGATTCCTCTACGCCTACCTGGCCGTCATTCTGAGGTCCCTGAGATGAAACAATATAAATTAATTACATAATAAATAAAATATAATATTAACCAAAGTGTAAAAAAGGTAGAGCTAGACCCTTTAAAGTGCTTTTAGTTTGAGCATGGCACATTTAAATGAGTAGCATCATAAATATTATTGGATTAAAATTTTAAAGAAATTACTTGCTTCAGTTGTCCTTGCACTTTATCTAGTTCTTTTTTCAGTTCTCCTGAAAACCATCTTTCTTCCTGTAACAATTACAAAAAGAGGGTTGAAGAGTTGCAAAAAAAAAGCTGTTAAATAAAACTATAGAGAAAGTAAGAGACAGTAAACGGTAGATTTTACATTTTGCTCAAGTGGCAAGTAAGTACCTTCAGTGACGCTTGTAAATCCTGCACTTCTTGTCGCAAAAGAGCCACGTCCTCCCTAAAATCAAAGCAAATAATAAAAATATGAACACAAAAATATTAAAGGCTTATTTTTATCTTCTCAAGCCTTGTTATCTCAACATTGTTCCGTTACCAGAGGTAAGTGGTAAGATATCACTATATCAATCTGTAATGACTTATTAATAAATTATCTGTAGCGGTGTAACGGTTTTAAACAGAAACTGAAAACTGAATTCAACAGTCCATGGTTCAGTACATAATGCATGTGATGTCAATGATTTTTTTTCTCCCTAACATGCCACCAAATCATTGATATTAGCCTATAGCCTCTATTATTAATGTAGTGTAGATATTGTAAGGCTTCTTCCACCACTAGGATAAAATAAGCTGCACCCTGCACATTATGTAGCATGTAAAGAGCTGAATCTTTAAACAATCAAATAATAGCACCTTTAAACTACAGTGTCAAGTAAGGGCCACTTTTAAACAACAATTAGCAATATTTTTAAAAATCTACTTAGTCAAATCTTCCAGCAAAGCTCAGTGCAAAATCTCCTCTACTTCTGATCATGCACAAACAATAACCAAAGCATGTGGAGAAGTGACTCCTAAACATCGGCGAGTCACAACATGAAATCCCAAGCAGACAACATTTCCACATTTCAAAGTAAACGGTGATACAAACCCGACCATGGCCCAAAATCCAAAGACTGAACCAAACCGTGACCAACTTATCAGCATTAAATCAGGAAGATCAAAACTGTGAAACATTAGGGCTTCCATTTCTGATGAAGAACTCGTTTAGCTAAGCACAAATAATGAGACAAAATGAGGAGGGTAAAAGTGAACAATGCTGCTGAGGAACAAAGCTGGAGGACTGGAAATGGAGTGCAGTTGAGATCTGACCTCCCGGAGCTGAGATGAGATGGCTGCTCCTGGGGCTCATGGTAAACTTCATAATGCTTGAAAAGCTCCTCAGCAGAGTTATGAGACTTCATACACTGTGGGCAAATGAAGCCCTGAACACAAACATACAGGTAATTAATTAATTAATACTATGGGCTTATATTCTACCTTAGTTACTTACAGTTCTGTGATGCAAATTACAACTGCAATGAAAACTTGTACAAGCCTATATATGTCTCACTAGTTGTCTTTTTATTAAAAAAAAAAAAAAAAAAAATACACTAAACTAAAATTTAACAAGTTACCTCTGAGGTCTCATTGTTGATGTCAGCAGACGGCTGCTCAGACTCGGGTGTCTGGGAGCCTCCCTTTCCAGGAGTCTGTATGGGTCATAGGCAGATACAAACGGGGGGAAGGGGGAGAAGAGGTCAGTTCAGGTTAGATATCTGTGTATAATGTGCATCTTTGTTCCTGTGATACAGTTGAACTGGGTCAGTTGATGAGAAAGGCTTGGCCTGGCTATTACATTCCATACAATTTCACAGTTCCTATGACTGGTATCAATCCAAGTTTCAGCAATACTCCGATAACTTCCATTTAGAAATAAATCATTGCTCTGTAGTGACAATCATTATCCACATATTAATATCCAGTGTGAACGACAAGCATTAAATCAGTGCAAGGCCTTTTCTTCCGCAGGGCCTGATTCATTAAAAGAGGGAAAGAGGAAGGGGTCGCATGTGATAATGCTGTCATCTGGAGTCACCGGAAAACACACCACCACAGCGCATCAGACAATGAGTAAAGATTACCACAACTAAACTTCAACCCTAGAATGAATTCAAACAATACTACACTGTACCACATAACATAACTCACCTTTTAAAGAAAGTAAATTAGGTTACAGGATGTCGCATTTACATACAAACAGTGCAATTAATTGGCACAGTTTTTTTTAAGAGAAAAAAAACATTTTACTTCCTTATAATAAACTCAAAAGTGATTCAGATTATTATAAGTACTTTAACACTCATAACATATTTACACTACTATTTATTAATAATCTACTATTAAAAACCTTATCTCTGATCATCTGAAAGGGCTCAGTTTACATATTTTAAACTAAAACAAACAAGAGAAAACCATTAATAACAAAGATTATATTTAAAATATATACAGTCCCCTCCCAAAGTGCTGGAACGGCAAGGCCAATTCTTTTGTTTTTTTGCTATACACTGAAGACATTTGGATTTGAGACCAAAAGATGAATATAAGACAATAGATCAGAATTTCAGCTTCCATTTCCTGATATTTACATCTAGATGTGTTACACCACATGGCACCTTTGCTGGCAGACCACCCAATTTTTAGGTGAGTAAAAGTATTGGAACAGACAGTCTTAAAATAAATTAAAGTAAATAACACAATATTTGCTTGCCCTTGCTTGCAATAACTGCATCAAGTTGGTGACCCACTGCAAAACCAAACTGTTGCATTCTTCTTTTGTGATGCTTTTCCAGGCTTGTACCATGGCTTATTTCAGTTTTTGTTTGTTTTGTGGGTTTCTCCCTTCAGTCTCCTCTTCAAATGCATGCTCAATGCTCAAAAAGTTATGGTCTGGTGATTGACTTGGCCAGTCTAAAACCTTCCACTGTTTTCCCATGAAGTGTTTGCTGTGTTGGCAGTGTGTTTTGGCTCATTGTCTTGCTGCATGATGAAGTTCCTCCCAATTAGACTGAATGCAGTTCTCTGTAAACTGGCAGACAGAATGATTCTATAGACTTGTAAATTTATTCTGCTGCCATGCAAGCCCAAGCCATAACACTACCTTCACAGGGCTTGCCCAGTGAGCTTGCATGTTTTGGATCATGAGCAGAACCTTACTTTCCCCACACTTTGGCCTCTCCATCACTTTGGTAGAGGTTAATCTTGGTTCCAGAGCTTTAGTGGTTCATCTCTGTATTTCTTTGTGAATTCCAATCAGGCCTTCAGATTCTTACTGCTGGTGAGTGGTTTCCATCTTTTAGTACTGCCTCTATATTTCTGCTCTCTAAGTCTTCTTCAAATGGTGGATTATGATACCTTCGATCTGGCTAGCCTGTTTGATGTCTGGTTGTTAGTACACTAGTGGTTTCTTTCTTTTTTCAGGACATTCCATATCGTTGTACTGGCTATGCCCAGTGCTTGTGCAATGGCTCCGATTCCCTCTTTTCTCAGCTTCATGCCTTGCTTTTCTCCCATAGACAGCTCTCTGGTCTTCATGTTGGTTTATCCTTTTTAACAACAAATGCAGTCTTCAAAGGTGAAACCCAGGGCTCAAAACAAGAGTAGATATTCAGAGTTAATAACAGTTTAAAAAAAAATCAAACTAACAGGGCACACCTGGGCAACAAGAAACATCTGTCAGTCACATGTTCCAGTATTTTTGGTCAACTGAAAAATGGGTGTGTTCAAACGAAAGGTGCCATGTTCTAAGTTGTTCAACACATATAGATGTAAATAACAGGAGATGAAGGCTGAACTTCTGAAACAGGCTTCTCAACAGGTATCAGTACTTGGGCTGATACTGACATTCAGTCAGTACCTAATCAGTACGTGATGTTGACCAACACTGCACAGATCTTGCAAATGAACACAGGACACAAATGCAGCAGTTATAAGGCCTGTAACATTTCACATAACCTTAACAAGTTCACGTAACAAGCTTTTGAGTTGGTCGTGGATATCGATACCTGATCAGCTAATACTGAAAGCTTGGATATGGAAAAAGTGGAATCATCCCTAGCTCATACAGTAGCTACTGATGTCAAATGGTCCTAGGCTCTAACACCTCCACTCAAAGATGCAATTATCAGTCTAAACACTATGAAAACTATTACACACCAAGATAATCATTAGGTCTTCTGCACACACGAAATGAAAGTGTACAGACATGACAGTTTAATTCATCACTTCAGTAACACAAAACAGATTCATTCAGAACTGCAGCTGGTGCCGTCCCCAGGTCACGTGATCTACACAGCCCATTTTCCGTGAAATAATCAGTGTACTAAAACACAATCCGTAACTGACGGTTTTCAACGCAGCCTGGTTTGGCTCCGTTATAATAATAATAATAATAATAATAATAATAATAACAACAACGTCTTATAAATGACATAAAATTATGTCATTTTTAGTACGAGCCACAACCGAAGAATTTGTAAAACACTTTAGCTCTGCTAAGCTCGCGCGACCTCTTGCTAACCTTAGGTCCTTCATTTAGCCAATAGGCTAGTCAATTACTGGGCTGAGTTTGCTAAGCTAGTTAGCTAGCTATGCTTTCTCCAATGATGACAAACAGCAGCGCTATCTTACTACTTAATTATTGTGCTAAAATGCACATTTATAACTCTAACTACACATAACTATACTATATTCCGAATACATGGCTAATACCCAGGCCTGAGACTGTCCCAGTGCAGGCCCGCCAGGCTGAAGCAGCCCGAGCTCCAGGCTAACCAGCTAGCTTACCATAACGGACCCACTGATGGAACAACAGCACAGCTTTCACCCTTTATCTTACCATTTGTAAAATTCGTCTGAGCATTGTATATTCTTCTTTTTTCCCTTTAGCTAAAGAAAACCAGATGTGGCGACTTGTCGCAGATGTAAGCTCTGTGTGTGTCTGTGTGTGTTTGATGTTGACACCTGCACAGAGCCCAGCGTCCAACCAGTACATCGCAGACGGCAGGGTTGCCAGATTGTACTCACTGAAAATCCTCCCGTAGTGGATTCCAACACAGTCTGAAAAGCGTCGGAAAACTACAGAAATCAGTGCATGTATGCAAGGTCACCAAGAAACTGTGATGAAATAAAAAAAATATGAAGACTTATAGAACAGAAGCTGAAAATGTCACAATGATCAAAAACCCAACTAATCAAAAAAAAAAAAAAAAAAAGCAGTTTGAGGTGGTTCATTATATGGAGTGTGTGTGTGTGTGTGTGTGTGAGTCCTACGTCTAGCTGGTGTGTTGAATATACCAAAATATGTTTTTGGGTGCTTCTTTTTTTCAGATAATGTTTTAGATACTGTTTAGGAATATAATGATTTAATTTACAATAATTATTTCATTTGCTTTTTCACATTTTCTACATGAAACACTGCTTGCAACAGTAAACATTTTAACAAAACATAACCATGATATCATAAAATGTGTTTATTACACTTATTTTTGCCCAGTGGTATTACCTGTTATTTCACACTGCAGACCCCAATAGCATGTATGTCACTGGTGTCACACTCTCTTTATATTAATAATCAACTAGGCTAAATATTAGTGGTGTAATGATACAAAAATACATGTATTAATCAATTTTCAATTCAAAGTCGTGTCATCTATTCAGACTTGGGGCACTGCTCTCAAGTGGACCCCTTTCAGTAGGAAGGCCTTGCGTCTCTGGTAAGCTAGAACCCCTCTCACTGAAACAAGGACACGTCTTTGCCCGTCCAGCCACAGGCGGGAATCGAGCCCCCAACCCTGGAGGTGGGAGGCAAACACACACAGGCCTGTCTGAATCTGACTGGCAAGCGCAATAACGTCTGCCTGAGACTGGCCTGACATGGTGGCTAGCATTCTCAATTAACCTATCTTTCCATCAATTAATTGTCTGGACTGATTTGGTGTTAGGGAGTGCTTTTCTGAGTTCACCATGTAATGTGAGCGAGCAGGGTGGATGTGTCCTAACCAGCCTGCTCAGAGCCAGTCTTCCAAATATGGCCATCAGAGGAGGCAAAGCCACCTGAATACATTTTGAAAACACCCGTGGCACAAGAGAGAGACCGAAGGGTTAGAGGTTGAATGGGAATACCTGTCCTTGGAAGGCAAATTGCAATAAGCATCTGTGGCATAAAGCAGACCTATCATCTACATATGACAACCTTAACATATGGAAAGCGAGGACTTTTATTAAGAATTATAGCCCACTCAAACCAAGAATCAAATAGAAACCTTTGTCCTTCTTCTGAATGAGAAAATACATTGACTAGAACTATTTGCTGTGAACCATGGAGTCTATCTTCTCTCTGTCCAGTAGGGTCCAAGTGGCAATGACTGTGAGGTCTGATAACAAAGAGGTCCTGAGCCCTGAGAACGTAGGGCACCAGTGGCAGAACTGGAGTTTGTATCCTGACTTTGCCATTAGCACCCATTGATCTGATGTAGCTGTAACTTAATTGAGATTTGGCTACAAATTGACCTAGTGCCAGTCCCTTCCCTTCATCGGCATGTTCTGGACCGCATGGCCTTTTAGTGGTGGGAGGTAAACAGATACCTGCAGCCATCATGCTTTCCCTATTCTAGTTATTCCCTTACCCACAACTTGCACCACTCCAAATTACACATATGAAAATAACATTGATCCAGATTCTTTTTCTCATGGTGTAGAACTGATTGATTCGATTTTCTTAGCTCACATTTTCACAGGCCAGGTATAAACAGCTTGCAAAAATATTGATTATAAGTATTCCCTAAATAAATCCTGATTTCTTCTTTTTTTTTATTCACTTTTTTCATAAAAAAGTTCATAACCACTGTATGAATATATTTAAAAATATTAGCGAGAAACAAAATCAATTTTATGCTCAATACATTCGTTATTTAAAATCGCCTCATCTGGCAACCCAGGTGGGCGGGTCGTGTAGGTACAGAGTGCGTCTGTAACAGTGCGGTCACCGAGGTTAGGATTTACAACCAAAGCACAAGAGATGCACCTCTATTCCATGTTTGACTTACTCCAGAAGAGTTCTCTTTCTACATGAATTATATTGTTATTATCCACTATATTACAATAAAGATATTTATGAGCACTCCTCACAGACAGTATGCACACACCAACACACTAGTGCCACCTACTGGTCTGGAGTTCCCTGTTGAAAAATCCGGCTTGGTCTGACCAGCTACCAAAACAAAGGCCAAGCTGCTTGTTAGATCATTTTACCATCTAACAGCTTATTTTCCAGCTTCCTCTTTGCTTATATAAATTGATAGACATGAACAGCATTATGGACAAATTTAGAAATCCACAGCTGCCTATTTCTGTGTGTCAGAGAGAGAGAGAGAGAGAGAGAGAGAGAGAGAGATGCCCCACATTACTCTTATAATGCCATTGATAAGACCTCATGATACTGTATAATGCATTGCAGAACCCTTACAGTTTCACTGTTGAGCTATTGACAGAGCTTAGATTTTAGCCACCCCCCAATCTAAAATGACCAGCCATTACTGTGTATGATACTATTTATAAAGTTGAAATAAAGGTGCCTACTAGTTTTTAATACTTAATATTAAATATCCCAAGTAGGTTATGGCTGTAGCAAAAATATAGGAAAAAGCATATGATTTTGTGACTTCATTCGCTCTTAGTGATATCCTAACGGTAACACTATGTTTAGAAAGAGTAAGTTCACATTTGAGATCAGCTAAAAGGCTTACTGCATGTTGGAACACATTCTAGGCGTGAAATAATGACATTTAAAGCTGTCAAAATCACATCGCATGCTGTTATCTCAAGGGCATTGACATATTTAGATATAGAGTTATACACTCTGTCAAAGGCCCCTAGCTCTTTTGTTTCAAATTATTGTAGTGCTTTTAGACATATTTAAGGAAAATAAAGAATAAACTCACAAAATAAATCCTTTTTGTTTGTTTTTTTTGAGATTTCATTGTGAATTTTTACATCAAGTATTGCACAGTTTTGCCATTGCTAAAGATGCTTTAGCTTCATGTTAAACATTCTTTAAATCACTGCAACCTATGAATAAATAATGCTAAAAATCCATAAGTAATTTATCAGTTATTTAAAAATCCATCCAAAGGTGCTCCAAATGTCCACTATCTTCTCGATAGCCTTCATTCAAAGCTCAAGTCCACCACATCTTTGTTCGGCTGTAGGAAAGAAAAGCTCAAAAGCTCTATGCACACTATATGCTAAACTTGTGTGTCAAAGGCACATTCTTCTTTAAACCTTTGGCTTCTCAACATTAGAAAAAACTACTAAGTATAGAAATGCTGCATGCAAAAGTAGTCCTTTCCAGTCCTTTTTGTGTGGTTCAAAGCTGCCCCCTGTTGGCAGTTCTATCTGTGTAATCGGGGCAGACTGCAGTCATGTGAAGTGGTCTGATGGAGGGGTGTGTTATCGCCTTGGCCTGTTGGCTCCTGGGTGTTTCCATTAGTGGAGCCACAGCGAGGTGTGAGCCTGCGCAGGTACTCAGCATGGACCGGCTTATGGCACTGCAGCACCCGGATCGCCTCATCAATCTTAAACCACTTTCTCTTGCGACCTGTGAAGCACATTGTAAAATGGCATTATACTGTACGTTAGCATTTTTAGTACTGCTGATATACAGAGATGCCTTTTCAATTCATTATTCGTTATTCAATTATCACTCCTGTAAGACAACATATAGGAATTATTAAAAATAGTGCTAACATGACAACTACATGCACACTTTGATACCTTATAACCTTTATGACTTTATTTATAACCATAATTATAAGGTTCTAATGGACAATTTTTATATGACTTACTTTTTTATACCTTCAAGCAATAGTGTCAAACAGAAGTTTGAGGGGGAAAAAAAAAAGAAAGTTTTAACACAAAAATCATAGCGCATGTCAATGAATAGCACAGCTCCATGCTAACAACCTAAATAATAAAACATGTAGTGGTTGAACTGACATTTAACTGCGGTCTGCAGAAATGCTTAGATTTATAAGAAACCAGCTGAGTGTATAAGCTTACTTTATATAGTTATTACAAAATTAATACAAGTGCATGGATGCTCTGCAGTCTGGTCTGATGTTGTACATAATAATAATAATAGCAAAGGGTCGAAAATCAGAAATGCCATGGTTAAACCATAGACGTTGGCACCCATGTATAGATAAGATGTTTATAACATTAACATTTTGCCAATTACCCCCCCACCCTCCAAAAAAAACAAAAAAAAACAAAAAAACAACCACCTAAAATCATAAAGTACCTTATAATTACACAGTTGGAATTTGAACTATATTACTAATAAATAACATTATGTAAGTAAAACGTCTACTTAACAAAAAAAAAAAATAATAATAATAATAATAAAAAAAAAAAAAAACCTACACTAAACAGTACTTTAAAATGTGATTTATTATTAAAAAAATGAAGTTGTTGTCTTATTTTAAAGCCAAAAAGCCCTGAAAAAGTGAGAACTGGTGATGTAATGGCAGGCCCGTTATGCATAGTCTGGTTGTCCATGTCTGGGTTGCAGACTTCTTCAGCTGCAAGGATCTGGAAGTAGGCATTAAACCTGACATTTGATTTATGGCAAGTAAATGTGTCCGGTTATTTACGGCACAATTAATTTCTTACACTTATTTTATAATCTCTCTCACCAACACCCGCCCAGGCAGCTCATGTGAAGCATGCTGCCAGTATTCCTGTGAGTATTGGGGTCATAATGCCCTATTTGGCAGCCATCCGTCCGGGCAGAGGGATCGAGAGAGGCCAGGGAGAGGGAGAGAGCAAAGTGTGGAGTGTGGTGATGCTGACTGGAAAACAACTGTGGCACACCTCCTGGCAAACAAACTCAACACTATTTATACTGCTGCAGCGAGTGAAGGATTACCAGGTTTTCTCTTTCCACACCATCTACAAATAGTTCAAGTTTGAATTACACTGTATGTGGGCAAACAGTTATTTATATAGTGCCACCCCAATAGCAAGATTCCTGGGACTAAAACACATGGTCACATAAGGTCAAACAGCAGTGTAGAACTGTTGCATAAAACCATGTCTACCCTCAGATTATAACACTGCAGTTAAGCCATGACCAGAAATCAGACCAGATCAGACAAGTCTAAGCTCTAAACTCCAGCCATGAAAATCAATAAAATGGTTTTATTATTTCAGCACAAGCAGCACTTGTAAAGTCTGCAGCTCACAGACACCCTGGGTCACTACAGCTGACAGATGATATTTTCACCGAGTAGCTTTGGTGATCAGAATTATCATATTCATGACATACATGCTCCATGAGAAAACAGACAATAAACAGCAAAGTCTGAAAAGACAGAACAGTACGAAGGTTTTCGTAGCTAACCTAATATGTTGAGAACGTAACCAGAGACTGTCATATTTGGCACTCCATCAGAAACAAAATGAAGCAGAACTTCTATCATGGCAGGGTGACGTGTAATTGCTTTAGTACATGGCAAAAATACCAAATTTGAAAAAGATCATAGCTGAGATAACATAAAATAAATCTGTTGTGTTTAAGGTTGTGTGTTAACCTACCAATGTTAACAGAGTCCTCCCAGTCCTCCAGTGTCTCTGTAACTGTAAGTACATACACATACGTTCGATGTTTGCTGTCTTGGTTCTGCGGAGAAATTTTTAAAAATTCCATTACCACAATAAAAAGCTACACAAATAACAATTTACACACCAGCAAATGCATGATATAATATTACTATGCACATCATTAACATACAGTATGGACCAATTAACTTCCATTTGTAATTTTAACAAGCTGCATGTTAGCATGGCTTAAATTAATATCTGACCTTATGTAATTCTGGGATCTTACCTCAAAAACCCCCAGCAATCTTCCAAGCGTGCCCCTTACACCAGCCTGCATAGCCATGGAAAAAACAGACAGGAAAAAAACAAATGAGGTACGTCCACAGGAAGAAGAAGAAAACATCTGCATTCTGAACTACCCATGAAGGTTGTACGATGTTACTACTAGTGTATCCTGACTACTTTCAGCACAATAAATGATGAACTTAGAATATATACAGGTAGGTCCGGAAGTATTTGGACAATGACAGTGTTTTTGTGATTTTACCTTTATACACCACCACAATGGATTGGAAATAAATCAAGATCTGATCGAAGTGTAGACTATCAGCCTTATTTTAAGACGTTTCACAAAAATATGGCATTTACCATTTAAGAATTACAGCCATTTTAAGCAAAGTATTTCCATTTTCAGGGGCTCAAAGGTATTAGGGACAAAGCGACTGACAAGAAGTTAATTGACCAGGTGCTGTCCATTCCCTCATTACTTCAAGACAAATGAAGCAGATTAAAGGTCTGGAGTTGATATCAGGTATTGAGTTGGCATTTGGCAGCTGTTCG
>CM075008.1:10569407-10580054 GCA_037576675.1 Pangasius sanitwongsei | reverse complement strand
TATATATATATATATATATATATATATATATATATATATTAGACAGACAGACAGACAGATCGATAGATAGATATAATGGGAGCACTTTGGCTTCCCGGCAAGTTATGACGCTGATGGCCAGTGAGGGGTGGGCCGAAACATTACAGTATGCAGAAACCACCAAATATAAGTACATTACACTGGCACTAATACCACAAACATACATTTGCATATATACATATATGAAAAGCATCATGCTTTAGACACGCCACCCAGAGTCATGCCAGTGAAAGCTATGCTGCTAAGAGTCAGAATAGATCACACAAACACTATCATTAAGTTTCAGTTATTACTTTTATAATGTTGAATGTTTTACTAAACTAAAAATGTAAACCTAAGGCACATATTCACATAAGGCAATGCTTACTAGGGCTCTGTTGAAAATGTATCACATTAAAACACCACTGTATAGATTGAATTTGACTTTGGGCATCATTACACTGCTAATATCTTCCCATAACATTTGCAGAATGCGATGTGTTATTATGAACCACCCAGCTTGATGGTGCAAACATTTGCAATGTGTGTCTTTCTGTTGCACAGATAATAGACAGTGATTCAGGGTCATGGTTCATTAACATGAATGAATGGGAGTGTCAGAATGACTCAACATCTCAGAAAAAGTAAACATACTTCAGCATTTCAGAAAAGTAAAAATACAAACAAAAAAAAGTCAGTAATTAAAAACAATGTGATACTTCTTCCTCTAAAAATGTAGAAACATTATTTGTATCTGCTAAAGCAATCAATTAAATATTGATATTAATGTCTTTGGACAAAAATATGAATATGAGGTACAAAATGTTAGATTTTATCTGACATATTCTTACCATTTTATGTACTTGAACCACTCTATGTTCAGAGCTATTTATCTAAATATTGATAAGTCTTGCAGTACTTTCAGTTACACTGACCAATGAGTTTAGCATTTGCTCTATTATTTATGACTAGTTTACTTTAATATACAAAACAAAAACACTAAAATATTTTTTAATTGCTTTAAAGTCATCAATCTGGAAACTAAAACTAAAAAACAAACAAACAAAAAAAAAAACCCCACACATTTCAAAGCATGAATCTCATTCATTCATTTCATTCATCACTATAGACTACGGGCAGAATCATAACTCTCTCCTTCTTTAATGGACAGCCACACTCATACCCATCTCTCTGTATACTCATCTCTCTATACTAGGCTTACCAGTCATTTCCTCACACTAACAAGGAGCTAAAACCATCTGTGTAATGTAGGCATTCAAGGATATACTGATCCAATGTTTCCCACACACAAGTGATAGTTTGGTGCTGTGCCCAAGCATATTGACAGAAGCCCAAGTATATTCTGTCCCAGAATAAAGAAAACAGAAAAAAAGGAGGAGTACATTTCGATTATTTATCCACTTATCCACAACAATGCACATTGTTTCCAATTACATGAACAGGGTCGGGGAGGAGGAAGAGAGAAAGAATTCCTACTTGGAATTCCTACTCGTAAGATTGCCTCCTCAACCTTGAATTCACCAGGTGACGTTAAATTAAAATGGCTGCTCACAGCATCAACAATAAACAAAGTAGTACATTTTACTTTTAAATGAGTTATGCTATATACAACTATTTGCATTAGATCAATCAACATACAGACATATTTGCTTCTTCAATCTATAACACTCTGAGGACATAAATATATCATGGACACGCCCTTGTTTTTTTTTTACCCCCCATTTTGTAGTTCAAACTCACAGGGGTCAAAAATGATATCATTCCAAGCTCCGACTTCCCACTTCCGTGGTAAGGTGAGTGCAGCATAACGAATAAGAGAGAAAAATTGGACAGAACTGGTAAAACCTTTTCCTTTCCTATTAATACTTAAATTATTTACTCTGTGACTGCTTGATTTATTGCTAGCTAGTAACTCCCAATTGTAAAGAAGCTGATGACAAAACATACTGCATTAGCTGCCAACTTGAGTTAATTCACAGTACAGTTAGACATGCAAAGTGCACACTACATGAAGTTCAATTCCAGAATCTCAGATCAGGAAGCACGCCTGATCCCCAAATCCAGCCTTCTCGCGAAAATAAACGTGAGAGCTGTCCATCATGTGACTTTGTTGTTATTTTGTATGCCACTATTTCCTGTGACTAATGATCACATATGTCCTGTGTGATCCCATAATGACCTCAAAGGGGACAAACAATGTCTTTTAAAAAAATGAACTTTTAGTTAATTTTAAAAACACCTAAATAGTGAGAAGGATTATTTAATTAGCCAAACACTAAATAAATGATGACTAAATGTATGAAATAAATAAGTGGTATGAGTCACGGCTGCACATGCTGTCTCATTCAAAATCTGCCAGCAACATATTACATATAACATGTTTAATAAGACTGATTTTCACCCACAAATGGCTTATTAATTGCTGTCAGCAGAAGAACAGGAACACTGTAATGACTAATTTTTTTAAATAGCCATTAATATTGTTTCCTTTTACCTTTGGGAGGACACACTGTGCTCTTAACGCCCTAATATGATTAAAGTTTTATACTAAATAGTCGGGTTTTCTCCCCAGTTTAGTCTTTGACCAATTCCCACCCACCATTCAGATATCATAAGACATCTACCAACTGGGGAGGGTGAAGGCGTGAACACATGCTTCCTCTGAGACACATGAAGTGGGCCAACCATATCTTGATGCAAGACTTGATTCGTGAAACAAGTTATTTCCCCTCCTCTGTATTTTTCTTTTGTCTCTCTCTTGCAGTTAATGAGACCAAAAACTGCAATGTGTCACATAACTGATAGAAAAGACACACAGTTTCTGTCCAAAAAAGTAAAAACAAAAGTTTTACAGAAAGCTTCATCTTAGCAACAATTCTATTTTTTTCTTTGTTAAATAACATGGCTGCTGTTAAAGATTGAAATTATTAGTGAGTCCGCAATACAAGCCATTTGAGTTGACCGAGCTGTTACTGCAGAAATGATGTATTAGAACAAGCTCATTTAAACCTTTTTATTTGCAGTTCATCTGGTACCACTCTCAGAACCGTCATAAAAAAAAATTAATCAACTCCTTCTGACCAGTCAGAACTGAGACTTCAATTGTGTTGTGGTATAAGAGGAAATAATAATGATGAACACATTTAAGGGGTATTGTCAACAACTTACACATGTGAGCTCGAGCTGAGGGTGTGGGCGTGAGGCAGCAGTTGAGGAACAGAGAGTATGACAGCAAATAAAACACTCTTTGTTGTTTCTAATATCGGTAACATATTTTTGTCCAAATCATATCCTAAATATATAGAACACACCCTACACTATGGCCTCCCCACCACTGGCCCCTTTATCCTTTACCACATTATTGCCAGTTTGTTATGCTTGCACCCTTACACAAGGCAAATTCTAAATCTGACAAATCACTTGACACAACTCAGCTTCTATGAAATCTATAATGTGAAATCTATAATGTGAAAACAGATTAGATTAGATTATTAGATTCCATCAAAGAGCCTCTAACAATAAATTAAAGAAAATATCCATATAAATGCACATAAACTAATAGCTATGCTATCATACACTTTTCTGAGCTACTGTTCCTCATGCATTAGCAAGGTGTACAATTACAACTCAAGGGTTCAAAAGGAGAAAGTGTTTATGGCATGAGGTCAGGGGGATAAATGCTGCAGCGGCATGTAGCAGAGTGTGACATTCTCTACTAAACACCTGTGCTAGACACATAGCTGGACTGAAACCAGTACTACAGTCTTCACGTAAGAGGTGAAGCCACAACCCATCAGCATACTCAGAATTCCTTTGCGATGAGAGCAACTTAAGCAAATGACACCCTCAAATGCTTTTTTGCTTTGACTTCCACACTGATGTGAAATTTTTTACTTCAAAAAGTGCAATCATTCACTACTAATAATGTTTTATGATATGGTACACATTAATCTTTTTTCTAGAGACTGGTTTTAGATTTTCTTTGTATTGTCCTCACTATCCAGGTTCATTGCTATAAATACAACTAGGGATGCAGTAAGACAGATATTTCTATTGGGTATCGGTCTGATACCTGATAGCAACATCTGATACCACTATGATACTATGTGATGTAAGCTTTATATGCTGCACTTACAGCTGCACAGAAAAGCTTTTCTGGATTGAAACCAAATCCACTCTTTTCCACTGTAACCTTACTCGATCCAAGGTAACTATGTAAAAAAAATAAATAAATAAATGTAGCTAGCGATTGCACTGTAAAAACAACTAGCTAACACCAAGTGAATGAACACCCATGTGTACACTTTACATGGCCACTATGTCACCATAGTGAATGGTCTATAACAGAGTTAAAGAAAGTGTTCCATAATACCAAGTACATTACTCATTTCGGTATTAGTATCGACAAGTACTAAGAAAAATTAAGTACTCCTTCTAAAAAAAAAGAAATTCCCCAAAAAATATCTCTTAGCTACAACTATAGAAGCAGTTTGCCGGGATCTAATAAACAGCTGCATATACTGCATACTAGAAAGTGAACTTTAATTGGACTATTGTTCTTGTAAAAGGTCTATCTGCTTTCGTGTCATTCTAACAAGACATTTCATTGAACTGGCATACTGGCATGCTTTCAGAAGAGAATGCTGGAAAGCAAGGCTGTCTTCTCTGCGTAAACAAACTGAAAAATGACAGTTCAAACCTAACCACAAACCACACAGACACTCAGTTTACAAAGCCACTGGAACAGCACTCGTCTCTCATCCTGAGAACAGAAAGATTAACTGCACCATGGTGACAGGCACGTACACTGCAGCTGATCAGTAAACAGTGAACGGGGTTATCACAAGCTATCCTTTAGGACACCATTTGGTTTGATCTAATGTGAAATCAATCACAATTTCAGTGACCAATCATTGGCAATGCACAAAATCAGTGATTTATTTGAGAAGCTGCCAATATAACTCACTGTAACGTGATTTAAAAGTAATTTTACACTTCTAAATTTACTTTTTGTTTTCAGTCCAGTAACTATGGGTGCATCCTAATACTCTGTTGTCTCCTTTATTCCTTAATCCTGTGTCCTTTAGCTTGCAACATGACAATCAATCAAAGCCCACTCTCTTGCAATAGGTGCAATAGGTGCAATAGAATTAAAAAAAACTTTTTTAATAATAAAAAGTATAATAATCTGGAAAATATGTATAATAAAAAATAATTGTTTAAGCCATGGCCTCAGCACAAGTGTATTACACAGTTGAGAAAACACATTTGGAAAACTGTGTTCTAGTCTGGACTGCATGTTTGTGCTTGGATGGGCCTCTTCTCAATCATTTCATAGTCACACCCCAATGTCCCCACTCCAACCCCATCTCAGTCTGTTCAGAAAGAAAAAATCTGGCTGAAATGGGTAAGCTCTCAGCATAGCTAGATAATTCGCCTTCGGGCAAAACAGCACTTTTTTAACGGCAAGAAATGCAGTTAAACCAGAATAACCACTGGCAGTGCTTTTCCCATAAAGGGGTATTTATTACTGGTGAAGGGGATGAAGCTGGTTGCAGAATTAGTGAAGTTACTCCTGAACAAGTATGTAAAAAAATCTTATTCAATGCCACCTCTTTAACCATTACAGGCATAACCTTGACAAATTTTGACAAATCTTGCATAATGCACCTTTAAACGCCCTCAAAGAAAACATGGAGAGAGGAGATCGAAGGCGTATGCTGCGTTCGACTAGAGGTAGCAACTTGCATTTCCCAACCTCCAACCAGGAAAATCCAAAGAAAACACCCTATTTGTCATTTGTCATCTTAGGGTATTTGACAGCTATTTGTCAGCTTAAGGTAGTTTTCTCATATATACAAGTTCCCAGTTTATGGAGTAACGTCAAAACAACATGGCTGCTCCCAGCATCAGAAGTAAACAAAGTAGCACTTCTTACCTTTAAATGAGTTATACTGTATACACAAGCATTTGCTTTAGATCACTCAACACGCAGGCATATTTGCTTGTTCCAGCTAGAACACTGACGATACAGGTTGATGTATGAGGAGGGAAATATACATGCACCAAGATAAAAAATGACCACATACGAGGTAATGCAGCATTATAGATCAAGGATACATAGGTGGCTTCCAATCTGAGGTCTACACAGAAATTCCAATAAATGTCACAATAATAAAAACCACTAATACAAAATTACCAATATTAATAAGAAACAAAGGGTACAAATAAAAACTTTGGACATCTCAGTTAAAATGTGCCTGACTTAAAATAAGTGTGTCCGCTGATTAGAACAATTAACTTTTAACATTTAACAATTAACTAAACGAGAAAACAGGCCACATCTGGCCATGAAACTGCTTATCAGTCAATTGTCCAATTACTTTTGAGCATGTGAAAATGGAGGGACTATATTTAAATAAAAGGCTGTAATTCCTAAACAGTTAATGCAATATTTTTGTTAAACCCCTTGAATTAAACCTGAAAGTCTACACTTCAATCACATTGCTTCATTTTTTTGATTGCTTCATTTCAAATACATTGTGGTGTACAGAGGAAAAATGACAAAAATTATGTCACTGTCCAAATATTTATGCCCCTGACTGTAGATGTAACCTGTTTTCTTAGTTTGCATTAGCTTAGTTAACTACATTATGGCTGCATGGGTAATCAAATATATTTTCCCCTTAACATTTGGGTTTGTTAGATAGCTGACAGAGTATTTTACAGCCTGAAAGTTTCTTTGCTGTCAGGTTAGCTCATGTTAGCTCTCTGGCCAACACTAGCAGTGAAGACTATAAAAACTCATCTTGAATGAGTAGATGATGCCACTTTCATTTCCTATTCTTACCGAAAAGTTTAAAATAGCAGATGATAAACTGCAGCAAAAGGTTCCCATTTTCAGTAGAAGATACTTCATTAAATGTATTTCGTTCTCCTTGTAGCATCCTTTGTAAATGTGGTCACTATTTTAGAATTTTAAAACCAATCGACAGTTATGATACTGATTTATGAGTAATATTTATCCTACAGATGTCAAAAGCGGCACTTGGGCTGAGGCTGCTATGCATAATGCTTCCACCTCCTGTACTTGAAATGAAAGGCAGTACCTTGTATTATTTAGCTACATTTTTAACTTCAACTTTTTAGTTTAATCTTGTGTATCAAACAACATTTTGCTGGTTTAGATGATTTCAAAGTCTGTTCTGTCCAATAGTTACCCAGCTTTGAAGTTAAAAACATCTCAGCTCTGGTTGTACGGTTGTTCTTTTAACCCAGCCATTTTAGACTGTATATATGTGCTAAATAACCTGATTATAGGGTTAAAATCTAGGTGTCGTTAGTGAATGTCTTGAAATACGATAACACCTTTCTCTGATTTAAGATGTCATACTATTTGCATGACCATTTGAGTAGCCTAAAGGCAACAGCAAACACATTTGCATGCACAATCATTTATCTCATTTCATTAGTTATCAAATGGCCATGCAAATAGCATACTGTAACATCTTAAATCAGCGAACGCTATTTTTAGACTGTATATTTGCAGAATAATTTGATTATTGGGTTAAAGTCTAGGTGTTTTTGTTGCGCTTGAAATCTGATAATATCTTTCTCCAACTAGTCTGCTGTTTACATGATCATTTGAGCGACTTGACAAAATCAGATAATGAGAAGTGTGCATATGTGCATGAAAATATACATTCAAATAAATCTTGCTAAATCTGACTTCATACAGTCATCTGTTGAAATATGAGTGAGAACATGCCTCTGATGTAGTTGTGAAGGTTGCTACCTCAGGCTCTCTCTCTTCTCCTCATCAAATGACACAATAGCAGTTGTGAGAGAAAGGTCATTTTAAATTAAATCAATTTAATAAATCGAATGTAGCGAATCTGTGTCACTCGCACCTGCACTGAGTCTAGAGTGTGGGCAACAGGAATGGCGTGACGTACATGCTGTGCTATAGCTAGACGTGGCATGCAACCTTATCAGTAGTGGATTAAGTAAGAAAGTAGGTGTCTGCTGGAATGTGGAAACTGGGAGATGTGACAGAGGGTCAGATATTCAGTATGACTTTTTTGCCTTTCAGTTCAATTCAATTCAATTTTATCCGTATAGCACTTTTTAACAACAGACATTGTCACAAAGCAGCTTTACAGAAATAAATACATTGAAGATATACATTTTGAATTTTCCTTCCTTTCCTAGTGAGAGAAGAGAAGTGAAAAGATCGGGGAAAGGAATTCTGTCAGCGGACGGCAAGTGCTTTCATTCCAGTTCTATAAATTGCTGCTGATGGGTCACTTGCTACTTTGGCACATGGTGTAACCTGCTTCCCCTCGTGGCCCCCCTCCTTCTCACAATCACATGGAGAAGATTGTGTCCTTTCACTACGCTGAACAGGCTCCAGGACTCTGGAGACTTTAAGAGTGCCCTGTGTCTTAAATAATCGAGGCTCATCTGCGTAGTGAGACGCCTCAAAATGCATAGCTTGAAAAATGAACAACCTGATGTTCCTATCCTAAATCTCAACTCGTAAATATACAGAGCGTAATAGCCTTGTGTCTCACGCTCACATGTAAGCACTATGCCTCATAAAACCAAAATGTAAATACTGCAGTTATACACTACCTCTTTCAGCCTGTGGGATGATGCCTTATTCGTATCTCGCAGGGTGTGTTATAATTGTGCAAGATCCTGCATAAATAAGATCATTGTGAATGTTATGTGAGGTTTCTAAAAGTAAGTGAAACACATTTTGAGGTTATTTTAATTCTGAGCTTGAAGCATCCATGTCCTGAAAGTAATGTGAAGATAAACACTGAGCAGACTAAACACACTCTGAAGGACATTCATTTGATTCAAAAATAACTCCTGTGGAGCACAAATTTAGGCTGAATGACACTGAAATACGATGAACTAGGTCTTAAAGTAAGCATGAAAACATGTATTGTGCAAAGAATAGCCTCAGGTTATAAACAGTGATATTATTTTTGTTGTCTTCTTTAAATGAACTACTTCGCCTTACACAAGTATTCACTCACTTTGAACTTATGAACACGACCACCATATGTCTGCGTTTATACTTTCTTAAATTAACCTTTGTCACAATGAAAAAAAAAATTGCTCCTTCAAATGTTAGGCATATTATCTATAATCAAAGAGTAAAAATCCTGATCAAGTCCATTTCAATTCCAGGCTGTAATGCTACATATTGTGGAAAAGTACAAGGGGAGTGAATACTTATGTAAGACATTGAATTTGTAGTTCAATCTCTATTTTCTAGACCTCTGTCTTCTAATAAATCAGGTTTGGAGATGAAATTTTAAAAAGTAAGATTTTTAATGCTGAGTGAATCTCATTAAACAGAACATAATGAATAAAACAGTCCTTGGAGAAAACATAAAACGTTTTTGTGTTCATTGTAAAAGAAAAAGGAAGAGACTACAATAGGGAAAATATGTAATATTCATGTTATTTAATATCGTTCAAACAGATTTGACTGAACTCTATATTACTGATTAAGTGACCAAGTAAATTTGCTCAGTGAACATTTCAAAATACATCTCCGTAAATGATCCTCACACCGGAGTTTTCTAAGGCTGGCTAAAATGCTCTGGTCATACCCATTATTATTATTAAAACATTTATACTATTCTGTGCGTACGTGCAATCACACAAGTTGTTTTACTGATCATATGACAAATAAGCAGGTTTGTTTTCTTCCCCATTCTGAAGTGAAAGGAAGTGCAATTTGAAGTGAAAGACAAGAATGCAATGTCAGTTCCAAAGTTATTCAATTTCCTCTTCCACTTTCTCTAGCAGCAGTGACAGTGTCTGGGAGATCACTTCAGTATACACTCAACATCCACTTTATTAGGAACACCTGCACACCTCATTCATGCAATTAATTTAATTTTTAAAAAAAAATCATGCAGATACAAGTCAAAAGCTTCAGTTAATGTTCACATCAAACTATCAGAATGGGGAAAAACTGTGGTCTCAGTTACTTTGACCACTGCATGGCTGTTGGTGCCAGATGGTTAGAGTATTTCAAAGGCTGGTTAGAGGATTTCAAAACTGGTGATCTGCAATTTTCACACACGACAGTCTCTAGAATTTATGCAGTATGGTGCGAAAAACAAACAAACAAAAGCACTCATCCAGTGAGCAGCAGTTCTATGGGTGGAAACCTCTTGTTGATGAGAGAGGTCAGAGGAGAATGGTCAGACTGGTTCAAACTGACAGGAAGGCTACAGTAACTCAAATAACCACTCTTTACAAAAGTAGTGAACAGAAAAGCACAACACATCAAACCATGAGGTGAAATGGCTACAACGGCAGAAGACATCATCGGCTTCCACACCTGTTAGTCAAGAACAGGAATCTGGGGCTACAGTGGGCACAGACTGGACAGCTGAAGACTGGAAAAAGCCCAGGTGATATTTTTCCAATCTATAAGTGTCCAGTCTGTGACTCATGAGAAATACATGAGGATAAGTTGGTAGGAGGCTGCACCAAGTCTAACAATGCTGGAGAAGAATAAGAAAAGAAAGAAAAAAAAATATATATATATATATATATATATATATATATATATATATA
>CM075008.1:10538931-10567000 GCA_037576675.1 Pangasius sanitwongsei | reverse complement strand
TATATCAGAGTGTATATCAGAGTATCAGAGTGTATATCAGAGTATCAGAGTGTATATCAGAGTATCAGAGTGTATATCAGAGTATCAGAGTGTATCAGGGTGTGTATCGCAAGCATTTTAACGTTAAAAGATTGGACAAGGCTAAAGAGCTGAAGTCGCCAAGTGCAGGAAAAACCGTAGTCTGTCCTTCATCAGTGATGGACACAGAGCCTACCTCGTCTTCCCGGTCGTTCTTGAAGCACAAACACGCGGCCCGTTTTTTAAAGCCTTCGCCGTCGTACGTCCTCGTCTGATTGGGCTTGAACTTCATCATGTATTCCAGATTGCCGAGGCTCTCCATAAGCAGAAGAAAACTGTTAATGGTGCTCTCCTAGGCGGATTTCCGCCGAGTTTTCCTCTCAGACCAGTAAAACCAAACCGCCCGTGAGTACTCCGAGTCCTTCATGCACTGTGCATCTGCGGAGCTTCAGGAAGAGCAATCCTCGCGCTCTTGGTCTCTTCCTCACCATGGTGGCTCGTGTCTGAGCTCCGCGCGCATCATGTCCGACTGCGCTCCTCGCGCTTCACTCGCTGTTCCTCCCGCACACACTGCGCAGACGCACGCAGACGGACTGGCACACGCACTGAGCGGACTTCGGGAAATCTGAACAGCCAGGAAAACGCAGCGGGAGATGAGCAAACAATCGTGCGACACGAAATCAAGGTAGACGTGCGCTGTAGCGAGTAGCGGGGACACCAAATCACTTAAAGGACAAGCAGCGACTTTAAATAGCAGGGACTTTTAATAGGTTTTAGCACTTCTCTGGCGCCATCTAGCGTCCATCTCTCGCGTAGCAACAGTTTTTATACCTGACAGAGTGCATGGGGTCCAGATGCAGCCCCACAGACAGAGATTAGGGCAGAAATCGGCCCAGAAGTCTACAATTTACAAGTCTAGATCAGGTACAAATCGGAAAGGCTAAAACCCGAGGGTGCTGTAGGTGGATTGGTTATGATAAATTGCTCCTGGGGGTGAATGAGTATGTGCATGGGGATCGAGTGTGTTCCCACCTGGTGAATTCCTACCTTGCACCCAGTGTTCCTGGCATAGACTCAGGATCCACCATGATCCCGACCAGGACAAAACGGTTCCTGAAGCTAAATGAATGGCAATTTATTTTACAAAAGGGTGGAGTATATTAGTGTAATGAAAATGGATTAACCGTCGAAGATCCGTGCACTCTACGGTGCGCGTGCACGTGTGTGTGTGTGTGTGTAAGAGAGAGAGAGAGAGAGAGAGAGAAATAATTCGGATTCAACAAAAACACTGCCATACAGTACATCAAACACTGCAACACATGAGGCATGGGGTAATTTGTCACATATTATATACAGTCTATAATGAAAACCTGACCCAATCCTTTTTAGACTGTGCATTTAAATACTGAAAAAAATAAATAAATAAAAAAATCAGAAATGAATAAGAAATAAGAAATATTAAATATATGTATAGAAATGTGTAAAGAATGGATGTACAAAATATGCAAGTATGTCAGGTACATAGTGTACGGAATAGAGGGCACAGTACATTGCTTGAGATGTGTAGTGTAAGCTTAAAAAATACAAAAGAACTGATAACGGAAGGATGTGTCTAAAAGCCATATCAAGTTCTTTTCATAAACAACTTATTATTACTAACTTACTATGGTGAATTTACCATGACTACAAAATAAATGTTTTTTTTTCTCCACTAGTTAAGAGATTTCTTATTTTTTTTTCTTTCTGGATTGGAGTTAGATGGGACTGTATTTGATAGAGGTGACGTCAGGTCCAACAAAATACCACTCACAATTAGCCATCTGCTTACAATGACTTCTTTCCTGCTCACTCATCCTTTGTGTGTCAGAATTTTTAACATTTTAAACTATCTTAAAATAGTGTATATATGTATGCAAATCAGAATCAGAATCGGAATCAGCTTTATTGGCCAAGTATGCCTGAGCGTACAAGGAAACTGTTGCCTGTTTATAGTGAGCCTACAGTGCACACGTACACACTTACACATACAAACACTACACTACAGTGCTGGACATAAACAAGACAGAGTAATACAAAAACCTAATGACAGCAACCACATGACAAGTTACAGTGCAAACATTACACAATCTTAATGATCACACAGAACTGTTAACACATTGGCACATGACAGTAAAGGGTTTTCACAGTGCAGTGATTGTCCAGTTTGTTAGAAAAAGTATAGGTATTGCATGGTACATAATTATTTTGCACATGGTATTGGTATTGCACAAAAAAGGGAAAAAAGGTGTAGTGTAAATGTTAAAAGTCAGGAATTAATTGAGGTTTATGTGAGGGTGTTTATAATCTTTGTAGCTGCCTGGAAAAAATCTATTCTGGTGCCTGGAATTTCTTGTCCTGATTAGTCTGTAGCGCCTGCCAGAGGGTACGAGTCTGAACAGGCTATGTGCGGGGTGTGAGGGGTCCCTTAGGATTCTCCCAGCCTGTTCCCTGACACGGGACTACCTCATGATTTTTATTATTATTATTATTATTTTTTAATACACAGTGAGAGGATTTAGAGAGTGGCTGCAATATGAGTGAGATAATCATGACCTGTACCTATTACTGTAATAAAAATAAATATCTAAAAGTTAGACAAGCTCTATTTTCATCTAACACATTCTACTACAATACTCATTAATCTTACAGAGATTCACTGAAAGGCCAAAACTACTGTTTATGTTTGTATGAGAATCTCATCTTTAAAGAAGTTATTTAAACACGACCGTGCAATCCATGGATAAAACCGCAGGAACGTGTTAATTGTATGATCTTGACCTGATCAACAGAGGTTTACACTAGTCCGGGAACTTTCATAGGATAGAATAGGATAGTTTTCCATAATAATAGGATTTCTATGAATACCACATTTCTTGAATAAATGCTCCTCTGAATGACTTGTGAACAAACCTATTAATCTTGATGAGGCCTGTTAAATGACCCCCCCCCCCCCCCACTTCATGTTTTCTAACCTTAGCTAGCATGCAAATGTTCACAAGGTAGCTAACAATAAAGCTGAGTCAACGCTGATTAGTGAAAATAAATAAATAGTGCAACATTACATAGAAGGTATGCTATCTTTAAATAATTGTTTCAAGTTTTGAAACAAGTTGGATAACCTAAAACCAGTATATCAGATTGTGTTCACGAGTTAGAGCACCTACGTTACATGACAGTATCTATTTAGTTTTGGCCAAGCAAAGCTTTTTCCTTGTACAAGGAGGCAGAAGCTTACCATGGGACATTAAATATACAGGCAGCGCAGTAGTTACTCTCAGGTCCACGGTATCTGTTTCAATCCTGAGCTTGGGCTGTGTTCTGCATGGACTTTTGGGTGTTCTCCCCGTCTCCAAGATGAGACGAGAGGAGGCTATCCACAGCAGACAGCTCCATATAATGTACATGTGGATATGGGTATGAGGCACGAAGTAAAAAGGGAAAGATGTCTGTATGACAGCAGAGTTTATTGCAAATACTGCATCATATATCACTACGTGAGTTGGTCTGAAGGTTTCAGCAGGAATGCGCTTGCACAGAAGGCGGCATCCAGGTGATTCTCACCAGCCCTGCAGGTTAGGAGTGATGAAATAAGATGAATGATGAATAAAGCCATCTAGTGTCAGTCGGCCTAATCGGTATATAATCTGGCTGAATGATGACACCACAAATCTTATTAATCAACAGATTTTATTTACAGAAAGAACAAAGTATGTGGGCTGTTTTCATGTCATTCAGAAAGCAGGAATCATTCTCCCCTTTAGAAAGAAGGAATTTACATACAGTTAATTTGAGACGTCTCAAAGCAAAGACTGATCTTGGAAATGGAGATCAAGCATTCATTGATCACAGTAGGCTCCTATACACCGCACCTCAAGAACACCTCGCCATTCACACATCACCAGTTCCAACGCAGCCTAAGTTTGCAAAATAAAGGCTAAAGGGAAGAAAACAGCAAACGAAGCTCAATGCACTAGACTGTGTCAGACACAGGAGAAGGAGCACATCAGTGATGGAGTTCAAAGAGTGCAATTAGTACAGTGATGGTATGGAAAAATAAAATAAAATACTAACACCGAATACAGTAAGAGAACTGTTATACTAAAACTCATGGTACAATCTTGTATTTCGCCTGCAGTCAAAAAGAAGATAGAGAATAAAAGCCTATGTTAGAGTCTACACGATCAGCGGTCACAATAGTTAACGTGAGGGTGGAAGGCTATTCCATGTTAATTTACTCTAATCCTTTCCACTTCCAAAAAGTCTTAATTTTGACTTCATGTGAATATTTTTTTAAAGCGAAGCTGGTTTTTTTTTTTTTTTTTTTTAATTTTTCCTTCTAGACCTTCTAAAAGGGGAGCACTTTTATAATTTGCCAGAAAATGGTGTTGTTTAATCAGCTGCTTCTCAGAAACAAACAGCATCATGAGAGGAAACAACAAAACAAAACAGAGGTTAAAAGAAAAATGTAAAAAGTTACCCACCACCCCCCACCCTCCATATGCCAGGACGAATGAATGACAGCCACTTTTTCCCACCCTAGAGCCTCTCAGATCAATGGAAAAAGAAAGCCATGTGAATAGATCTAAATCCTCTGCCCATGCATTTAAACAGTAGTGAATTAGGTCAAAGATGTTTCTTTTCTTTTTTTTTTTTTTTTTTTTCCTAATGTGCCTTTAAATTACAAATTAAATGCAGTTGTCATTCTTTATTTTTCTCTTTTCTTTAATATATTCTTGACAGTTGTTTTTATTATAACATTAATCCCTGTGTCCTTTAAATGCAAATGAATAGGTCTTGGCAGAATAGGAGGAGTTGTGTTCACACTTGACTTCCACTTTTTTTTCTTCCCCGCTTTTCCTCTTGTCCCCCTTATTTTTCTAGACTTCAATATTGTTCCCAGCGTAAAGCCTGGTCCATGTCCGGGCTGAAACAAACAAACAGCAAAAGCATTAACTCAGCTCACACCGAGACTCTGACTGGATTTAGAACAAGACTGTAACATGACTCTTCTCTCTGGAGCAACATGTGGTGTTAGAAACATGACCCTAATTTGGGATTAATTGCACTCCTGATTTTTCTTTCCCAACCTCTCTGAAGTGCAATTAATCTCAAATTGGGATTAAACAGAATAATTTTTTTCAGACTGAGTGAAATGGCAATGCCAAATTACAGAACAAAAATAGCTACAGAAATCTGCATAACCAGCGTGTTCGCTTTATCCCTTTGTGAAAAAGATCATTTTCGTAGGGATTTCCCAATTCGTTACTGAGTATCAGTATCAGCGTTATACTGGGCAGGAATGTTGGACCGCTATAAGATCAAATTTGACATTTTTCAATCCTGTTCCACTGGGATTTTTGTCATGTATGTGAACAAGGTACAGACCTTTTAAAGCATCATTCCTCTGATGTTTCACATAACAGAAGCTTCCAGAGCTTCTTGTGGTTATCAGCAATGAATCAGTAAATGGTAGAAGTGAATACTCAGAACTGTGTTTCATTCTAGTCAGTGCAAACTGAGCGAGTGTAGCACTGCGAGGAAACGTCCCACCACGTCATCCTACAGTTTCACATGTTGCAGGTGGAAACTCTTCTGCAAAAGGCTTAAGGGTAAGCTTATAAAACCACAAGGGCCTACTGAATACTGTTTTACATTAAAGCTACGGTCACATTAGTTCACGCCTCTGTGCAGAATGTGCTACAGTGTTAGACTGGCGAATACCTGTTTGCTCCAAACCAAATGCTAAGCCATGATTTATTAGCAACAATGTGGTGAATATGAGGAAACCTTAGAGAAGAGTAGTGTCAGCTCTAACTCATCAACAATAAACGGTTAAGTAAATAATAAAAAAATAAAATAAAATTTAAAAAACTCCCATGTGACCATACCAAACCTCTTATTTTTATGGAATAATTTATAGTTAGATCAGAAAGTGCATAAATTCCTGCACACTGATAAAAATAGCACCAATTCTACATTTGCATTTAAAATTTTTTTATTTTATTTATTTATTTTTTTTTTAAATACACATTACATGGCCAAAAGGTTGTGGACACCTGACCATCACACCCATATGTGGTTCTTCAAACTGTCGCCACAAAGTTGGAAGCGCACAGTTGTACAAGATGTCTTTGTGTGCTGTAGGCTTAAGATTTCCCTTCACTGGAACCAAGTACCCCAAACATGTTCCAGCATGAAAAGCCGCTGTGCACAAAGTGAGCTCCATGAAGACATGGTTTGCCAAGGCTGGCCTTCATATAGCCCTGACTTTTGGGATGAACTGAAACACCAAATGCGCACGCACAAGGCCTCCTCACCTGATAGCAGTGCTCGACCTCACTAATGCTCTTGTGGCTGAATTGGCAGAAATCTCCACAGCCACGCTCCAAAATCTAAAGATCCTTCACAGAAGAGTGGGGTTTATTATAAAAGTAAAGGGGAAGGGGGGAAACCAATGGCCAGGTGTCCACATATTTTTGGCCATTTAGCGTAGTTTGATAAGATTATACAGTGATTACGGGTGCTCTGAGTATTGGCCAATGCCTGATACTGATCAGAGGTCAGAGTTTACATACATCCATCAAAGGGTCTGAAAATGTCAGAAGTTCTGATTTGTTATTGATCCAGTGTTAGTATTGGCCCTGATACTGATACTCTCTACATCTCCAGTAAAAACCTTCTCCAGTTTGGCTCTACTGCACCACAGCTGTGATGATGAGCAAACTGAAATAAAATATTACAAAGTACTATTCAGCTGTTGTGCTAAAGTTTAACGCAAGTCAAGTTGAGTGTGGCTTCATAACCCACCTGTTTCTATGGCTTGAGCTTCGTTGGTCTTCCACTGCTCTGCAACATCATTTGCTAGAGGATCATCAGGGTTGGGAGCACTTAGTAATGCCTGGATTGATAGCAGCACTGTGCGGATCTGCAAGGCTGGGGACCACTTATCTGGAATATATATTATGGCAGAGGGGAAAAGATGGAGGGTGAGAGGATGAGGGGGAAAGCAGAGGCCAGCAATCTAGGCATATATTACATTATATTAAAACAGAAGAGAAAGAGCACTGGGTAGAGGTGTAGTGCTCTCCAAGAGACTAACAGTGTAATCTGAGAGGCTTTTGACATTTTGTGAGTGATTATCATTCACTTCCTCTGTTCTTAGACAGGGCATGACAAAGTGGAACACGGTATTGAGAAATACAGACTCATTTTTCAACACAGGGACTCTCAGCCATCAAATCAGAATCCTTAAAAACTCACGTATAGTCAGTTTTTACACTTTTTAATGCAGAGGTACATGCTGGGACTCGTGGATAGAGCACCAGCCTTGAGGTTATATGACTAAATCGGAGGTAAACCAAGAAACAGGCCTGTATCTGAGCCAGAAAGGAGATCTGTGGGTTGGGCTTTGTGCTTGGGATCAGCCTCATACTGAAACTGCATTATGGCCAAGCAGAATAAATATACACTGCAGCAATGAGTACCAGCTGCATTTATTTTAATACCAAGTGCCAGTTGTACAACAGTAGCCTTTTCAGAATAAACCCTGCAGACTGCTGAACTGACCACTGACAAGAAAATGCGTCAGAGGTGGAGCTGTCCCTCCTAGATTGTAGTGATGAAGAAAGATATAGCCAGTACTCTGAAAACATATAAACAAGCTGGGAAAATGGCAAAAAATAACTAAATAAATTGCTAACTGGCAACAGAATCAACTTATCTATTACCCTTACCTGAACCAAGTAAGCAGTACCAAATCAAAGTTAACTGTTAAAAGTATGAAATATTTACCTCCTGCTTTCTCAGCAAAACGTTCCTTGCTGTGATCGTGCACTAGTGTTGCTAAGCACAACATCTGTTAGCATTTCAGTGCTGATTGAAAGCAAGCTTTGCAGTTGACGCAGTCTGGACAAGAGTTCATTTTATACTGCAGCCAAGGTGCACTCATCACCCCTAATTTAAGTAATAAGGGTCAACGCAGTATAAACATGGCCATGCTGCAGTGGTTAAACGGCCAACTCAAAGCAGTTTCAGATTCCCAGTAACTCAACAGAGATGAGCAAAAATTTAATTAAAAGGTTTAAATGTACTTAAAATGAAAACTGAAAAGGTTTATTCACTAAATGCCGTAAAAGTGACATATTTGTAAACATTTCCCCCCCACAAAATTTCACCTCAGGGCCAAAGCATATTTTTAGACATCCAAAAAAAAAAAAAAAAACCCTTTTCCTAAACACACATACAAGGCTGTGATACTGGGTACATTCTGTTCTTCAGGAAAAGCCAACGTGTTCATATAGGAGCTGAAATTAAACAGCATCCATGTTTGGCTGCCAGAAAGCCAGTGGGTGAGGCTGATGCACCCCATCCAAACAAACAGGAAACAAATAACTAGGAGCTGTTGAAAACAATGAGCAGATATTATATTATTTTTGACGATAATATAAACTCACATTGTGTTGTTCAATGATCTAGTACGGGGTTACGAACAGAGCTGGTACTGATCGTCTATCAGCGCTGATCACTGAGCACTCACATGTATTTAGGTGCTTTGGGTCCACATTTCTGTAGGCAATATGCATTAACATTCATCTCTTTGTACTCTGATACAAGTCTTGTTCATAGCTATGTTGACAGACTGATCAGAGCTCGCAATCATGTAAAGCCCGCATCTTAGCACTATTCCAACGGGATGAGATTTCCGGATGTGTGTCTGTAGTAATTATGACTGATTCCCATGGGATAAATGATCTCTGCATAAAATTCCATGCACCTACATCTCATAAATGATTGTTTTTTTATTTATTCTATCCAGTTGTCTTGGGGAGCATGGCTGTGCTTGATGATCAGTAGGTCACATGATCATAACATGTAGGTAGGCTGTATTCGTGCTAGGAACTCAATAACTTGCCTAAATAACTATCCCTTTTAAACAGCATCTATATTTCATACTTGGTTTTGTTTTAGTTCACCATGATAGAGAAGACCGCTTCCTCCAGCAAAACTTCATTTTCCACAGGATATTTAAAACACAGAACAATGAAATATAAATGCTGTTTAAAAGGGATAGTTATTTAGGCAAGTTATAACGGAATAATGGAATTAATGTGTGTCCTGGGTGATCCGATTGTAAGTGGACAGCGCTCAGTACAGGTGCAAACGGGGTAAAAATGCCACTGTGATCCAATCATTTAAACCACATTCAGAGGTGGTCTGGGACGCAAAGAGCCTCATCACATTTGTAATGTGAACGTGAATGCATCTTGATGCATCCTGGACAGCAAAAAAGGAACGCCTAGTTGACTGCGCCACTGCCCTAGCCTAGAGGATCACTGCAAGATCGCTTGGAAATCGTGCTGAACTGATAACTCTCCACTGCACTTCAGGGGCACCCCCACAGCATGGTATCCTTTCCGCAGCGTCTTTCCTCGTCTCATCTGCTGTTCATTTATAGTTCCTGCTAATGAAACCATATCCATAGTTTCACTAGCAAACCACACAAGCGAAGTGTTTAAAACAGCCTGTACATGTACATAAAATAGGATTGACAGGACATTTCTGCCTCAAAACAAATACAGCTGCATTAATAAAATGCATGAAAGATGCATGAAATTCAAATGCAACACTAGGTGAGAACGGCTATGCGCCTCAGCTGTCCACGTCTGATCAGATCACTCAAGACAGATGTTAATACTAGGTGTGAACAGGGCCAAAATGACACCATGGCAGCATCAGTCTTGGTGGGCAGAGAGTCATAAAAAATGTCAAGTAATGACCCCAAAATCAAGTTCCTAAATACTAAAATCAGTGAGAATAGGCCATACTAGTTTGCCTATTACTAGTTTTAGTTCAAGTACTAGTTCAAGCAAATTTGAACCTAAATGTGTCATTGTTATCCATTAAAAGAATCTATGCATAATAAATTCATTAATATTTTTGATGCCCTATAAATTTTGGGAACATTACACCTTAAGCTCTTAAGACATCACAGGCTCTCTGAATATGCATGAAAATGAAAACATGAAAGCACCATGTCCTTGAGATCCTAAATAGCTACCCAGCCAATTAACTGCTGGCAAAATTGCTAATAAAAGCAGTCTTAGCGAGAAAGTAGTGAGATTTCAGTAGCTGAGTCTTAATTGTCATATTCTCAGTCAATATAACAAAACACAATGTTCTTCATCACTACGATTTGGTAAGTCAGCTAAAGCAGCACCCAGGTTCTGTGGCTAGGTTTTCGGTTACCAAGTCCTCCTCTGATAATTTGCATATTAGACTGTAATGGGTTCAAGCCATTAGGCCTATTTTGTGACAATGTGTTGTTTACATAAGTACTATTTTGTTTACAGAAGTACTGAGAGTAACTGCATAATACTGTATGGAATCATTTATAGTCAGGCCAGATGTTTAGCTGAGTAACATATTAAAGCCAAACACCAATCTATATAGAATCAGCCATGCAATTAATCATTTAAAAACGAGGGAAAACACAAAACAAAACAAAACAAACAAACAAAAAAAAACACACCCCTTCACATTTAGAGGTATTTTCCAAAAATCTTCTCTGCTCCTTCCAACATAATGATAAAAATCTGTTTATGTTAATATCAAGTTACTTACCTTTCAAAATATCTAGGCATATTCTCCCCAGCTTATCAACATTGGGATGATATATTTTGGTCATGAAGCGTACTTTCGGAGCTGCCATGGGGTATTCTTCAGGAAGAAAGAGTTCAAGTTTAAAAGTCCCTCCCTCAAAGGGGGAGTCCTGAGGTCCAGCGATGACCACGTGGAAGTAGCGAGCATTCCCTTCATCGGGCTCTGCTTTGATGCCTGGCACGGGCTCTGCCAACAAACGTTGAGTTTCCTAGACACACACACAGACACACACGCAGACACACGCAGACACACACAGACACACACAGACACACGCAGACACACGCAGACACACGCAGACACACGCAGACACACGCAGACACACGCAGACAACATGAAAGGGAATAATAATAATAATAATAAAAAAAAGATGGCAGGTTGGAACAGAACTTCCTTGTAACTTCCTTCCTGGTGCCCTCAGTTAATTAGCAATTTGGCTAATTACTCCTGGCTGATCTGATTGTTTGCACTAATATGACAGCAGGGAAGAACCTGCCGATGCCACTCAGACATTAGGTCATAGCTCCTCACATATAATGTGGATAAACAAGTTTTATTTAACCTAATTATCTGCGCAAGTGTGACTAAGCAACTATTTTTCCGAAGTTGGCGGATAATAGTCTCCCTCAGATTTCCCACACTGTGATGGAAAGCTGGAAGTGAAACCAAGACCTTTACAAGAAATTACAAGTAATTACAAAACATGTACAGCCAACATTATACAACTGGCTGACTGCAACATACCACAAACCATGGTAATAATCTCCGTCCACCATTAATTGGCTACAGAAAACAAATTAAAATTAGGGCTCCATGAGAACAGACTAAAGCCTCTGCAATATCTTATCGTAATTTAGCCACAGATGTTCTATGCGTCTGAGTTCTGGCGGATCACGGGCTGTGATGATGACAAATGTAGATCCTCGGTCAGTTACATAAGCCCATTTCTTTAACCATATTAAAAAACAATTGACAGCTGATTACTTAAATAATAGTTCGTATTGCACAGCTCTCTCTTTCACGGTGAGGTGCCAACATTGCAAACAAGAAAATCTTAGAAGGCAGAGAGAATAAAAACAACTTTACCACAAAAACTCTAGCGTACGCTGGTGGATGGGGCAGCTCCATGTCAACAGCATGAATGAAAAATGTAGTGGTTGAACTAATATTTAAATGCAAAAAAAAAAAAAGCAATCAGCTGAGTGAGGCTTTTCTTTATATATCTACTACAAAATTACCATAAATGAATATCTGGTCTGCACTCAAGTTAATGTTTATATTATGTTGCCCATAACAGACCATCTCCAACTATAGTGAAAGATTCATAGGTCAAAGTTCACCGGGCAAATGTTGTGAATCTTTGGGCTGCTGGCACATCAATTCATTTCACAGCTGATTTGATTTCGATTGGATTCAAGAGCAAAAGCAACGATCCATTCATTCATTTCTCTTCTGCTTTTCCTAGTGGGAACTGCCGTGGCAACAGACTGAGATCTGCCCAGACTTGTATCCCCGGTCAGAGATTCCAGCTCCTCCTGGGGGATCTACAGATGTTCCCCTATATATATCATCCTGTGGGACTTGCCTGACAGAGCTGTAGCGGGTTTGAGCTGTAGCCCAACCCACCTCAACATGGAGGAGCAGTGGCTCTTTTCCAAGGCTCTCCCAGATTGGTAAGCTCCTCACCCTGTAATGGAGAGAAAGCTGCAGAGAAATTTCTGCATCCTTATTCTTTTGGTCACTACCTGCAGCTCATGGCCATAGGTGAGGACAAGGACATACACTGAGTGGTAAACAGAGACCACTGTCCACACACTGTACTTCTGCTTCGCGACCACAGACTGGTACAGTCACAGGAACACTGCTACCACTAACCCAATCTATTAGTTCCTCCAAAATCCTACCAACTATCAGGTCTCCTCTCCAGAACCCTGGTGTAAAACTGGGCAGTCGAGGAGTGTGATTGTCCTATAATTAGAACACACCGTCTTGTCCCATTTTTAAAAATAGGGACTACTATGCCAGTTTTCCAGTGCCTTGGTCCAAAGGCACTTCCCCATGCAACATTTACGAGGCTTGGTGACCACAATTCCAACCTTGCCAAGTGCCTTCAACATCTCTGGCCAAATCTCATGCACGCCTGCAGCCTTGGCGATCTTTATACGTGATAGTAACGTCCCTCGGTCACAGAGATAGACTTCAAAACACTTGCTCAGCGAAGCTTGTGCATGGTACGATGAAAGATTTGATTCAATTGAATACACTAAACAGCTGTTTGTTTCAGTAATTTAAGCTTCTTAAGAAATATTATGACGCATCAAAAGAATTCCTTACTCTAATAATTTCCTGGAATTTTCTAGGTTACGGATGTATAACCAGCCAAATACATGGGCAAAAGTATGCGGACACCAGAGCATCACGCACACATGGCCTTGTTGGGCATCCCATTCCAAACCATGGGCATTCATGTGGATTTTTTTTTTTTTTTTAGCATCTCAGGCTTGTGTGCAGCTGCTCGGCCATGGAAACCGATTTCATCAAGCTCCTGACGCACAGTTCATGCGCTGATGTTGCTTCCGGAGGCAGTTTGGAAGAGATGCAAGTAACACAAATGAGCTATGCGTTGTTTATGGGGTACACGCTTCAGCACCCCGTTCTGTGAGTTTGTGTGGTCTACAGCTTCGTGGCTGAGCTGCTGTTGGTCCTAGTTGCTTCCATTTCACATTAATAGCACTTAGAGTTGGCTGGTGCAGGAATTTCACAAACTAACTTCAGTATGACCCATTCTACTGCCAGTGTTTATCTTCAGGGTTTGACCTGTTAGCAAAGGGTGTGACTCAAATACCTGAACTCAGTAATTAGAAGGAGTGTCCACATACTTTTGGCCATATAGTGTAACTTCTTTTTCTCTCAAAGTGCACATGGCAAGCTGGCTTCGGCGGAAAAAACGTCTCACTCTCCAGTAATCGTTCAATGCCATTTATTCATGTTTTTATATAAAAAAAAAAACAAAAAAAAAAACACACAAGACAAGTAGATAATAGTGTCATAATTAATACAAATATCTCCACAGAACAAAGAATTTAAAGTAGGCCACGCACATAATGATGATTTCTTTTAGCGTACTCTTTTACAGAACGTTATAGCTAAATGATACATTTTCTCTCTCTCAAAAAAAAAAAAAAAAAAAGAATAGAATGGGTTGTGCACTCTTCTTCCTCAAACAATAAAACTTAATGGAGAGATGCTAATTATTAAACACCTGACATGTGCAGTCTGTCCCATGATTTTTATTTCTGATAGCAAAGGTTTTGGGTTAAAATACCCTAGTAATTATTTGGGCTCATGATCCCTTCAACTTTCACACGAGCCACAAAAGAACCACAAAACTGCAAAGCATCCCCACAGTTTACAGTGGACATACAGAGGTGCGTTGCCTCTTATGCGGTTCAGTACGAGGGGTTTCGTCACCAAAGGTGTTCATGGTGAAAAAGCTTTTTTCGGACTGATCTAATCGCAACACAAACTGCCGCTGCCGTTCCGATGGCATTTAGTTTAAAGGCTGCATTTTGTAGGCTGCTTTTAGGAAGGGCTTCAACTGTGCAATCCCTGACATTCTTAAACCATGAACCCCCCCACCCTCGAACTTTTTAATGGCATTTTAATTGATTGTGTGATTTTAATATTTATTACCTGACTTGGCAGGTCAACAATCATCGGTCTTTTTTGTTTAAATTTGTTTGGTTCTCTCTGTGATCATGGAACAAAGGGATTTTATGCGTGCAACCTCATAATTCAGCAAAGGCATCAACTAAATTCCTGAAGAATGAAAATGATCGAAAAGTAGATTTTTTTCCCCAAACCATAACAGCAATAACTGTGTTTTTATACGTTTCTGCGAGAATTTGTTTTTTTTGTTACAGAAATAAAGACGTATTTTCTCCACTTTGTTGAGTGGAAATTTTGAATAACTGTGAGGTTTATTTTCTAATAGAAACAATTTCTATTGAGAGCAACAGCTGAGTGTCTCCTGCATACTGACACGCGCATGTAGAATGTGACTTCAGCTTCACACCAATTTACATGTAGCGTTTATACTTCTGCTTATTGCTCTGTTGTAAGTTTGTGCACGAGTGTGTCTTATCATACAGCAATATTTATGCAAAATATTGCTTATTAAACTTTATTTGGTTTCACGCAAAATAGTCCTATCAGTGCTTGACGTTTTATTGGCATGATGAATGTTATCCCAGGCAAACATTTGTGGTTGACTTTAAATATTATAATCTGTAGACTACATATTTGCAACCTGTAGTGGAGCTGTAGTTCCCTTTTTAATGGGAAATAACAAATTGCCACACTTACTTACTGCACTTTACATTTTGACAAACACGACAATCCAGAATGTTTTTTTTTTTTTAAAGAAGGTGGCTTTTTTAGCTGGTTCAGTAAGCTGCTGATATAATGGTCACCAGCATTTTTTTTTAATTCATTCATCCATAAAAAGAAAAAAACGCTACTTCCTATTGACCTTTGCAAAATATAACTTTTTATTTGACTGGTTTCCTAAAACATGACAAAGCTCCAACTATTTGTATACACAGCCACCTGCTGCACTCCACGTGGGAACTGACAACATGTCCAGCTGTCGGTAAGAACTATTTTACTAGGCACGTTAATCAGTCGGTTAGGCAATATTTCCAGAAAGAGGAATATGAAACAGAATGACAAAACACAGTACAGTGCAGCACAAAGGCTGTTATATAAATCTGATGCGAGCATGCACGGTCACCTTGCATTTAAACTTCTTTGTGTGAAAAATGAACACATCTGACAGACTCGAATAACATTTTTTTATGTGCAATGAGATAAGACAAAAGACCATGGTTATATGAAATAACCAAATACTCGCTTATGTTCCAGAAGCTGTATTAATGCACATAATTAGCTTGTCATACTTTTGAGTTAAATGACGTTAGTTGATGTTTTTTTAGCCCGGTTAATTGGGCGTGTATAACATGGGACTGGGCAAGTACGCTGGAACGTTCAGTTGCCTGCTAGACTAGAAAATGAATTTATTATTTGTTCCACACCTGAATATTAAACTGGCAAAGGTCTTCAATTCAGAATTTGGCATGTTTACTTACACTATATGGTCAAACTTTGCAGACACCTGACCAGCACACACACATGCTTATTGAACATCCCATTCCAGATGTAGTCGCTTCTTTGCTGTTATCATAACCTTTCCACTAGAATTTGGAACTTGGCTGTGGAAATTTGTCCCAATTCAGCCACAAGAGCATTAGCGAGGTCAGGCAATGATGCTGGACAAGGACATCTGGCTTGCAATCAGCGTTCCAGTCTGGCAATTGATTTCTTCCACTCCAACTTTGGCAAACCATGTGTTCATAGACCTTCGCTTTGTGCACAGGGGCATTGTCATGCTGGAACAGGTTTCAGCCTCTTAGCTCCACTGAAGGGAAATCTTAAAGCTACAGCACACAAAGACATCCTACACAATTGTGCGCTCTCAACTTTGTGGCAATAATCGGGGGGAAGGCCTACATATGTGTGTGATGGTCAGGTGTCCACATACTTTTGGCCATATAGTGTATGTATCATTGTTAAATTTGCTTATAGATATTCAGCACTGTATGCTTAAAATTGTATGCCAGACAGACATTAAATATTACAAGTTATATTCAGTGAACCCCCAGTGATCCATGAAGCGCAGCCACAGGGTCTGCAATTTTTACATTTGGTTACAATGGTAGAAATCACAACCCACCATTACCAAAGTTATTATATTTATTACTGGGTCCTTAGAGTGATTAGTCTTTGAAAGGTTATGGGAATTTAATGGGTAATAATCCAAACCTCAATAACTCAACCTAAAAATAATCTTATATCTAATTTTAATTAAGATGTATGCTGTGAGTGGAAAGTAAAAAAAATAAAAATAAAAAGCACTATTGCTCCAATACCCAGAATATTATTGTACACATTCGAATAATGAGCCTAATATTTGAATAGTTGGACTATGTTCATAAAAATAAACCTGCACTGAAGGGATCCGTGGAATTTTTTTTTTTTTTTTTTTTTTTTTTTTTTTAAACAGTGAAAGAGGTCCCTGGCTGCGACAAGATTAAGAAACCCGGAGTACCAGTATAGTGAGAGACACAGGAGCCATTACTGTAAGAGTGAGCCGGGATAACCTTCAGGGCCATTCCTAACACACACACACACACACACATCAAGAAACAGAGTATCTGATAGCACCTGTGGAATGCGTGAAGCTCAAGACGTGACACATCTGAGGCTGCACGACTTGATTAAGTGCTCTCTATTCTATTACGTAACTCACGACATGTCTGACAGCTTTGCATTCCTCTAGATCTGCAACATTTATTTTTTCCCAAATTAGATTTTATTGCACAGAAAAACACAATGCAGACATAATTCTGAATGAGCTGTCTGTGCACAAACGTGTCAATGAGTCCAATTACTGTGTCCAGTAATTCAGAAGAATGATTTAGTGACCTCTGTGGTTAGGCTGGGATGGGACTCATCACAAAGATCTGTTTGCTTAAATATGGAAATATGCAAAGTTTTGTTAGAAGCATTGCTTTAACCACACAGTGTTTAATCGTTCACAGGAAGAACAACATTTCTGAAATGTCTCGAGCTTTTCATATAGAAAAACAGACAACACTGGAGCCAAATCCCAGTCCCCCATCCGAAGATCAGAGCTCAGGCCGAGCGCACAGTGATGCACACTGCATACACAACATGCAGTTACTCTGACTGCATGAGTGTGGCTTTTGTGGTCCAAGTCCACCGCCAGCACACACGCATAACAATGCTAGGACATGAATCAGGACATGCATGCCTGATACACATCACCTTAATGTGGGCTCTTCATTATCATCATCATCATCATTATTACTATGTTCTTTGTTCAGATCTGAGCAAAGTGACATCATCATTCATTAAAAACGAAACCAGATCAGATGCATGGAAAACTGTGATAAAAAAAATAAATTAATTAAACAATAAGCCAGGCAGGCTGTATGAGACAGTGGTACTGCACTCTGGTTGAGGGAAACCTGACCGACCCCAGCTTTGGGCTACGCCTTTTCCTCACAGGCTACAATAAAAACCGACCAGTCATTCACATTTACATGACTCATTGTAACGTTATGGCACTGAAGCCTGTCTGGAGTGCGTCTGCTCACAGCATTGTGTTCCCCAATAACCGAAAACCATAGCTAAACAACAATCTGACGCGGATTAAAACCCGCTTTAAAAAAAAAAAAAAAAACAAAAAAAAAAAAACAACCCAGTCATCAGATCGCATCGCTTCGTCGTTTGATTACTAGCCGTCAGCTAAACTGCGCAGCTTCAGCTTCACCACCGAACACCTCAAATGCTCAAACCCGATTTCCTTCCTTACACCGCTCTGATCTTAATGCTTGCGGTGAAACTCCCGCATTATATCACACCAGGAGGACTGCATTTCGCCGGTTAGCTAGCAGCTAGCAAGGCCTAGCACGGAAAATACGAGGCACAGACACAGAGCTTTTTCACCCAGCTAGCTACACGATTTCCGTTTCCTCCACTGTGCAGCTTTCTTTACCTTTAAAACCAAGCCTGTGTGTTGATACAGGTTGCTAATGTTAACATAACAGAAGCAGGAAAAGTGGATTGACCTGACTGGTAGGATGGCGATTAATTCTGGATGTCTTGCCCCACTAGCTGGCCCATGTTACAGCGGAAAGCTAAACCTTCAACGCTAATGCTAACACTAACGCTAGCATAGCGCGCTCTGGCTATCGATGTTCAATCAATGAATGGCAGCGGTGATGACTAGCCACCTAGCGCGCTAGTCAGCTAGCCTGGTCATTAGCCTCTCCTTGCGTTCACATACTGCGCTGTGTGCCATTTATTGTTCAATTTCATTTGTACTTTTGTGAACAATTCCGAACCAGGAACAGGCCCTCCGCCATTTTTGTTGCCTCCAATCTAGCGTGCATGTATTTTTAACCCACCCATATAAGAGCGAACACCTAAACGGAAGTCGCTAGCGAGCCCTTAGCTAGCAGGAGAGAAATGGAGCCGGCTTCTGCTTTGGTGCACGCCGCCTTATGCGCTCTTCAGCATCGTTCCGCTGCCATAATTCAGGACGTGTGTGTGTTGTGTACAGTGTAATTCGCTTCACGGTTACCTTGATAATCCTGCGGGGCAATCCTGCCATGTTGTCTTGAATGCGGTTTTAGCTTCGACTTTCAGTGCCTCTTCCTCGCAGAGACGCAGCGCTCACGCCTTCAGCGCCTTGCGTCACGTCCCCACTGCGCCCAAAACGCGAGGGAAGCATTATGGGAAATGTAGTGTTTACATCCAATCGGCGCCATTTTCCGATCCGACTGGTGGTTTCACAGAGGGACACACTGAGAGTATTTGCACCCCCTGTTGTTGGGATTAGACTTTTTTTTTTTTTTTTCCATTTCCCAAATGATTCTATCATTGCATTCAAAATAACAGAGTATTAACGTTTCAACGTATACATTTCAAAAGTGAAATGGTCTGTCTGAATACTCGATTCTGATTGGCTGGAAGGTGTGCGTTCAAACCGGTGCAGGTAGTTCCAGTCAGTTTAATCACCGTTCGAAATTAATGCCCGGCCTATAAACAACTGTAACCATGGTAACATACAGTTACATGCAGTAGTTAAACTCACAGCTTCATTATTAGTAGACACACACACAATCTCTCTCTCTTTCTCTCTCTCTCTCTCTCTCTCTCTCTCTCTCTCTCTAATAACTATTTATTATAATTCATTCAAATAAATATAATCTTATCGCACTACTTTATCTCTGTGCGTGATTAAAGCAGGTGGAATTCTAGATCTAATGACCCGTATAGAAAATAACTAACGAAAATTAACCTTTATTTTTATCCTTTCAGCCAATTTTGCACTGCAAACATCAGTGACAGCTTTAACTTGTCAATGCTGGCAAGTGGCCATGGGTACAAGGAGGGATAATCCACGGCCAGGTGTGCATTACACGCTTTTACTCTGCGATTTTGCGATGCCTCACTTTGCCTCCATGTCATACGTTAAAATCGTATAATGCACACCTAGCCGTGGATTCGCCTTTACCTATACAATCCCTAGAGAGGAATGAGTAGTGTGGTTACCCAATCTGCGACCCCTGCCCGATTTGCGCCATTTTATTTTATTTTTTTTAATGCTGTAGGACTTTGCCCGATCTGTACCGCACATGTGTTTCATTTCACAACATCACAGCACATTTTGTGCCACTTCAAAATAGCTCACAGACTGTATGTAAAAGTATAAAGTATTAACTTCATAGGAACAGCATCAGTTACCACAGCACATTCACTTTTAGGATCTGGAATATTTTATTGATTTTTTTTTTTTTTTTTTTTTTTAAATATGTGCATTAAAATGTTTATGGAAATTGGATATTTTAAATGACAATAATTTAAATGCAAAATTGGAAATAATATTCCATATTAATTAAGAGCTAGACTTAACAGACAACATTAACTTTATTAATGGAAAAAATTTTAAGAAAACTTAAAAAATTGGATTACATAAAAACACCAAATTTAGCAAAAACATCCCATTTTTTTAGCCATCTTGTTTTCTAGGGTGGACAAATCATTAAATATTGTTTTATATCTTTTTGAATATAATAAAATAAAAGGTTTGCATTTGTCCGTTATAACCGCAGCACTCAAGTTTCGTAGTGTGATGTTTTTGCACATATGCAGTGGACTGAATTACACATTAAACCGTTAATGCATGCGTGCTACAGATCGGGCAGTGTGATCACTTCCTGATCTGTTCAGTGCAGATTGGGCAGGAGACATGGATCAGGCAACCACAAGTAGTCCCGGGAAGGGGAAGTGGGGTAAAAACACAGTAAATTGTAATCTCCTACAAAGAAAAAAGGCATGAAGATTGGCTGGTTTGCATAAAGGAATAAATGTATTTGAATAAAGATACAAGCTTTGCCCGAAATGTTTAATTTTTAACAACCTTCATTAAGTGAATTCTTTTGTTTGCTAAAGCTTGCCTTATAGACAAATAATGCCCATGTTCATTTACATAGTTTAAAGAAATTATTTGTTTATATTTTGAAAATAGAGCCAACAAAGTTCATCAAAAAAAAAAAAAACTGGAGAAGTGAGTGAGAATAATCAATTTTGACATGGTAACTAGTTCATATTTTCATGTAACCGCATGGTCTGTCGTGGGTTATTCCTTATGTATACGGCGACCCATTTTGAACACAATGGCCTTCCATAGAACCGTTTCGCTATGTCAGAATTTGACTAGTTCACCAGTTTAGTGCCAGAGTGTGAGAGGGGCTTTCAGGAAAGGAGGAATAAGGCTCATGAGACATGACCTCTCTTCAACAGTTTAGAACAGGTATGTACAGCTACATTAGTACTGCTGATAAAAACAATGGCACATAGATTACAGTCATTGTGTTAAGTTTTAGTTGTTTAGGTGCTTCACTGGGTAAAATTATGTGATTCTAAAGTATCTGTAGACTTTTTAAATGTTAAAGGTTCATGCAAATTTTAAACAAGGAAAGTTTTGCTGAATGAGTTTGTGAATGTGTGTGTGTGCATGCTGTGACTGGAGACCCGTTCAGGGTGTACTCCTGCCTTTCACCCAGTGTTCCCTGGATAGATAGCTAGATCTATTGATAGTAACCGCAGTAAAAAAAAAAAAAAAAAAAAAAAAATTGTTTAAATGGAGAGCTAATACTTCTGTCTCCACTTTCTTACAGCAGAAATAGCACAGTTGTGTAACACAAATTTCCAATTTATTATCTATTATTGCTCAGTAAAGGTTTTCACTTTTATGACTTTTAACCACCTTTTCAGGGCAACACGGACATAAATTTAGGACATTTAAAGATGTTTATCATTACAGATACATATTTTCAGTTTTAGGTTCTTTAAATCGAATGTTACAGTTAGTGCATCTCTCAATTATTTTCTGTTTACCAGTTGTGACCATTTGTGACACAGTAGAACTATCAGAATTACAATTTAATAGAATTTCTTTTTTATTTAACTGAGCCTTAGTATATCTATTTGTCTTTCTTTCTTACTCTTAGACTGGATCTTTGCTTTGCTTAATACTTGCTTAATACTTCCTGGTCAGATAATCTTTCCTGTGCTGCCTCATCCATTCGCAAATATGCTATTGTTTTAGGATACAGGGGAACTGAGCCAGTGGCTAATCCCAGTGCACAGAGTGAACAGACAATACCAGCTGCATTAGAGCAGCTACTGATTCCAGTGAGCACTTGATAGGAAAGAGGGAATGCATTCTGACAAGGCTAAACCACACTTCCTAACTTGCTCATATGGCATTTCAAAATGTTGACAAAAGGGCCTCAACACCCTGGTGTTCACTTTTCATTGTATATGGAGAAAAAAAAAGAAAGAAAAATACTGTACTTTATCTGATCTGAGCAGAATGATATACAGTGCTGGCAATTATATTAAGGTTAATGAAACCTTTGTAAATTCAGTAGTGAGTGCATACAGTATGTAGCTCAAACTAATCCTTGAAATATTTCTTTTTACATGTTACTAGGGTTACTATTGTTAGAAAACAACCCAAATCCAGTATTTCCATTTTCCATTTAAAAATTCATCATCTCTATGGACAAGTAAAATAAAAAGTGACTCACAGCTTCATTGTTTGGGATGTCAGCCAATAAATGCTGAGACTATCAATCACACATCATACGACAGACTATAAAATCTTGCTTGGATCCAATATTGTGAAACCCATAAAGCCAATTAGGAAAAAAAGAAGATGATATGGAACAACACTGGCCGGTCAGAATATATAAATAACTTCCAATTAATCCTAAATTAAAACTCAAGGTAAAATTACTAAAACTAAAACAAATAAAATGGGATAGGCTGAGGATCCTTTATCGTGTGACCCTGATCATGATAAAACGGTTACAGAAAGTGAGTGAATGTGAGTAAAACAAATAAAACTATATAAAATTGAAAGTGATATTACTATAATGCAAAACCAAACAAAACTACAAGTAAATAACTAAAACTAATCAGAATTTTAAAATCTATATTAAAATACAGTATAATACAAATAAAAAAACATTTAAAATGAAACAGTAATGAGACTGGTTTCTAATATAATTTCTAACAATATTGCAAAATGAAATCTTATTAGTTAATTTTTTTTTTTTTTTCGGCATAAAGCCTCATTGTTCATGAAATAGATTGCAAATGCCTGGCTTTGCATTTATCTTCAACTGTTATGTTCCCATTTTCAGGTTTATTCTGGAACTTGTCCAGAAATGTGTTCTGTCAAACAGTCTTGCTCATCACCTGTGTCAGCCCTTTCCATATTTCTCCCATGATGCCCAGCTTGCGTTCGGCTTTCTCTGCCACACGCAGCACCAGCATGCTGGGTGGCTTTCAGCGGGTCATGACCTTTGACCGCCTGCTTGTCAATGTGGGTGGCGACTTCAACCCGGACACAGGCATCTTTCGCTGCAGGATCTCTGGTGCCTACTACTTCACACTGACAGTGGGAAGGTACCCCAAGAAATTGCTGTCTGTGATGCTGGTAAAGAACAGACAGGAAGTGCAGGCTATGGCTTATAATGAGTACAGGAAACAAGGCCGAAAGGTGCAGAGCCAGAGTGCTATGATTAGCCTGTTGCCCATGGACACAGTATGGCTGCTGGTGCAGCAGAACCCAGACTACGCCCTTTCCAGTAATGTTGCCCCTTATATCACTTTCTCTGGTTATCTAGTATACCCAGAGTCTACATCCTCTATGGGATACCTGAGCAACCACCTTGGCCCTGAGTGCCTGCCCCCTGGAGACCCCAGCTATAGCTGGAGAGAAGCCCCTGAATATCTCAGGTCTGCATTTTCAGTAGCTAGGACATCCTCCGTGCTGGGAGAAAGTAGTAAACATGACAAGAGGGAGGCTCTGACATTTGATGTGGAGTATGTCAACATTGGTGGCCATTTCAACAAGTCATCTGGCTACTTCACGTGCCGAGTGCCAGGAGTGTACTTCTTTGCATTCACGGTGGGGAAGCACCCTCGACGGGCCGTGTCAGTGAAGTTAATGAAAGGGACAGGCGAGGTGCAGGCCATGGTGTTTGACGAGGACATGTCACGAAAAAGAGCGATGCAGAGCCAGAGTTTGTTGTTAGTACTGAACCAAGGAGACATCATATGGCTTTACAGCCAGCAAGACGAACGCTACGCTGTTTACAGCAATCAGGGACGCTACACAACCTTCACAGGGTTTCTAGTGTACCCCAAGTCTGATTTCATGAACAAGGAAAGAACTTTGCAGTGAAGTCTGGACCTCACATAGAAACCATTATTAGACTTACTAACATCATGTATGCATTATACCATCACTGATTTTTTTTTTTTCAATCCACAATGACTTACAATAGATCAATTTTCTTTATATGTATTGTAAAACTTCTTGTGTAAGATCTTGTGTGCATATAGGACATGGTGTTTGTATTTTAGGCTGACCAATAAGTTTTGTTTGCCATCGTTTATTTGAAATAAACTTTATTTTCTTTGAGTAGCTTTATGTAAACAGGAAACAGTTAACTGGCAGAAGAGAATTTAAAGGATAAACAGTAAAATAGTAGCTACTTAAAATAAATGTAGATTTGAACATGTTTCGTTTCACTGGTAGGATATCAGTGATGACACTTCCAATGTCTTTAAAAATGTTCTTTCAATAGCAAAATAAATATTTACTTTAATCCAGGGCTAGAGTGTCCTTCAGCTGAGATGGTTTCAGTCTCGAGATCTTATATTAAAGTTGCGTTTATCACCTCTCCTTCAACAGTAGGGTTCTGTGCACGTGAAGACATTTCTATCTCTGTCCCAGACTGAACATTGGTTTCCAAAGCTCCAGGAACCTTAAGAAAAATGACAATTCTTTTCATAATTGCCTTATATGTATTAACTGATGTTTTTTTTTTTTTTGTTTGTTTTAGAAAGTCACTTGAAAGAATACCGGTTTTCGATAGTAGGACTTAATCTCAGTGTCAGCGTAGGACACAAAGTGGATTAATGTGTAGATTCTGGAAAAAAGAGAAAGAAATTGTATGGTTGCTGTGCATATACCACTGCCTTAAAATGTGTTATACAACAAAAATATTTTGTACATTCCAAGAAAGCAAGAAATACATAGACACATACACACACAACTATTATATTCCGCTCCAAGGGAGTGTTGCAAAATTGTATTTCATTATAACGGTCCACATTACCTTTCTATCAAATGTAAAGTATTTTAAAAAATAACAACAATAAAAATAAAATAAAGTCAGCTGTTAAAGTTGTGCATGTTTTTCTTTTATAATTTCTGCTGTGTGCTGAACCCAAAGACACACACACACACACATTCATATATACAACTGACTGACAATATTATTAGGCTTAGATTCCGTAGTTCATCTGCTATACAAGTCCCTATGAACGAGTTGTTACTATGGAAACAATAACATATTAAAACAAACTCATTAATGTAAACCTATTATGTAAATTACAGCCAGTGTTCTAATGATTTGTCCTACCTTATCAAACTGCCCTACTGTAAGACATATTTATGAATCTTTGTAAAACAATACCACAAGGATTTTGTGCTATTTTGTCTACTTCGTTACTTTGACTTTATCAGAAAATGCTTCTAGCTTTAATATATAAGAAGAAGCATTAATTTGTCGACATGCAAAAGTGAAGTGCTAATGTGCAGAAACCCTTGGTAGGATGTTTTGATAGGTAGGACAATTTGTGAAAACACCAGCACTATTGTCAGAGCTGCTGTTACAGAAAATGAATCAATAGCTTCTGATTTAAGAATTCATCATCACTGTGGTATAAGGAAAATTAATCAAGAATTCAATTGATTGAGAATTCAAGAACTCTATCTCTCTCTCTTTCTCTATCTCCCCAATATATGGTCATAATGGATAAACAGATTTAGTTACCTGTGGTAAAGCATTGCAAAAAACTGCATAAATAGGAGCAATGCAAAGCTCAGAAGAAACATCAGTGATATTGGATCAACAGAAAATGTTTCGCCTTTTGCAACAGTCCCATTTGGATACACTTTTGGAATAGGCAGGCTGACAGCGCTGCCAATGGCTTGGAGGAACAAGGTGGCCATCAACCAAAGAGCATTGCAGATGAAGAAGACAAATGCCGCCTAAATAAGAAAATAATCCCATAATCATTCTTCAGTGTGACAACAAGATCAAATTCTCATTTTGTTTAGCATGTTGTATACTATCAGATGTAATTGCATACTCAATACAGTCTCACCTTGTTTCTAAGGTCTTTGAGCTCTTCTGCGACTTTTTCCTGTTGCTCTTTGTTTTCTTTAAGAGGTTCCAAATACAGTTTCTGCAGCTCTTTCCAAAACTCAGTTTCCTCCTAGAACATTGGAAGAAAATATGTAGAATAAGGTCAAATAAGTACAATAAATCTGAACCTTTTTTGGAGACTGAAAAGATAGAGTATACCTCTGAGAGTGTGGCCTGGTGTAGCAGGAAGTCATGAGATTTTGCTTGCAGGTCTTCAATCCAGCCTTTATTTATCCATTGAAATAGCATTGGAAAAAAAAATTATCAACCATGATGCACTCATTATTTCATAAATTATACTGTTTATATTAACATAAAAATGTAATAGTGATGCACAGCACTTACTTTTAGGAATTTGTAATGTGAGGCATTTATGTGATCTAGTAAAAGAAGGAGTATGGGGAAAACATTTTAGCTAGTAATAAATTATAAACCTGAGCCACTGATTTATATATTTCTTAAAATGAAGGCAATAAACTATTATGGGGAAAGTGAATCATAAAATGAAATACTCTTTTAGGAATGTAAACTAACTACTAGGAGAGTGCCAGAATGCTAGATTATAGACTGAAATGATGATATTGGGGGGAGTACAACATGGTGATGAACCATAATAAAAAAGTCATAAAAAATGACAAAAAAAATTTGCCATAAAAATGCCATAAAAAAGGAAGCAATAGAAAATAAATGTCATGCAGTATTGCCAATTAAGATATGTGGAATTGGTAAAAATAACAGTAAAAAATAGATTTATTTATTTATTTATTTACCCCTCAGTCTCTTCAGGATCCATGTGGACCTTAAGATCTCCCTCCTCAGATACTGTGGATTTGGCTGGTGGTTCATTTACAGTCGTGGCATCACTGTTATTCCAGCAGGGGCATTTACAGCATGCAGCCTGTATGACCTGCCTCTTGATGGCGCTCACTGCTACAGTTTCCACTTTGCCACCAGTCTCTCGTGTTCCCCATGAGACATTGTTCATATTCACAATGGAATAAATAGGCAGCAGGAGATACCCACTGGGTATACAGAGGAAATACAGTACCCCATAGATGACCAGGGAAAACTCCTGAGGGTGAAGAGCTGCTGTGATGAGGTACAGTAGAATCATGCTAATCAGAAACAGGCCACTGGGGGTCATAAATGTCTGATTCCTTACTATGTCACCTAAGAAGGTACAGTACAGACAAGGTTGGGGTCATTTAAATTCCTGCTTGGTTTCTATACCTGATACTGGTTCAAAAGATATAATTCATTATTAGAATTTTTGTTCAGAATGGTTATAGCTATAGATGTGAACAATATGTGATAATATGTAAAAAAAAAAAAAAAAAAAAAAGAAGCATTATTCATGTGAGAAAATTACATCTGATAAATAAAATGTCCTAATTGTGAAAAATGCACACGTGAAAATAAACGAATCATGTGTAAGAATCACATGTGGACATAAATGAATCATGTGGACAAAATCACAAGTAAAATAAATTAATCATGTAAAAGAAATTCACGTGAAAATAAATGAATCGTGTAAAAAGAATAACATGAAAATAAACAAATCATGTGCAAAAAAAAAATCACACAAAAATAGATCACATTTGAAAATAAATGAATCATGTGTAAAAATCTTGCAACATACATTAATTATGTCTAAAAATCACATATGGAAATTAATTGTGTGTAAAAAGAACGTGTAAAAGTTTACGTTGATGTGAATCATGTATTGTACCAACTAGATGATTCATAACTACATTACACCCATGTGAAGTTCATGTGAATCTTCTGTAAGGACAACCAGAAATCATCACATGAAGTGGATGTCAAAGAAAACAGTATTACCTATGATGGAGAGAATAGTTCCAGTCATGAGGAATGCATACAGAACACTCATGACTGCTGCTATCTGGATCTGT
>CM075008.1:10522247-10533853 GCA_037576675.1 Pangasius sanitwongsei | reverse complement strand
ACACTCACACTCACGTTGCTTCCAAGTGTTACCAAAATCAGAAATGATGACTACACGAAAAGAATGATAATGTTAACAGATAGTCTTAGAGGTAATATTTAAAATCATATCCATGTCAGGTTTTTGCAGTAAACAACACAGCTTACCTTACTCAGTAATGCAAGTGCAAACACAAGAGTGCCAACCATGCTACAGCAGAACCATTTCATAAACCTGAATCGTTTTTTGGGTTTTTGTTTTTGTTCGTCTTGAATAATTGGAACTTCTCTGCATGCGTCCCATGCCTGTCTATTTTTTATAATAATAATAATAATAATAATAATAATAATAATAATAACCATCAACACCACTGACAGTAATAACAATAACCACAAAAAAATTTAGTGATGAAAAAAACCTATTTCATATAATACATAACTCTAAACATTTTTAAACTGGTATTTGATAATTACAAAGAGATTGTTAATACACCTCTCTGGATGTCTAGATCAGATACCTGTATTTATGTTCTCTGTACTCCTCTTCCATAGTGAGGGTTAGCAGTGCTGTGAAAATTGTCTAATCATCAGTGATCATAGTCAGAGCTTTTAAATACCAGGGCGGAGGCCATTCTTACCATCACCCTCATTGTGTATGAGTAATGAAGTGTGTTGGTATTAGCCTATCGTCACACCGTTGCATGTTTACCTGAAAGAAGGCTGAGGAAGAAGGAAGAAAAAATTGGAAAAGACCTATGTGAAATATGATATAATTCATTTATATGTTAATAATCTTACTTTAAACATGATATGTCACTTTCAATGTTAATATATTCTTTGTGTAACCATTTCATTTAATATGACTTCCTGTTTTGGCCATTCATACAAGTCAGTATATGTAGAATGATGTTCAACATTGCCCTCAAAAACAAATGACCTATTAAATATCAGATATTGTATTCTTATGTAAAGATGGGTGGTGCTTATTCTACAGCAGGGGTTCCCAGTCTTGGGGTTGTGAGAGAAACTCAAGCTTCTCTTATGTTTTATTCATTTATTTTTACAAATTAATATTGTGAATATTGCTCTAATTACTCTAACAACAGAGTTTGTGTGCTACTCTTTTGAAATGTTACTGGGAGTCACGTTCAAACAAGCCACATTTAAATTGCGTACATGTTATTTTAGACTTTTTCACTATCCTGACACACTAGGAGTTCAGCAATAAAAATGGACAAATTTCCACTAGCTATCTCTGCTAGTTCCTCAACAATATTGAGTGACTATCTCGACAACAGAAGCAAAGAAAACAAACATAAATGTATGGTGAAACATTTATTGAATATGAATTTACAGGATAATGATGGTGCAATGTGTAATCTCCTATCTGTGTGAAGCTGGATTCAGCACTCTTGTTTGCATTAAGTAAGGAATAACACATGATGGGCTGTCATGGTATAAGAGGAATAACACAATTTGGGCAGCACTGTTATAGGAAAATAATACACTTCTGGGTTGTAACAATAACTCCGCTTCACGTCAAGCTGTATCACACCACCACTACGCCATGTCTTAATTCCTATAATAACAAGCACTGTTGTGTTTCATTCCTTACGTTATGCTTACGATTTAAGCAAGATGTGACTGTAGGAATGAGATGCACCTTTTAAACACACCTCCTATCTTTCTATAAAGCTGTGTCGAGAAATGCATGCACACCCTCCCCAATAGACAGGTAGATCAGTGCAAGGAATATTCTTCTGGATTTTAGTCAGTTATATTATACATATATTACTGACCTGCAGTGCCATGGAAATGTGTGAAAAATGAATTGTTCCCTTAGTCACTCAATCGACCAATTAACCTTATTTAATTGATAATTGGATTTGATTACACTAGACAAACCCAAGTTGATTATTGCCCACCAGCGACTCCAGCGAACCACAGTGAGAGCCATTATCAGTGGTGAATCTTCCCAGAAGTGGCCGGCCTACCAAAATTCCTCTAAGAGTGCATCAACAACTCATCCAGGAAGACAAAAAAGAACCAAAACGCACCTCTAAAGGCCTCACTCACCTCAGATAAGGTCAGCATTCATAATTCGGCCATTAGAAAGAGACTGGGCAAAAATTTCATCCATGGGAGAGGCTAACCAAAAGGAACATAAAGGCTTGTCTTACATTTGACAAAATAACCTTGATGACCCCAAGCCTTTTGGGACAATGTTCTGTGGACTGAAGAGCTGGAACATCTTATAAGACATGGGTCTGGTTACATCTGCCGTAAAGCTAACACACCATTCCAGAATAAGAACATCACACCAGCAGTCAAACATGGTGGTGGTAGTGTGAAGGTGTGGAGAAGCTATGTTGCTTCAGAGCCTGGTGACCTGCCATAATTAAAGGAATGGAAACCATGGATTTTACTCTCTACCAGAAAATCCTGAAGGAGAATGTCTGGTCAACAGTCAGTGCTCCAAAGCTCAAGCACAACTGAGTTATGCAGCAAGATAAGAGCAAGTCCACCTCTGAATGACTAGAAAAAAAATTAAGGCTTCGAAGTGACCTAGTCAAAGTCCTGACTTGAATCCCATTGAGATGCAGTAACAGGACCTTAAAAAGCTCATGCTCAAATAAACCCTCACATGTGGCTGAATTAAAGCAATTTTGCAAAGAAAAGTGGGCCAAAATTCTCCACAAAGATATGAAAGACTGCTAAAGGTGGCACAACCAGTTATTAACTTAAGGGAGTCAAATATTTTTCATATATCATATATCATATTCATATATCATGTGTGATATAGGTGCTGCATAACCTTTTTCTTTCTTTCTTTTCTTTCGATAAATGAGATGCTAATTTAAAAACTGTCTTTTGTGTTTCCTCGTGTTCTCCTTGTCTTATATTACAGTTTGTATGAGGATCTGAAACCATTTAGTGTGACAAGTATGCAAAAATAGAGGAAGTCAAAAAATACTCTTTCACAGCACTGTATGATAAAATTTTCAAATGTTTAGCCCTTAATTATAAATCTAGAATAAAAAATAGGGTGACCTTTAGGTTTGGGGTTGCCGAAAATTCATGTTCATTTGGGGTTGTTCGCCCAAAAGGTTTGGGAACCTCTGCTGAAACTTGAAGAGACTTGAAGAGTTTACTATGGAAAAGGAACTTTATTCCAGCTAACTGATATCATATGTCTGAACTAAATGAAATTGCTTCCAAAGAAGGTAAACAAGGAAAGAATTCTTGTTGTGATTAATAGGTAATGATAGGTGCACTATAGTTTTAGATTCTATTCTATTCATGTTGTAAGTTGATGGAATCCTTCCTTAGAAAGAAGGATTAGTGTGCAAAAAGTTTCCGGGGTCATGAGGACTGGACATTTGCGTATAACCCAGAGGTATTCAAATTGCAGGGGTGGTACAAGTAAGGAGTGAGATGGAAAATACCACAAAAAATAAATTTTTACATGACAGTATCAGACCTGCCAACCTTTATGTGTTTTGCATAGAAGCTACACGTTGTAACACTGAACCAAAAAAAAGAAAAATCAAAAATTTTTCAAGTTCTCACAAACAGGGCAGTTGGCCTCATGGGGAGAAATCAATATCTTCCTGTAAGTACTTATTATACAATAATACTATGGTGTCAACGAAGAAGAGGTTTAACCAGGAAGCATCATAACAACAATGCAAGAGCTCATTTATTGGACACAACTGCACCACAAACAGATCATTTGGTGGTTAGTCCGAACTAGAAAGAACTAGATAGACAAGAGAAAACTGGCTTGAGTGAACAAAACTGACCAGACTTCCACGGATGCTTGTACACTATATATGCTTATATATATTTAAAAGCTTGCCTTAAAAATGATATGTCACTTTCATAGTTAATATATTACTTGTTTTTGTATTTTCTCCTAGTTAAAAACACTAGATGCATCTGACAAATAGGAGGGAAAAAGGGATATAACAAAAACCATTTAACTTAGTCTGACATTCTGTTTCAAGCTAATTTCACTTTTCCTAGCAAGTCAATTTATGCAGAATGTTGTTTCTAAATTTCCCTCAAAAAAGAATAACCTGTTTGAAATTAGATTTTGTATTCTTATGTAAAAATGGATGTGTTTATTCCACAGAATATTTTTTTTGTTCTCATGACTTCAGTAAATTACTTCCAAAGAGGGTAATTAAAGAAAGAATTCTTGCTGTAATTAATAGGTAATTATATAGTGTAAAATTATATTTATGTGTTGTCCAATAAGTTGTTGGACTTTAAAACCAAAGATTAGTGTGGCAAAAGTTTTAGGAGTCTAGCAACACACATTTAGAACAGAAACAGAATGTGGTGGTTAGCCAGAATACAGTGGTTATCCAAGAAAACTGGGAAAACTGGCTTGGGTGAAAACAACCCACTGTTTCCCCACTGACGGTGAACATAACCAAACATCAAACATGTAACAAATGTACTAGTATAACATGGAAGGTCACAGACAACGCAATAACTTTCCTTTTTAGGGGGCAGCTGACTCGGCCTCGTGCCAGCATTGGTAGACTGGCTTCTGCCACCAGAGGGAAGCAGAGAGCACCTTCTTAATTAAACCGGTGGCAATTAGCTCCATCTGTGCCTGGGTCTGTTTAAGGAAAGCTCTCCACTCACCCTGCGTTCAGTCTTGAAAAGGCCTCCTCTGCTTCGGAGGTCCAGATGAACCAGGAGGAAGATTTCTTAGTCAGGGCCATGAGAGGTGCCACTACAGAACTGAAACTGCAGATAAACCGCCAGTAAAATTTCACAAAGCCTGGAAAATGCTGAACTTCTTTCACAGAAGAGGGTGTAGACCACGGGAGGCCCAGGACAATAGGAAACTCTGGAGAATAAATAAGGTGGAACTGCAGCTTCTCTTGGTGGTTATTGATGGACAGTCTTACAGGAGCGGTGAGGTGGTGAACACGACCATTGCCCAGAGGCCTTCCATCCAGGGCAGTAACTGTTAAGGGCGGCTCAATGTTGACCAGAGGGAATTGGAGATTCTTGGCGAGGAACAAGTTCAAAAAGTTGCTGGCAGCGCCGGAGTCCACCAGTGATTGTTGTTGCCCACCTCCCCACTTCAGTGGAGCTGAAGTGACCTGGTTTCCCACAGTAGACACAACACTTCTCTTGTATGCGCTAGTTCCTCTTGGTCTGGGAAAGGCATGTCCCTTCCAACTGCATGAGTTCCTCTGATGAATTTGAGGCTTGAGAGCCATCTAGAGGCGAGGTCTAAGACCTGATCTTGAGAGGACAAGCTGAAGAACGGCATTCCCTATTAGAGACAACGCTCCTCATCTCTCACAGAGTTGGTTGTCCAGCCAAATTGAGAGGTCAAGCAATGTGTTCAAGTCCCTCTCTGCAGCTCATCCTTGATGGGATCTGAGACACCATTCTGGAATGTGTACAGAAGGCAATGATATATTCAGTCACGCTACGACTGCCTTGACAGAGCTGGAGAAGTTGTTTGGCAGCTTCCCGGCCACTGACTGGATGGTCAAGGACCCTTCTCATCTCCTCTGTGAATGCATGCTAGTTGAAGCATAGGGGACCCTGCCCCTTTGACCAGTGAGAAGGGAAGGTGGATGTCTGGAGCTCAAAGGTGAGGGAACATTGGGTCAGAAACCCACAGAACCCTCCCACTGAACCTCTGAGGTGCAGGTAGGTGTGGCCCAGCTGTGGGGATTTGTAGAGCTTGGGCTTGTGCCAGAGCTAGGGAGTCCTGGGGGATAGGGCTGGGTTAGAGGGTGTTGGGGCCTACTGGTCAATATGTGTAGAGAAACCCCACACATATTGCAAGGTCTGGGACAGCAGTGTCGCTGCTCCTTGCTCAGCCAGTGCTGCTGCATATTTTCACATTGTGGTCCCTTGATTGGCCAATGCAAATTGAAGCTGGTTGAGGACGGTGTTTTCTGGGGAGTTCTGCTCTGCTGGGTCCATCTTGATGGTTGAGACCTGCTGTAAGGATTGGTGGCCCTGGATGGGAATTAAACCGTGGTGGTGGTGGTGATGATGATGACAACAACTTAACCACTGCTCAACAGACTAATCTGCAATCATTACAGAGAAACTCCTGGAGACAGAGATGGGGGAATAAAACAGAAGAAATCTCTCAGAACGTGTGTGTGTGTGGGGGGGGGGGGGGTGTTTCCAGTTGGATTTCCCTTTCAAATACCAATATTGACAGGTATGCTCAGAAAGATTCCCCAAAAGGGCAAACAGAGATTCAAAAAACAATCCAACCGCAAAACAGATGAATGAAAGTCCGAAAAAAGGTAATAAGGCAATATTTACAAAGATCCAAAGAGGCCAAAAATGACAAAAGATTCCAAGAAGGCAAAAAACATAAAAGATACCAAAAGTCAAAAAAGGCAGGGGCAGGTGAAAACAACAATGAAGATTAACAGGCAAGTGAAAAAAAGGAAAATACAAAGGTAGAATGTCTCCATCTAATCCAAAACCCTAACATAAATACACTACATTTTGGAATGTGGCTGTGGGGATTTGCCCATTCAACTGTAGAGCCACTGCGGCGCACTCCACTTGAGAACCCAAACAGATGGAATCATATTTACCCGCTCCCAAGCAGTCTGAGGAGAACCCCAGCGGATGTCGGCCTTCCTCTTGCTTTTGGGCAGTATCCATCTCATTTCCCTTTTAAGCATGCCAAGGTGATCTATATTATTTCTCTACTAACTGGCAGATCACTTGCTTGGGCCACTGTGGTCAAGGAGTATCAGCCCCCTGAGTGCTCCCCCATTAGCTTTCCTTAAGCCATGTATAAGACATTTGATAGGATATTATGTGTCAGAGGAGCAGCTTCTGGTCTCCTCTGCATTTGGCAAGGCAACTGTAGCATCTCCAAATATGTCATTGAGTTTTGTACCCTGGCAACCAAAAGTGGCATGGAATTCTGAGGTGCTAGAACTCATGGCTGCCTACCAACAGAGTCTAGCAGACAAAAGTAAATATGAAATTGCCACGTGAGATCTGGCCTCGACTGTTGAGAACTCGTACAAGCTGTTCCTGAGGCTCTATAATAGTCTTTTTGAACATTGCATGGAGCATATGGCCTGTATAACCACCTCAGTTGGTTGCTCCACTTGAACCAATCATCTGATCTAGCACAATGCATGGGTTCTGAATGGGATTGAGCCAGAACTTGCATAGCCAACTCCCCACCCTGACTGCTTGCTTAGCTGACCTCCAACCCTGAATGCAAATTATCTCTTTTATAGCATGGCTACTCTTCCACTGGTAATGGACTTCAAGTGTGCATCTGCAGCCATTCAGTTTGCAGGAGCTCTCTTGTTGCTCTCTTGCCTGCTTTCCAGGCCTCCTAAGCGATGAGTGCAGCTGCCCTTCAGGCTGGCTCAGAATGCTTGCAACTGGACTTGTCTGATGCTCACTGCCAGCTCTGCTCAGCTCCTCCAGCCATGGCCGCCACATTGTGGAGTGATTCCCATTGTCATTGCTAGCCCCATGCTTCCACTCAGCTTTGCCTTCGGTTCCTCCTCTCGACAGCTGCTGGTGTAATGTGGAATGGCATGACAACAAAACAAAACATTTCCTTTTTAACAGCAAACACTTAGTCTAATAATACAAGGGCACAAAATAACACAATAACAAGCAGACGTGGGGGCTTATGGGTATGCAAATGAATGGCTACTACATGCAGGGACATGTAGCTTTAAGGAGCTTCAGATGTAATTTCTGCTGTTAACTGATGCTTTTCTGTAATCTGTTAGAGAAGCCATAGATTTCCATCTCTAAGAACACAAAGCAAAAAACATGGTTACCAAGAAGGCTTGTTTATTCTAATAAGCAAAAAAGAGCAGGAAAACAGAAATTCACATACTGGTATTTTCAACATGGTCAAGTTATCAGTGAGTCATTTAACAATGAGATAGATTAAAGAAATCATGAATCAATCAATAAATAGGGAAAGGTTATTAATATCAATCAATTAAGTAGTCTCTTAGTAAATAGCCAGTACTGGTGTATGTGTTACCTTAACATACTGGTGTATGTGTTACCTAGTACTGGAGTATGTGTAAACCTTAACATATACTACACCACAATGTTTGATGGGGGCACATTGTGAAAAGAGCTAAAGTCTGCTGCTTTTACTGGACAGACGAGACGTCGTCTGGCTGTACAGCCAACGGGACGATCAACAAGAGACGCTATGCAATGGATTTCTAGTGTACCCAAGTCTAGTATATCTATAGCATGTACTAAGTGCATCTGTATCTTAAGTTACTGAGTAGGCTTTGCATTCTAACAAAATTTATTTTAAATTAATATTTTGTTTCTTGTATTTTTATGTACAGTAATGTATTGAACAGACAGAAGTGAGAAATAGAGTGTCCTTCAATAAAGGTAAACATGGTTTCTGTTTTAAGATTGCAATTATCATCTCTCCTTTAGAAGTTGGGTTCTATGAAACCATTTCCAGTGGTGTGCCAGAATGAGCATTACTTTCTGAAGATTCAGGAACCTATAGAAAAATCACAATCAACATCTTTTCTCCTGTTGTTTCACTCATATTTGTTATATACCAATTTTAAATTCTAAAGAAAACATACCATTCTGTCGTGACTGGATTCAGCTGACAATTTCCTAACAGTTTTTATCTCAGTGCCAATGTAGGCCATAAAATGGATTATTGTGTAGATTCTAAAAAAAAACAACAACAACCAAATCAGAAAAAAACTGGATGGGCTATGGAACATTAACATTACTTAAGCTCAGAACAGTACAAATAGCAAAGTGATCCCACATGGGATGCCTACGCCTGCTGCATCGTACTCACCCTCTTTTCCATTCATAACTTTTCAAGTAGTTGAGAAAGACACTGAGTATAGTGTTCTAATTCTTTGTTTCTTCATATTAAACCTAATTTTGCTATTGCATTTGATTTCTTAAGATTTTTGCACAGTTTACTGTATCATTAAAACAGACACATGACCTACTGTTTGTGTCAGCTGTCAGAGTAACTAGTCATATAATCTCATTATGTGATTCATAATTATGTATGTGATTCATCATAAGTCCATAATTTCATAATTTGTTGAGAATTGCTAACTTTTTGAACTTGTCAACTTTCCCAACCTCTTGTTTTTTAGGGGAGGATGGTGAATTGTTTGTTCCGCTAGGCCTTGCTGGAGTTGCATGATGAACATGATCAATGCATGAACTAGGCCTAAAGCATTCTGAAGATCAGAGTGTAATACAGGAGTGCGCTGTAGCACTGGCAGAAAATATACTGCAGGCCACTGTTAAGACTGCCGTAGGATCCTCAGTTCAACACAGCTAAGAAAATGCCAAAGTACTGTATTACATCCACCCAAATAAGTGACTGGACGATTCCACAATTTACCAATTTCATTAAAGAGCTTTTATGCATGTATTGAAGCTGGGACATGAAAAAAAGGCAGCCCAAATATAAACAAACTGACATGCTGGTTTGGAAAATGTATGCTACTTTGCAAAGTAAAATTGTGTCTCTAATCTGGTGGCACATTTGCTCTGGCCGCTTAAGGAGATAATGTCCATAGGACATGCAGAATGCACCACTGTTTCCAGTGGAAGTGGTTGCCAACTAACTTCAGTTTGTGTGCTTTAGGGAGCACCAAAAGGGGCTTTACCCTCTAAAGACAGGTTCGCCAAGTGAGTAAATTAACTGATTGTGCAAGCATACTCTACTTCAGAAGGAAACAGCCCTGGTAGTCCAGACCATTAAGAAGTAGAATGGAAGTTTACATATGTAACTGTTTCTACTGTTTGTAACTGGAGAACTGTCAGGCTACCTGGCTCACTTAGATTGATGAGAAAGGCACTATGATGAGCGCAACCTAGTGGGATCTTTTATAGTCTACCCATTTGCTAAACTGTACTGGGCAAGGAGACAAGCAAAGGGGAGTACTCTATGAGTTTTGAAGGAACCTGTCCTGGCAGTACTCCACATATGTAACCTTCCATTATATCTATTGATAAATTTTACATAAACACACACAGTCAACTGCAGAATTATTGGCATTCTTCCAGAGAATGGGCAAATAGACAAAATATGTCTGTATATGTCTAAAATTAGCATTACCTGTAGTGATTCCTATTTTTTATCAGACTATTGCGGAAAGACCACCTGACAATTCTAGCATTAAAGTATTAAAAAACCCTAAAATGTTAATAATAAAAATACACATTAATATTGTGCACATTTTAATTCATTTTGGGAATGTTAACCATAAATTTTATGTTTAACTCATATACAGCATATATAAAATATAGTTTTATTAAAATATAATAGTGTTAATTAAAATAGGTTTAATTACCTGTGGTAAAGCATGGCAAAAAATTGCATAAATAGGAGCAATGCAAAGCTCAGAAGAAACATCAGTGATATTGGATCAACAGAAAATGTTTCGCCTTTTGCAACAGTCCCATTTGGATACACTTTTGGAATAGGCAGGCTGACAGCGCTGCCAATGGTTTGGAGGAACAAGGTGGCCATCAACCAAAGAGCATTGCAGATGAAGAAGACAAATGCCGCCTAAATAAGAAAACAGATCGTACTAGATCAGTTATAATTCTACATTTTGTTTTGAATGTTTTATGATGTCTGCATACTCTATACAGTCTCACCTTGTTTCTAAGGTCTTTGAGCTCTTCTGCGACTTTTTCCTGTTGCTCTTTGTTTTCTTTAAGAGGTTCTAAATACCGTTTCTGCAGCTCTTTCCAAAACTCAGTTTCATCCTTGAACATTGGGAGAAAATATGTGGAATAAGGGCAAATAGTTACAATAAAAAGTATATTTCTGGAGACCTCTTGAAAACATAAATTCTACCTCTGAAAGTATGTCCTGGTGAAGTGGAAAATCATGAGATTTTACTTGCAGATCTTCAATCCAGCCTTTATGGATTGGTTTAAATAGAATTGGGGAAAAAACATGACCATCCTTGATAAAGTGCAATGTAAATTATGAATATAAATTCTTTTTTCATAGAATCTACTGTAAATATTGACACTTACTTCTAGTAAGAGTTTGTAGTGTGATGTGTTCATCTGACCTAGTAAATAGATTGAAATAGAAGAATATTTAATCCACTATAGTATTGCTAGATAACAAATCACATTTAGATATTGTACCACAAGATGGTGGTAAAATTTTAGGGGAAAAAGTAAATCGAAAATGTGGAAATAAACACAGTACAGTCTTATGGAAGTATTTTTAGTTTAGATTGCCAGAAAGCAAGATTACAGACTGAAATTCTGATATTGTGCTTAGAGTTGTGGAGAAGTATGGTGATGGCAAATATAAAATAATAACCATATATAACTGAATTATATTCATTATAATATTCATTTCTGTCATTTCAAATTATTCATCATGGGATTAGGAAATAAACACTGTAATTATTTAATGAATTTTTTTTTATTTACCTCTCATTTTCTTCAGAATCCATGTGGACCTTAAGATCCTGCTCCTCTGACACTATGGATTTCAGTAGTGGTTCAGTTTCACTCGTGGCATCACTGTTATTCCAGCAGGGGCATTTACAGCATGCAGCCTGTATGACCTGCCTCTTGATGGCGCTCACT
>CM075008.1:10454021-10503257 GCA_037576675.1 Pangasius sanitwongsei | reverse complement strand
CCTCTTAAAATAAAGCTGAAAGTCTACACTTCAATCACATCTTGATTGTTTTATTTCAAATCTATTGTGGTGGTGTATAAAGACAAAATCACAAAAACTGTCATTGTCCAAATACTTCCGGACCTAACTGTACTTCTTCCCACTTACATTCAGCACAATAAAGGTTTTTTCATTGATGATGTCTGGGACATGCAGAGAAAAAGCAAGTAATAGCCAAAACCTGCTGAAGAACTACCTACCAATCATTTACTTTATAAAACTGCACAATGGGGTATTTTAGAGCACTGAGGCAGTTTGCCTGAAAAAGGGTGGTCACTCCAGATATGATGTAGTATTTCACTGTTTTCTGATTTTTATGGATTTTTTTTTATATTTAGCAACATTTCTTTCACTTTTATAAGTATATTCACTTTGCAGATTTTTCTGTCATTTGAACAGTAGGTGTTGACTTGTTGAAAGCTAACACATACAAGATTGCATTTGGTGTTACTGTTTCAGGTACATGAGTGAGCTTCAGGGAGCTGCCCCTTCAGTGAATAAGAAAAGACTGTAGGACAGACTTTGGACACACTCCAGGCCAGATTAGCGACTGTTTGACTGGACACAGTGGGAACAGACTGAACGCAGAATGCCTGCAATATTTATATAAACGTTAATGCACTATTCATGAGCAACAGGAGCTGAGTACAGCCTGCTCTTCACTCTACCTGACAGCTCCATGCACTGCAGCGTGCTTAATTATGCTTCATCACTGGGAAGCCCATAAGAATGCATTCATCCAACCTACCCTTACTGCCAGCTGTTCAGACACATTCTCAGTTGCGCTCCTCAGCTCAAAGGAATCATGAGTGACTTCCATTCACACATTCGCACTTTTACACTTTTAGAAAAAATAGGTTTTCAAGGGTTCTTTGGATAGTTAAAGGTTCTTAGCATCCTACAGATTTTCCACTTAGAATCCTCTCTGATTGGGAAACACTCTTGTAGGGATCTAGAGAGACAGATCTCTAGGTTTAACCTTATTTGAAAGAGTATAAGTATTAGATAAACGATTTTCCATTGTGTGCCAGTGCAGGGAGTATTGCCCCTTCAAAATGTCAGGGTTCCTTGTTCGATCCTGAGTTCAGGTTACTGTCTATGCAGAGTTTTACTTGTTCTCCCAGTGTCACTGTGGAATTCATCCAAGTTCTCCAGTTTCCTTCCACCTCCTAAAATTATGCTGATAGGTGGATTAGCTACTCTAAATTGCCCCTATGTGTGTGTATGTGTGTAAATGGTGCCCTGTGATAGACTGGCATCCAATCCAAGGTGTATTCCCCCCTTACACCCAAGGCTCCCTGGATAGGCTCTCCTGACCAGGATAAAGTGGTTAATAAAGATGAATGGATGAGTTTTTTCCATACAGTTAGTGGATAGTAAGTTTTCACATTTGGAAATGTAAATGAGCCTTTAAATAAACCATCTTTTTAATTTTTGAACCCTATGGTCATGCTTTTCAGGACTGTCAGACTTTCTGTTTCTCAGTTGCAGTGTATTAGCTCCTGATTCTACAATAATAACTACCTGTTTTATCTCAGCCAGTGTCCACAGTCTGACTGTCAGTTAGTGATATGGTGGTATGATATAATGTTATGAGGTAGAAATGAGCAGTTGGGGTAGACTATGGCTGAAACTCTCTATAAAATTATACTAAAATTTAGAGACTCAAGTTTTTTTTAACATTATATTATAAATGTTCATTTAAACATTAATACAAAATAGCTTTGATATTAACTAGTGGATATGTGTTGGCCATGGGAGAAGTTTTTGTTCTCGTTGCATTTATTGTACTCACATTCTGCAAGCATTCCCATCTCCTTGCACTTCCGGAGTCGGCACTCTTGGCACTTTCTGCGCATGTACATATCCATCTCACAGTTCCCTCCACTTTTACACTTATATACTGCATTCTTTGTTATACTTCTTCTGAAAAACCCTGCAAGAAAGCAATATATGACATTATATAACAACTAGTGTATGCAAGCTTTTATTTGAAAAACTTTAGATGAAACTTTAGATGAAACATCTGACTGCCAGATGGTACATTAAGTAATACATCATTTTTTGTTTGTAAGATAAGACAATAGCTTGAGACAACAAATAGACAATGCGTCTATATGACCTCGACAATGCTTTCTTTAAATGATTAGTGTATTTCAGTGTAAGTTACACATGATGCTGTAACAGAGTACTGCTCCATGCCTAGTTCCAGGCATCAGACCTCTGCAGTCCAATGCTTCTTGGACAAGTAATTACACATTCTAGCATGAGCTGATGAACACAATGACACACATTAACATTGCATGGAAGCACGAGGCTCCAGTTGCCTGCGTCATTATTCAGCAGAAAGCTGAGAGGGAACCAAATCTAGACTGGGCGTGAGGGAGCATCAAGCCTCTGGGACTTGGAGAGTACAGCGCAGTGGCTGCCCTTTGGGCATTGTCCATGCACAGGTGGAATTACACTGGCAGTCATTCAGCCAAGGCTTTTTCAAAGAGCTAAAATTGGATCATGGGGTCGCATGTCATATACTGCGTCAGAGTTATGGGGCTGGGTTACTGTCTCAAATGTGCTGCGAAGATGTACTAGGATTATGCATTTAGTACAAGTGAGGAGTTTAGAGGAACTGGAACTGGTGAAATAGACATATAAATTTGGCATGATACTTCTAAAAAGGAAGGCTACAGATAATACAGTGGAATGAGTGAAATACAGAAAGGTTAGTGGTTATAGGTGTATACATCCACAAATTCTAGTGGGTTGATGAAACACAGCAACATACATTATGCCATAAGCTCATCTCAAACCAATAAAGCAATCTTTGTTCTTCACCTTTACATCCTTCACATGTGAGAGCGTTATAGTGGTACCCCGAGGCTTTGTCCCCACACACCACACATAGTTCTTCTCCTTTGAACCTGCCTGAATGGGCAGCATGTCTGGGTCTCTTATATACAGTGGGAACAACAGGGGTTGGCTCCTCGATTTCTGCCTCAAAGCTCCCCTCCAGTGGGCCCTTCCTCAATTCCAGCATGGAGGACGGGGAGCACCACTCCTCTGTGCCGTACTGGGGATAGTAGTGCTGATTGGAGTAGTACGATGGCGAGGACATGGATTGCTCCATTGTGGAGTACTGCATGCCTGGATAGCTGCCGAAAGGCAAGACCTCCTGGTCCTGAAGCAGAGGGCTGCTCTGCTCTGCCAGAATATCTGAAAGAGGAGGAGACAATGGCAGGCTGTCAGTTTACACATGTTATCAAACTACGAAGCTCAAGTTAACAGCATGGAGATAGGCATACAGTGTTAATGTACCCTATATCAAAGCAGTAATTAGCAAAACTACAACAAACAGTAGTACTGTTACCTATCCACTTAACAGAAGCACTAGCACCACCGCTCAGTTGAGTTTTAAAAACAAATTTGTTCAAGCATGGGCAACACGATTGGAAATAGTTTGCTTGATTTCATACAAATTAAGTCATAAGAAAAGGTAAAAAATACTAATACCCCACTCCTAATTCTAACCTTAAACTTTTCATATGAATTGAATCATGTGTATTGTTACAAATTTGCTAGTGTAAGAGAGCATGCTGTTAAGAGTTCTACTCAGAAAAGCTTTAGATGTAAATTTGACATTTTGCAGCACTTGACGGAGTCCACTATACCCTCTAATAAAGTCAGAAATAATTAATCACACACAAGTTGCACTGAAAGTTAGCTAGTCAAGAGACATTTACTCTAAATTGACATATATGGCTACATAAATCACTTGTATGTAATATAAAAGTATATGTACATGCACTTAAAGCAAATACGTTTTTCGTCACTTCAGGTTTTTTATAGTCAATCTGCACACATGTTCAACAATAGTTATTTAGTACCAAAACTGTCCATAGGACTCCCTCTAAAATATAAAGATGGCACAAAACCATTCTGTACACCGCTTATCCATTACACCTCAATTACACTGTTATTAATTATAAAATTTACCATTTACTCCTTCTGACTCTATACAAGATGTTTTGTACCAACCTGAAGTCTTTTCCTGCCCCATGAACATTTCAGCAGGACCCAGTGTGGGCACCAATCATCTGCCTCTGGGCCAAAAACTGACCAACAGAGAACATTTTTCAATTCATCAAAGTAACTCCTTGTTTTTCACTGCTGGAAAAGAGCTCTATTTCATAAAACCCAGCCGCTCCAGGATGACTTAAATCTTGGCTCAATAATGCCAAGGGGAACAAAGGTTGCCACGGTTGCTTATTAACCTGACGGTCTCATTCCTATATCTATTACATGTAGCTGGATCGTAAAAAGCAGAGTCACTTACAAACATGATTTTCAGATGATTTTCACTGCATACTGATATTGGAAAAGTAAAAAAGATAATACATATATCCATTAATGATACAGTATGACTTAAATGAGAGAAATAGCAGCACTAGTATGTCCAATGGCTTGGATTTTGTAATCATCTTTATTCCATTATCACGTCTTCATTATTAGAGCATGTTGCAGAGAGTTTTGCTTATTTAAGTATGGACCTACTTACCAAAGAAGTGTGACCCCTCTGGCAGGGAGAAGCCATCACTTGGTGGCATCTGCAGAGGTCCCACAACATTGACATCAGGGCCTACCCACTCATTCATCCAGAAGCCTATGCGTGGCCCTAGGGCCAAAATGTGTCTGATTCCTGAATGCAGACAAAAATATAATTGAGAAAAAGTATAACTGAGATCAGTGCACAATAACATAACATAAGTAACATTAGTAATTTCTATAAAAGGCCTAGGCATGTGTCTGGACTCTTAGGTGATATATGTGTATGGATATTGTACTGTCTTTTGCTGTCTGCACATGTTTGCACTTGTGCACTTATGTAAATTTATGTAGTCCCTTGTAGTTCTGTGTTGTTCTGTGTTTGTCCTATGTAGCACCTTGGTCCTGGAGAAACGTTGTTTCGTTTCACTATGTACTAACTGGCTGTATATGGTTGAATGACAATAAACTCCACTTGACTTGACTTGACTTGATGTGGGAAAGGTAATTCTATTGTAATCTAACTATATTTAAGTTTCTGAAGAAGAATCCAGTAAATACTAATAATGTTGGATATAGTAAAAGTTCATCAAATTACACAGATTTTCCAGAGAAACAGGACTATTTGGACAAAGGTCCTTCAAGAGCTGTGAAAGCAAAGTGCTTCTAATTTATTTCATATATAGAAACCTTTCATTTTATTATAAATTATCACAAGTAACACAATAAAATGTCTTACTAAAGTGCCATCATCTACCACCAGAACAGTTTCAGTGCACCTTGGCATAGATTCTGCAAGTCTCTGGAATGTCAGTAGCTATGTTGCTTAAGATGAAAGAACAGACTTTCAGTCTTTCGGTCAAGCTTGTAAGAAAATATGTGCATCTCTATGGGAACTACTGTGTCATATTGCTTGTATATTTGTAATAAAATACATTTGTCTCAAAGTCGGAAAAGTGCAAAGTCACTGAAAGTCATTTAAGGTTTATTAAATGTTTAAGGTTTAGTCATGTATTTTTTTCAAACTGGTTTTTAAGGTATTAAAGCTGAACTAAAATGAACTGCGGCTAAAACTGAGCACACATGCAGTTAATTACATAGTCTTAGATTTTTCAACTCTTTAAACTTTGGTATCTCCAGACAAATGAACAAGTTTCTTCTTATATTCCTAAAACAGGGCAAACCCCAACAGGTTCTGTAATATTGTTATAAAATACCATAATATCACAGAATCACATTCACATCATCCCTCACAACTCAACAGCACAAAAACATTAAATTTCCAACAAGTTCTTAACATTATTACTCTTTGAGGACTATAAAACCGTGTTGTCATTTCCTTCAGTATGCTAATAAGCCATTGCATTTCAATTGTTTTGTTTGTGATATTTAAAAAGTTATTTTCTTACCTACTTTTTATTCTTTGGGTTGATCTCTACTTCCAGTCTGCTTCACATAATATATGGTCCTTCAAAAGTCCAGCAAATATTTGGAATCATCAGTATTTGGATATGGAAAAATAGTTGCTTCTGTTAGGAGCCTGGGCTGCACAGATCAGGTCATGGGGAAAGGGGACAGTAGTTATTAATTAAACTCTCTCTCCATTAGTGCTAATAGTCCTCCCCCTACCCACTCACCCAGCTTCTCCCATCATCCCCTAAACCTTGGCTGACAGCCCCACAAATATAGCAGCACCATCATCTCCCTAGATATCAGCCTAGCATAACCTACTCTCAAGCAGAGACCACACACACACGCACACACACATATGATTACATCCATCATTATGACACGGTACATGTCACTATCTAAAGCCTGCTCAAATCTGACCACTTTTCTGTTCAGTCGGCTTATCTCTCATGGGTTTTGGTGATGGTAAGCATTTCATTTATTCATCTTCAGTAACTGCTTTATCCTGGTCAGGGTCATGGTGAATCCAGAGTCAGAGCATGAGGCTGGAATACATCCATCACAGGGCACCATGTATACACACTTTCACACACCCACTTACACCTAGGGGCAGTTTAGTGTAGCCAGTGCATCTACATACATGTGTTTGGGGAGTGGGAACCTGGAGGGTACACGTGTGGACACAGGGAGAACATGCAAAACTCCATACAGAAAACAATGATTTTTCTTTTCAATTTTGCCTTAACACTTCTGACAGTTTCTACTTATCCACGAAAACACAAGTGTCCCTTCGGAACAAGCCCTTGTAAAATGGACTGATGAAAATAAATATAAAATAGGAGTCTATGGGAAATAAGGCTGATTCATTCCACTCTGAGAGCTCTTTATCTAGTGTGTCTGCTGTTTGAAAATTCTCACAAATGTTTCATAGTAGAGAGTAGCATATGATTTATGTCTAACTACAGTTGATGAAATACCAGAGATCAGAGTTATATTGGTTTCAAGTATTACATACGTTCAAAAGAATCATAGTCTTGAAAAAAAAAAAAAAATTAATATTGACTTATCAGTGATAATATGACCAAATATAATGATTCACTCCCATTCCACTCGCAAAAGAGATTCTTCAATATGAGCTCTTTTGGCCCATTACATCCTGTTCACCCTTAGTCACCAGACACCCCACTTCTGAAAGGAAATTAACCTCAACTATGATGAAGGACAGTGCTGTTATAATTGTGAATAAACTCTTAATCATTTACTGGCTGTTGCTCCATCCAGAGTGGGCCTTTCTGAGTCAACACACAAAGCATTCTGAAATAAACAAAACCTTTGCCATTGGCTCTTTACTGTTTGTGTAGCTGTCGCTCAGAGAGTGAAGAGGGGATTAGGGAGTAGTTGGCCTTGAGAGAAGGACATACACACACCCACACACACACACACACCCACACACAAACACACATGCACACAAACACACACAAACACACACACACACACACATTCATGGCTCTACTATTAGCTACTGTACACTGTTGTTCTGAACTTTACTCACCGTTATTGTAACCCAGCAGAAAACATACCAAAATTGCCAGATCATAGACAGAAGCTATTTCATGATCAATTCCATCCAATTCTGTTAAACATTTACAAGATTTTAAATAAAGAGACACAGTGTTTTCTGCCAATAGTGTAATATTTTGAAGGCCACAGTGTCTGACAATTGATCTCACATTAAATGTGTGTGCAACTTACTGGTTTAGAACCACACCAAATCATAAAATCTCAGATAAAAGGCAGGATGGTGAGGTAAAACGATCAAAGAGCTGTTTAAACTGGGAAACTGCCTCAACAACACCAACATCAAAAATATGTTAGTGTCAGACTATAACATGGTCCATGGCCTTGAACTTTTACAAGGTTTATCTAAATGTAGGACCATTGACATTCTGTAGTGTCACCAAGAATGACATACCAGAGTGATTACTCCAAATGTTTTTTTTTATGCCCATGATGCACTTTACTTAAAATACAAAGAATTTAGGATTAAAGAATTGTGTGGTATTTGCAGAATACTGAACTGAGAATACTGAACACTGGACTCGGTTGGAATATGGGATGAAATGCTGTTGTTGGAATAAAATGTTCAGTTGGTTTAAAAGTGATAAAGAAAAGGATGTTTACTTCCACATGACACAAGCCAGCAGAGTTTTGTCAGCTCTTAAAAATGACTGGGCGAGCCAATTTAAGCAATTCAGCATAAACAAGCACAGGCGAGCAGAACAGCATGATAACATGAACAGCTCACGAGATAGAGGCTCTAGTTACTGAGCATCACTGTTTCCTCACTTAGCTCATTAGTACCACAAAAAACCCTTGTCTCAACACTACGCCAAAACATTATAATGTACTAGGAATAGCCCTAGTTTGTGCAAGGGTAGATTATTCACTATGATCAGCTGTCTCTTTGGCAGATTAGTTGAAATAGTGTAAGATTAAAAATAATAAGTGCAGTAAACTGCATTAGTGGAATTTATTATGCAAATGATCTGTATTAATAAATAAAAATTCATAGACAATATGAATTTGAAACATTTACTTTATTTGCCTCAAATTAAACTGTTACAGATAGTAATAGCTGCAATAACTTTACATTTAAACATCCATTTTATCAATAAATTTACATTGACAATAGAGCTAAGCTGTGCTTATAAAAGAGGCACATTGCTGGTTTTGAACATGAATCATTACGATTTCATCTTGTATTGGTGTTGAATTGGTACATTTGTGTAATCAAAAAACATAACATAAATGCTATATTTATATGAACTGGGTTCCTTGTGCAAGTCCATTAAGTCTAGATCTAATCACTAAACCACAAGATCCATGACATATTAAAATAATGCAGGTGTTTTGGTTGATTTGCCAGGTTTAGAAACAAAGCTGCACGTTGCCCCTACATTAGCATTGCAAATGAGCAATGCGAAGAAGGAAAGCTCATCATGTTCACTACGATTCAGTATAAATAATCACACAAATTTGATATTTACCTTTTATTGCATAGGTTACAACAACAGGCCTTAATAAACCAAAGTAAAATTAAAAGTATATATGCATAATTTCTACTTGTTGACTATGAATGGAGATAAATGTCAAATTAACAATGTGATTTCTATGATCATTTCATGAAGTTGTTTTACAATATTCATAAGAGAATTAGACATTTATATTAATATAAATATTTAATGAATCTTTTCTTTTTGGACTTTTTGGATCTGCAGAATTCTCAAAATGAAATATGAAGAAACAGACAAAATATTTTCTATAAATGCCTTCATTATCTCAACATAGCCCATCACATATCCACAGACACTGATGTCTAACAAAGAACTCTGACGTCATCAATGGGTTTATACAATTTCAGAAAGGAAGGATGAAAAGTCAGAAAGGAGCCAAAATATAATTAATTGCAACAAAAGTTGTTATCATATTGCACAACCACCTGGGTAATGTTGCATGGATCCAGTGGAATTGCAGTGGAGATGTTAATTTTATTATCATCACCTCAGAAGCACACCAATAAGGTGAGAGGAGTCCTGGGGCTCTTGATGAACCGTAAATGTCATTGACAGTTCTCCTGATAGTCCCCATTCTCATAATGTGGCGGTCCTCTTTCATCTGCCTCCTGCGTGGTCACGCCTCTTTTATTTTTCCAGCCCTTTTTGCGACTAGCTGAGTTCTCTGTCATGGCTCCATAAGACTTCATCTTGCTGGTGGTGAGGGAGTTGTCACAGCTGGGCTCCATCCCCTGAGCAAGTTCGTCTTCTCCGATGATGCCACACTTCTCTTCACTAGTGTTCTCGGGGTCAGCCCAGTCTTGTTTTTCACCCGATGCAAAGATGGCATAAAAGATCACGCCGCAATAATGGACCATGGCAGCAATCACAAACACATTCTGCCATTCCCGACGGGTCTGTTTAAGAAAATGGAAATGCATGCCATCACACAGGACTTCAATCATGACAGACAAACCTGATGCAAAGAGATCCAGAGAACTTAGTTCTATTTAAAAACTTCACTACACCTAATTATTTAATAACTGCTGTCTACTTTTAAAACCTTTATACCTTGAAACTTGTCCTTTGCTGTAAACCACTGTATGCACATGCACATATCAACAATTAGAGCAGCACCCACTTTGTGTTTGGTCAGTGCTCCAACGATGAGAGGACACACCATACCAGACAGTGTGCCTACGCCGTTGGAGATTCCCATCAGGATACTGGCATAACGGGGAGCAATGTCAAGGTGATTCACGTTGAAACCTGAGATTCATAACACCACTTTATTGATATGTTTTTGGTGGATATGAATAAATAATACATTTTTTGATACGCATGTTACTCTAACCTGATATGGCAAAGCCGCTGAAGCCCACTGCCAAGACAAGAAATGAGATGGCTACCCCACGTGTATGTGAGAATCCCACCACCAGCAGCAATGTGGCCTCCATCCCAAAACCTGAGAGCCACACATTCAGGAAAGGATCATATTAATAATTCTTCAACATGTTTCGTTGACTCTATTTTATTGTAAGAACTGTGTGTAAGTTAGTGCCAACCTCCACAGTTCATGATCTTGCGCACGGTTGTGGTGGACAGGATTTTATGGCTCCTCAAGAAATCTGCGAGCTGCCCTCCGATCGGCACGATGATGGTCATCACCATGTGGGGCACAGCTGACAAAATGCCCACCTAAGAGATGATACATGTTGAATACCAGCTCCCAAGAAAAGTGTTCACCCTATTACCAGGAAATTGCAAGTTCAAATCCCAACAATTTCTCAACCGTCTGTGGCCAGAGAGAGCAAAATTGGATATGCTGTCTTGGTGGGAGCAATGACATTACTTTCTCCCCAATAAATTAGAGTGTCACTAGCCAATTATCAGAATCTGTGAGTTCATCTATGTGGAAGAGGGCAGTTAGTACTTTCCTCTTATTGTTCATCTACCATAGAATGAGCAGCAGTTTGAAAAGATGCAGTGGCTGGCTTCATGTGTCTTGGGGGAAGCAAATGCTAGCCTTCACCCTCCCTGATTGGTAGCTGTTGTGTGATAGAGAAGCACTAGCTAGTAGCTGGGAGTTGGCAAATGAACATATTGGGAGAAAATGGGGTTAAAATTAATACCATTCAGAATTGGCCATGTTCATATTCATATTTGTTGAATGAATGCTTTGTTGACAATGCTTAAATGAGTTAAAGCATAAGGGAAAAAAACGGGGCTCACCTTACTGATGGGGAAACCAAAAACCTCCTCAAAGTAAGCTGGCTGGCTGATAAGCAGGAGATAGAAGGTCCAACTGCGGCAAAAGTTGGCCACGATAATGGCATAGACTGGCATAGAGGTGAAGAACTGTCGCCATGGAGTCTTGAATTTCTGAAGAGAAAGCAATCATGGCATCCATGTTTTCAAAACATCTGCAGTTGAGTTTGGTTTGGTGTTTGGTTTCTGGTGCTGTACCTCAGTAGAACTCATTAAGTTGACCCCTTCTCCAATTGTGGTCTCAATGTATGTTCTCTCTTCTTCACTAATAGTAGGGTGCACAGCTGGGCTTTCATAGGCAAGCAGTAGCCAGAAAGTATACCATATGATTCCAAACACTCCTGAAGAATACAAAAATCCAAAAACATTGGTGATGTTTAATTGCGCAGTAAATAAAATGTATAAGAAATATATTACTATTCAGAAATAAAATGCAAACATTTTGAACAGTATTCACTAGTATTCAATATATTATCAGAGATCACTCCCCATGGAAATGTAATTTGTTGTGTAGTTCAACCTGGGATGATAAGCAATGACTCACATGATCATTGAAATGTTCAAAATAGCCAATTGCTGATAAGTGATAAGCGTATTCATATATCAGCTTTCAGCTCTTCATACGTCAGCTGTCAATTTCCAGAATAGAACAACAAAGGTTGCGTAAAAACCTGGGATTAAGGTTGGATTCTGTTACATTGTTATGTGTCATGATATCATATTACTTTCACTATTTCATTCGATTTCCTCCAGATTGTGAACATCTGACTGAGTATGTTCTGAATGTAATAAGAATAGAAATAAACTATCACTTTTACACTGTTATTTGTATTCCTTAAAGTAATAAATTATACAACGAAGAAACAACAATATATATTTATACGGGTCAGTTGGTTTCCTTAGTTTAAAAGGTGACTAAACATCAAGTGATATTGAAATGAGCTTGAAAAGTGATCTCACCATAGATGTAGAAAACTGAGGGCCAGCCTACATATTGCACTAGCACTCCTGCCAGAGGCATGGCAATCACAGCGCCTGCATATGAGCCTGTCAAGAAGAACCCACAGGAGAGTAGTTAGTGTGTCACCAAGAGCAAAGCCTGGGATTCTTTAATCTGAACTGTAATTACACCAAGTCTCCCATGTAATACATTAGGGGCCTCCAATGGTTGCAGTCATAGCTGAAAAATGACCACAGGTCAGCTATCTCATTCTGAAACTGACACCTCATTCTGAAAATGTTGAGGAAAGTGCTATATGAATGTGTTGGGAATTTCTGCAAATATGTAGCTCTAAATGATTTAGCATGTACACATAGCCAAAATGTCCAGGACAACTCACAAACACTTTTTTTTTTTAGATTAGAACAGCATTCTCTAGCATGTTTTTGGGCAGAGGGGACTGTGCTTCTTCATTTATATCAAGGGGAGGAGGTCTCCCGCACATTCAGAAGGTGCCCACCACCTCCATTCAGAAGCAGTGTACAGAGCAGTATGAAGAATGGGTTGTCATGGCACCATTTTATTGAAAAAGAAGGATGTTTTAATGGATTTGTCTGTGAGGGGGCTCTAATGAGTAGTCAAACATCTGCAAAACAAAACAACCTCTCCCTGGTGCTAACTGGTTTTAATACTGAACACTGACACTGTGTGTAGTCTGCTTAATGACAGTCTGAGCATCTATCTATCCTTGGTTTCATCTAATTGTCGCATTATAAATATGTTGACACATAGGGAGGAAACAGAAGTGTGGATAACAAAGTAACATCCATGGCGGGTGCTCAGTAAATCCTACACTTACACTGCTTAATTGTTTGCCGTTCAATATTGTTTTCAGTGTCATTAATTCAATGTTGTGTAGATCAATCTTGCAAAATCACTTCCTGTAGATGTACTCACCACAAAAAGAAGTGGTCGCCAGACGGCTTCTTTCTAGTGGAGGAGCCCATTTGCTCCACATTCCATGGCAAGCTGGATAGGTGACTCCCTGAAACACGAAAACAGAGACTCATTTTTTCTGACAGGGTTTGACACACTTTATCTCAGCAAGCTGAGCTTCTCTTTGTGGGTTGCCCATCATAAATGCCTTATTACAGGGCTGTAGCCAGGGGGAGTTCTTCAGACCTACCTACCACTATATACAGTAAAAAAAAAAATAGATCTGCTTATTTGTACAAGTTTATGGCCAGACGCTTCAGAAACCAGAAGATTGCATACTTCCATGAATATGTGCACCAGCTTCCAATAGGTAAACAAACTTTATAAGATAATTCAGTAATGATATATGAGAGCAATATATAGTCATTGGATTGAAAAAAACATTCAAGGCATCACCTCTTGATACAAACATGATACTCTGCTGGTTAGGCAAGGCCTACCTAATTTCCATTGTTATAGTAGTTATAGTAAGTAATAGTAGTATGAAGTCAAAGGCTGACTGGCTTATAATATAAGCTTGCCATGTTCATTCATTCACATTCATCTTCAGTTACTGCTTTATCCTGCTCCGGGGCCCTGTGGTTTAAATTACTTATTTGTTTATATTTTAAGAAACTACATTTATTAGAAAATATTGTGGGCTTGTACAAACAATAATAACAGTCTGAGTGGGTGGGACTGATCAACCTTTCTGCAGGAGTGGGTGGGATTGGTCAAGACTGTCTGCAGGAGCTGGTCGGGATTGGTCAGAATTCCTTCAGGAGTGGGGGGACAGTCCCATGTGCATTTCTAATTTGTTTAGTGTTATTGTGTAACCCAGCCACTGGGTTGGTGACTGGGTCAGTCTGAATGACAATGCAGATGCAGCCGCCATCCTGTCTGCTCCATCACTACTGCAGGTGTATACCACCTGAATACCACCATCTGACAGAGAACCTTAGCCAGCAAGGTGCCACAAAACCCCCTCAACACAAACAATACGATTGTGTTGTTACCCTGCTGCCGCTCCTCCACATTTACCCCTTATCCATAAAGGAGATGGCTGCTATAGAGAAGTACATGCAGGAGGTCCCTAGGCATGGATTCTTTTGACCTTCTATATCTCCACCATAAGCTAGCTCCTTCTTTGTGAAGAGCAAGGATAGAGGATTGTGGCTGTGAATTGATTACTGAGCACTGAACTGGGTCACCAAGATGTTCATTTCTCCCTGCACTGGAAAAGTTGTGTGGAGCCAGAGTTTTCACTAAATGTGACTTGAGGAGTGTGTACAATCTTGTCTGTATCCAGGAGGGAGATGAGTGAAAGACTGCCTTCTCCATGACCTTGGAGCACTAGGAATATGTGGTGATGCCCTATGGTCTGGACAACACCTCAGCTGTGTTCCAGTACTTTGTAAATGAGTTACTCTGTGACATGCCTGATTGGGAAATATAGTAGTAGGTTAATATTGATGACATGCTGGGGTATTCCTGGAACCCAGAGACGCACACAGGTCATGTGACGTCTATTCATTCTCAGTTTCCAAAACTTCAGCTTCCATAATAACACCACTGCCATTGTACTTGATATCTTGTAGAACTGAGCCACATAACTCTGCAACTGTCTTGTATAGCTGCACTGCATCCTGGAATTTAGAGTACAAATTTGCTGGAACAATAGTGTAGCAGAAAAGAAGCTCTTTCTTTTTTGTTTTTAGGAGCTAACAGTAAAATTACAGACTATGATCTTGTTTGAGATCTTTGAAAGTTTTTTCTCCTATTAAACACCATTGTAACTGTGCTAGCAACATCCCTCTATCCAACAACCAACAAATTAGCACCAGAATCACTAAGCACATCACAAATACTTCACTATAAACACATTTAATATGCTTCAGGGTGGGCTTTTCATTTAAAAGCTGCAGTTTGTATTCCCCGTCAATGAAGGAGACTATGAAAAGCACACTCTTTTCCACAGAGCTGAGTATAATTGCTAGCCTATGTTTCCCTGTATTTAGAGCTTGTCATGTTCTTGCTTGTGTCTTAGTATTTGTATTTAGTATAGTTTTAGATTTGGTTATTGTTAGTTACTTATCTGGTTATGTTTTGGTTATTTTGTGGTTTTGCAGTTGAATCTTACTTTCTCCTTGTTGTCTAATTTTCTTTTCTTCTGTTTATTAATTCTTTGTCTAATGCCTATGTTGTTACAAGTAAGATCAAATTTAATTTAATTTAATATTTTTGTGTAGTTGTTTAAAATACTTAGTTGATCTAGGCTTTGTAAATAGCCGTGTTTAAATTCAGTAAAATTCTTCTTTTGTACATTGCCCTGGATGGAATAACATAAGACATAAGAATTGCAGATTAAGCTGATCAATTAAAGATAAAATGTGGACTCTCCTGAACTAAATAACTAAATATTAATGGTATATTTGAAAGTCATAAATGATTAAATGTCCTAATGCACTGACCTCCACCAGCCCCTGCAAGATTCGCACGAACATGACACAGCCATAGTGGACCCTTGCTGCTGATGGGATGAACATATTTAGAATTGACGTCAAGAAAATGGCGGCTCCAAACACCCTGAGAAAAAATCGAGAGAAACAAATTTTGAGTCATTTTTATTTTTATGCAGTTTTAGCATTTTTACATTTAGTACAAATCTTCAGTGATGAGTCTTTACAATATCTCATGACTTTTGGCTTATGGCTATTCACTAATACTAGCTCATGGTGAATGAGTGACATCTACAGTTTAATTCTGACTATGGAATTTGGCAATGAAAATATCTATAACCAAGTATGAAAAAAAGAACAGCAATAAAGCCTTTATGAAGGACATTTCTGTGGACATTTTGTCCACCGACTCTGAGTCGTACAGCAGGGAGCTGTATGAGCATTTTCTCATTCACTCACTTATATTTGTCACCATGTACTTCATCATTTTATGCTTTTTCCCCCCAACAAAATCATGTGTAATTGACACTTGTAATATACTAGAGGCTGACGTTTCAGGGAGAGATCTGCGACAGGATCTTTCATTATTAACTCTGTCAGCTTACGTCCTCTTTTTCCTGTGAGGCTTTTATTACAGGAGCACTATCACACCTCTCATCAACACAGCACACCGCTTTAACCCTTCCAGCCCTGACCAGGCATTTGTGTTCCCAGTAATCTGTACATAAATAGTGTATTGTGGTTATATGATACTACTTAGTGAGTCATCTTTGACCAGACTTTAAGTGCCCTTACTATCAGGGAAGATTGTGTGAAAACTAAGTTTCATGCATCAGCTACCTCTTTGTTTCTACATGGTTTGTGGAGCAGTATGCCAAGAAGATTGTGCTCACCTATTTGCTGCTAGCTTGTTGGAAATGAAGCCTCCGGGGATTTGAGTAACAATGTAACCCCAGAAAAATGAGCCATGTATCAACCCTACGGTCTCAGGGTCCCAGTTAAATTGGGCAGGCTGGAAAATAAGTATAAAACAACACAATATTACCACATGCAGTGACCAAGTACAATATCACAAAACGGAGATTCCAATGGATAAATAGAGAGACAGAAAGAAAGAGAGAGCAAAAAAAAAAGTGATAGTGTTTAGCTATTCGTATTTCCCTTTAATCAGACCACAGGAAATTGCAGTACCTAACTACACAGGAAGTCATTTATAAGATTTTCAGCTAAAATCAAAACCAAGATAATCTCTTGTCGCTTCAGCTGAGCTGGTTAATTACTTTGTCTTCTGTGTAACAACTGCAGCCTTAATTCATTCAAAGGGATGTGGTCTTAAGTCAAACAGTTATGCATTGAAAAAGAGATGGGAGAAAAATAGAGATACTTTCATAAACTCATAAACTGTTCATAAAGGGCAGTTTGTCCTAACTGGTTTTTTGTTGGGTGGCACTATGGCACAGCAGGTAGCATTACCACCTCACAGCTCCAGGGTCCTGGTTCGATCTTGAGCTCAGGTTACTGTCTGTGTGGAATTTCACCTGTTCCCTTGTCTACATGGGTTTCCGTCGGGTTCTCTGGTTTTCTCTGACCTCTCAAAAAAAATGCTGGTATGTGAATTGGCTAGTCTAAATTGCCCTTTTGTGAGAATGTGTGTGTGTGCATGGTGCTCTGGAATGGACTGGTATCACATCCAGTGTGGATTCCTGCCTTGCATCCAGTGTCCCTGGGATAGGCTCTGGATTCACAGCGACCCTGACAGGGATAAAGTGGTTACTGAAGATGAATGAATGGAATGCATGTTCCTTTTTTTTCACCTGTATCACAGCAGTCCCATTGATGTACACTGTGTTGTTGTTGACCATTTCCACAATGGCCACACCCAGATTGCAGCGGATACCAAATGAGATGCAGAAACCCAGGCCACTGAGAATGGCAATGATGTAGCGCTTGGGCAGGCCGAAGCAGCCACAGTCGAGCAGTGGTGGGCTGCGGTGAGAAGCTGACACGGGCCTACCATCTTCCGTCAGCTCTATCGGCGCATCCTCATCCGCATTGGTGCCATCAATCTTCCTGCAGAGAGGTGGAAGAGACATGAGATATAAAAAGGAATGTTCATTCAGGGTAATGTCATGTAAACTTTAAGGTAGCAACGTTTGCCACTCGATTAAATTCATCCTGCCAGTCCTCCTTTCAACTGTTTAAGTATCTAAGTATATATCAGAGATCTGCTCCTCACTATGTTTTTGCTTTCTTACTAGCAAATCCTGTGTGCCATCAGTGAGGTCAAAAGGTGACCAAGCATGTGGCTCCAGAAAAGTCATGGAGTGGATCTTTTGTCACCCGCTCCCTTTTACTCGCATACACACCTGCTCCATTATGAAACCTCCGTCTTGTCTCTCATGTTCCATCCAACAGCTATGACTTTCATCATGTCTACTCTTAAATGCACACCTGGGTTTATGTCTCTCAGAGAATGGAGAGAATTCTCTGAAAATGTAATGGAACTATTGTAGCACTGTTTAAAATGGTTTATTTTTATGAAGCACCCCAAAGCCCTGTCCTTTCTCTCTACTGATGTTTGTGAACCAGGAGAACTTGCAGTTTTGTTATTACGACGATTCATCAGGGTTATTGGAAAGACTGAGAAATCGGAAGCTCTCTCAAGGTTTGCTTTAGCTCACAGCTCACAAATGGCATGAACACAAAGACAAGCATATAATGTTGTTCTGTTGTCCAGCATTAAATCCTCTAAATCCTCTAAATATAGCAAAAGTCTCCCCCTTTCCCCATACTTATTTATCTAAGCACTAAAATAGTTTGATCTGCACAGTGAGAACCATATCCAGTAGTTAAGTGATATATAGGAGACCATGAACATTTACTTCACTGACAGATTAAACAGTTACAGGTAATAACAGTTAACTGCCTGTCAATACATGATGAATTATAGTTCTGGTACGGTTTGTCAGGATTCTGCAAGATAAACAGCAAACTATTAACTTTACTTAGTGAACTTCACTTGCACAGTGGTCACTATATTTTTCCAAATGAAATATTTAATAATATCCATTCAAATACAAATCCGTAAATAGCGGGTTCCACTTTAGGTTTTGTGATTTGAAGACAATTTGTGGTTTAAAGACAGTTCCCTTAGCAGAGTCGCGCAGCGCTGGATCCGTGCATGACAGAATGTTACCCAGGCACAGGAAATTATTCACTTTATCTCTTTTATCAGTTTGTCTTATTTTTGACAGTGATCTTCCATTCATATATTTTCCAAGTACGTTACGCTTCTGTGAATATGTCAGTGTCTGAAAGCATTACTCTATGAGCATCATTACCATTTAAGATTGATACACTATATTTATACATAATGTGTACATTATATACAGTATACGCAGTTCATATTTCAGATGTTAGGTTAATCATGTTGATCTTATAGGTAGCCTCTAGACAAGTAAATCACAGGAGTAGCACCAGTAATTCAGAGGATTATAATAAACAGCATAAAAATTAAGCACATGAACAAATAAAAACGTTATCGTTAATAATCATGACTATTATTCAACACATAATAGAATAGAAGCATGAATGCAAATCTTTATTACATCTGGGAGGTTCACAATAAAAGGCTCATAGGAAACTTCTAAACCAATTGTTTGACAGTAAAATATGCTGTCATAACTTTTTTAAACAACAGAAAAGCAACATTTCATTTTTTTTCTGATCTATAAACTCCTTGTTGAACAGCCACTGCCTCATTAAGTTCCACACTTACCTCTGCAGGTTCCCCAGAGAGTCGCCCACTGTGTACTTCATCTCCTCCTTCCCCGGCTTCAGCACCTTCTCCTTCAGCCCTGTAAGTCCCCCGAACGGCATCACTTCTTCCCTTTCACTGCTCTTCTACAGACCTGCGTCCCTGACTTGCTCTGCTTTGGCCAAATAGGCAAGAGGACCACTAGGCATTAATGCTCATCCTCTCCTGGTTGGGCTGGTGTGACTGAGGTGCATTGGAGGGGAGGTGGGATGCTGCGCCTTGATGCTCTAGCTGCACTAGATTGGTGGCACTAGCTGGAAGTGCAGGAGCTGAACACGTAATACTCTCAGACGTCCTCAGCAGTCCAGGGTTCTTTGTGAACTTGTTCACTTGGCATGAGCATAAAGAAGCACCTTGAAAAGCTCCACTTTGGCAGAATAAGGAAAGGCCGGGGAAGCGTTTTGCCCTCACTGAATTATATCATTGTGCAAAATGCATCAAGACAATAAAGATCCCACGGAAGCCTTTCCTTTTCACGGCACCAACAAATACCGAGGATACCGGCATCCCCTCCGCACTGTCCAGGGCTTGTCTCATTTAGAGCAGGTCAGTAAAACAGGCAGCCTCAAGTCATTAAAGATTGAAGGCAGAGTTAGGCAGGCAGGCTCAGTGTTGTATGATATGAGCAGGTGTAACGAGAGACAGAGCTTTCTTTTCTCAGACTCATGATCATTCTGTGTTAGTGTAACAAACCCATAGCAGGTTAAAGAGTGTCAGCACCGGCAATGATGTGAGTGTTCAAAATGCAGGTGCAAACCACACAGAGCTCCATCTAAAAGGAGAGATTTTGCCTCCTGTATGTAATTATGTAAAAGTGATCAAAAATGTAGTGTGAAAAATATCAAGGGCTGAAAGATTCATCAGCAGTGCGTGTATAGGCTGAGATCTATGGGTTTCATTGCTGACATGTACGGAGAGCAGCTTCTGGCTTCAGTCATCAAGCCAAAAGATCCATATAGTACTCCCCACTACAAATGTCATTCCATAAATGTCATGCCTAGACTGTATAAATAACTTACATATGCAGAAATACTGTGTGTATTCAGTTTAAACAGGCATTTATGCTGAGTTAGTGTTTGAATAGTGAACTTCTCTCTATGCCGCTCATCATTTCAGTGCATTTAAGTTTTCTTGAATATCTGTTTAATTTCTTTACCCTTTTTTTTCCCTGTTGAACGAATGATTTGCTTTTACCATGAACATGAACAATTGATCTGTCAATAAACTATGAACTAAAAATTCCTAAGTGCCAGTGCGACACCTGGTGGTTTTGTCAAGGAAATGGTAGTCAATAAAATTTTTTTTAAAAACCTTCACTTTTTGTTACTTTTCACAAAACAGGAACACTTTTAACAATTGTTAAGCCGTGAAATTAAAATAGAATAATAATTTTCAAAAATCTTACTAAGTTATTAGACTCATGTTGCATTATCAAGCCATTAGAGTACTTGTCCGAAAAAAAAAGCCAGTTTTATACTGTATGATTTAAATATTTTGCTGTCACAGAAAGGATTCTTTGGTCATGAATTGAGATTGACAGTTGTATATTGTATAATGTGGCATACTCACCTGCGGCCGATTTAGTGTCATTGTGACGAAAGACAGCCAACGAAAAAGTTCTGGCAGTGTCATAAATTTTTGCTTAAAATCTCAGTGTGACAAGTGCTACAGCATTTGTCAAAAAGCCACCAATATGAAGATGGCATAAAATTCTGCCAAACTCACAAAAATACAGTAGTAGCACTGGTGAAATTTAAATAAAATGTATGTACAGGAAAAATACTTATATTTCCTCAGGCACACTTCGAACAATGTTTCAGTTAATGCAGCCCCATTTTTTGCATGTTATTTTTTTCCAATAACAGCATGCCACAAAATGTTTTATTCCCCTCATACAACAGCAATTTGCCATTTATTAATTTGCATTTATTAAAGAACAGTGTACATTTTATGGGTATATAGTTACATTTAATTTTGTGGAAACAACATCTGCGAAACAAGATTATTACTTACTTTATAACAGCTATAAACACTGCTGACTTCAACGGCCTCTCCTTTTTTTCTCTCGTGAAGATAATAAGACAAAAAAAAATGCAGCTTGTCATGTTACTGAAAAACCACAAGGTGCAAAGTCCTAAAGAATTTGCTGTGTCAGAAAGCTTAAAATTACAGCTTAACTCTGATTGGTACACAGTGCTGACACTGTAGGCTCCTTCCAAATATGCTAAACAAATGTCTCCTCATAGAAAACTTCACCATATCAACAAATACACACATTTATAATCTGTTTATGTGGAATGTCCACCATATATGTCCCTGTGTATGTTTTATAGAAACAGTAACTATTAGAAATGAACAGAAACAATAACGATTATAATAACCTATTTGCAGTCGGTGCTACTATCAGAGCTGTACAATTGTAGAAAATTAATCAAAACCTTCTGAATTGACCATTCAACAGCACTGTGGTATAACTAACCTAACATTAGCTAGCTGACAAACCACGTGTTTGAGCATAAGCTGGAATTTTAAGAAACTCCACAGATAGTGAGACTAAGTGACATAGTGAGAAAAAGATATATAGTGTTACTGATAGCTTCATATTCTTTGCTTTCATATAGTTTTCAGTATTTCGAAACAATGACTTCAGTATCCATAGTCTATTTACAGTAAGTTACAGAGGACGAATTTACAAATAAGTTGCAAAGATAAGGTCACATGGTATTGATCATAACCCAAAAATTTCTTTAAAAGAGAGGCTGCTCTGCCACAGGCCAGGCAAGTTAGAAGATTTTGCAAATCCAAACAAAATTTTGATCCGACTGATCTCTCGTCAAGCCTTAAGTTCTTGTAAATGTGAGTTTCATAATAAAAAATACTAAATTACTAAATACAAACAAGGAGAAGGAGAGAAGGCTGAAGGAGCACGTCTGATGGAGATTAATGAACAAGAAGAAAGGGAGTGGGAGTGGACTATGCATCTTATCACCAATTAACAACAGAAAAAAATAAAAATGAGAGAGTAATAGCATGTAGTTTGATTTTTTTTTTTCAAAATGTGCAACAATCAGTTAAATACACAAGGACAAAAAGAATAAGACATTTAAATGGGGAAATGTCAGTCTGTAAATGGGGCGATTATTGATTACTGGTTAGTTACACTCTCGTATTTGTATAAGAAGCATTGTGACAACTAATTAAGTAAAATGATTTTAATGTACTGCAATAATGAGTCAAGCAACCTGAAGTTTTAATTCAGAAGTTGACAATGAAAGTGTGCAGGCTCACCTTCCAACTAAACAACAGTTCTAAGCATACTGCCAAAATTACACTGGAGTGGTTAAACATCAGGAACCTGAATATGTTAGAATGATGCAGTCAAAGCCCAGACCTCACTCTGATTCAGAATCTGTGGCTAGAATTGAAAACTGCTGTTCACCAGACGTCTGCATCCAATCTGAAAGAGCTTGGCAATTTTCCCAATAAGAAGGGACAAAAAATATCAGCATCCAGATGTGCAAAGCTGATAGAGCTGTATACCAGAAGACCTGCAGCTGTAATTGCTGCCAAAGGTGGTTCTACCAGGGTTGTGAATGTTTATATGCATCCAACAAATTTATGCTTCTTTGTTTAATTGGCCTTTGTGTCACAATAATCAAAACATTTTGCACCTTCAAATGTTAGACATTGTATAAACCAAATGGTAAAAAAAAAAAAAACCAATTAAGACCATTTCAATCTCAGGCTGTTCCACTACAAAATGTGGAAAAATTCAAGGGGGTTGAATACTTATGCATCACCCTGTAGGTGTAATTTAGAGTAGCCAATCCAACAATCAGCACAGGGAGAATGTGAAAGTCCAAACAGAGCACACCTTTAAGATTGTAAGCTTTGTGTGTAAGCTCAAGATTGAATCTACCTGCTGCGCCACTGTGCCGTATTGTATTAAGTCCTGCTTGGTCCTTTTGTGCTCACTGGCGATGTGATTGTTCACTGACATCACTGCCAGTCTTTATATAACTCTGCTAAATTCATCCTAGATTATCTGAACTGAATATTTCTACAGCAATAATGTACATTTTGTTAGCCAAAATGGATATTTTCATTATAATACAATACAGAACAATACAATATAATATCTAAATAAAGAACTGAAATTAAGTACTGATGGGGAGCAAGCCAACATACAGTGTGGTCCAAAAGTCTGAGACCACATTGAAAATCTGGGATTTTTTTTTAATTTAAAATTGGAAATAAACAGAAGGGTTTAGATTTTTTACACAAAGAAATTAAATGTTCAATATCTTGAATATTTAATATTCAAGATACTGCACTATTTCTAGGTCCCTATTTATAAATGTAAGCTAATTTGTGATATTGACCGTGTAAACTGATTTGTACAAAAGATCAGATTATCCTCATGCCTAATCTCTTCTACTGTGTTCAGATGAAACTGATTTGATCTAAAGTGGATCCTAGGTTTTTGCACAAACTTGTGGAGTCCATGCCAGCTTGAGTGCACACTGTCATTAAAGCAAAAAAGGGGACATAGCAAATACTACTAAACTCTGAAATTCAGGTAAATATTTCAAAGGTTCTACTTTTCACTCAAGTTGTATAAAACAATATAATTTGTAATGAAAATTGTTACATTAAATTAGAAAAGAATGTAAAATAGAAACATTCACTAGTATTTCAATAGGGGTCTCAGACTTTTGGACCCCACTATAGCTATAACAACAACAACAATAACAAAAACAATCATCATCATCATCATCATTATAATATTAATAAATATGCGATTAAAAAGCAAATAAATGATCGAGACACAGCCATGACAGTTGGCTATAGAGCCAGACCGACACTGTAAACTTTTTCTTGCGACACTAACCCGGTTCCCGCTGCATACCGCTATTGAATCCGTGACCGCATTTTTCTCCGCTTGCATAACATATCGCGTGACTTGCTGCTGTAGAAACGTGAGGGAATGGAGCGGGAGAGAGGCGGGCCCTGACTGCGGTGGGCGGAGCCACGAGCGTCTGCTTCCGCGTACCCCCCCCCCCCCCTCCCCAACACCCCCCTCCGTGTCTTCAACCTCTGCGTCCTGCTTACACCGCGCAACGGGGCTGCTCGTGCTCATGCCTGACGCTGCCTCTTCCGACTTATTTAGGTGACAGAAGGAGAAGCAAAAAGTCAGTTGTACAAAGCTTCGCTGCCCTTCCTCCTCCCTTCTCTCACCCCCACCCTCTCCAGCGTCTATTACCGCCTACTCCTCCACATGCCTCCGAGTGCTGGGCCCCGGCGTACCGGCTCCAGCCATGTCGGCGAGCGAGGCAGCGGCTGCCGCCGGTGACAGAGCCCCCGGCGGAGAGACAGGTAGGTCCCAGGCTAGTGTTTAAACCCACATTGTCGACACATCCACCGGTGGGTTATTTTCGTTTGGAGCTGCCGGAGTGCGAGCTGCTCCACAGCGGGCGGCGGAGGGAGGGAGAAGGAGAGGGGAGCTGTCGGTGTTCCGCTCTCATTGGTGTTCGCACTCAAACTAGGTCAGTAGTTCAGTAGAGCAAACTCTCGCAGTCGAGGATTGACGCTGGCTGTTGTGTTGCTGTGCTGAACTGGCCGCATTGCCCTGGTTTGGGAAATGACACTGCAAGGACCAGTTTCTCTGCGTCTCTATTGCAAGCGCATTTATTCGACCTGAAAGTGGAGTTTGTTTATAGCTCTCCGCAGAGGCCCGGTGCTACCGTCCATATGAACTTACTTCTGCCTATGCTAACACAGGTTAATATTAAGCCTAGCTTATCTAGCCTCGCCTGTCTGTTGTTGTTTTTAAACCTTGTAGCAACCTAGTTTTGTGTAACTGTATCACTTCTTGAATGGAAATAACTGTAAAATAGACCACAACTTTTCTGCCCAGTTCCTCTGTCCCTGCTGAAAAAACCAGTAGAAACCATCACAGAAATTATAATGGTTTGCACTACAAATACCATTACAAACCATCAGCTAACCATTAAAACCATTACCATTATTGGTCTCTAATGGTATCCACTAGACATAACATGCCACCAACAGACGGCAACAAATTACCAGTAGAGACCCACCGGGACCATTACAGTTTCCATTAAAACCAATACAATTCCCATTATAACCATTAAAGCCATTATCATTATTGGTCCTTAATGGTATCCAGTAGACATAACATGCCACCAATAGAAGGCAACAAATTACCAGTAAGGGACATTCCATTAAAACCAGTACAATTCCCATTATAACCATTAAAACCATTACAAATTCTGTGAGGGTTGCTGTTGTTTTTTCAGCAAGGATGTTAAGATAATGCACCTCACAGCTCTCCTATTAGGGGAAAGGAGGACACCTTTGAATAGTAGTAGTTTAATTGGTTGAGTTGGACACACACAGGATCTGCAGGTTTTGTACTGTATATGACCAGCAGAAATAACACATGTAAGGAAACGACCGTGTTAATGAAATGTTTTGGGAAGCTTTCTAGCAGCCCATAACCTAGATTGTTCTGGTGCTTATGAAACGTGTAAACATGTGAGTGATGTTTCTCTGGCATCAGCCCAGGAGGTCGAATTTTATTTTAAGCTTTTGCTTTTATTCAGGGTTTTTTTTTTTTTTTTTTTTTTTTTTTTTTTTTTTAAACACAGATAGCTTGTGGAGGAAAGTGTAAGTAAACCTGTACAAAGATTTATTGTCCAGATCAAATAAAATGATCAGTGTTGTGTTAACTGAATGTAGCAGGTGGAGATCATTGTTGGAGCTCTGTCTTTATATTTCTCAGCACTGTATGGAAGTGGGAAAAAAAGATCATTTTTATTATTGTCTATGAATGTGTATGGGCAACAGTGGTATGTGGACTTCCGAGCAGGAATGAAAAATGCACTACTTATTTAGAAAAAAAAAAAAAAGTTCTAAATAAAAATGAGAAGGATGTGTGAATATGTCTGAGGTGTTGTGTTTCTCCCCTGTCAGTGCTCCTGGATCTGGAGTGTGCTTAATGCATAAGTCGCACTTGTGTAATATGTAGGTCAAACTTAGCACTGTTGTGGGCCAGCTCTCTGATGTCCTACTGATGTAGCAAATGACCATGGTTAAACCAAAAAAAAAACCCACCAACCATTATATTAATTAATGAAATGTCTTTGTAACAGAGTCTGTGTAACCCAGTCTGTGTACCCTTAAGAACCAAGTAACAGTTTAAAAAGATCTGTAAATAAATGATTGCAGTGAGGAAACCCAGTATGTACAGTATATCATGTCTAAGGAGTTTAGGTAGTGGTTTAGGACTCGTTCATCTTCAGTAACTGCTTGGTCAGGGTCCAGAGTCTATCCCGGGAATGCTGCGTGAGAGCTGGGACTACATCCTGAATGGCTCACCAGTCCATCACAAGGCACCGTCCACACACACATTCACATATGCATTCAAATCTAGGGGCGATTTATCATAGCAAATCCACTTACAAGATTTCTTTTTTTTTTTTTTTTTTTTTAAAGCTGGGAGGAAACCAGAGGAAATGTATGCAGACATGGGGAGAACATGTACGCGAAACTCCTCTCAGACAGTAACCTGATTCATTGCGCTGGGAGAAGGGTTGTTATTGATATTTAAAACCTGACTTTTGGAGCACTGTAATTAATACACTTTTGTAGTTGAGTGCTAGCATTGTGAAAAATTCATGTCTTGTGCCGGCCTGCATATCCAAAAATCTGCTTATACGAGATCGGCTCCTCGTTTAGATGTATTCGTACACGATGACATGCCATGCAGCCAAAAAGCACTGCAATGCTTGTGTCTTGGTACCAAAGGAAAATAATAAAACAAACCCCAGCAAAAAGTGATGGACCTAGTAACTACCATTTTGCAAGCCTGTGTGCATAAAATGAGTATGGAATTGCACAATCGATCGACAGTTCAGAAGGAATTCTTCAGAAGGAACCTGTGATTATGAGCCACTCCCTAAAACCAAATATTATATATGGACTCAAATATTTACATTTACATTTACATTTATGGCATTTGGCAGACGCCCTTATCCAGAGCGACTTACATTTATCTCATTTATACAAGTGAGCAGTTGAGGGTTAAGGGCCTTGCTCAAGGGCCCAGCAGTGGCAGCTTGGCGGTGCTGGGGATTGAACTCATGACCTTTAATATTTAATATTTAACCTTTAAATATTATATATGGACTCAAATATTCAGAAAAAGAGTAAAAATGTTCTTTGAGGTCTTTAGTTTTTATAATTGAGAACCATACTGCCTACCCCTTGAGTGTTTTAGTGATGTCAGATATATGGTACTTGTTTGGTTACCTGAAACCTTTTTATGACTTTATAAATATCCTGGACAGGTTACAGTGTAAAATGTTTTTCAGTAACCACTTTATCCTGGTCAGGGTTGCCTTGTATCCAGAGTCTATCCCAAAGAGCACTGGGCCGAGTTCGAAATACACACTTGATGGAATGCCAGTCTGTTGCTGGGCCCTTGTAGACTCTGTTTACCTTAAATAACTACCAAAACACAGGAAGGATGTGTTGATTGCTCTCAAATTGCTTTGGCTAACAGAGCACGTCTTTATGTTTGTCATTGTTCATACTACTGGTGCACAAGTACTGGAGATGGATTAGAATATGAGTAGAAGTTTGCTATTTTTAATCCAAACCTGCAGTACAACAACGGCATGCAGTCACTTTAAATTTAATTTGCAAACTTGGGAGTTACTGTGTAAATGCTAGAACGGAAAATGTGCATAGTGAGAAGTGAGAAAGAAAGCGCCTTATGTTTATGGAACAAAAATCTGTGACAAATCTCTGTAACTTTATTACCACCACTTGGTCGATGCCTCAAGAGTAATAACTTCTGTCCAAACTGGCTCTCAAATGCTTTTAGTGCCTGAGGTTTTTGGCACGGACAATATGAAACAGCTCATTATTGTAGGAAATTACTTGCACATAAAACATTTAAGTGATTGGAATCATCTCAGAAAACAGGAACGAGCAAGGCCTCTTGTACCTTACTCACACAGCTGGCATATAACACGAGACGAACCTTTTCTCAAAAGTAGGTTAAAGTAGGTTATTTTCAGCACCATGCTGTTGCTTCACCTTCTGCCTCGCTCTCATTGAACACATGAAGACGAACAGGGTTGAAGGATCGGTTGGCAGAAGCAGATTACAATCTGCAGAGAAGCACTACGCACCAGTTATCCCTCAAGGGCATGAAAGCAAAGGCCCTGGTTTATAATGGTCACAGTATTTTAGGGATCTGCTTTGTTTAAAGTTGTTTCAGGTGTCAGCTGCTCTGCTCTTGTGGGGAAAAAGAGGGGAAATAATGCAGCTGAATTCCCACAGCCTTCACGTCACTGCTGATATCCTATGGAAAATATGATATGTAAATACTCTCAATGTCATGCTCATAAATTTATCAGCTCCAGTGATTTGGATAGGGACTATAAAAGAAATGCTTAGGGTATCCATAGTATACAAGAGTTTGGAAATATAGCAAATGCAAACACTGAGACTGGAAACTGAGTTTCAGATTACAAACTCTGTGTGTTTGACCATGTAGTGTTCAGTCTAATGCTGAATGTTGGAACCATGATCTCAAGCGAGTTGTGAATTTAGTGTGTTGTATGACTTTACATTATGGTGTGAAAGCAGAAAGCAGGTTATCATGTTTATTTTAGCTCCTAGACTTGAGTTTTGTACCACATTAAAGGTGCTATATGTAACATTTAATTAAGGGATTGATTTCTGCAGCTCTTGTGTTGTGCCTGCTTGTTAACACAATTAGTGGCACATATGGTAAAATGGTTATGGGAAAAAAAAAAGTCTTTGTATTTAATTAGCTTAATCTTGCGCTGAAAATATGAGAGAAATGTAACCTTTAATTGAAGTTAATTTATTCTAAGGGGGGAAAAAAAACCTGCATCATTTTTTAAAATTTATTTTTTTAAACAAAACCATTTGTCAGTCATCGGCACTTCTGCATTTATCATTTTATGCAGCTTCCCACTGTCAACATAACAACATAATGCTGTTGAATAAATGCGATAGCTCAGTTGGTAGAGGGGAGGACTGTAGGTGCTAAAAGCTGATTTTTCTTTAAAAAAAAAAAAAAAAAAATCTCCTGGTAATAGATGGACTCCATGATGTTATTAGTCCTCAGAAGTTTCACAGGGCCTTTGGAAGCAAGACAGCATCAAAACATCACACATCGTCCACAATGCAGAGCAGTAGGGATTGGATTCTTTTCTCTATAACTATCCTTCTTTTTTACACCAAATCCTCCTTCAGTGTTTGTAGTGTCTATTCAACTTCAGGTGCTTATGGTTGTAGTTAGAAGAAAGAAAAAGCTTTCTTCTGGCAGGTAGTTTGCTGGCATGTAGATGGTGTCCAATTGTAAATTTGGAGGCTTGGTATCCCCAAAAATGTGGTTTTCTTCTGCAAGTCTCACAGTGATCCTTAGAAAAATCTTTGCCTCTTTAATCATTCTGGTCACTGTGTGTGGTGGCAAAATTGTCTGATTTATGAAGATCAACACATTTTTTGTCTCATTTGATTTTATTATCATTATTGTTCTCTAGTCCATGTTGATGAAGGACTAAAGAAATTTGGCCTTTGTGTTGCCTCATATTTATACCCCAGTAAAAGCACTGACCACTTAAGAGTTTCTAAACACTCAAGTGAATTTTTACAAATGGAAAATAGAAAATGTACCTTGCTTCAGCTTTATTTATTTATTTTTTCAATTTTATTCATTAGAATTTCTAAGGGTGCCAATAATTGACACATGTGGTTTTGTTAAAAAATATATTTTTTGATAAGTGATTTTTATTTTACTAGAATAAATTTAGTTCAGTGAAAGGCTAGACTTCTCTAGGTAAGATATTTTTTACAGAGTGTTTAAGCTAATTAACCACTTTTTTTTTTTTTTTTTTTATTTATTTATTTATTTTTTAAAAACCATCTTTATCAAGGGTGCCAATAATTCTAGAGCTGACTGTGTATGGATGTGTGCACAAGCCCTTACCAGTTTGTTTTATATGACTGACATTTCGTTTGTTTTGTGTGATTGACGATGTAATGAAATGGGGGGAAAAAATCGTGGAACTTCAGTTTAAATTACAGTAAAGCATGATGGGTGGTTGATTTAGTATTTGCATGTGAATTGCATGTGACGTGGAGGTGGTGTGATCTGCTTTCATAGAAATTGTAGCAGCCTTGACACAGGAAATTGTCCAGAGTTGGGTCCTGAAAACTATCTAGCACGTAGTACGTACTTACAGGCACATTTTAAATTCGGATACATTGCCTTGATTATTATATTAATAATCTTCCATAATAAGTGTATGGCATCAGATTAGATTAAAAAAAAAAAAAAAAAGCCACACATTTAAAGGCAGTGCGGCTGAATGTGGAACAGTTATGAAAACAGTCCCAGGTTTTTTTTTCCCGCATTATCCCAGATATTTAGAGCAATCCCTTCTTTTTTGTTAGCGCTTTTTCAGGTTTGTGGTGTATGAAATTGTACCAAGGACGATGTGAAATTCATGTAGCAACAACATGTGTTCTCTTTTTGAAATGGTGGTCACACTGTTATTGAACACTTCTTTGCAGTAGACAGGCACATAATATAGTAATTAAAATGTGTGCTCTTAAAAAGGTTCTTTTGTTGTCAATCAAGATGCCTTTAAATATTTTCTAAATGTGGTTGTAAATGAGTTTGCTTTAAAGCTTTAGAAAAGTTTTGATGCTTGTGTAATTGTCTCTGAAACCAGTATATAAACCGTTTGCCTGCTTTGATAAGGGAAATGTGTGTGTGTGTGTACGCTCATCTCTCCAGCCATAAGATTGCAATAAAGCTCGAATTATTTGGCATAGATTTGGTCTTGTGAATATTAATTTATTGAATTTCTTCTACACTATGGTAGCTGATGCGCTGCAGTGGCTGAGCTGCATTACTGGAAGATTACATAGGAGCTGCTCTTCTACTGCTTAGACACCTTTTTTTTTTTTCTGCATTTCTAGCTTGTCAGGTTTTGTGGGTGTCAATAAATATAATTCACTTGTGCCGTAAATGCACATGGTAATTTATGGGTGATGGGAATTTATCAACATGTATGTGAGTATGAAGAAACATCAGCATTAATCAGCTTATGTAAATCTGCTGGGAATTTTTAGTTCAGTTTGGCATAAGAAAACATTTACACACAACTTTACCAGCTGATTGCTAAATGAGGCCCTTTGTATCTTCAGTTGTAGTTGGTAGCAAGTTGACGAGATTATACAGATGATAGTAAGAAGCATATGGTGAAAATAATTTGACAGGGGTGTTTAATCTGATTAAATAAGTAAATATGTCTTTAGTAAAGAGTTTTAAAATGGGTGTGGGTTAATATACTTGGCTAAATGTTTTCTGATTGTTTGTAGTATCCTGAGTTTTTATTCTATTAATAAGTTGCTAGTAGAATAGCCTTCTTTTATGTGAAATATTTTGTGGTCATGCGCAGCTGCACTGTAATGCAGGTTGTGTATGGAAGTTCCTTTCCTGAAGAGAGGGAGGAGGTAGATCATTGCAAAATGTGGCCACAATATCACCTTGTAAAGCCTAATAATCTTCACTCCAGAGCCCAGGATTAAAAAATCAGCCTGCTGCTGATCTGTTAATGGCTATTTAGGTCACTGGGCCTGTGGGCCACTTTTAAATGGAGGAGCCAGGGACGAGAGCCGGGTCTGCTCTGGCCCATTCCGCTGAACTCGGTGACTCACACTCATACCGCAGCGAAGGAGTGGACTGGTTCAGGGGCAAATCAACATGCTTATAGGCTTAGCGACAAAAAGGTTCAAGCCTGGCCCCACACACACACACACACACACACACACACACACACACACACACACACACACACACACACACACACAGACCAAGGAAAAATCCTTGATTTATGAATGGGATTGTTTAGTTTTGAATTTTATAAAAGCAAAATGCTGAATTCCAGTAAAACATATAGTGAATGGTGTATTGTGTCACTCTGGCCATGCTGTTCACACTGACCTCTTGAAGAGACAAACAGCTGATTATATTGTTCATTTCTTTTTTTTTTTACATTCAAGATTTTTGTTGCGTGCGAAATCCGTGCAACAATGAAGCTGAGCCAAAGTAGAGCAGACACAAAGTTTTGTATATACCGAAGACCAGGCATTATGTTTACTCACTGACATAGTCTCTGTCTGTTGAGCTGTGAAAAGAAAAGGTGAAAAGTGCTCACAGTTGTCAAACAAGATTGTGATAACAGTCATCCAGAACTTATGGAAGGCACTAAAGGTAACCTACGTATGTATACTGGTGTAGGTGTCTATGAATTGACTCTCTTTTGTGTCACACTGCTGCTAAATCATGGCTTTTTAGGGTCCACGTGCAGTGCTAGGTTTTAAGTAAAGATCTGGACTGATGTTGATATTTGTCATGTATGTCTATGGGGAAAATGGGAGTAGATGCACGTGATTTATACATTAATTTGAGTACCATTCAAATGAAAGATGTCGGCTGAGTGGTCATGAAATCAGGAGGCCTTACCCTTAAAGGTTAACACTCCCATTACTTAAATAGCACATGCTGGTGATATTTATTTTCTCTTTCTTTTCAGTGAACAGTTGCAAATAATAACAATTATCTGCTTATTACTGTGCATCCTTAAAATTTAATCTGTTGTTTGGACATGCTGTCCTCTGGGAGTTTCGTTTTGTGCATGAATACTGATGGTGAAATCACTCTCTCTCCGTTCCAAGACAGTTTCCACCACGGCTTCCTTCCAACAGCAAAAATAGACACAGGAACGCTCGCTTTTTTTTTTAGTTTGCCTCAGCAGATTCTTTGTTATGCTGGAAATGTTTTTACTTTTAAATGGACTTTAAATTTCTTCAGAGCATAAATGTTGTGTATGCATGAATGCATACAAATCTGTCAGCTTGGGGGAGTGTGTTTTTTAAACATGTATCAGGTGTGAACAGATGAAATGCAATATGTAGAGGATGGTTGCTCGAATATTTTATCTCTCTCTGCCCTGTAAGAGAAATTGCTACTGTCAGTGATTTGTCTTGTAGCTGCTTCAAATCAACAACAAATTAGTACGTAAGAGCAAGACTCAGCTGGATTGCTGTTTTGTGTCTTATTGCGGAATTACGAGTCCACTGTGTATTTTGGGAGGTCCCCGTATCCCTTGTGGATGCAGATTTCAGCAATGGGGCAACCAGTCAGTTGTGTGGAAGACACACACTTTTAATAAACTTCCTTACTGAAAGTCATGGAGATGTGTGTGGCAGTCTGGGAAAACCTACCAGCTGACACTATGACTGAATTCTGGAAAACAGCCAAAAAATGATGGAAAAGTTGGTTTTCTTTATTTTACTTTATTTTGAGTTACTGTTTTTTTCCCTGCAATTTTCTGGTACTCCTGGCTATGAATGGCGGTGGCACAGACAGGATTCAAACTCTCAGTTTCCTGATGATAGGGTCTACTTTTTTTGGTGTGGCACACAATGGGTGAAGATAATTTCCCCTGACATAATACAGATATGACATCAAAACCATTAAGAACTCAAAATACTTTATAAAACATAATATAATAAATAAATAGAATGATTTCTAATAACCTGCAAATGATGTTTGCCTTTTTATTAAAATAAGACATTATTATTATTATTATTATTATTATTATTATTATTATTATTATTATTATTGAGCTAGTAGATTGTCAGGACTTCTGGATAGTTTCCATTCTTCACTTTTGGTGGTAACCAGACTGCAAAATTCTATAATGCTACTTCTAGTAGAGATACATGCAAAAGGGAAACATCTCGGTTCAGGAAAGCATTTAGGTTTCAGGATAGTACAGAATGTAACCATGTGAAGGGTTTTCCCAGGACGCCACATTTATATTTTCAAGCCATTGGGAATCTCTGTCTCCTATGTTCCGTTCATCATTTCACAGTTATTCAATACTGGGCAAATGTCTTACATTCAAAGAAATGCTCTAAAGCAAAGATGCCTTCAAAAATTTAAATTTAATGTTTCTACAAAATAATACTAGAAAGAGCATTAAGCAGTGATAAACTAATCAAAGTCAGTATTTGGTGGAACAACCTTTTGCTTTTTAAAGAAGTATCAGTAGTCTCAGATACAGTTTGTTCAGTTTTGTAAGGAAATTGGCTGGTAAGTCTTACTGAGCATCTTGGAGAACGTGCCACGGTTCTTCTGGAGAATTTGACTTTAACACTTGTTTCTTTTTTTTGGCATGTAAAACCCTTCCAGCCTTCATTATGTGTTTTATTTTATTTATTTTTTTATTTTTGTCTTAAAAGTGGTCTGTTGCATTAACATGATGTTTTCTTTACTGAAATGCAAATATTTTTCTGTAACATTTAATTTTTTGTTGGAAAAGTAATGTTTGGAACTATAAAATATTTTTATATGGACTCAGTAATGCAGCAGTCATAAAATAAAACATCTGTGTAAGAAAATTTGTGCTAAAAAACCACAGGGTGCCTAAGTCACAGTAGACACAGTAACTGAAGACAAAAGTGAAGGCAAAGAGCCACAAACAAGCAGCAACTGAAGGCAGCTGGAGTGAAGGCCTGGCAAAGCATCTCAAGGGAGGAAACTCAGCATTTGGTGATGTTCCAGACTTCAGGCAGTCACTGACTGCAACGGATTTGCATCCAAATATTAAAAATAATCCTAATATTTAAGATTGTTCGTTTGTCCAGTTACTTTTGAGACTGTGAAAATGGAGGGACTATGTAAAAAAAAAAAAAAAAAAAATGACTGTAATTCCTAAAGGGTTAATGCAATATTTTTGTTAAACTCCTTTAATTAAAGCTGAAAGTCTACACTTAAGTCACATTTGAAATCCATTGCCGTGGTGTTCAGAGGCAAAATTACCAAAATTGTGTCTCGGTCCAAATACTTATGGACCTGTCTGTATGTCATACTTTTACTCTCCAGAATCAGGCCTAACTTCAGCTGAGTTGTGCAGAGTCTGACACGCACTGTGAAGATGGTGATGACGCCAGATGAATAAACCAAACAGTCTCCATTTTTTCAGATGAATTTCTGACATGTGAAAACATTTTCTTGGCAGTTTTCGGAGTGTGGGCAGTCTCATGAGCAGATTTCTGGAAGTCTAGAACTGATTTCCTGAAAATTGAGTTGGTGTATGGCAACAGTAATAACCACCAAGGTCCAATGATTCACCAAGCCTGGGTGAAAAGCTGTTCCAGACTTTTAGCGATTGGGAAATTTTCAATGAAAAACTGACAGTTGTCAGTGTAGTGACTCTTTTTTTTCACTATGTTGGAAAATATGCAGTTAAAAGTGTTAGTTAACCAAAACATCAGAGTGGTCAAACATCTCATGAACACAGCGGCTTCATTAGATTAATGCTGTTTAAAGGTATTTTTTTCTATTTACAGTATACATATTGTCAACACCACTACTACTAATATGCAGCAGATGAAATACACTCACTGACCATTTTATTAGGAACATCTGTACAACTGCTTATTTCTGCAATTATCCAATCAGCCAATCATGTGGCTGCAGTGTAAAGCATAAAAGCATGCAGATACGGGTCAAGAGCTTCAGCTGATGTTCTCAAACATCAGAGTGGGGAAAATGTGATCTCAGTGTGATTTCAGTCAGACAGACGGACTGGTTTGAGTATTTGAGAAATGGTTGCTTTCCTGGGATTTTCACACACAACACTGTAGGCTGTGACCAGGAAATATTTTTCCAATCTTCAACTGTACACTTTTATTGAGCCTGTGTCAACTGTAGTCTCAGATTCCTGTTCTTGGGTGACAGGACTGGAATACAGTGTGGTCTTCTGCTGTTGTAGCCCATCTGCCTCAAAGTTTGCCATGTTGTGAGTTGCTTTTCTGATTTTTTTTTTTCTTTTTTTTTTTTTTTTTAAGATGCTTTTCTGCGTACCACAGTTGTAAAGAGTGGTTATTTGAGTTACCATAGCCTTCCTGTCTGCTCAAACCAGTCTGGCCATTGTCCTCTGACCGCTCTCATTAATAACGCGTTTCCACCCATAGAACTGATGCTGACTGGACACCAACAGTGGACACCCCTGACACACACACACACACACCCCATACTGTGATACTCTAGATACTGTTGTGTGTGCAGCTCCATTTAAATAATGTTCAATAGCTTGAAAGATGTATCGGTGAGTTCCAGGAGACTTCCCAGCATCTCCTGTATTCCATAATATTTCAGATTAAATGTGTTTCAGACTAAAATATTTTAATCAGCCTTCATTCTATGTTAAAGTTGAAGTCTGACAAAAATGTAAAGACTTTTTTTTTTTTTTTTGTATGCCTGTGTGTGTTTCAGGAGATGTGTTGGAGGAGGGTCTCCAGAGTCACTCTGTCTCTGTTTCCAGTCTGGTGACCCCCACTTCAGCTGCTGGCATGGCGTCCGGCATGGAGCTGCCCAGGAAACGTAAGGGCAGCACCGACAAGTGAGTGTGTGTGTTTGCAAATATTCGTCCGTGTGTAAAGATGAGATGAGATTTGTGTATTAGGAATAACATTAACTAAATCAGGATGTAGTTTTGCGATTGTCATAGTACAGCATTTTCCATTTGAGTAAAAATCTCTGTTCTTTCTTCCGTCTTGATTTTTCTGAATGAGTGCAGAATGACAAGTGTCATAACTGTCCATTTAGTTTGTGTTAATCCCAGAGCCACTTTGTTTCCAGGGAAACAAAATCTGCATCGATGCTGGATGAAGACATGGAGGATGAACAGGAAAGGTACTTTCTCGCTCTGATGACATTCTAAGTGTGTTTTTTTTTTTTTTTTTTTCAGTGCCTTACCATTTTTTTTTTTTTAAACAGTCTTCAACTTTTTTGTGTTTAGGTCAGAAGGGGATGATCCACATGTGAAAATTAAGTGTTTCAGGTACTGAGAATCGGTTATGTCATTTTTTTTTTTTCCACCTACATTATATAGTGAATTCTACAAAGACACCTTTTAGACACCAAATTTGCAAATATATTAAGATCTAAGCTATTTAGTTTCTAATTTTAATGTCAATTAACCTATTTTTCCTTTAATGCTTAAGGTAGAGTGCCAGTGTATTACCTTCACACAAACTGATGATGTATAGTATAAATCAGACAGTACAACGTTGCTGGGATCAGGTAGAGCTGAAGGTTGGAACGGGCAAATAGGGTTAAAATTTGATCACTCGGACCACTTCATGAGTTCCTAGAGACTTCTGTCGGTTGATATTAAGGTGTAAATACATCTGTCTTTTCAGGACATATTTCACAACCAAGATCTTTCCCAGTACATTACGTCATACATCATGTGTTACCTGGTGCCTTTAAAGATACAGTGTGTAGGTTTTACTAAGTGGTGGAAGCATTACGTTTTAGGGTGCCTGTCCATCCGAGTATCTCATTAGAGCAATATCTCAAGAAATTGTGCTTGAAAGTTTGCAGGATTAATATGGAATTATCATTGTAACCAGCAGATGAACTGATTTTGGAATTGATCCAAACTGGGTCGATGTCACAGCAAGGTCAAATGTATGAAATAGTTTTTCTTCAATAGCCTCATTCATGTCTGAAGTATATTTTAAGGGTATTTCTGGCATACAAATTGGTAAGAAGAAGGACTCGACTCTGCCATTGGTGTCAAGTTCTGCTTGTTTGGTGTGTTTTTCTATACTTTATTAATTTAAAACTTGGTTATATTGGGTGAGAGTAAGGTGAACCCGTGTGTGGGAAGGAGGACTTAGGAGACGAGCTTCTTTTGCTGGAGCATCATGCTTCTTTTAGTTTTCTTTCTCTTTCTCAGCTGACCACGCCCCCATCGCCACAGCGATCAAGGTGGCTTTTTTTTTTTTTTTTTTAATGGATTTGTCTGTTTTACCTAGCATACAAACGTTAGCTAGCTAGTGACTAACAGTGTGTTTCATATTTCTCTGTAATTTATGCAATTCAAACTGTTATAATGTGTAAATAATAAATAGATAAATAAAAATAATAAAGCATTTATTCTCATAACATTAATTGATGAGTCCATGGGGAGTCGTCTTGTTTGGCGTTAACAGTACAGGCACTTAAGATTAGAGGAAAGTTTTTCTAGCACACATTAAGATGCCTCATTAAGTCTGAAAGGCACAGCGTACCTGAGCAATGGTGCGGACCAAAGTTATCCCCTTGTCTGATTCTAAACTGCAGGCCTGTTTATAAATTGATCTTCTTAGTATGCTTTGAATGTTCCTTCAGACTAAGCTGTTGGATGTTGAATTTCTCTATTTTAATTCAGATTAAGTCAAATTCTTTGTGATTATAATTTCGAGTGATCAGTTGCTATTATGAATATGGAAACTGTATTTTTAGAGAAATATATATATTTTTTAATATGAAAGTGTTTCCATAGGGCTATTTTTATAAGCATAGTGTCTAGCAACCAGTCAGCGTATCTGTGTCTATTGTTGGGACCAAGAATTGACGTGACATTTTCAGTCACACAGCATGGAGACAGATAATGTCTTAACCATCAGAAGTGGTATGATGAGTTAAATATGGTGGGAAAACTCATTACAGGTCCTGATTTATCTACTAGTTGTTGTCTTCTGCATCTTATTGACGCCCAGATATGGTTACTAATTTGTCTGCCGAGGTCCTTTCTTAGCATTTTTTTGGTGCAGTTTCCCAGTCTCAGTAGCACATAAGGCTAATGTACACCTACAGACTAGGATTGGTCAACACGTTGAAGGAATGTATGATGGCCTCAGAATGGCAGGAGAAATGGACATTATGGTCACTTTTAAGCAACGTAGAGAGATAGAGACGGAGGGAGGAGGGCTCCACTTGTTGATGGTGATTAGCTACACTGCGAGAAGTGCTTTTAGAGAACGTCGACGAGCCAGTGGTGCGTTCAGATCAACCCGACTCCCCCCACCCCCCAGATTTTGATATTTTTGCAGTTGGGGCACTTTTAACCCATGCATCATAAACCTGATTTTGGAGAAGTTTTTGGTTTACTCTTTTTCACACTAATTGTTTAAGAATCCTTACATGTATAAAACTAAAAGTTTTTTGTTTGAAACAAATCTAAAGTAAGAGTTCAATTAGTGTCCTGCACATTTGTACCTCTTGAGCAGTGTGACGTAAGGTCTTGTGTGACATTGTTGAGCTTAATATCGTATGAGAATTCAGTCTGATTATGTCTGAATCACATGCGGAAGACACTCTGTTAATAAATAAGCTGTCTGTCCACAGGGAACCTCACAGCCAAATTGAAAAAAGGCGGCGGGATAAGATGAATAACCTGATCGACGAGCTGTCAGCCATGATTCCTACATGTAACCCCATGTCCCGCAAGCTCGACAAACTCACGGTGCTGCGCATGGCTGTGCAACACCTCAAGTCACTCAAAGGTGCATTTCTCCTCAAGATTTCCATTTCTCCTCACCCTTTACATAACATTGCCTAACAGCAGTACATCATGTCCTGACTGTAGCTTTTCTTGTTTCACCAGGTGCAACCGGCTCCTTTGCCGAAGCCAACTACAAGCCTTCATTCCTTCCTGATGATGAACTCAAGCACCTTGTTCTCAGGGTAATCCTTCGATATGTACTGCAGTGGGACCAGTGCGATGCCTAACGGTTTTAATGCACTACAGTTACTGAATGTCAGAATCAGTTTAGAGCAGGGGTTCTCTTTTTCTGGGCCAGTTACCCCATTTTCGGGGCAATCCCAATGATTATTCCACAGCCATCCATGACCAGGAGCCAAGGGAGCAGAATCGGACATGCTCTCAGGTTGGGAGAAATGGCACAGTTTCTCTTCCCTGTCAATCACAGTGACACTAACCAATCATGGATGTCTGAGCTGATGTATGCGGAAGAGGGTAGATGACTCTTTTCTCTGAGGGGGGTCATGCTGCCCTGCGACACAGCATGAAAAGTAGTCCAAAAAGATGTGGTTGGTTGGCTTCACAAGTCTCGGAGAAAGCACGTGTCAGCCTTCACTCTGCCTGGTTGGTAAATGTATGGCAGATAGGGGAGCGCTGGCTGCTGAGGGGGAAGAAAAAAATTAAAAATCATTCAGTAAATCAAGTTTATGTTTAATGAACTAAATAATAGTTGGTAAAAAAATCTCCTGTGACTCCATGCACATTTCAGGTGAACCCATGTGGGATGATGACCACAAGGTTGAGAACGTATAATTTACATACCATGTGTAGTACCTGCAGCTCTGAAATACAAAACTGTTTTAAAGAGCTTTTTTGTTTTGTTTTCTAGTTTCTGGCCACCTTTAGTATACAGATAGATGTTTTAGTGTAGTGCATGTCCTCTGTAGTAGAGCTGTTTATTTTGTATGTTTTTCATTCCTTTGTGATCTCTGTGTTGCCTAGGCTGCGGATGGATTCCTGTTTGTGGTTGGATGTGACCGGGGGAAGATAGTATTTGTTTCAGAATCTGTTTCAAAGATTCTGAACTACACTCGGGTGAGTGTATTTATTATTTATCATTACAGGTTTTTTTTTTTTTTTGCCTCGTGAACAGCTGGTAAACAGATTTGAAAATGGAGCCTTGTGCTGTTTATGAATTGGAGGAAATTTATTACACATTTATGGCTCATATTACTGTTTTGCTTCCTAGCCAGAGCTGATTGGCCAGAGTTTATTTGACTATGTTCATCCAAAGGACATAGGAAAAGTAAAAGAGCAGCTATCAGCCTCTGAACTCTATCCACGGGAACGCCTTATAGACGCCAAAAGTAAACACTTTAAAGTGATTAGCAATCCTTCTTTGAGGACATTATTTACAATTCCTAGTGTACCATTTAATGTGCCTGTTGAATGTAACATTAGTGTATGCAATTTCCCCCATGCGTACGCGTATGTAGCGGGACTCCAGGTGCAAGCTGATCTGCCTGTAGGAGCCACTCGACTCTGTTCAGGAGCTCGTCGCTCTTTTTTCTGCCGAATGAAGTGCAACAAAGTTGCTGTTAAAGAAGAAAAGGACTTCCAGGCCAGCTCATCAAAAAAGAAAGGTAAACAGCATAAATCAGTACCTCCTGCATATTCTGGTACTCATCTCAGCCCTCTTAAAATGTTCAGCCAATCTTTCAGAAGTCAAAGCTTGCGAAAGCACTGGCACAGCCGTAAACAATCTGCAAACTGTCCTCCGACTGAACTTCTGATGCTGCTCCACAAGCCAGAAGTACTTTGACATAATTTTGAACCATAGACAAGGCAGAGTTACTTGGATGTATTACAAGTAAGCTAGCCAGTGAACATCTGGATAGGTATCCTGTTAAAGAAGAGTCAGTTGATAAATAGTGGTCTTTTCTAATGCTATAGCATTGCAGCAGGTTATATCATCCACACCAAAAAAAAATTAATAATAAACATATCAGCCCAAATGGAACTTAACATTAACATTACTTAGGCAATTTGCATATTTGCATTAACATAAGCTAGCAAGCTAAGTTTATGTTAAAAGATACAAGGACCCATACAAGAGCAATAAGTAGCAGTGTGATAAAAGTATAAACACAGCACCTGATTAGCACACTGATTAGAGTTTACACTGAAAATAGTGACACTTCTTTCTCATCATCCTTTCACCTGCTTTCCAGGCAGATTCCAGACTCCATTAGTTTAACTAGTAATGAGTTTAAGTTTTTAAAATGCAAAGATTGTTATGCAGGCCTTCTGTGGATATTTAAATAATTAAGATGTATGCCAGTCGCATGCAATAAGGATGAAGAAAGGCAAGGGCAGAGACGCTAAATATGAAGACAGGAAGAAAAATAATTCCACCTTGAAATATAAAAAGTCTCTGTCATCTCCGTCATTTCTTTTTTATGCTTAAAAATCTCCTTTACATTTAAAACTGTACAAATAAAAAAGTCAGAATGTCTGCTTGTGATAGTGCAAACACAGAGTGTAAAATGTGAGAGAAACCAGGATGGAGAGGCCACAAATGCAGAGAGAGGAAGCAATACTAAATACACCATGCACCAGTTGAGAGAATAATGAAACACTAAGCTTGCACATCATTTAAGTACCCATTTGCCCACCTTTTGATTGCAGATGAAGAGTCAGAGTTTGCAAGTTTGGGGTGAAAATACACTTATGGTGTTTTTCTTTTGGGGAAGAAGTATTTGATTGCTTGCTGTCAATCAGTTCAGACCTCTGACATGTTTAATCTACCATACCAGCCAGCATTTAATGTTTCTAATGGAAAAAGAGGTGTTATACTGCATGCACACGCATATACACACACACACACACACACACACACAGAAGTGACTGTGCCTTTTTGCATTCAGTTGCAGAAGTGTTTCTATATCCTCATTGTTTTCACATCATGCATCTGAGATTGAGGTCTGAGCCCCGCTAAAGGGTTAAACTCTAGAATTGCCCTTGGCCTTACGGTTATTGACTCAGCAATATTGTTCAGAAGTTCCACTCAAAGCTTAGGTTTTGTGCATTGTTGATGCTTTTGCAAGGTTTAATAAGCCAAAAAAAAATCATGATTAAAGTATTTAAATTGGACTTGTACCTGTTAAATCAGAGCTGTTATACAAATGTGACTCTTAACAGTACAGATAAGGGTGGAATGTGTTAAAAGTTCATGTGCAGTCCCATATGAAAATATAATTTCCAGTATAACATGGTGTCTGCTCACAACTTCACATTATTCAGAAAGGATGACATCAAAGCATACTGCACCTGGAGTAATATTTTGGTGCTGTTATCTATACAGGATTCACAGAATGCATAATTTACTTAATTCAAATGCATACATTGGTTCCATGTGATTGAATTGAGTTATATTAACACAATATGTTTTCATACATTCAACGTGATGTGATCATGTATTTTCAATAAATACAGGAAAAAAATCTAACTCCATGCTTTCATCAGAACTAAGGATCAAACCCAGGTTTGATCTGGGTCACATTACTGCTGAGCTATTCTACCATGTGTTTTAAACCTTAATGTAATACTATAGTTATAGTTCCCATCAGAGCCAACGTCCTCGCAAGATTTCATAATGCACTTATCTTACGTAAAAACTATGTGAATTGATCATGCTCACTCTACATAATTGAATCTAGTAAGTCGATACTTGTTTAAAGTAAGTTTAGTATAAGCAGTGAAATCACGTTTTGATGAGAAACTTAATATTTTTATGTAAACTATGCGTAATTTACAGTATTCCCGTAAGTGTGACTGACTACATATTCCCTTTTTTTCAGTTTACTATAGCTAGCTAATTAAGACTGAAATTAAAAATTCACATTTTTAATATTCCAATAGATTACTAAATATAATTGTGGCAAAATAACTACACACCAATGTTAATAATTCTACAAAAATGACCGTTGTATTTCTGGATGTCTCATTTTGGGAATTCTCACAATGAGTAGCCTAGGCTGTGGATTTTGCCATGGAATTTTCCTAGTAAACATTCACCAGCTCTTGCATAAGCTACCGTCCCTGGTGACGTGCAGGGGAGACTTGGGGAGACATTAGATACCAATGCCAAATCCAGACAAGATCCCCTGCCCTGCCCCACCCCCTCGCTTTAATAACTCTGTCCATGGTTGAAGAGGGTTTTAACATTTTTGTAATGATCTGAAAATTTAGCACCAGTTTCAGTTGTGGTGGCCCCGTCCCAAGTTTTTACCCTGTGTTTCCCTGTGCTGTTTCAGAATCACAGCGTTATTGCACGGTGCACTGCACCGGTTATATGCGCACTTGGCCCACCAGTCAGCTCGGGGCAGAGGGTGAGGCCGAGGCCGATAAGGAGAGCTCACACTTCTGCTGCCTTGTAGCCGTGGGCCGTGTGCACCCTCATACCATCCCCCAGGCCAACGGAGAGGTCAAGGTCAAGCCCACAGAGTTCATCACACGCTGCGCCATGGATGGCAAATTCACATATGTGGATCAACGGTATATTATTTGAAGGATATTGTGATTTTTCTTGTCCTACTGTCTTAATTAAAGTTAGCTATTATGGTGTGACAGCAAAAATTACCATAGGAGATGATGAATCTTGCAAATTCATGCGAGTCATTTCCTCCCGACTCTGAATCTACATTGCATATCTACATCCTTTTTGTTATATACAGTGGAAAGTATACACACCCTAGTTACATTTGCAGGTTTTTGTGATAAAAAATGAAGCCAAGCTAAATCATCTCAGCCCTTTTTCCACCTTTAATGTGCTATAATAACCAACAGAATTAGATAGCCAAAAGAAGTCGGCAAATAGCTTACGAAGCATGTACGGGAGCTCAATGATCAGTAGAGGGGTACTAAATATTTTTCAAATCATTAGATGTACTGTGGAGCACTGTGAAGGCCATCATCATCAAGCGGAGAAAAATGGGGAACCACAGTGAATAGGTGACCAAAGCAGGCAAAAAAAAGACATGAAGAAAACATATCGGGGAGCCTGCCAAGAGATCCTACAGCAACAGTAAAAGAGCTGCAGGAATATCTGGCAAGTACATGTCACTCCCTGCATGTGACAACAATCTCTTGTGTTCTTCACATGTCTGGGCTATAGGGTAGGGTCAGTCGATGGAAGCACTTTCTCATGAAAAAATCACCCCAAACCATTTGGCAAAATGTGTTATGGTCTGATGAGACCAAGGTAGAATGTTTTGGTCATAATTCTAAAAGTTATGTTTGGTGCCATACGCAACAGCTTATCATTCCAAAGAACACCATACCCGTGGTGAAGCACGGTGGTGGCAGTATCATGCTATGGGGCTTCTCTTCGCGTCGCTTCTCTTCATCTAGGACTTTGGTTCTAGTCTCTAGTCTACATAGAGGGAGTCATCCCCTTGCAATTTGAGAGACTTGGAGCATTTTTGCAAGGAAGAGTAGAATAAAATGGTCAATTCAAGATGATTGGTAGACTCTTACCGAAAAAGTGTGCTGTATTACAAGCAAACAAAGCGTTAGTGAGTGGTGTGCACACTTATGCAACCAGACTATTGTAACTTTTTTTTCTTTTTGTTTTTTTTCCTAAAACATTTCTATTTGTTCTTCACTTCAGTTTCGTTTGGAAAACGATGTGACATGATTTATCTTGGTTTCATTTTTTACATCTCACTTTTTATAGCCACTGTAAATGTATTGAAATTTGGAGTGTTATTGTTTGGATATTTGGATTTTCTGTGGAATAGATTTTTTTGACAAACCGCCAGATTTAAATTAGCCTGAGGGCCCAGCCTGTCTGAATTAATACCAGTTATTTGTTTCCAATGTTTGTTTTCAGAGCCACCACCATACTTGGATATCTGCCACAGGAGCTGCTAGGCACATCCTGCTATGAATACTTTCATCAAGACGATTTGCCTCATTTAGCAGACAGACACCGAAAAGGTGATATCAGTGCAGTGCTGAGGCGACTTGGGTGTTGTTAAAGTATTCTGTTAATTCTATAAGAAACACCATGTCAAATAATGAGTGAACGCTAAACCAGTCTCTAATTAGATTAATGTTCTTTACATAATGCTAATTGGCCAAGCTGCCTTCTAGCTATTGTGAAATTCCAGTTTGCAATTTCTTCTGAACCTGATGTCACATAGCTGAATTCCCAGATCTTAGAACTGTGGGTACTTGTTCTCTGTCAGTGTTTCAGCAGTATTACTCATATAATTTGTTTTTTCTCTCCTTTTTTTTTTTTAGTGTTGAGAAGTAAAGAGAAGATCGAGACAAACTGCTACAAGTTCAAAACGAAATATGGCTCTTTTGTCACCTTGCAAAGTCAGTGGTTTAGTTTTATAAATCCCTGGACCAAAGAAGTAGAATATATAGTGTCGACAAACACAGTCATATCGTGAGTACAGCTGTCTCCTCCTTATTTGTGAAGAACATTTTAAACATTTACAATCACAAGCCTTCATACAGGTGAAGGTGCCAGATGGAAAACATGTGCTGATACCCTTGTGTTGCCTGATACAGTGATAAGAGCAATCCCAGTGGATCAGGGGACAAGTCAGAACAGCCGATAGATTCCAAAACGTCGGAAGGTGAGGGCCTTCATTGCTTTTTGAGCTTTTGCAAAGTCGGATATTGTTTAGTATAATTCTATAGGTACAAAGGCCTGTTTTAATTGCTCATCATGGAGAATATAAACCTTAGTAGTCATGATTACTGCAGACTGTGTTGATGTAACGTTCAGTTCTACATTATATATAATTCATGCAATTATACAACAGTTAGATCTGACTAGGGGTGTAAACCTCACACTTCCACACGATACGATTCGATTCATAAGGCAACAATTTGATATTTGATGATACCACTGAATCTTGATACTATATGACATGATTTGATTTAGTAACCTCTGACTGATATGTGACCACCTTTGTTTAGAATCTGGGGTAAGCCTACTATTAATTCACAAATGCTGATGACGTAGAGAAGGACGTTTAACTCTCAGACTTACAGCTTATTTGCATTAGTTTAAAAATAGAAATAATTTTTTTACAAACTAGATGCCTGTACTTTTTTGATGATGATCAGTTGTAATCAATAGTAATCTATTTCTGATTGTTGCCTTGAGTCGTTGCCTTTCAGATCATCCGATCGTTACACTCCTTGCTCTGACCATACGATCTGGTTGGTTGAAACACGCTCTAGGTCTGTGATGTCTGACAACAGCATGTTTTATCACCAAATCTGTACAATGAGCACGTTACTCCAAGCTACAGTACTTTACAATACTTCAACAAATACAGAAATAAACATGCATTAGAAAAGATAACACAAGACATACATCATATTACATATACGTTACTATGGTTCTTCTTCTCTTTCTTCTTGTTATTAAAACAGTAGCCTGAACTGTAAACAATAAGCACTGAATTATGTTATGACCTTCAATTAATGTTTTCTAGCGAATGTCTAGATCCAGGGTCTAGACCCTTCTGTGGTATTATTTTTATACATTTAATCATTCTTGCCGCTAGATGGCGGACATACACAATACAAGTTCATCTGTGTGTTGGAGAAATTTCCCTCTGAAGGCCGAGTGCAAAGATTGGACTGTAAAATACTTTTTCCACAGAAGGTTGGCACAACATCTATATGTTTAATTTGTAAGTAAAGTGATGCAGTGTTCAAAGAATATAATCTCAATTGGACTTTTTTTTTTCTAACCAAACATGATAGCTGTTAGGCTGAGGAGTCGGCTAAAAAACAAACAAACAAAAAAACTACAGACTAGCTGCTACTTTACAGACTTGGCAAACATATTTTATTCACCAAATAACAATACTGTTGCATAGCAACATGACACTTTTGGGGGAGCTATTTTTTGTGGCAAGAAATGGGCATTATTAAACATAGATATTTGAAATGATGTTTGTTGTTTCTTTACTTTAATTCCCTTGTTTAATTTGTAAACCGTTGTAAAAACAGTAGAAAAATTGAGGCCGTGTATGATCACAAACGACACCAAATCGTGGGTGTGATTTGGGCGCAGTAGGTCATCATAAGACCCTCCCTTCTTTGTTCTATTGTTTAAGTGAGTAATAAAAGATCACATTCTATTGTGTTTTTGGTCCTCTTGGAGTAAATTCCTTTTCTATTGTATTTTCCTTATCAGAGGATGCGAAGAAATCCCTCCCCATCATCCCAGGCATCTCGAATGCTTCAGGCACCATGATTTATGCTGGAAGCATTGGAACACAAATAGCTAATGAGCTACTGGATTTTAATAGGTAAAACTTCCTGAAACTTTCCTACTGAACGAATGTCTCCTGGAAGGAAAGTTATTGGAAGTGCTAAAATATTGGGTGTACATTTTGGCAATCTTCACAGGATGAACTCTTCCCCATCCAGTGGCAATGCCAGCCCCTTCAGTCTGCTGCAGGACAAGTCTCCACTGGTTCTCACTCAAGCCAGCAGCAATGTGAGTTACAATTTGTGTGTATGAAGATGTGTGTGTGTGTGTGTGTGTATGTGCAAAATAGCGTTCTGCTGATGGCCTTTTTTTTTTTTTTTTTTTTTGGTATGTTGTCTAGGTGCCAAACGGGGAAGTGACAGAAACGCATGTGCCCAGCAAGTCGAGCTCGGAGGATGACTCGCGTAGTGGACCCTTTACTGGAAGTGAAAATGTCATGGGTACCTGCTACACCCCTTTATCACTTCAGAGCAGAATTGTCTGAATGAAATCTTGATACATTGGTGCCTAGCACAGATCGGTGAATATAGCTACAGATAGGTGAATATAGCTACCCCATTGCTGCGCTCCCTCCACTGGCTTCCTGTAGCTGCCCGCATCAGATTTAAAGCACTAATGCTTGCTTACAAAGCCAAAAACGGGCCAGCACCCACTTATCTCAAAGCTCTTATCACACCTCGCACGGCACCACGCTCCCGCCAATCCTCCAGCACTGCTCGACTGGTCCCACCATCTCTCAGGGTACAAGGAAGGCATGCATCGGGACTCTTCTCTATTCTCTGGTGGAATGAACTTCCTCTAGATGTCCGAACAGCTGAGTCACTGGCAGTCTTCAAACGACGTCTAAAAACTTACCTCTTCATAAAGTACTTAAGTTAGCACGGGGGGCCGGGGGGGGGGGGGGGGGGGGGGGGGGGGGGGGGGGGGGGTGGGGGGGGGGGGGGGGGGGGGGGGGGGGGGGGGGGG
>CM075008.1:10433946-10453921 GCA_037576675.1 Pangasius sanitwongsei | reverse complement strand
TTTTTGATAGACTTCAAAGCACTACTGTAAGTCGCTCTGGATAAGGGCGTCTGCCAAATGCCATAAATGTAAATGTAGCTACTCTAACACTGACTGAATCTGATAATTTATTAAAAAATTGAATCAGGTGTGTTGCGGAAAGTAATATTCCTGCCTCACACCCTGTGTTCCCAGGATAGGCTCCGGATCCACGAGAATAAAATGATTACTGAAAGTGAGTGAGTGGAGGAAAAAAAAGCTAGTCTGTTATTCCACTAGGAGGCAATAGGCCAATAAATACTGACAGAAAGTGCTAATGATGTAATTTTTTATGTGCAAGCTAAAACAAATTTGCCTCTGTAGCCATGTCTCTCGTCAAAAGAATTAATTTAGTAATTAATTCACTGCAATGGGGTGAAGGCTTCACAACTTTTACATTTTTTTCTATTTGTAAATAATTTTGCAAACCATGTTGATTTCTCCCCAGTTCAGCATTATGAGCCATTTTGTGCCTATTCATGACATTTAATCCCAGTTAAGTCAAATTCACTTAAAAGTTGTAACACTACAAAATGTGGAAACGTTAAAGGGGTGAATAATTACGCAACCCACTGTATAATCACTCTCCAATGAGATCATAACAGAAGTATCGTTGTCTTCCTCTTTCCCTGCTGCAGAGGGACCGTCTCAGTTGGATCTGGAAGGGGTTCCAGGGCTAGGGAGTCTAAGCAGCGACGAGGCCGCCATGGCAGTCATAATGAGCCTGCTGGAAACTGACGCCAACCTGGGAGAGGGTGTGAACTTTGATGAGATGCGCTGGTCTCTCTAACTTCACAACTCCAATGTCTTTCCTTGAGTTTATGATTTTTTTTTCCTTCTTTTTTTAAAGACCTTTTTTTTTTTCCTTGGATGGATGTTCATTTTTTTTTTTTTTTTTTTTAAACAAACCTTGGATCACTGGGCCCAAGATCATCCACATCATGTCTTCTAACAATGTTTAATTGGCTAGGGTTTTTTATTGCAGCGTGAGTCCCTCCCATGATGCCTCAGTGCAAGAGAAAGATAGACAGAGAGCAGTTAAAGACACCTGCAATATCTCTTGGGTCATACCATTTTCTTTTGTTCCCTTTGTATATCTTCCAGAAGAATGAACAGCAGAAGAGTCTGCATGTAAAGTAACTGTGTACCTTAAGCACAGTGACCAGAGTTTTATTGGTCTGCAGCTGTGAGGACAATAATCGGCTGTGTTTTCCTGTGCTGAGAGAAGCGTGAGAAGCTTAGCTTTTAATTAACTAAACTTGATGGTTTTTAGGAGGAAAATTTGAACAGTGAATATGTTACAGGATTCTTACATCCTTAAAGGAAGGAAGCCTGATAGTTATTTTTCTCTTTGCCAGAAGTGAACTTTTGAACCCAACGTCATGGAGGTGAAGAGGCAATCTCGTTCTGAGAGATCTGAATCTAACAGAAGCCCTGAAATGCAAGTTGTAAAAAAATATTGAAGTGCCATGTCATTATTTAGACATATCTCATTATTTCGACTTAATAATTCATTATTTTCAGTTATTTTAACATATTACCTCCTTATTTCGATGTTATGTTATTTCCGGTCCACTAATTTGACAAGCGGCATTCCATCAGTGCTGATATTTAGTATAACAGGACTGGTACATTTCATTTCTAAAGTTCCCTGTGGCTCAATCACAGTTGCTCTGATATTCAGTACAACACCACTCTTGCTCGTGCGATATTTCTTAATTTTTTTTCAACAGAATAAATAATAAGCCTTGTTTCAAGATATTGTTGTTATTTTGACTAAATGTCACATAAGTGTTCTTCTTTGTATTATTATTATTATTATTCTCTCATTATTAACTTTCAATTTCAAGGTGTTATTTTGACGTATCTCCTTATCTTGATGTCACACACACACACACACACCGCACAAACTATTAACAAGATTCGTTTATTGAATATTAACTTGTAATTCTTCTAGCTTGTGTTGTTAGTAAGCCAGACACAGCTTGCTTTACTTGATTAGTGGAGTTCAGTTGACACACGCACATCTAATAATTTGCTCATTTTTACGTGAATGCGTTCAGGTATGGTAAAGCAAACTCAACTAGTCAAATCGATCGCTTTGACCATTATGGAATTTCTATCAGAGTGGTAGGAGTTGAAATAATAAGATATGTTGTTTCAAGTTATTATATAAGTTGAAATAAAGTATTAAGTTAAAATAATGACATAGCATGCTAACGTTTATTTTTCCACAGCTCGTAGTTCAGGGCTTCTGAGGAAATGGCGTGTGGGGCTTGAACACTATTTTTGGTCTCAAAATGATTGCTTGCTTGTGTTTCATTTGACCTTGATTGAACCTTGATCCATATCTGCACAGTTCTCGGTGATGCTTTGCTCGCGTAAAAGCAAGCTGAGTGGATCTAAGCAGAGTGGAAGGGTGAGGCAGCCATATTACAACATGCTTTTTCAGGAAGTAGTCTCTGATAAGCTATATGTCACCATAAAGCATTGAAAAGATGAAGATATCCAGATGAATCCAGAACACTCAGGGAGCAACTGGCTGGGAAGTTAATTTTTTCACCCATCTTATACAATTTTTACATATTGGTCCTTTGACATATGTTTCCGCTGGCACACCAGGTTGGTGTATAGGTTTTCTTTATGATTCATGCATTTGCTAAATATTGCTTTTTGTTGCAAAAATCACTCACAGGTATCTTTTATTGCAGAGAAAACTTTTCGTAGGATGAAAGCACATTATAAACCTCAAGAGGCACAGCTTCTTCTCCGCCCTCTGAGCTTTCCAACATTGCTCCCTTTTGGACACTGAGCTTCTAGACACTTTAATGTGAATCTTATGCAGATTAAGCTATACCATACTCGCCATGATCAGCCATAACATTAAAACCACCTGCCTAATATTGTGTAGGTCCCTCCTGTGCCCAAAACAGCTCTGACCCGTTGAGGCATGGACTCCACGAGACCTCTGAAGGTGTGCTGTGGTATCTGGCACCAAGATGTTAGCAGCAGATCCATTAGGTCCTGTTAGTTGCGAGGTGGGGCCTCCATGGATCGGACTTGTGTGTCCAGCACATCCCACAGATGATCTGGGGAATTTGGAGACCAAGTAAACACCTTGAACTCTGTGTCATGTTCCTCAAACCAATCCTGAACAATTTTTGCAGTGCGGCAGGGTGCATTATCCTGCTGAACGAGGCCACTGCCATTAGGGAATACCGTTGCCATGAATGGGTGTACTTGGTCTGCAACAATGTTTAGGTAGGTGGTAGGTGTCAAATGCATGCCAGGACCCAAGGTTTCCCAGCAGAACATTGCCCAGAGCATCACACTGCCGGCTTGCTTTCTTCCCATAGTGCATCCTGGTGCCATCTCTTCCCCAGCTAAGCGAAGCACGCACACCCGGCCATCCACATGATGTAAAAAACGTCATTCATCAGACCAGACCTTCTTCCATTGCTCCATGGTCCAGTTCTGATGCTCATGTGCCCATTGTAGGCGCGTTTGGTGGTGTGCTACAATTTGTACTACAGTAGTTCTTCTGTGGGATCGGACCAGATGGCCTTCGCTCTCCACTCACATCAATAAGCCTTGAGCACCCATGACACTGTCGCTGGTTCACCGGTTGTCCTTTTTGATAGGTACTAATCTCTCCACACCAGGAACACCCCACAAGACCTGCCGTTTTGGAGATGCTCTGGCCCAGTTGTCTAGCCATCACAATTTGGCCCTTGTCACAGTTGCTCAGATCCTTACGCTTGCTCATTTTTCCTGCTTCCAACACATCAACTTTGAGAACTGACTGTTCACTTGCTGCCTAATGTATCCCACCCCTTGACAGGTGCCACTGTAACAAGATAATCCATGTTATTCACTTCCCCTGTCAGTGGGTTTAATGTTATGGCTGATCAGTGTATGTGAGAAGTTAATTATTTTAAATAGTCAATCTGGTTGTCTGTTAGGCCCGTCGAGTTTGGTTTGATAGAAAGAATTTAGAAAAATCTTCTTTTCAACTATTAATGGTGACGTATTTAAAAAAAAAAAAAACAGCTGTTCAGATAAGATATAAAAAAAAAATGTAAGCATCTTATGGCCTTATTTAAAGGCATTTGTTTGATTCTGTGTACTTACATACCAAAGTTGTCTAATCTGACAAGATAACACAGGTTCTAAATACACTAAAGCCATTTCCTGTAACTGTTTTATCAGTATTTGTTTCAAACAGATTGTACAAAATATCCTCATTCATACTGAAAATTACATACACCACCTAGACTAGCACTTGAAGGTCCTGTTCCATTTCTACTGTAAGGTTACATGGCCAATGTAGGTTCTCCTACTGCGTTGTCCCTTTTCCCCATGCCTGACTTTTTAACACATGGACTGATGAATATCAAGGAACAACTTTCCTTGAAACTTGTGATCTTTAGAGGAATATGGAGGCTTGCTGTGGTTTGATCAGTTGGGGCCTTAAGCACAGAACAGCTGTTCTCTCGACCCACACGAACAAGCAGTGAGCTGTGACAGATGTGCCATACATGAACGGCAAAAAATTTGTCTTTGAGTTGCTGTTTTTTTTGTTTTGTTTTTTTTCCCTTAGTATCTATGTACTGTATGCATTCACCCCCTAGCATAGGGTCACTGTCTTTCGGTGTTAATATGTGCTATATGCACTGGCACTAAGCAAAAAATGAGTACTGTACTTAGTTTAGAACCACAGCCATTACACCTTCTACTACTTCAGTCCTAGTTTCAGTTGTATTGAAATAGCCTGCATAGAAATATGGTAGATATATGTTGTTGATCTTCTAGTGATATTCATGCATGCTGGCTTTTTTTGTGTCACTGGTCATTTTGCTTGAGGTTTTTTTTTTTTTTGTACTGCATTTTTGTTAGTATTGGATAAAGGTCATGTTTCGCCTTATGTCATGGACTCAAAAGTTTGTCATTCTGGTATTTTTCCTTTGTTAATGTCTTGGAGAGCGGTGATTAGTTCACCAAAGACTGTTTTGCTGGGGACACTCGTAGTTCCTCCAGTTCCTCCTTCCATGAACTGCTTGCGAGGGGAATGTGGTTGGACATGGGTTATGCATCACTCTGTACAAGCCTCTGAAAAAGAAAAGAAGAGGCTGTTAAAAAGAAGAGGATTTTATCAAGACCACATTCAAAACATTATCTTCATCTTCCTGTGTGTTATAAGACACTTGAGTGTTTGATGCCATGGCTGCTGCTGTGAACAGGCCTGGTTCATGACAGAGAAGCTGTCTCTATCTAGGCTATCCTGTACAAAATGACTCTTAAATAAATAAATATTAGTTTAATTTACATTTGAATCATCAATTGTGTTTTCCCACATAACTGCATGCCAGCCCATTGCAAGGCACCATGCGTACACACGTTAACACAACTATTTACACCTGGTTCAGTAGGTGCATAGTCAGTCCATATACCAGCGTGAACCCCAGAAAAAAACCCAGAACCCAGAGGAAATCTGCACTGTCATGAGAACATGTGATACTCCACCTGGACAGTAACCTGTGTTACACTAACTACTGCACCACTGTGCACTGAAATGCATGTTTCTTTTTTTAAAATGTGCATCATTACATTTTTAGGTGAAAACGTTTCTGGAAAGTCTGTTCACACACAAGTTTTCTAACCTGGTGTGGAATAAGAGGTTGACCATTTTGTGTTTTACAGCGTTCATTCATCCTTAGTAACTGTCTGGTCAGGATCACAGTGGTTTAAATTAGGCTATTAGTTGGTTTATGTTTTGAGAAGTAGAACCATCTAAATTCATTAGAATATGTTGCAGATGTTTTCAGGAAACAGAAATTACTGCAAAAAAATAGATCTAGATCAGGAGAACATCATAGTGTACATATGATGTATCACCAGGATAGTAGGTACATTTTAGTATTTACTCCTTAATATTTATTCATTAATCTTGATGTAGTTGTGGAAGGGTGTTAAGTGTCACTACTATAACAACCCCCCACCCCAGTTACAGTTTACAAGTATAACTCCTCTCAAGGTAATTACATTTGAGGCCCCCCAATGTGTTTGTGCCCCCTGCTAAGAGATTAGGTTTGCCTAATTTCATGGCCGCAGGAGGGCATCTGTAAGAGTGATTAAGCTTGAGAGAGGTCAGCTAGGCTTTGGTATATAAACGTGTGCGCCTGAGGTAGCTGATAGTAGAACATAATTGAGGATGGGACAGGCTGCGACTTTACCCTGCAGAAGCGGAGGCACCTACGTCACAGAACTTTATGAATGGTTTAGGTAAGGCTGAGGTTTTATTCACAAATTATTTTACGTTTGCATAAATGTGTGCTTAAGCATACATAATGTGTTTTTGTTGTACTTGTATAAGAAAAAATACAGGGTCAGGTTTTGAAGCTACTCTCTTGCACACAGTTGTCTGGTAATATTTCATAAGGAGTCTTAACTTGACTCCATTAACCAAGTAAAGAAACTATTGACTGAAATTTCAGGATGCTAAAACTGTGACATTTGGAATTAAGTTTGAGATGAGCAAAAAGTAAACTACAGCCATGAATGGGCAGCCCCATATTGTTTTTGTCTAACAGGAAGTTCTTAAACGAGTGTCCGAGTGGCCTGATCACTTTGCATGAGTTCAGACGTCACTTCTCTGATGGAACTGTGGGACTGGAGTCTGCAGAATACGCTGAGCAGATCTTCCGTACACTAGACAGCAACGGGGTATGACGAATCACACATACGCATACTGACTTGGACCTGAGGAAGTGTTTTATATAGAAAATATACCTAGAAGTATTTGCCTTAACTGTGTAGTTGGAAGGAACACATTTTTATCATTGCAGCTGTGTTGAAATTCACTCAATTCAGTAATATGATGAACTGACAAAAATGACTGTCTGATTTTTTTTAAAGAAATTAATAAAGCACAACAGTCCGTGCTATTATAGGAAAATAATCAAAAATGGGGTGATATGATGTGGCCTGAAGCGAAGGATAGTTACTGGTACTATATTGAAATGTATTATTTTCCTGTAACATATATAGCATGTACCAAATGTTTAATTCATCTTATACTGCAGGAATTTGCCAACATCCCATAGTATTTTATTAGTTATAGTTACATTTAATGATGTACATCTGAGAGGCAAGTTAGTTCCTGTTTTCACTTACGTTATAGCAGCTCTAAACAGTTTCTCTTTTCCCACCAGTCTCTCTTTTTCTCTCTCTTGAGCCTAATAAAAAAAAATTCTTATTTTTTTTTTAAATAGTTTATTGTTAGCCTTAGTTTATGTGTAGTGTCCACCATACAAGTCCCTGTGAATGAGCTTGAACTGTAGAAATGGTGACATGAGATTTCTGCCCATTCAGTTATAAGAACATTAGTGAGGTGAGGCACGGATATCGACCGAGGAGGCCTGGGGCGCAGTCGGCATTTCAGTTCATCCCAAAGGTGTTCACTGGGGTTGAGGTCCCCACTTGGCAAACCATGTCTTCATGGACATCGCTTTGTGCACAGGGGCATTGTCATGCTGGAGCAGGTTTGGGCCTCTTAGTTCCAGTGATGGGAAAGTGTAACGCTACAGCATACAAAGACATTCTAGACAATTCTTTGCTTCCATCTTTGTGGCAACTGTTTGGGGAAGACGCACATATAGGTGTGATGGTCAGGTGTCCACAAACTTTTGGCCATATGGTGTATTTTTAAAAATCACATTAATATAGACCTGTGATTTGAATTACAGCTGGCACTGTTGTCAATGCTGCTGTTATAGAAATTTAAACACCTTTTGGCCATTCAGTATTGTCTTTTTTTTTTTCGCGCTTGCGTTCAGGTTGCAGCATGTGTATGTTTTAGATGAGTGCTTTTGGAGGAAAGGGTGTGAATTGTGCGTTTCAAAATTGATAGCTTCTGCCAAATCTATCACCACTATCTACATTGTTAATAACTCTGTAAACAACGCAAGTTTTTCTACTGTACACAAAGATACAAGTTAATGTGTCTAAAAGGATGGATTCGTTGACTTCCGAGAATATGTGATGGCCATTAGCATGCTGTTAGAAGGCTCATCAGTGGAGAAGCTTCGCTGGTCATTTAAACTTTATGACAAGGACAAGGATGGAGCCATAACACGAGCAGAGATGCTTGACATCATGCAGGTGGGTTCCTTATATGGTATTGTGCGTTTACAATACAGAGATTGACCTTACTAAATTAAAAATAGGATCGATCTGTTTTTGCTTTGATTATAGTGCTTAGATAAGTGATGAATAATTAAACCTGACCTAGTTCTGCCGTAGCATGAAGATTTCTGCATGATTTCATGATGTGACAGGGATTTGTGTAAAGGAGGTCAGCATTACTGCTCTACTCTGTTAGAGGGCGATAGAGACTTTGTGAGCGTGTCTTGATTGTTGGCAGGCTGTGTATAAGATGAGTGTTGCAGCCTCTCTGTCCAAACCTAATCCACTGACTGCTGAGGAATGCACCAACAGGATATTCATACAACTAGACAAAGACAACGATGGTAAGGTGGTATGGAGTACATTGCTTCCTTAAAGGAAGAAATCCATCCCGAACGTCTTGCATGTTAATCTTTACAGTTAACGTGATCTTCACTAGCGTCCAAGATTTATTTTGTAATGAAATTTTAGTTTAACCATCTTTCATTGACATGTTGCTCTATTTTCAGTTCGATTCATGGTTTCCTTACCAACAGTGTCATTCTCCAGGGTGATTTAGCCCTTGCTTCATTTTACCTAAGGAGAGCGATGCAGCAGCACTTTAGTGTTTTAGTCTGTCCAGCTCTCTCACGTAATCTCTGTAATCTATACACTCTGTCTCAAAAGATAATGTTCCAAAGATTCAACCTGAATCTCTGCCATAACTCAGCGCAACTGTGTCATATATCTGCGTTGCATTCTGGAACGTTGAGTGCAATGTTTGTCATCTCCACTACTTCTGTGTTGGATTTCTCATGAATATGACATAGACTGTCACTGGTAAATGGTGAGTGAGAAAAGAAGCTCTTGTTCTTTTATTTTTAGGAGCCAACAGCAAAAGCTGATTGTTATGCCTTATTTTTGAGATTATTAAACAACACTGAAACCGCTAACCTCTCATCGGAATAACAAAAGCACAGCATCAACCAAAAAAACTTGCACCAGAATCTCTAAGCACATCAGAAATATTTATATATCAGTGTATTCAGTGTGTTTCAGGGTGGAGTTTTCCTTTAAGGAATAGTACTGTATTCTAGAGCTATTTCCCTGGACTTCATTTTAACCCATTTGGTTGCATGACTGACATTAGGGCACTTTTGTGAATAAAATCGTTATCATACTCTTAGTCTTAATGTCTGTTGTCTCATCTATTGTTAGTGTATGACATAACAGGAACAATTTTCCTTTTTACAGCCATCATCAGTCAGGAGGAGTTCATTGAGGGGGCACTGGATGATGAGTGGATAAGAGAGATGTTGGCATGTGACCCCAACACTGTGAAGGTAGAGCGACCCCTTAAGGGTTCCTCTGGATCTAAAGCTTTGGGTTCATCTGAGCCTACAGAATGAAGGATGTCCAATCTGCTGGAGCAGTAGAATAGTATTTCTGGCAGTCCCCCTACACCACACATCTAAAGGGTTCCTGCTCTAACACACCCAAACCCTTGATATTTAACTTTTTAGATTAATAAACACTAAAATTTGAAGGCATGGTGATGAAAGACCATGTTTTGGAAACACTACACCAAAGGCAGTTTTCTGCTGGGTGTATAATGTGCAATTGACAAAATAAAAGTATTGCATTGATAATGTGTCTGACCCAATCACAGCACTCATGAGACTGTATTGTTTGCTACGCACCGTGACGCTAAAGCATTTTAGGATGACTATTATGTCATATTTGATATTAGACGCTGTAGAGACATCAGGACATTTCAGCTTTAAATATGCGCATTGTGAATAAACATCAAGAATTCCTCTCTGCGTTTTTCTTGTTGCATGCATGTCAGTGCAAACATAAAAAATGACAAAATATCTTTAAAGTGATCAATTCATGCAGCCATTTAAAATCACTACATGACATCTCTATCTCTCACAAGTTACAGACTAACACAAAAATCTGTCTAATACTGCTTAAACTTAGCAAAATTTCTGACTACTCTTCCCAGGAGTGAAGGGCTGATCATTCGTTTTGAGCGACTCACTTAAATGAATCAGGAGAGTCAGTTTGCAATCCAAGTACAAATCCTTTTTTTCCTGTAATAATATTTTCTGCTTCAAAGTAAACATATTGTTTAGGTTATGAATCTAAACATTTGACTCCTATTATGTGATCTAGTATAGGTTTCTTAGGTGATAAACACATCACTTAAGTTGCTCCTTATCTGGTTTCTCTTACAGCTGCTGCAAAGTTTCAGCAACTACATTTATCTCATTCTTCCCTATTATTGACAAGTCATGTCTTCTTTAGATGTTCTCATTCGTCTATCTTGCTTCTGAAGCCTAAACGCCTAGTTTAGTATCACACTCCCTCACTTTCAGTAAGTGCTTTATGCTTTTGAGGGTTGTGTGGTTCCCGGAGCCTATTCCGGGAACAACGGCTGCAAGGCGAGAATACACCCTGGATGGTACACCAGCTCATCACAAAGCACACACACATTCATACCTGGGGCAATTTAGGGTTAGGCATGTTTTTGGGAGAGGGAAGGAAACCCAGGTGGACATGGGAAGAGTATGAGAAACTCCACACATGCAGTAACCTGAGCTCCGGATTGAACCAGGAACCCTGGAGCTGTGAGGCAGGAAATAAATCATGATCTGGAAAACATGATCACAGGACAAAGATCACAAGATCACGGGACAAACTGTGGTGAACTTGAGGTTAGGGTAAAGGGGAAAAAAAAAAAAGTAATGTTAGGCCTCTCTAGACTTCTGTATTAATGCGAGCATTATTTAAGTTTATATTTATGGCAGACGCCCTTATCCAGAGCGACTTACATTTATCTCATTTATACAAGTGAGCAGTTGAGGGTTAAGGGCCTTGCTCAAGGGCCCAGCAGTGATAGCTTGGTGGTGCTGGGGCTCGAACTCATGACCTTCTGGTTAGTAGCCCAACGTCCTAACCACTGAGCTACCACTGCCAGTTTAAACTTGAGCCTCTTCTTTCATGTCTTTCTTCACTCTGGTGTCAGACAGTGTGACTGGGTTTTGCAGGGGTAAACTGAATTGTAAATGTAGGCAGTAAAGCTATAAACATGATGCTGTGCCTTAGACCAGCTGTATGAAGCCATGAACAGTGATCACTTGAGTAGTGCTGAATCGAATCTCGCGTCCGGCTTCAGTTCAAAAGAATCGATTCACTGAAGTGAATCACTTTTCCTCGCTCTGGGGCGGGATGAGCCCTTGGCGTGACGTCACCGCCTTCCAGATTCATTGTCGCCATGGCGCAGGCGCAGGCGGAGGGGCAGCGCGGAGTTGAGGGAGAGCAAAGCTGGTGAAATTCAATTTTTACAGCAAGGACGACGGAGAAAGTTCCAGTCTAACAGGATAATTTCGTTTTAGGTGGTTTAAAGTCCAGTCCGGCTTTTGGTAAGTGATTGGGAGTCTTCCCTGAGGGCTGTGAACACATTCCTACTTTGTGAACTTGTTGATTCCAGGCTCCATGTAAACTGCGACTGATCGGATGTGGCACAGTCTGTTTGCCTAAGTTTGGCTTGGATGATAGAATTGCTTATTCCTATAAAACTATAATGAGTTAGATGAAGTGTTAGGTATGATCAACACACTCTGCTTGGCTCTGAGTAATTTCCGTAGCCCGAGGGGACTGATTACAAAACCATGTTTCTGCTTTGTAAATACTTCTCACACAAATCATGTGTTATTCTCATGACCGTCTTCTAACTCGGTGTTCCCTCTGCAGAGGTGAAATGATGTTTATGAAGCTGTATTAATGTAGGCACTGGGCTTTTGTTGGCTGAGCTGGGCTGTGATTCACGCCTTCCACGTAATCAGAGGAACAAGAGCAGCTTTCTGCTGCTTTTCCATCATTTACAGAGGAAAAAGGGTGTAAAGAGAGGAAAACAGCTGTGCACAGGGGTGAACACCACTACTGCTGGACTCTGGGCAACTTTCATATTTATTTAGATATTTATTTCTGTGCATTAAAAAAAAAAATATATATATATATATATATATATGTGTGTGTGTGTGTGTGTGTGTGTGTGTGTGTGTGTGTATATTTTATACTTTTTTCTTACAAAGACTCTGCAAATCTTTCAGTACAGATTTATTTCATGAATATAATCCAGCTATTCTAATTATAATATTAGATGAATTATTTTAATCTGCACAGTTTTTTTTTTTGTTTTTTTTTTTTTGGCTATAAGTTAAAAAAATTAACCTGAACTTTCCACAAACAGAACACGCTGGACCCAAGCCATTATTTATAGACCATTTTTTTTAGTTACTGAGGTTTGGATGAATTAAATTCAGTTCAAACAGATTAACAACTGTAAGAACCCAAGAATCCGATAATAAATATAACACCTTTGATCGATAATGGTGGTCTCCATCACTGTAACAAAATACATTTGCTGAAAAAAAATAAATCATGGACCTGACTTCGAGAGCCACTGTTTTGGACACTTTTAGAAATGACAACACTCCTGCAAACTCGAGTCTAAACACTAGTGCTAGTGTTCGCTTTGTAATCATACAGCCACCTCTGTCACAGAAAACATCTGTACATGTATTCACTTTGCATTTCATTAGTTGATGCAGTTGTGCGTTCTCTCTGTGATGGTGGTCTTGCTCCATGGTTGTGTTTCTGCTAGTGAGATTTATTTTTAATTTTACGCTGTGCTATAGATAGAGAAGCAGTCCATCTTCCTGCAGTTGCAGTTGTGAGAGGCTGCAATAAGTCATATTCGTCTGTCACTCTGGCTGGAAATAGGATAGGATACTTATTTATTGCTTTTTAAATAACAGCACTCTATTGAATAATAGTAATTGCTATTGCAATATCATAGACAATCTTAAGAGGCATAGTTTGCATAGTTATGAGTGCAGTTATTCCAAAATTGTTCCACTTTTGTGTACTTAAGCAGTATGAACCTTTAAATCCTTTAAATATAGTATAGTGGTGGAAGCAACGTTGCCTAAATACTGCTGTTTCCTACTTTTGATAGATCAAACAGTTATGCATGGAGTAAAACGTCCTTGCTTTGCTTTTGATATTTGGCTTACTTGGAGAGTCCTGTCACAGGAAGCCAGTGCCCGTGCTAGAAACCGGAAATCACAACAGCTTATGTTTCACTCCATAAAGTGTGGCGCCAGTTCCAAACCAAAATAACACCATGAGTTATAATTAAAAACTACACATGTGAGCGCAGATCACATGACACATTTTGGAGCATGTTGATAAAGATTCCTCCATGCTCGTTTTCTGAAATGTAGTGGTACAGACAGATTTTATTATTTTTTTTACTAACGCAGGTGTTCTGATATGATCTTTACCGTGGTATGAAATAGCTTGTATTTGGGGCTGTTTTGAGATTTGACGCATTTCTCTTGCCTCAGTGCCACATTTCTACTCTGACCTGCATGACTTCCAACAGCCTTGCAACAACATTTGAAAATGAAAACATGAAAACACGGAATTTGCCTGCCATTAAATACTTATTTTTGTGTAGAGATGGTTGGTGCTTTTCACTTTTCTTTTTTACGGTCACTGAGTCTGATGGGTTCAGAGGAGATCTGTAGTTAGTGCTGCATGCACATAATAATACAGCATAGTGTAGCCTAGAGACACTTGGCTTGATGGAGCTCCGAAACCATTAGGACAGATTTTTTTTTTTTTTTAAGGAAAGATATTTTTTCAAAAGCACATTTTGGAGAAGGAGAGGAAAATGCAAGGAACATTTGCATTCCAAACAATGACAGCGTCCTGTTGTTATCATGCTGCACGTTGAAGTCATGATACGACTTGCAATATATTAAAGCAAACCTTGTCGTGACACAATGTGTCGTGGTTGAAAGGAAACTCCACCCCTGAAAAACATGACATATGTTTAAGTTGAGACTTTTGAGAAGTGTTTAATGACTCTGGTGCTAGTTTGTTGGTTGGAACTGTATTTTTGTTATTCCTATGAGAAGTTATTAGTTGTGTGCTTCTCAAACATGAGGGATAATGGACAGGTCTTGCTGAAAAATGCAACATAGAATGTAGTTCCAGAATGCAATGCAGCAATAAGCTGCAGTTACGCTGAGTTCCGGCAGAGACTCGGCTCGAATAGGTGACGGGGGTGATGGTGTTGCTGGAGGAATCCACATGAAAATCTGCTTTGGAACGTGGTCAGTTTTGGCAGATTGTACAGAAGAGGAGGTGAGAAAGCTGGACCAAAATGCTGCTGCATCACTCTTTAGGTATGAAAGAGATGAACGAAGGGCTAATTCCTACTGGCCCCACTATCAGCAGGTAGTCGCCTGGCATTGTGGGTAACGTAGTAAACAGTTAACCAAAGTGAAAACAGATTAACATGTGGGCAATAGAAGTTTTAACAAAATCTTGGATGTCATTGAAGAATACCTGATAGAAGGATACCTTTGAAAGATCATTGAAGAATAGCTGATACGTATAGAGATTAATATGCAGGTTGTTCAGGGTGAATTTTTCCTTTAAAGATCACATTAATCTGACTCATTTTTGATCACCCCAATGCCCACAGGTTGCTCACAGAACACACAAAAACACTGGTTTGTAGAGTGCTCATTTGCATACAGACTGGTATTGTATAAACACAGATGATGTATTGTGACTTTTTCTCTGGTGTTTGTATTGGAAACAAGTATGGAGAAAAACGTCATCGTTTCTTAAAGACATTATAAATTGATTCTCTCTGGTGCTCCCGAAACAAAAGAAAAATGAACAAAAGTACATATATGAATGCTTTCTGATTAGCAGGCAGCTCTTTTTCCTGACAGTGCATCTATATTTTAGTGAACTTCATCGTTTTCTGATGTTTGGCTCGCTTTTTGATGTGAAATTCAAGTGACCACACGGAGCTGGAATGCACAGTATCCCCGCACGCTGTGATTCAAGAATCTGAGCGAGTACTATGCAGTGCCATGTGAAAGTGACGGCCAACACAAAGAACTTTGTTATTGTCATTGTGTTATCGCCGTCCATGCCTTGGACTCGTTGTGTTCCTGCCACAAGAGGAAATTCCAGCGACGCAAGAATCTGCAATGCAAAGTGATTGTACCAGCCTGACAGTGTGTATGTGAAGCAGTAAACCCGTAAAGAGTCCCTCTGAGCAGTGAAGACGGAGAACAGTGAACGTTTTTGGACAGACAGGAACCCAGCTTGCTTGGCACAAAGGAATGCACGCAATGTTTGCATGTTAAAATGCGTAGTTGTGTATTATGCTTGTAGGGTTGTTGAAAGATGCCACAGTTGTGAAGTTGGAGAAACATTCTTGTTTCTTCATATACTAAAGAGTTCATCTGAAGTGTTTTCGTTTGTTATTCAATTTTTCGTTTTTTTTTTTTAATGTTAATGCATTTGTATTTTTTCTGCACTGTGCAACCAACGGATGCAGTGCTCATTTTTCTCCTCCACATCCTCACTCCTTGACCTCGTAGACAGCAGTTCAGTAGCTATTATAGTTTTTCAGTGAGAACCTAGTAATCTCTAACAACAGGTTTGACCTGGCCTTGAAGTTTTCACGGCCGCTGAGCGCTGCGTTTTCTAGAGCAGCTAAGACAACACAAACACCATCTTCTAGCTTGATTGCCTTTTCATATGAGCATACAATAAGACTTGATTTCCGGTTTGATATAATTTAATCGACATGATAAGAGTTTTGAGTGTAACACTGACTAAAGCAGTGCATCGCTGCAATCTAATTCATTTCATCTGTTATGAAATGGCGGAAGGGATTCATTAAATTCTTGTCACCACACTGCAGTTACTTACACCAAGCGATGTTGAATTCTTGATTCTGATTGGTCAGAGAGTGTTGAATTTTCAGTAACAGAAGCTCTGACAGTAGTTCTAGCTGGAAGGCAGTTCGCAAGTTTATATTAATATTTATATTAATGCATTCCTTCTAATACGTTATTGTTTCTATAGTAATAGCTTCTTCACAGGGATTTATATGGCGAACACTCCATGTAATGGAAGATTAATAATAAATTGATTAAAAAACATTTTGTTATTTAGCAAAGACAAATGTATAGCTGTTGATATGGTGAAGCTTTCTCTAAGATTTTTGGAAGGAGTCTCCAGTGTGAGCGCTTTGTAACGGTCAGCAAGTTTTTCACCACAGGAAAGTCTAAGGACAAGGACAGTTTTTAACAAACTGATTTTTTTTTTTTTTATCTTATTAACTTCAAGAGAACATGAGGGAATGACTTTCTATATCTGCTGTAATGTAAGTGATAACTTGTTTCATGGATGTTCCCGCACATTAAATGTAACTACAGATGGGTAAAGCTTTGTCGAACGTGATGATAAACAAAGGATTAAGCTGTTGCCTTAGTGAAAGTTTATGAAGTCGCTGAGAAAATTAGTTTAGAAAACTGACTTCCGGTCTGGAATGCTTGTTTGTGTTTTGATGTGCCTCCTGTCAGTCCAGATCCTGGGGGCGGACCTTTGTGAACATGGCGGTGATGGGGAGTGACGTCAAGGAGTTAAAAAATATATATAAACCCACCTAACCATTAGAGACCTCATCTTGAAAAAAAAAAAGTTGCTAATCTTACCTAATGCACCTTTGAATAAAAAAAAAAAAAATGCAATCTTTGCCAAACTGCTGTGGTATAAGAGGAATAAAACACTTGTTATAGGGAAAATAATCAGCTTTGGCCTGGTAACGTTAACTCCACTTTGTGTCATGATCTATTCCTTACATAATTATTGCTTGCATTTATTATATGCTTCTAAGCAAATTACTGTGAATATGTTTACAGTATAGCTTCAATTTTGTCTCCATGACTACATTAAATCTTTGGGGTAAAGGACATTTGTCTTTTCATAAGCTGAGAGTTTCTCATCATCTTGAGTTTATTACACAAAAAGAAGTGAATACATAACTCAGTTAAAAGATTCCATTGGGTTGCATGCTGGACAGAAGGCCTAAAAATCTCCACATCCAGTGAGAGAGTGCATGAACCTCACCTCAACACCTCACCGAACGTGATTTATGATTTCATTCTTATTCAAGACTTTATTTCAAGGTAAATACTAATACTCAGAGTTTCTTGATTTTCAACTTGCAGTAGCCAGATGAATGGGGCTGTAAGGTGTGTGTATTTTTTCTTCAGTAATAAAGTACAGTAAAGGGACTTTGGGTCATCATTGTTGTGTTTTCTAGTTGGTACAGATGAGTATGAGTTTTAGAATAAAGTAATGAGTGTACTTTTTTTTAACTGTTTTTTTTCCAGAAAGTAATAAGTAAAGTAATACCAGTACATTTTCAGAGAATCTATTTGTAATGGATTGCTTCTACTACTCTTCCCATTAATACAGGACAGACTTTATTTTAACATTTGCATGCAAAACGTTTGCTTGGTAATAACATTTAGCTGTGTACATACCTTTTTGCCTGAGTGATGCAGTTTGTAATGTTCTAAATATATATTCTGCACCAATGACTCCGTTCCAAAAATGGTGAAAGGCTTTATATCTTGAGGCTTGTACCATTTTATTTGTGGTCCAGACAGACGTCTGGACGTCCCCTTTTTGTTTGACAAAACCAATTTAGAACTTGCTGTGGGGTTTTTCATTTATCTTATATGAAGATGTTTTCGAGTTTGATATAAACAATGATTTCTGTTGAACCCACTAGGCCAGATAAGCTACCAGGCCTCACAGAATTTTGTCTCCGCTTTAATTTGTTTTCTCCCTTTTTTTTTCCTTTTCAAGAACGACTGTAAAATACTAGTTTACTCAAAACAGCGTTTCCTGTGTAATTTTGAGATTGCCAGAGGTGCATAAAGACTGCACTCTGAGCCGTTTCAGTGCTCTGTCCTACAGAATTCCCTCAGTCTCAAAAAGCACTGATCTGTCTGAGTATTTTGAGCCGCTGGAATGAGCGTTTAAACAAAACTAGTAGGCTAAAGTGGGGGGTTGGGTTACGCGTTCTCTAACGTGGATCTGTTTACGTTTGATGTGGCGCATGTTTGTGGGTGGTTTCTATGAAACATCAAGAGTGAAAACCACTGGCTGAATGCTGGGTGTCACCAGTGTGTTGGAGTGTGTTGGACCAGCTGTTTAAATAAAACCTACCATTCTACTGGATGGCTGAATAGTTTGTCCTAACCTGCAAACTCACAAGTTATCCTTTGAGGATAACTCTTTGTAACAGTTAAAGCGATAGGATGTAACTTGTTTGCCGGAATGCTTACTACATCCTAAACAGTGTCAGAATGTGGTTGCTCAAGTATTCACAACTCATTATGGTCATTCGACATTGTTATTGTCAGCGAATTTGTTACGTTACGTATCGGAAAATCACAGCGCACAGAGCAAGTAGTAGCAAGATGGCCGGTGGACATTAGCTAGCAGGCTAAAAGCACACACACACACACACCTGAGGTCTGTTTTTCAAAGCCTAAAATGCTCTCCAATTTTATGCTGACTCCAGGCCAACTGTTAGGAGCATGAAGGTTGGTGGTTAGCATCCACTGCCCAGTTTCTGCCTCTACTTCCTTCCTGTTGGCTATAAAATGAAACGGAATGCTTGGAAGTTTTGGGAAAAGCAGAATCTCAACCCTGCATTTTAACTTGTAATCACACATTATGCTTTTTTTTTTTTCCTCTAAAGCAGTACTCAGTTGAACCCAGAAAGCAGTGAAAGGTGGTGGAGTGTAGAGTGCCCTCCAGAATTTCTGGCACTCTTATTTTAAAAAAAGAGGATTGTATAAAATAAACATTACACACAATAATTTATATTTTTCCACTAAAACATTCGACCAAAAAAAAAAAAAAAATCTCATTAGAACGATGTTTTTAAATAGTATTTTCTCTCAAATTTGTACTAAAATTAGTCACAACACTAAGTTGTTTTGTAAATGAATACAAACAAGTTCTCATACTTGAAAAATTCATTTGCCCTCCGTGCCCAGGAACTCCAACTGTTACTCTTTTAAACACATCCTGTTTCCCTGGGGTAAAAATATGTGGTTGCACACATGTAAAATCGCTTTGTTATCCATTACCATGGGAAAAACAAAGAACTTTAAACACAAAAGAGACAGATGGTTGCTGACCTGCACAAATCAGTTCATGGATATAAAAGAACCTGAGCAGTTAATAATACCGTTAAGCACAATTAGGACCACAAGAAAAAGCTGACACCTGTCTAAAACAGTTGGAAATTTACCAGAAATTTCCATGACCCATGAGCAACAGTTTTAAAATGAACTGTCACATGCCATTCTGACATCAACACACAATAAAGAAACACGGAGAGCATCTCACAAAATGCCGCACCTGAACTTTTCCAAGCATCATTAGACCTACGATTTGCATAATGTGTTGTTGTCAGATGAGACCGAAGTCTAACTTTTTGCTCAGGCCTTCAGCATTTTGGCAACAAAAGGGAACTGAATACAAGTATAAGTATCTGATACCCCACTTTAAACTATGGTAATGGATTATTGATGATTTTGGGGCTGTTTTGGGGCTAATGGTTTCAGGATTCTTGTGAATTCTGCTACCAGGATATTTGGGGCCAAAACTCGGTTGCCTCTGGCTGGAGGTTTCAACAAGATGATGAGCCAAACATACTACATGAAAATCAGTATTTTTGCATTGACCACCTCAGTGTCCAGATTTGATATAGCTTGGCCTAATGGTTAGAGAGTCGGACTTGTAACCCGAAGGTCGTGGGTTCGAGTCTCGGGTCCAGCAGGGATTGTAGGTGGGGGGAGTGAATGACCAGCGCTCTCTG
>CM075008.1:10423345-10433846 GCA_037576675.1 Pangasius sanitwongsei | reverse complement strand
TGTGCACTTGGATGGGTTAAATGCAGAGCACAAATTCCGAGTATGGGTCACCATCCTTGGCCACAAGTCACTTCACTTCACTTAAAATGTTCTGCATGGAGGAGTGGACCAAGACTTCACGAAATATAAACTGTAAGGATTCAATTCCGATAATTTCATTTTCAGAGTTTTGTAGAAGAAATTGCACTACTTAAAACAACCTGTCATTAAAAAGGAAAAAAAAAAAAAGTTAAAATAATAATATAAAAAAAATTCCTTTACAAGCTCAAGATCACTTATTAAATGTTTTATTCATTTTGCTGATTTTCATAAAGGATGCCAATAATACAGGAAGGCGCGGTGTGTGTACAGAAACCATTTTTACTTGGTTTGGTCTAAAGATTTAATCTGAGAGAATGGTACTGCTGTGTTCTTGGGCTGTGTGCCAAAAGAACCTCACAGACTGCACCCAGTAGTCTCTCAACAGAGTGCCCTGTGTCCCAGCGTAGCAGCCTGAACACTGTGCCAATAATTGAGGTAAATGACCTAATTATTCTTTACAATCACTGGCCAATGGTCATATCCTGACTCCGTAACCTAGGGAACAGTTGAGCAGTGAAGAATCATCCCACTTTTCCCTCTCCAAAGACTGACTGTGTTCATGGGCAGTAGAGCAGTCTCTCAGTAAGCCCGAGCTCACAGCCTGTGTGGGCCGCTATAAACATTTTATTGAGGGAAGTTAGGTTTGATCACTGTTTGAGAAGATAATGCTAACCTCATGAGACCCAGCCATTCATTTTTGTCAACTTTGGAGGATCGCAAATGCCACTCTTTTGTGTTCCATCATGCCTTAAAGAGGAATTTTTTAGCTCTACTATGATATCATATATGTTGCATTGAGACGTGAGGCAATTTTTATTTTTATTTATTTATTTATTTATTTTTTGTTTGCACAAAACAGGCATCCATTCCAACAGGACATTTTACAGAAAGAAAAAGAAATTAATTTTTTATCGTCAAAACAGTTTTGTCATCTAATATCCCATTTAATGAGTAAGATATATAGGCTCACTCAGACGTGAAAATTTTGGGAACAATTTCATCGACATTTACAAATTGGATTTGCTGACCCTTTTATTTATTTGTTTATTTATTTAAAAGTAAACTTGATAAACCTAAATTTGTAGGAGAGAGAGACAGAGCTCCCAGGAGGAGAGAATTTGCTGAGGGAGCTTGTGGAGGATCCAAATGTAGTCTCTCTGGTAATCTTGTAAGGCCAGATGTGAGCTCTAACGAGAATACACGTCTGGAGACTGAAAAGGTGCAAACAGCGCTACACCCACAGGCTTTCCCTATTAAAACCAGCCCCGATTTCCTGTAGCTCATGCACTTTTAACGGCTGGAGGACTAACGCATCAGTGCGGTTAATTCCTCAGAATGGATGCTTAACTGATCTGTTTTTACCTTGCTAAAGGTACTGTTTGTTTTCACTGCAGATGTTCTGCTTGGTTTGAAGCACTACAAGAGAGAAGCTCGTCCTGAGAGCATGTCTCACACAACTTCATCAGGCGTTATTAGAACTACAGTAGGAAACGTGTGTTGCGTTCAAATGAGACCAAAATGAAACCTGTAGATTATGTTCACCAAACATGCAGATGGTGAACATAATCTACAGGTTTCTTTTTGGTCTCATTTGAACGCAACACACGATTCCTATTGTAGATACTTTTCAGCCCAAAACCTGGATACCTTTGCCTGACTCGGCCATAGATAGAGCTTTCAACCAGATGATGAGCTTCACATACTTATAAATGAATGTTTGTTTTCACCAATGTTTAATGCCAAACCTCTAATTTAAACATTACATCAGCCAAAATAAATATTTTGAACAATTTATAATCAATCTGCATGAGCTTCTGGTGTTGTTAAACACATTGGTAGTGCAGAAAAGTAGGGCTGCACGATATTGAAGAAAAACGCGATATGCGATAACTTGTTAAATAATGCGATATGCAGTACTATAATGCTATAAGTGTGTAAAATCAATTTAAATTATATATATATTTATATATTTAAAAACTGAAGATGACATAACCACCATAAATGTTTCATGTTCTTTTGAAGAAAAGAAAGCAATCTCTGCTGTCTGCATTGCCCCCAAAACTTTGAATTTTTCGTAACTTCTTGAAATATTAAAATCATTCCGTTATCGCAAGCCCTTACGATATGCATATCGCCATATTTACATTTGCGATATTTCGATAATTTCGATATATTGTGCAGCCCTACAGAAAAGCTATATGAGTTCTGTTGGATAGTCCAAAATAACTATGTATATTAACTAAATACATTTGTAGACTTTAATAAAATTGTCATGGAGCCTGTTTTCACAGGGTTTTTCCTGCTGTTTGCTAGCAAATGTAATTGATCTGATACTTTAAGTATTGGGATATGAAATATTTTTGCCATAAAGTCCACACGTATGTAGCAGTACAAGCCATGTGAAGAGATTGCTTCAGATGAGCAAATACTGTTCAAGTCATCACTGACCTATATATAGCAGAGACAGATCAGAAAAGAGATCCGCCATGAAACAACCACTTCTTCACTCATTCTTCATAAACAAACAGATGGTCTATTTTACTAGCTGATGTTTAGTTTCTAAGTATGTTCCAAGGATTCCCAAACCATCAGGGCTCAGCTTGTTTGTTTTTTGCAAGCCAGAATGTTACGGTGCTGTAGTTTGAGGTTTACTAAAAGAAAACATCTTTATTTACACCAAGGCAGGGCATGATATGAACGCACAAGCTGTTCTGCCGACTAGGACGGTCACAGAGGCCATGTTAGGCAGGTACTGCACCTTAGTTCACGTTCTAGATGCCCTGCCGGGTAAAATCTTGGAAGGACGTGGCGCACTAATGGAAAAGCAGAGCCCTGGGACACTCGGATAAGATGGTCACTGAGTGAGAGACAATTAGGTTAGAGTTCATTTAGGTGCATCCATGTAGAGATGAACAATCCCAATCAATCAATCTGATTAGCCTGTTCCGTTGGTATTGAGTTAGCAGTGTGGTATTAGGTTTTTATCCTTGTTTTTTCAGGCAAATATTAGTGATTACTTTATTGTTACTCAAGTTGGTCTCATGTAAGCATCATTTGTAATATTTATTATATTTTATATATTTTTATTATTGTAATTTTTTTTAAAATATTGTTTAATATATTGTAAAATATTTTAATATGTTCCTTAGGACTTTGATTTGGACTTGTGAAATCACAGATGTTAAACTATAGTTTCGTTTGTTTCTCTTTTATCACGTTATCAAGTGTGAAATCCCATCAGTGCACACTGATGCAGTGCTGACACATTCCCTGTACATTAATGTTTTTTTTTTTCGTCAGTATGCTATCTTTGTTGCAGTCGTACTGCATTTTAACAATAAAAAAAATTGCATCTGATTTATTTTTAATGTGCTTTTTGTTTCCATTGTTCCAGGGTTAACTAAACAGATTGAAGATGATGTCTGATGCCAGTGATATGTTGGCAGCTGCTTTGGAGCAAATGGATGGCATCATAGCAGGTACTATTAATAATTACACTATATGGCCAAACGTTTGTGGACACCCGACCATCACACCCAGATGTGCTTTTTGAACATCCAATTCCAGATTTAGTCCCCATTTGCAATTATAATAAGCTCCACTCTTCTGAGAAGGCTTTCCACTAGATTTTGGAGCATGGCTTTGGGGATTTGTGCTTACTCACCCACAAGAGCATTAGTGAGGTCAGTGCATCCTAGTGTTCCTGTGCAACCTAAAGATGTTCAGTGGGGTTGAGGTCAAGGCTCTGTGCAGGCCGGTCGAGTTCTTCCACTCCAACCTTGACACACCATGTCTTCTCACTTTGTGCACAGGGACATGGTCATGCTGGAACATGTTTGGGCTTGACTCCTTACTTTCAAGTACAAAGACATCCTACACAATTGTGTGGTGCAGTTTGGGGAAGGCCTACATATGGGTTTGATGGTCAGGTGTCCACAAACATTTGGCCATATAGTGTATTATTATTATTATTATTATTATTATTATTATTATTGTTGTTGTCGTTGTAGTCACGTAGTGCATTTCTTACACTTCACTCCAATACAATTCAAGACAAAGCAACTAACTAATACAAAAATTTCCTTGTACAGGACTGATTTCAGTGCTGTCCGAGAATTTTGTGATTATTTTTTTTCCATTTTTTGTTTGTGTGAATGACTGTAGTACAGTATCCACATTGGAATGAGAAACAGAACACCCTTTTTAAATGCTTTGACTATCATTATAGTGACATTTGAGTGTCCTTGATGAGTCTGAACTGGCTTATGAAGTAATGCGGGTTTTTACCCCTAGCTAATTATAAGGCTTTTGGGTCGCAGCCTGTCATATTATATGATGCCCTGAGGTGTTGGTAACTGTAACCTTTATTCTGGTCCAATTCAGACTTTGCCCTGGCCTGTACCAGAAATATAGCCCTCTTTTTTTTTTTTTTTTGTTTTTGTTTTTGTTTTTGTTCCACAGCTTTAGATAATTGTATATGACTGATATCTTAGCAGGGCGGCATGGACGCGCAGAAGGTAGTATTGCTGTCTCGTAGCTCCAGGGTCCACAGTTTAATCTTGAGCTCAGTTTACTGTTTGTGTGGAGTTTCACATGTTCTCCCTGTGTCTGCATGGGTTTCCTTTGGGTTCTTCAGTTTCCTCCCACTTCCCAAAACATGCTGGTTGGTGGATTGGCCACTGCAAATTGCCCCTAGTTGTCCCTATATGTGAATGTGTGTGTGCATGGTGCCCTGTGATGGACTGGTGTCCCATCCAGGGTGTATACTTACCTCGCGCCCAGTATTCCCGGGATAGGCTCTGGTTTATCGGTGACACTAATCAGGCAGTTGCTGGAGATCAATGAATGAACAGATGATGAGTCGTAAGCTGTAAGAGTATAATGCCTGACCTGACCAGTCACGTTGAAAATATCAATTTTTGCAAATAATTCTTGAATACATGGTGGGAATTACCATATTGTTTAAATGAAAAGAAAGGACAATATTCAGCTCGCCACACTATGAACCACCGTTTAACCTACATTGGTTTTCACCATTTAACCTTCAATGGTTGGTTCCTTCTTTATTGACAAGGTAATTTTTTTTTTTTTTTATCTGACACAAACCATCTGAAAAAGTCTTCACTTCAGTCTTTAGATGCTGGGGATTGAGTAACACTATCATATTTCATAATTGGCTCACAGGCTCCAAAACACTTGACTATTCCAATGGGATCTTTGACTGCCAGTCTCCAACCTCACCGTTCATGGGAAGCCTGCGGGCGCTGCACCTAATCGAGGATCTGAGGGGGGTGTTGGAGCTCATGGACGCAGAGGAGAGAGAGGGACTGCGCTGCCAGATACCCACCTCGACAGCACACAGTCTGGTGGAGTGGCTACAGGGACACCTAGTATGCATTCTGATTTCATAACAGTGTCACGTTACTTTTACTTATACGCGAGTAGTAATAATAGCATGATGTTGCTATGTTGTGAATAGAATTCCTCTTTTGTTATTTGTACTTAGGAATACCTTTGAATAATGGAGGTACATTTGTAGGTTTAGCATAAAACATTTTTTTTTTTGGTTGATTAGAATCCTTAAGGCAACATTTTATATGCTAATATCTCACCAAGAAACCTGTTTTAATGCTGTATGCTGAGAGAGAGAGAGGTTGGTAGACTTCCAAACAAATGCCATAGTCTGCATGTAATACCATAACTCTGTTTACATTTGTGTTAGTCTATTCACCATTTAAGGTGGTGGTAGATGAACAAAGTGCTCATGAAAAGTACTTGCCTTGCAAACCCAGTTTTAAAGTCCTAAAAAGTCATTTAATTGTTTTTTCTTTCTTCACATTTGTAGATTTCACTTAATTCAGTGAGTTAATTTTGGTCAGGACTAGCTCAGTTTTACTATTAATTATTAATTATTGTACTGTTGGTGTACATTAATAATGTCATAGTGATGTCAGTTATAATTAATAATGTCAATAATGTTTGGTTGTTACAGTCAAATGGGCACATTTCAGTGACTGGTGATATTTACCAAGACAGACTTAATCGCCTTGAAAGTGACAAGGAATCCCTTGTGCTTCAGGTAATGTTTAACCTTATACATTATTTTGGTTAGTATACAGTATAATCTGTGTAGTACTACATGGTCAAATAATTAAAATAACCAAGTCCGTGTGCGATTTTTGTTACATCGTCAATACTGACACTGATACCGAAATGTGTAACCCACTTAGTATCAAGCAATCAGCAGCATCATGTTGCATCTTATTCAGCTCTGTTTATGTTGGTTGCTGTCATGTACTGCTAAGTATGAACTCCTTGTGCTGACTTTTATGTTACGATGTTATAGTGTTTAAACAGTATCTTTTAATAGAGAGGGTGCAGAGCAGTATCAGTGAGCATTAAATTACATTAAATGAGTGCAAGGTGCCTTGAACTGCATCTTGACTTGCAGGCAGTGCGTAAACCCTGGAAGTACACTTGTCTCAGTGCTCAGTGCTCACAGAACTGAAGTGCTCTCTCACGTATGACACTTTCTCTGTGTGCTCGCTTGCGCACAAATACCTTTGTGTGCACACTATTCTCAGTGATGTACGCTCATTTTTAATGACCACACTGACTGATACTGCTCCTCATGCTCAAGTCAGCCGCCCTTGCGCTCTCTGTTAAAGATACTGTTTAAACGCCTTAAGATTTGTCAGGTCACTTGTATTGTAGGAAGATGCTGTAGTAACTCCTTGATGTTTTCGCAGAGCACAGTTTATAGTCTGTTTTACTTTGATTAATATCATTGATCGTGAAACACATCCAGAACACAGTCGTTTTATGTCATATGTTCATTAGCGTGACAACATACACTGAGCTTCCATCACATAATATTAATCGGATGTTGGAATTGAGCATTTTTCACGAGTACAAGTAAATAGGCATGCTCTCAGAGCGATGCCCGCTTTTACAACTAAAATTATTTCTTTCAGGTGAGTGTCTTGACAGACCAAGTGGAAGTCCAAGGAGAAAAGATAAGAGACCTAGACTTTTGCCTTGAGGAACACCGTGAAAAACTGAATTCCACTGAGGAAATGCTGCAACAGGTGCGTTGCTGGACAGTCACTGGTTTGCAGCCTGACCATGACCATAGTAAGAAGCAAATCTTGAAATGAAACTGGAAATAGGTCAGCTCAATGATATAGCAGAACATATTTTGCATAATTAAGTCCAGTTACATCAGCCATATACAGTACACTATATGGCCAAAGGTTTGTGGACACTATATGTGGGTCTTCCTCAAAGTGTTCCCACAAAGTTGGAAGCACAGCATTGTCGAGAGTGTCTGTGTATGCTGTAGCATTACAATTTCTCTTCACTGGAAATCAAGGGCCCAACTCTATTCCAGCATGAAGTGAGGTCCGTGAAGACATGGTTTGCCAAGGTTGGAATGGAAGAACTCGGATGGGCTCTCCAGAGCCCTGACCCCAACCCCACTGAACATATTTGGGATGAACTGGAATTCCGAAAATCTCATTTAGAGTCTTCCCAGATTGGTTGAGATTGGAGGGTGTTATAACAGCAAATGGGGGACTAAATCTGGGATGTTCAAAAAGCACATGAGTGTTTTGGTGAGGTGTCCACAAACTTTTGGCCATATAGTATGTGTATATATATATTTATGAAACTCCATTCTGATGAATTGAAAGAGCTGCCAGTGGACATCTATGTCTTCTGTATGAGTTCCTGCATTGGGTTTGTTTGCATAACCTAAAGGATAACAACATCTTGCTAAAGGATCAGATGCCTTATCTGTTTTATATGTATTGATCGTGCATTTTCTCTGTTCCTGTTTTTGTTTTTCAGGAGCTTATCTGTAGGTCAGCACTTGAGACCCAGAAGCTGGATCTGATGGCTGAGATTTCCAATTTAAAGCTAAAGCTGACTGCCATGGAGAAAGAGAGAATAGACTTTGATGAAAGATTCAGAGATAGTGAGGTTGTATATCACATATTTGATGGCATGTGTTATCACATCTATATCACATATTCTTAAACATTAAAAAGCAAGACAAAGACTGCCAAACGCTATTTCCTCTCTGTACTTGTCTCGGGTGGCTTTGTGTTTCCTTGGAAAATACTTACTACCGCAGAAACTTTGTTCCGTCTGTGGACATGCATGTCTGAGAATGCAGTTTCCTGTGAGTGTGGGTGTCGAGGGGAGGTCTATGGGAAGGGTCTGTGCTAGTGCTGTGTACAAACACATGTGGTAACTTTATGGATAAGGAAAGACTTGCTGGAGACAGATGGATGCCTCATGTTCTCTGTATGGAGGTGGAGGAGAAAGAGATTATCCAAAATCAAACATGCTGACTTTATCTTTCCAGAGTGTTTTTTTTTAAAACAGCTTCCTGCCTGTGAATTTGTTTACTGTCTATGACTACAAAGTTAAGCTGCAAAAATAATGCAAGAAGCAGACAGAATTCATTGAACAAGATATGAACCCATCAGCCAATATGAACCAAATCAGACAGATTTAGTCCATTCCCTTTTTTGTCTGGCAAGAATTAGGCAAGAAACGTTAACAGAATTCTAAGTGTGTTTGGTCTAGGATGGTCAACAATGTTTTGTTTTATTTTTTTTTCTTGTAGCAAAAGGTGGTCAGGATTTTTTCCTGTGTTTCTTTTAGCTTCTTGAGTTTATTGCCATACCGAAGCTGTCCTTTTGAATCCCATGTTTTCGTGCCCCAGGAACTGGAAGATCCAAACAAATTGTGTTACAGCTTAAAACCTGTAAAACTGCTGACTGTTTTCACCCAGACAGAAAACTCTTAGGCTTTTTGGAAAAAAGTCTATATTTCGTTGACTGTATATTTAATTGTATATGTCTGCTTTTACACTCTTGAATCTTTTCAGTGGTTTAATCTGTTTATGGCCTTAGGCTGTTCGCTCGTTTATTGAATCATAAATTTCTCACTAAAGGCTGCTTGACACTCTAACAAAGAGCTTACCACCCTAAGGCCTTAGTGCTGAATGGAAGTGGCTGTCACTGGATTCTTGTTTCTGAACAATGACTAGATTGACTTATGATATTTGTGCGTACATTGTGAGGAAAATTGCATTGAGTGTTATGCAATTAATCACAAGTGAAAAATAGTTGAACAATAATTCATGGAATTTTTGTGGGACTGTTGTTAATATTGGCTTTTTTCCTCTTCAGGGTTTGATCCTAGAGATTAATGAGCTGAGGTATCGCATTTCTGAGATGGAGAGCGAACGGTTGCAGTATGAGAAAAAGCTGAAGTCTACCAAGGTGAGCTTGATGATTGACAGTTATCTCAGTCTGCTATTGTATCAAAAAAAAAATCTACGACTAGTTTTTTTCTGTTTTCACTGCTTTATCATTTTCTCCACTTTTTCTTCAAATATATTTGTTCTTGACTTTCACTGAGCTATGTGATGACCTGGGTTGACTTTACGCCACATCGTTCCTTCTTCAACTGTCTGTTTCTCCTCTCTGCTCAGTTTCTTTCTCTCTTCTTTCCTGGCTAACATGTGCACTGCTAGTCGCTAATGGCAAGACTGTCTAGCCTGAAAATCAAAATGGGCCAGATGGAGTATGAAAAACAGAGGAAGGAACACAAAATCCAGGCACTCGAGGTTGGCCTACCTTGCTGCTGTTGTAGTTTTGTAATTTGCTTGCATTTGCACATATTGTGTATATTAGGAATATATTTGAATTTACATCCCTCCCCCTAAAGTTTAACTGTTTTAGATTTTCTTTCTCATACAAGCGCATTTCAGACACAACCACTTACGTAGTGCTTCCTTGCTGTAAGGTGAAAATGAACCTGAAATACCTACTAATCGATATAACGGCACCTTTCTGATGCACCAACTCACTATTCAATACCGTTAATGCATCAGGAAGTCTGCAGGAATTCTGTGATATATTAACAAATGTTTTCAGCCAGCATTAATGGCTCAAGTAAGCTCCAGCTAAGGCTAAGTTCTCCATTAACACCGGGTTACTGATACAGCAGATGGGTTCACTCCAGACAAAACACCCACACTTGGGTGTGTGGAGAGGATTTGATTATTCAGCAAAACACAGTTCACAGTACAAATCCAGTCCAGATTTATTACTTATGAATTGCCACAATCTTGTGTTCTCCAGATGTAGAATCCCAAAATAGCAATTAACCATTTACACATCTCTCAAAAATTAGTAGTGATCTTTAAAAAAATAAAAATAAAAAATAATTCTTTTAATATAGCATATTGCTATGCTCATTAACCAAAACTTTCCTAAGTATTTGGGGTTTTTTTTGTTTGTTTTTTGAGAAAAGAATCGGCCAACTAATAAAAACTGGAAATACAAAGCCTCAACTATACATATAAACATATAAACTATATATAGATAATAGATTTTATATATAT
>CM075008.1:10381222-10423245 GCA_037576675.1 Pangasius sanitwongsei | reverse complement strand
TATATATATATATATATATATATATATATATTATTGTCCAAATACTTCCGGACATGACATACATACATACACATATATATATATATATGTATGTATGTATGTGTGTGTGTGTATATATATAATATACATACAATGTGTGTGTATAATCTATGTATATATAATCTACATAATATTCTCAGTCTAAATGTCATATATAAATATAAGGTTTTAAACGGTTATTTATTAACTACACTGCATTTTCCATGATAGTGTTTGAGCCACTCAGAAAGAACTCAGCATGTTTTGCTAACCACAGCTATGCACCAGTTTAAGACACTCTAGCCTTGGGAATCTTTTGGGTGAGACAGTAAATTGCTAAATGCTCCAAAGTTGCAGCTTTGGAAAACTATCCTGTTCAAAGAATCTGCCATCTGTGTGGGGAAGAAAAGAAGAAAAAAAAAAGGTCATGATTTGTTGATAGTCGTTGTGGTGATGTTTCAAACTCAGCACTTCTTTTATGACCTGTGTTTGTGGGTATGGATTTTTTTTTAGGAGGATCTGACTATTTTAAGAAGGCAGCTGGATGGTAAAGATGGAGAACTAAGGAGGCTACAGGATGAGACAGGGTCCAGATCGCCCACACCTGCAGGCTTAGAAACCACTGAGAGAGGTGAGTCAACATCAACCTGCTCCATCACGCTGTGGGAATTACCCTAATGCACAGCCAGGTTCTGACATGTCACTGTGACGTTCCGTTACTCGATTAAAAAAAGGCGCTGTAATAGAATGGACCTTGTTTTTGTTTTTTTTTATTCTTAATAATTGTTGCATATCCAATTAACGAGAAGTGTAACGACAGATATTGTATTTCATTACTCTGTCTCCCATGCAGAGGATACTTTTAAGCAGAGGCTCAAAGAGAAACGTAAGGGAGGTTTACCTTCTATGTAATCATTTACGCCTGTTGTCTTGCTCACTTCTGTTCTTCCTTCACAGTCTGCATGTATGTACTCATTGTGCTTGCATTTCTAAGAAACGAAAAATTATTCTTCCCTGAGCCAGTTTTTACAAACACAAGTTATTATAGGAGGGAAAATACTCAACCTAGTCACGATCCACCACATCTGTAATGTTTGAACAATTTCCATTGACATTCCCTGTACTGAAAAAAGAACTGAAAACCTGTTTATTCAAAACGTAGATATAATGGAAATCTAAGAGCAGGTGTTGGGGAAGTATTGTCATAACGAATACACTGAATAAAAATATGTTAACTCTTAAGTCAAAGGTATTTGCAAATTAAGTCTTTGCAGTTTATCCGGTCCGAGATAGTACTACTTTTACAGAAGGAAGAGTGTGCTTTACCAGTGTAGTCAGTTTCTGCCCTGTTGTTCCTGGATGCTACAAAACCTTCAGGAAAAAAGTATCCCGAATTACTTATTGTTAGTTGGTTAAAACGGGGCACAGCAGTGCAGGAGGTAGTGTTGCCTCCTCACAATTCCAGGGTCCCCAGTTCTATCCTGAACATGGTTTACTGTCTCTATGGCGTTTCATGTGTTCTCACTAATGTCCCTGTGGGTTTCCTCTGGGTTCTCTGGTTTCTTCCCACTTTGCAAAAACATACCAGTAGGTGGCCTGACTATGCTGCACTGCCCCCAGATGTGTGTGAATATGTATGTGCGTGGTGCCCTCTGATAGGCCGATATCCAGAATATATTCCCGCCTCACAGCCAGTGTTCCTGGAATAGGCTCAGGATTCACTGTAACCCTGACCAGGATAAAGTGGTTACTGATGGTGAATGAATCGATGCAAAGTTAAAACGTCTCATGTCTGTTTCATCTGAAGACCTTTATTGTTAGAGTGTGACAGTTGTAGTTTTCTCCTTAAACCTTCACTATACATTGAATTTCAAATAAATAGGTTTTACTTTCTTTTCTCAGCTCAGGGAAACATGTCTAATTTCTTGTTTGTGCTAATTACAGACACATTGATGTAGATTACATTAGAAAAATCGCTGGAGTGTTCATTTCAAATAACTGCTACTAAAAGATACTGTCTTATCAAGATCTAAACCAGCTTGCAAGCATCAGGCCAGTATCTAGCAGCTGTTCCGCATGCTGGATGTGTCCTGTTTACACAGTTATGCCCAACAAGCACTCTGTTTGTTCTTGCCTGTGTCCATTAACAGTAACACCTCTTCTGCCCTCCAGCTCCTGTCAACACGTTTGTCAGCTCTCTACATCCTTTCTTCTTCTTCCTTTCCCTACATAATTCTCCCTAGGAAGTCTCTGAGGCTGGAGGTCTGTGCACTCCACTCACACAGTAAACTGTATGGAGCTCGTCCACATGCGATGCCGTCACTGCTGGACCTCAGCTCCGTCTATAACGCTGGAATTTTTGTTCTGTTGTCTGCCTTGTGTCAGCATACACATGCGTTCATTTGGCTGTCAGAACGTAGGTATTTCTTTACCCTCGTTTTACTGCATGGTCTGTGCATTGCAGATTTGGAAGTGCAAAGAATGAAGAAAGCAGTTGAGTCACTTATGGCAGCCAATGAAGAAAAGGTACTTTCTCCAATATTCATTACATTTTTAGTGTTTCGGTGTGATTTTAAACTGTGTGTTTTTTCAGTGTTTGGATGATTTTAAACTGTGATTTTGATCTGTGTATCTTGCGTGCCTGCTATAGGATCGCAAGATTGAGGAGCTTCGTCAGTCACTTACACGTTACAAGAAGGTGCAAGACATGGTCATGTCAGTGCAAGGGAGAAAAGGTGAACAGAGTTTGCACATGCGCCAAACAATACACCTGATGCCCAAACCAATTAAACCGAAAGTTTATTTTATTTCTCAGTTTGGACCGTTTCATTTTTTTCAAGACACCACTTTCTTTTTTTTATGACATTTCAATTACATACATTACTGTTAATAAATGATATTAGATGTTCAAATGTGCTTGCCCAGTCTGAATCTGTCCGTCTAATTGGATCCAGTTAAATAGCTCTTTCTTCTTTTTCCAGATAAATTGAAAGAAGAAGAAAGTGACGAGAGCCACAGTGACAGCTCTCTCTCCATGTCAACGGCAATGTCGGTTTCCATGGATGCTGAGAAGTCCGTCCTGTCATGTGCTGAGGAAGTGAAGAGTCAAGATGAGGTACGGCATCTAAATTCGGTGCGCCTGAAACTGACATTATCTCAACGCCTGACAGTCTGGCGTGCAGTGGTAGGAGCTGTTTTGTTAGTTACTGTTTCTCATCTGGCTCTATGGCACGGTTTCAGATTATATTATAGCTTACCAATCTTTCTGAAATTGTTTTATTTTTGATCTTGGCAAGGCTTGAGCCAACATGACCAGATGACATTCCCTGTCAACTCCAAGCCTCGCTCCAAGTCTGCAGATGATTCATATTATAGCTTTGCACAGTATGCAGGATTGATTTCAGATGCAACATTCAGGCCATTCACTTTAAGGTATAACGAGCCAGAAGTAGACAGCTCTTTGGGTCAAGTTTATCTAGGTGAACTTAAACCCTGTGTGTGCAGATGTGCTACAGACTCTTCTTTCTGGAACAAAATGAAAGGATCTGGTTTAAGGTTTAAGGACCTGGTTGCTATCAGTTGCTGCTCACACCGCTCAGTGTCCTGCGATGTTATTTCTGATCACCCAGTCCGATCCACATTAGAGTAAAAATGTCCCATGCTTGCAACGTTTATATCTAGGCTCCCGGGGAACCCCTGTCCTGATGCACACCTCTAACCCACAGTTATTTGCCATGCTGTATTTTTAAAATCATGGTTTGGAGTGGATGGCTGAAACTAACTACCTCAGAATATTCTGTTTAGCTGTGCTATGGAGCACCTCATGTGCTAATCTACGTTTCTCCTCTGTATTTTTTTTGTTTCTGTGCTTAGCCGACGACATTTATCAGCACGCTGCATGTGTCTTCACTCACATCCACAGGACAACCCAAACTAGAGGCTGATGTGAACCTGGAGCCGGTGCAGTCACAGAGGTGAGCTTCTCCAATCACTTAACACAAGCTCATACTGGATCTGCTTTCTGGAAATAAATATTAGCCCCCTGGCAGGCAGGCTGACCATCCGTCAGTGTGACCGGATCACAGAAAGCACAGCACAAGAAGGATAATATGATTTCGAAAGAAAGTAGCAAACCTGATAAGTGTATCACTAAGGGACACGTCCTTAACCCTTTTATTTGCATTTATGCTTAATTCACAAGATCATTCACTCATTCTTTGTCATGTCTCCTATACAGTCCATATTATTCTTTTCAACTCTGTTTGCATCCCACTATCTCAGCCTTCTATATGTATGTTAGTCTAATACTTGTCTGTTGTCCTTAATCACAAATATTAGCTGCTCTCCGTTGTCACTACATATTATAACCACACTGCTTGCCAAGCTTAGGCATACCCAGAGTCTCCTTGCATTTTTTTCCCCCTTACTTTTCACTCCATCTTATTCCACGTGACTATGTTTACATCCCAAACTTGCTTGTCTATCACTCCTTTCCCTCCATGCTAGCATTCCAACACATGTGTGTTTATCCTGTGTAGTGATGCAGTGCATCAGGAGCCAAGCCAGTCACAGGAGCCCGTGATAAATACCAGTCTAGAGTGAGTATGTTTGAGTTGCAAAAAGGGGAGGTTTCTCAGTCATGTATCTGACATCATCCCCAGGTTTGCAACCTTTCCAGAGTTATGTTTGTTTTAGTACATGAATTATGGTCTCTGTTATGGTCTCTCGATGAGCAAAAAGTGTTTTTGCTTGACCATAATATAAAAGAGATAAATGTGTGTTGTTGCCTGTTATGGTTGGTGTGTAGTCTCCATGTTTTGAACTCATTTGATCTCTTCAGGACTGGTAGTTAGAAATGAATAGAAATGAAATTTAATTAGCTGATTAATTAGTGAAATATCTAAAGCTCTATCTATTTGAGCAGAATTAGTTTACCTGGGGAGGAAATTTGGTGATTACAGATGATTTCCAGTACAAGTGGACAGTAGCCAAGTTTTCATCCAAGTGATCTCTCTGATAATCCTGTTTCAATGCAGGTTCATATTTTCAACTCCATTATATGCAAAAAAAAAAAGTGAATGGAAACTTTCAACTCTGAAAGTTATAATTCTGGTGCAGTTATAAGTAAACTTGGCATAGCCATACTGCACAGAGTTGCACCTGTCGCATGTTCATCCAGTCTTTGATTTGTCAGTCTGTGGTAATTTGGTCATTTTACAAAGATACTTTATTAAAATCACATTACTGAACCTCGTCTGGTGAAAACCAGTCTAATCTGAATTAGAAACTCTAATTGTACTCAAGAGTTTAATGCTTCAGAGTTTTTGGCTGTGAATGAATGATAAACATTGTCTCTTCTTATTGCAGAAGTGTGGAGGACCCCAAATCTAGCAGCCTGACTAAACTGGATGGCAGCACTAGTGAAAAGGTGAAATTGATTTCACTAAGTAATTCTGGGATGATTTCAGGTTTACCAATAGGAGCATTATTTGTGTCATAGTCAAGCTTCATTCCCAAATGTCAATATCTCTTTGTTAAATCCCAGAGGCCTTTGGCAGTTGGAAAGAGTCCAGCAGAGGTAGGTTTTGCTCATCACCATTTTCTCTGCTTTCTTAACTCAGTTATTCGGTGAGATCCTTGTGAAATATTTCTTGTTGCTGTAGAGTCGTGCTTTTGAGGAATTCAACAAAATTACAACTTTACCACCGAAGTCCACTAACAGCTCCCGTGCTGTTGAAGATGACGCTTTTGGCACAAAGAAGGCGAGATCTTCTTTTGGACGAGGTTTCTTTAAGCTCAGAGGAGGCAAAAGAACAGCCAGTGCACCAAATCTTGGTAAACCTACTACCTGAGTAATCTTCAACACCTGTACTTCGAGAGGTCCTTAATAATTAAACATTAAGAAAATCCCAGATAACGTAGAAATTTTTGCTTTATATTCTTTAAATTATCTTAACAGAATTATCTCTCCAGCATATTTGCCCAAAGAGAGAGTGTGTTGTACTTAATTGACTAAACCTACCCTTTTTCTTTTCCTATGATGTGTGTGTTGTGTGAAGGCTACAGCCACACTCTGAGCGCTCCAGTGCTAGCTACAGTAAAGCCCCTATATATCAGTGCTGGGCATGTCGCTTCAGCAATACCTTGATGTACCACCTCTCACTTCTCCTTCCTTAGAGGAAAAACTCCACCCTGAAACACATTAAATGTCTTTATGTAGAAATATTTATGTGTTTTGTGATTTTGGTGTTAATTTGTTGTAGCTGTTGCTGTATTTTCATTATTCCTGTGAGAAGCTAGCGGTCGTGTGTCACTCTGACGTCGAAGGAAGACATTGCTAGCGCAGTTGGTAGTGTTCTTAGTAGGAGAAAAATTTTAACCATCTCAAACACAAGGGATAGCTGTTAGCTCCTAAAAGCTTCTTTTCTTACTCGCTCTTGTTCAGTGTCAAATTAATGAGAAATCCTACATAGACATAGAGCTACGAGATGACAAGCGTGATGGTGTTGGAGGTATGAGAGCTGGAGGGACTAAAGAACTAAAGCGCTGTTGCATCACTCTCTTTAAGTAGAGATGAAGTCTTATTCCCTAATCCTCACTGAAACCATTAACCAAAGTGAAACTAGACCAATGTGTTGATGAAAGATGTTTAAACCAAAAAGTCAGTTCAGAATTTAATAATAAAGTAGATCTTTTGCACAATTGAACATCTCATATTGCTGATAAATACTGATAGGCAGTTCATTCAGGGTGGATCTTTCCTTTAAATACTCACATCTCTTTACTTCATGTTTTGTCAGACTGCAAACGAAGGGTGCAGGCAGTTGAAGTATTGTATGTCTGCTATACACAGTAGTGAAGTCAGCCAAACTTTAACTTTACGTCTGAAAATCCATCTTGTTTTTCATGCATGGTTTTTCCACTCCTCTAAGAGCAAGCAGAACTGAGCTGTGACGGTGAATGAAGTACCCTGCTGAATTTTCTGACGTCTTTGGTGTATTTTGTCATTCCACTCATGCCATTTTACCAAAAGGAGCCGGCTGGGTTTGCAGAATATGGACATGTAGTGCCTTCTAATAACATGTTATTCCAGAACCGCATTCCTCCACTTATCCAATCTCACCACATTCACACAACTGTGTTCCCATACACACAGACCAGACCAGGGCTAGTATATGCAACGAACCTGGCTTTAAAGTGCAGCCATCACCTATTGAATATCACCCTTTTATAAAAACGTTGCCTTGTGTATTGATCCTTTTTTAAATGGCTTTTGTGTTTCCCTCAGCTTCCTGTGATTCTTTAATTCTGAACAGATGTCATTCACATTGATGTCCTGTAGCAGTGTTTCTAGTACTTGTTGTAGGGTTATTTTCCACTGGGTTTTATGAATGCATTTGTATTCTCAGTTTGAATTAGCATCAACTTGTATTTCTTTCATGTGAAATCTAACAACAGTGGTAGTTGTGCCTGTCAGCTCCCTGCAGCAGAATGTAACTTTTTGGTTATGATGTTTCTGCTATATGTGTGTGTGTTTGAACAGCTGAGACAGAGCGTGACGGCATGGACCATCTGGATCTTGCAGGGATGCCACAGAAGTCAAGCCACAGTGATAGCACACACACTCTCTCCAGCTGCCTAGAGGGCAAGAAGAAGTCTAAGGGAATCAAAGCATTCATAGGAAAGTGAGTAGACTGTCTTAACACTCAGACATTGCCCCCTTTTTGTGTGTGTGTGTGTGTGTGTGTATATATTAATATATATATGTGCTATGTGGGTGTTGCTTCTGTTGTGAATAGGCATTCCCTAATTCCTTACTTCCCTACCTTTAATCAAACCTGTGTACACTACTCCTCACGAAAGGCTTACAAGAAGTCAGTCGACCACGTTTACCTTGGATGACAACGTATCAGAGAATGAGTTTAAGCGGGGAGGAGTCCGAGCCACCGCCGGTCCCAGGCTGGGATGGTCACGTGACCTGCACAACACTAACAGGTCAGTCAGTGTTCACATGCATGAGTAGGCCGCTCTTGCTGATCATGTAAACAATCCAACACTAACATATGTGAAGAGAGCACCCCCTGGTGGTGAGGCAAAGCCCTCACACACATCAAAAAATATTAGCACAAAATACTCTCCTTAAATTGCTGATGTTTCAGATAAGTGTGTGGAGGTCTGGGGAAAACCTGGATGTCGCTGTGGCTGAATTCTGCAAAAACAGCCAGAAAAGATGAAAAACTGGGTTTGGGCAAAATAAAAAAAAAAGTGGGGGGGATTCTGCCTGTAATATGTTTTGACACCTTAACTTTGCCTAGGCTATCTTCCTATCAAAATTCATGTTGGGTAAGGAGCCAGTTTCAACAAACACAGTGGTGAAAACAGTCAGTCAGCCGAAAGATGTCTAAAACTGTGTGTTTCCTCACACAGTGAGTATCACACTTCGATCAGGTGGTTAGATAGCTACAGCCATAGCTAAATTGTTTAATCAGTTCAGTCTGTAATCAGATACCAGCTGTCAAATATATGTGCAATGCTCCTGTGCTGCAGTCAGAATGGAATCTTTAAATGTGATTTTTCTCCCTTTTCACTCTTGTGAGTTACAAGATTTTAAAATACTACATCTCTGCAACTTTTACACATTTCACTTTCAGAGTACAGTAAGATCCACCAAAACAGCAGTCTGCTTTTTGTCTCCCACCGACATATGAATCTGGAATGATTGAATTGCGTAGTTGTTTTGAGCTCATTCAGTATTTATTGACGACGATTGGAAGCTGCGCCCCCTTCCCCCGACTCACAAAAGGTTTATCTGAATAAGGTTTCATCTGGTGCTCTTGCTTTCCACTCGGTTTTCCAGCTTGAAAGTTGCACTGGTGCTTTCTGTCAAGATTAACTCTGTCATGGATAATGTTTTGCGTTCATTAATGTGAAATAAAATCAATGTAGGCTTGACTTAAGTTTAGAGTTAATATCGGTTAAATATATTTATTAGAAATATACTGACAATTCTTGGGTGGAAAATGGCCAGAAAAGCCGTTTTTGGCCAAAAGAGGGGGAAAAAAGCTAAAGCAGTAGAGTAAATAGTCCTACACCAAAGTGTTAAATCTAACGAAAAACAGTGAAAGATGTCAGCTGTGTGGAAAAATTTCAGTTTCTACAACAGATATTAGACAAGACAGATATTAGACAAGACAACTATACTGAAATTGTACTGTGTTGTTTTATTTTTATTTTTTGCTGTTTACTGCATTTTTACTTTTACATCCCTTTGAGGTTGGCAGTTCTGGAAACATATTTCAGTTCAGGAAAGTCTGTATAACTATAATACAGTATAGTAGAAAATGTCACCATGTGAAGGGTTTTCCCAGGCCACCACACCACACAAAGGTTCTCAGCTTTGAAATATCGGACTTGCACTTTGCTTACACTTGCCTTACCTGAAATTGTGTGTGCTTGTGTGTATCAGTGAGGTGGATGCTCCATTTGCGCGATGGTCCCGGGAGCAGGTGTGTGACTGGATGCAGGAGCAGGGGCTGGGTCTGTATGTGAACCTGGCCAGACAGTGGATTTCCTCAGGACAGACTCTCCTGCAGGCTTCTCCACAGAACCTAGAAAAGGTGAGCATTCAGTCCATCATATGCAGACCTACAGGGATGGTGCACACTTGAAAGAAGCACTGTATATACATGAGCAGGATGTGGACATGGTGGACAGTATCTAGAACTTGAGTTTATATTTTTCCACTCATGCATTATGTTGTTATAACCTTTTTTTTTTTTTTTTTTTTGGGAAAATAACGCGTGAGTAAGAACAGGAAAGTAACTGTGTGTATAATTGTGAGGACCAAACAAAAGCTGTAAAGAATTATTAACTAAATGAACAACATCTGTATATCGTATATTGAATTATACTGTGTGTAGTTAGATCGTAATTAGATTAGGCTACTAGTCCTAGAAGTTCATGGGCCGGTATAAACAAAAATAACAACTGCATAATTAAAAAAAAAAAAAAACAACAATCTTGCACCCATCTCTAGTTGAAACCCATTATGAACTTGAGTGCTGTAGCAGAGGCAGAGGATCTCTCAGAGCCAGAATATACAGACCATGCTGACAGTTCTGGCATTTCTACCTCTGTTTTTTTTTTTCTCCCCTAATGTTTCAGAGGGCATAGTGATAGTGTTCAAAGTTAATTGGAAAAAAAAAAATTAGGCAGCTTTATGTTTAAATCTGAATACAGATACAGATTGTATTACACGACTACTTGATTATTACTTGGTTAATTTTTAATTGAGGTTATTTTGGCCCTGAGCGAGTGTTTGGTGCTGTTTGGTAGCAGATTTCCATCCTCCAGTGGACAATACAATGAATCTTCAATCTTTAATTGAGTGCTTTACTTTAAAAATGTTTGTATTAATGGTGAAAAGTCTGCTTTACTGTATAAAGTTGTTTACATGCTGTGATCCTCACCAACCTTTGTGGTCCTGAAGTTAAACACCACATCGAGTTGTGATATTTATATCTAAAACACACAGTGGTGTGACAGTACTCAAAGTGTGTGTGTGTGTGTGTGTGTGTGTGTGTGTGTAGGAGCTGGGTATCAAGCATCCTCTCCATAGGAAGAAACTGCAACTGGCTCTACAAGCACTGGGCTCTGAGGAGGATGACAACAAGGGCAAACTCGACTACCAATGGGTGACAAGTGAGGCTTTTCCAATTTCCAGTATCTAGTTTTCCACATTTTTTAAGGTTCATGTAGCAATTTTGAGTTTTTTTCTCCTTTATAATTATTTCCAATCACTTCACCCAGGGTGGCTTGATGATATTGGACTTCCTCAGTACAAAACTCAGTTTGATGAGGCAAGAGTGGATGGGCGAATGCTTCACTACATGACCGTGGTGAGTTTTCTGTCTTTCTGTAACAACTTTGTACACCTGTTGTCTCTCACTGCTTTGTAAATATGTACATTTCCCACATCAATTTTCTCATAAATATATTTGAAGGGGTGGACAAATCAGTAGCCTGAAAGCCCTGCACAAGCACATTTCGTGTCTGGGTTTTTTTTTTTTTTAATTCATAGGTGCCTGGCAGACAAGTAGGTTTAAAACGTCCAAGTCATTATTGCGTTTTCTTAAAAACAGAAATTTTCACAAAGGTGCAATATACATTGTTGATGTGACTATAGCACAAGCTACTTGTTCTGAATTCCACTCCCTGTTTCTCTACACACACAAGCTGACGTGTTCTAGTAGAACACTTTTTACTAGGTGTGTTTATTGGTGTGCACGGATGACAAATGAACGTTTCGGAATTCTCCTGCACACTACACGCAGTCGCCTCACAGTTCGACATGTAGACAGTAAGTGAAAATGCTAGCCAGACTCGAATTTCTTGTGAGGATAGAACACCACGTCTCAGAAATGCAGAAATATCAACGACTTGCTGACTTTTTGTCGAGGGCACAAACACAGTGTTCTACATTAGAAACTTTTCCCTTACTCTCTATTAATACTAGCAACCTAGTTCACCATATTACGCTATTACATTACATTAGCTACTACTTTTTAACCTAGTCATTTTCTGGGCAAGCAAGACTCGAGAATGGGCAGTACACTGGAGCTTGTAGTTGCCTGGTTGGCTAGCTAATGAATTTATGATTTTGTCCACCCCTTATTTGAGCACAGTACTGTTTTGAATACTTTTAACAAAAGATCTCTGTTGTGCTGGTCAGGATGACCTGCTGTCTCTGAAAGTGGGCAGTGTGCTGCATCACCTCAGCATTAAGCGAGCAATCCAAGTGCTCCGCCTCAACAATTACGAGCCCAACTGTCTGCGCCGCAGACCCTCGGATGAGGTATATGTGCTGCTGAAATATTCCATAATGTATTCCATTAATGCTTCGTATAAGCAATGTTCTTTCCGTCTGTCTGTCTTGATAGAACAACATCACCCCGGCTGAAATCTCTCAGTGGACCAATCACCGTGTGATGGAGTGGCTGCGTTCTGTAGATCTGGCAGAATACGCACCCAATCTGAGGGGCAGTGGAGTCCATGGAGGACTGATGGTAAGCTATACGGAGGAGGAGAACTTTCCACTGCGGGTGTTTGAGATTTGATGATTCTTGAATGGGCACGTGTTTATGTGTTCAGGTTCTAGAGCCTCGCTTTAATGTGGAGACAATGGCGCTGCTTCTGAACATTCCTCCCAACAAGACCTTGCTCCGAAGGCACCTGGCTACTCATTTTAACCTGCTGGTGGGCTCGGAGGCCCAGCAGACCAAGCAGGAGTGTATGGAGAATCCTGACTACACTTTACTCACTGCAACTGCTAAGGTCAAGGTACAGCTCAACAACCACACTACAGGGTTTAAAAGGATTTTACTCTGGTTACCATTGTCTTTTATTTTACTCTTGGTTTATTTAATCTGGTTTAACGTGCATTTTGTGTTGTATTTAGCCAAGAAAACTGCCATTCGGGAGCTTTGGGACTTTGAAGAAGAAGAGGCAGGAGGATAGTGAGGAGTATGTGTGTCCCATGGACGTGGAGATGCCAAAAGGACACAGTTTCCAGAAGGGCTTCAGAGGCATGGAGCTGCACATTTACGAGGATGACCTGGACCGACTAGAACAGGTGGAGTTATTAGGAACCATCAAGGACATCAGCTAGGTTAATCTGTACACCACAAGACAACATTGTCCTTGACTAGTTCCATTTCCGAGTGAGAGTATACCGTGGCTGTTTTTGCTGTTGTAATTTTTTGGATTTTGGTCGAATTTGTCTGCTGGTTGCTGGTTGTGGCTGAGCGCTAGATCCAGATCCAGGATTTCTCCTAGCCTCGGTCTTCCACGTGCAATGCGTATCTACTGCATCAGTTTGATTAGTGACATTGTTCTGGGCATCCTCAGGGCTGCTCGGCTCTCTGTGCCATAATGTGCTTGTGCTTGCTTTGTGTAGTGTTTGTGCAGCTCCATGGCTCCACTGAATGATGCTGGAGCTGTCCAGATTGGGTGGGCCATGCCAGCCTTGGCCATCAGTGGGACTGTGCCATTGACATTTGATCACAACAACAGCTTTTGGGCTCGGTCTTTTGTTCGTTTTAGTACTATTTTGTGTTTTTGTGTTTCTTTTCCTAAAATTGTGCCTGTTTATGCGGAAAAAAGTGTCCCTGATTATGAGAAGGGTGTAAATTGAACTTCACATGTTACTTCTTACGTATTTTGTACTGTTTCATTGACTTTTTTTTTTTTTTTTTTTTTTTTTGGGGTTTTTCTTTTTGTATTACACAGATGGAGGACTCCGAGGGAACTGTGCGACAAATTGGAGCTTTCTCAGAGGGCATCAACAATTTGACGGTAAAAAGGACAATAAGTTAAACATAATATTTTTATTGAAAACATTTTGAGAATGTGTAATGAGTGCAAATATTTTGTGATTCAGAGTATGCTGAAAGATGACGAGTTCTTTAAGGAGATTGTAACATCGTCCCCCAACCCCAGCGTGACTGATGATGACTCCAATGTCTGAGGATGTTTTTTGGGCACAACTGCCCATAGTGGTGCTGCTGTGATCAGAACTGACTGTGCCAACCTCTCTGCACGTCTCTCTCTCCGTCAGTGATAGCTATATCTTATGAGTGTATTCACCTCCTGTAAACACCTATAAAAGAACCATAATACAGTATTTGCCACAGAACAGTGCAGAACAGGTGTCATTCTTTAAGCTAAAATATAAGTCAAGGTTGTGAATCTGTCTCCCTGGAGCAGATGTAAGGGTGTATTGAATAGTCAGTCTTGTCTTTGCTTGAGATTGTATGATTACAATGTTGGGCTTCAGTGACATATTTTTACGGAGAGTTTTTAAGGGAAAAAATGGCAGCCCTACTGTAGTTTGCCTCCCAACTGGGGACTGGAGATTTTATGCACAGTTTTTTTCTACTGGCCTTCCACTCCCATCTGTTGTGTCCATTATGGCAAACGGAGCACAATGACACTTTTAGCCTCTGAATAATAGAATTTATTTTAGGAAATGAGATTAAAATAAGCACAGTTTAAAAAAAAAAACAAAAAAAAAAACACTCCTAGTAAATATTGCCAAATTCCACAATGACCATGTGATGTCTGCCATATTTACATTTTTCTTGAAATCTTTTCACAGTATTTCATAGATTTATACAAGGTCCATTTGACCCTGAATTCTGCGTATGCTTATTGATGTCTGTGTTTGCATGCAATATCTTTAACACTATGAGAACTCAGTACATGCCGTGTGAAGGAATAGCGGCCCATCCAGGTTGTATTCCTACCCATTGTTCCCAGTGTTCCTGGGACATACAACCGTATCCACCATGACCTTAACCAGGATAAAGACATTACTGAAGATGAAATGTATTGAAAACTCAGTACAATGTATCGGATGCCCTGTTTGTACAGTTGCATGTTATTTAAGCTTTTCTCATTTTTTTAATATTGTGCATCAGTTAACATATCAAAATTGTTATTATTCATCAAAGCAATGTTTTTTTGGCAGCCATACTTGTGTGTTCTTTTATCATGCTCATTTGTAAAAGGTCAATAAATTAAAGTGTAGCACAGTCTCATTTATTGATACCCTGGAGTGTTTTCCTCACACATTTTATTTTTTTCTGACTATCTTATGCCTAAATAGGCTTGAGTTACTGCCCCTCTCTCTCAGAACCATCATGGATGGACATCATGCCATAGCCTATCCCAAATCAGTGTAGAGCAGGAAATGTCCTGCTGTAAAACAAACAAAAAAAAAAAAAAGAAAAACATCAGTGTTTCCCAATTCTACTCCTGGAATTCTCTGACTGAATATTTTAGTGTTTTCCCTGCTCTTGTACACCAAGATTACCTCTTTAATCTTGGTAATGACAGTAGTTTCCATTCAATTTTAGATTTGGGAGGACTGAACAGCTTCCTAAAACGCCTCCCATTTTGACAGAAAGTGTTCGGAGGACTGGATGCGGTAACTTCCTGCAGCGACTGCTAAATAGTGGAAAATTCCTCTCTATGCTAAAGGTGTATGTGGCAGCCGTTGTGGTGTGTGTCAGCACCATGGTGTCTTGCCAGGGGCTTATAAACTTGTAAACTTCTCACTGCTGGAGTCCCCTCCTACTGGAGTTAAGGCCTCTAGGGTTAGCAACATCACTAATTGTAATATTCTAATTGTATTCTACATTTATGAAGATATTATTAAGTACTAGGTACTTCTAAGCTAACCAACAACACTGAATGATGATTAGAGTTTCATGTTTAACCACCTTCATTTACCTTTATATATTACATGTAACAATATAACAGTTTGATCTACTTTACTAACTACTTATTTTAATATAATGCTACAGATATACATATAATCAAATTTTGACAAAATCCTCCTATTAGATAAGGATGGGGAGGTATTATTTAAAACCTACTGTATACGACCTACTTTTATTAGACAGAATACTAATAAGATGCTGTTTGGGACACATCCCATACTGTTGAGTGTAATGTCCTATTTGACTGATTTAATTCTTTTGAACTTTCCAATTACGTAAGTGAGTCATGTGAGGAGTCATTGATTCACAGTGGGATGGAATAATCTGCCAAATGACACAAATATTGTGTAAGTTACACATTAGACACCCACAGTAAACCATATTTACGCTCTTGTACTGTTATGGACATTACTGTTTATAACAACCTATTTTTTTATTGCTAAGTTCAATTTGTGTGATAGCTGAGTGCTTAAAAAGCTACAGTGCATTGCTCAAATGCTTATAATAGCTTATATGCTGTATGTGAAAAAAGAAGCAAAGAAATAGTAACAGAACATCTTGTGCCTGCAAATCGAATGACCTAAATGAGTCATTCTACAAAAAAAAAACCTCACCCACCCATTTCTGGATTTGGGGAGTATTGTAAGTAGGTGGTATGTGTTTAGACTTGCGAGCTGCAGTCTGTGTTTCAGCTGAGGAAGAAAAGCTGTAACTTCAGTTCTGCTGAAGCACAGGGGAACAAAGAGCAATGGCTAGCAGGTAAGATATGTATGCTCTTTTATTCTTTAAACCTGTTTATCATTCTTGTCTCACACTGATTAATGCTTTTTCAAGACAGTGCACTATAAACTATGCGCTATAGACTCTACAGACTCTACTGTTTGGTACTTTCTGAAATCACTGCAGGCTGCTTGAACTTATTTGATATGCAGTGGAGTAGTTTGTATCCCAAATAGACAGCAAAGATATTTATTGATATTTCCTGTACATTATAATTGGCTGTTTGCTAGGCTATATCATTTGCTATACTGATTTTGCATCCACTTCCAGGCAACTATGGGGATGTGTTATTGTGCTCTTGGCCTTCTTTGCCCATATTAATGCAGCAGCGTAAGTTTATCTTTTTCTTTAGATACTTGTTTCACATGTTATAACATATTTAAAGACCTTGCTGAAATTCGTCTAAAATCTACAGCCAAACTGTAAACCAGGAGCTGTCTAACATAATCGGTGAGCTTTGGAAGTTGGACATCAATCGCTTTAAGCCTGGGACAGACTATAAGATCTCACTGCAGGTATGACATTATGGTTTATTATAATATATTATAAGTGATAGGACATAGAGAGGGTTAGAGGAGAGTGTTTTGTTCACTGTTAGGGATTTTTTTCCTACTCCATAGCTGAAATAGCGTATAAGTTTTTTTTTTTGTTTTTTTTTAAATTATTATTGTAAATAATAAAAAAAAATTAATGATATTATAAAAGTTGTCAGTTCTACATGGCTGCATTATTATTATTTTATTTTATTTTATTTTTTTGTAAACAAAAAAGGGCCGAGCTGGTTTCATACCCAAAGGGAGCAAAGTCGCAGTCGATCATGCTTCATCTCCTCTCTTCTCCTATGTGAATGAGAACAAACTGAAATCCATCACTACGTACGCAAGTAAGAGAAAACCATATTTGCTTTTTAGTTTTGAATATATCTGCTTTGAGTTATTTCCTCGCACTAATCTTCAGCAAAAATGTGCAACTCTGCTTTAACATGCTCTACTTCTTCAAACACATGTCATAAAAATCTGCTTGGTTTGCACAAAAGCTTACATTTTCCCAGGAGCAGCTCTGGACATGCCTTTCTCACAGGTGTGCCAGGATTCTTTATCCAACTGGGAGGCTTTCCATTTTGCATGCTTGGTTACAAGGAACCTTTAATGCACTGTGAAGCATTTATTTAATGCAACAACTGCACAGTGATAAGAACATAAATGCAAGGAGAATATTTTCTCTTTTCTGTTTGGTGGTGGGGAAAAAAAAACCAAACAAAAAGAACCCTAATAAAAAGAATTACCTGTCTAAAACAGACTGTCATCATTTATTTAGGATGAAGCCAGTCCATTTTTACTGAAATATGAAATGAAAGTGTCTGTAAGGTTTTTGTCTAATAAAAATCCATTTCATGACCATTGTGAGAACTTTAAGTCTGTTTTCAGATCAAGGGGATTTTTTCCCCTCTTTTTTTTAATATACTGCATATCCGTCATTCTCAAGCCCATTTTGTCAAATGGTGTTTATATGGTGATGTTTAATACATTCATACAGATCAAATAATTTGTTCGAAAGCTTTTAGAGTTTTAGTTTAGTCAACCTAAGCATCTCTCTCACTCCCTTCTAGGTTTCATGAAGCTGCTGGATAACTATGAAAGGTCCACTGGTGTAGCTGAAAAGGTTACTACTGATGAGATAGCTGAGAATAACGCCTTCCTGGATGCCATCTTAGACACAGAAGTCATGAAGGTATACACACTTCTGTGCATTGTGTATAGCAGTGCTTGAGAATGACAGTTACTGTTGCTTAAAAAACCAATAGTCGAGTAAAAATTTTTTCCTCCTAAAACTAAACATGTCATTTAGTGTGTTAGGATTGCCAGATGTTCCTCTGCTATAAAGTAACAATAATGGTCAAACAGTGTATGTTAATATGATAATATGGAAATAAATGAAATAACATCAGTTTAGATCCTGAACTCGGGTTACAGTTTTGAATGTTCTCCCTGTTTACGTGGGTTTCGTCTGAGTTCTCCGGTTTCCTCCAACCTCCCAAAAACATGCCAGTAGGTTGACTGATGACTCTGAATTGTGCCCTGAGATGGAATGGCATCTGATCCAGGATACATTCTCACCCCATGTTCAGTGTTCCTGGGACATACTTTAGATCCACCATGACCCAGATCAGGATAAAGCAATTATTGAAGATGAATGAAAAGTTTGTATTTCCCTCTATCAGTGTGTTAGATATCAGAATCATTTATTCGCCCTATACATTTACATGTATTAGGATTTTTTTTCTTGGTGTTTGGTCACAATATGATACATTCAACACAATTTATAACACTATATAGTCTAATATCTTGTGTGCCTGTCATTATAGCTGCCTCCATCCCTTTTCATGTCCTCACACACCCTGTACATTCTTCCGCATATATCTGTTCTAACTCTACTCAATTTCTTGCCATTTCCTTCCTGTCAGAGTGTCATACACTAGTCAGCTTTGCCTCCATGTTTCATTTTTTTATATATCGTAATTCAAATTTTTATTTTATTTATTTATTTAAAAAAATATGGCTGTAAACTTTTGCACTCACTGTTTAACATGTCAAAAGCATAATTTTCTCTTAACAATACAAAATAGATTGTAAAATGCTGAAGGCTATGTAGCCAAGTGTTTGCTGTTCTGCCAAAGTACTAAATATACATATGTAATAAATTCTTGTGAAATTGCTGCTTCTTCCTGATGCAGCTGCTGGAAAATCAAACCCACAATATAATACTGTGTGCAATAAAACATGTAACGGCTGGTCTAGAGTGAAGTGCACAACACTGACATCTGCCTAATTCATTTAATGATAGATTTTTTTTTTCTTTTGCAGAGGGCTCATCAGTATTTAGTTAAAAAGGGAAAATCGAACTCAGACCTGCGGCAGTTTAAGAGTCAGCTGTACTCTATGTGGTTCCGACTTTACCACAGAGATAGGCGTGGAGGGTGAGTCAGTCTCTCTCTCTCTCTCTCTCTCTCTCTCTCTCTCTAATTGTGTCACACACAGTATTGGCTGCATGCATTTATGTTTACATTATGTTATGTATAACAGAAGCTCTGGAGGACTACAGTTGAATTTGACTTGGTCATTTAATTGAATTTGTTGAATTTGACTTGCTCGTTTCTTTCTTTTCTTTCTTTCTTTTTCTTAAATACACATGTGTACCTACCTGACCAGAGAGGACTCCAGTGGCTTTGAACATGTGTTTGTTGGTGAGACAAAATCCGGCAGTGATATTATGGGTCTCCACAACTGGATCCAGTTTTATCTCCAGGAAAAGCAGAATCTCCTGGATTATAAGGGTTACAAAGCAACAAGGAACGATATGGTAATGTCTAACACCTCTGCTGTAAACTGAAAGATATTGCTGACAAGTTGGAGGCATTTAAAGTAAAAGTTGCATTTTTTTTTAAAGTAAAAATGGTAAAAGTTGATTTTTCAACGTAAGTGCAAAGAAAATGTGTGCGTTTCATTAAGTGCAGATAAGCAGCAAGGAGTTTGGTGCTGTAACAATACACTAAATTGGAGATAAGTCTGAAATAGTTGTGCTTATTATTGACCTCTGACCTCACAAAGAAGCATTATTTAGAGGCATGTAGGGGAAATTTGCTACAGCACTTTTTGCTACAGGTTCGCCTACTGCTTAAAGAATTAACATTGCAACTGTTTGACTGTAACATTGCAACTGTAAACTGCTTGATGTAACCAAACAGACAATGCGAAGTGGAGTTACTGTTACCACCCTGAAGTTGATTAGTTTCCTATAACAGCACATGCTGAAGTGTCTTATTCCTCTTATACTACAGCAATATGTCCACACTACCAATTTTTTAATTGAAATTATTAATGAATGACAATTCATCTGCAGTTACATTTAATGTTTTGAAAAATATTTCCTGTTATCAAGTATGCTATGGAAGCTAAGACAAAAAACTCATCTAGTCATTTTACAGTGAAACCAGAGAGTGCAAAGCTCTCTGTCCTGAAGACATTTAGCAGACACTTTTATCCAAAGCAACGTACAAATGAAATACACAGCTGTTGTTATAGAAAAGTAATCAACACCTTCTGACATGAGTTTTGAGAATTCAACAGCGCTGTAATCATCGTTACTGAAAGTTGATGACCCTGAAAATGAAAGAATTTACAACTTTTAACAGCTAGTGGAATTTGACTTATTCTCTCGTTCTCTTCCCATTAGCCGGATGCAGATGATCATGTGTTGAATGTGCAGTTCAGCTGGCATGGGCTGCTGAAACCTGTGGGCAGTGCTTTCATCGGTGTCAGTCCTGAGTTTGAGATGGCCGTGTTTACCATCTTCTTCCTGACATCCACCGAGAAAACCAGCACTGCGGTGGTGAATATGGACCAGTACCAACTAGAGCTTGTTGTCAACAGACATGGACGCTCCATCGGCACTTCCTACCCCAAACTACTGAGCAGCAACAACAGACACCTACACAGCAACTGAGCTTTACTTTTAAACAGTTTTTTCTGCTTGTAGCATTTTAGATTCAGCAGTTATTTTTAATAGCTATAAAATAGTCATGACTTGACATTGCATTTTAGAATTAACTGCCATCATTTAATGACCTGTAGCATGTGTCTGAGCAATAAGGGCATGTTTTTATGTTTCATAAAACTGAACTGCTAAAAGTTTGTCCTTGCATTTAGAAAAAAAACCCTCCTAATTGAAGATCATGTCATTTGAAAGGTATTGCACAACCTGTAAGTTGCGCAGTGGAATGGACCATTTTCTGTTTAAACCATTTTTAATAAACATATAGCAAAGTAAAATGTTGTATTAATTAATAATGCCTACACAGTTTTCACCTACCATATAACCCAACATAGTGCTCACTCTGCAGAAACATAGTTGGTGATTGCTGTAGTCCATCTGCTATTATGCACAATTTATCAGTCATCATTTACCACATCCATTTGTGGAAAGGGACCACCACTGAGCAGATGATGCATATCAACACATGGACTACAGTAACTTATGCCTACAAAGTGACCTATACGGCAGGTTTGCCTGAGTGCAGTTACAAGGAGAGGTTGATTTAATAAACTTGCAACTGAGTTTATGTCTTTTTTTCCCCCTAAAACTGACCAGAAAAAGTGTAGAATATTGATTCCACCTAATGAGTACATACTGTTTATAAAAATACACCTCCTACTGATGCATTGCCAAGCCTTCGCAAGAGCTATTTTCAGTTCTTTCTGTGGGAAGGTTTCTAATTTCAGCAAATGATATGCTTGGTTAAATATATATTGGAATGTTAATTAAGCTATTTGTAGTTGCTGAATCTGGCTGTATCTTGCATCCCCCAAAACTTACAAGAAATGTCACTCTAAACTGCTGAAGTCATTAGTTTCATGAACATCAATGACCAACTAGTTCTACAAAGATTATAATCATTTTGTTTTTTTCTTATTCTGCTCCACACTTAAGCTTTAATGCCACACTGGCAGAATGTTATTATCTAATCTTATAGTGGATGGACAGTGACGTGTATCATTAAATCCAATCTAATCTTGTAGGTTATATTGATCATTCATTCATTCATTCATTCATCCATCATCAGTAACCACTTTATCATGGTCGGGGTTGCGGTGGATCTGAACCTATCCTGGGAACATCCAGGCAGGATTTACACCCTGGATCAAATGCCAGTCCATTGCAGGGTTTAATTATTTGTTTGTTTGTCTGTTCATTTATGCATTTGTTTGTTTTTGTATTTGTTCATTTATTTGTTTGCATATTTGTTTGTTTTTTGTTTATGTATTTCTTTGTTGTTGTATTCATTGATTTTGATTTATTGATTTTTTTTAGTTTAATCACTCTCCACTTTCTCCATGCTCATTTGTCCATACAAATTTTAATTAAAACTATACCCTTATATGGACATTTATGCATATTAAAACTTTTTTTTTTTTTGGCTGGGCATTTATTGTTGTTTTATAATTCTGCTTAAAAAGTAAATAATATTCACAAAGAATATTTCTGAAAGGTTGCTAATCATTTAAGATTGATCTGATTGTAATGAGGAGGTGTTTTCTGAGGGTGGAACTAATCACCTTCGCACTTTTTTTTCCACCCGGTCCAATTTTTCCGTTGCACTGCATTATTATTAGCGTTGTTTTAGCCGGTACCATTTTCCGGCTGCAATGCACTCTTCACGTGTACACTCAGCTTCCGGTTGAAGTGTTGTTAGTAGGTGATGGAGTTTGTAGTATGATTTGGTAGCGTAGCTTGTGGCAGCTGTAGCGAAAAGCATGGAGTTGCTGAAGGAGGACTTTGGGGACATGTCTCCCCAACAGCTCGCTGCTCCAGTAGACACAGTGGAGGTAAGCGAGCATCAAAACCAGCACGAGCTCCACTGCAGCATGCTTAAACATGTTAGCCAGGTGGCTAACATGAGGTGAATCTCAAATGGCTCCCCACTCACTGTATACATGCACTCTGTAGGGTATAGAATAATAGAGTTAATACCCTATGAAGTCTACTGTATATCTGGAAACGTGGTGTTTGGCTTTTGGCCAGTTTCAGTGAGCTAAAAACACTTGTAATACTAGTGAATGATGTGAATTTGTATGTGTTTAAGAATAATAATTTGTATTGTGTTTATTTAAGGAAAAATGGAAGTTGCTTCCAGCCTTTTTGAAGGTAAGTATCCTGTCCAGTTACTAATATTAAAGAAAAATAAAGGTCTTGGAAGTAATAACGCCAGTATTAGCAGTCCCTTCTTAGAGAGTGTTTCATTTTCACTTCATTTTCAGATTAAAGGCTTGGTAAAGCAGCACATTGACTCCTTTAACTACTTTATCAATGTGGAGGTAAGTGTGTTTACGTGTGTATTATTTATATCGAGAAGTTAGTTTAAATGTTTTTTTTTTATGTGCAGAGCTCTCACATCATCTGCGGTCATATTTTCAGATAAAAAAGATCATGAAAGCAAATGAGAAGATTACAAGTGATGCAGATCCTATGTGGTATCTAAAGTAAGGCTGCTGTTTCTATTTTGCAATTTATTTATTTTTTTTCAAATTTAAACATTTTTCATGAATTTACACTGTTACGTTTCCTCCATAGGTACCTCAATATCTATGTCGGGATGCCTGATGTGGAAGAGAGCTTTAATGTCACCAGACCAGTGTCCCCACATGAGGTAATGAATGAATGAATTCAGTGATCATCTACCCTGCTAGTCTGTTCATAATCTAGAGAAACACTTAAGCAACATAGAAAATGTTCAGGAAAAAGTACAGCTCAGTGCAAAAGCTTGCATCCACTTCAAATTGAAATGGGCTGGAAAGAAAAAGTGCTATTGTTCTGTAATCTATCTACAAAGAAAATAAATATCCAAAATGCTAAAAATGAGAGATGGGGGTGTCACAGATTTCCAGAATAGTTTGTTCAGATTTTTTTCCCAAATCCCTTCTAGTTTCTTGACCTGATTTTAAAGAAGAATGAGCTAAGATTGTCCAGGAAATCTGGCAGAGTTAGAACAAAGGTGTTCGGACGTTTCCAAGTGAATTGCAAATATCGGACTTGATATTTTTTTTACATCTAAAATTATATTAAAACATTCTTGAAACTAAACATCTTGTCATCTTCAATTAGTTCTAAGAGTTTGAAAATTTGCACTCAACGTTGATGAAGAATCCTTGAAACAATGTGCAGTAACTTGTAAGTGTAATTACTAGAAACTAGGGCTGGGAAAAGGAGTGATGATTAAGTCTTATTTCTCTATGTTTTTACCGTCCAGTGTCGACTGAGAGACATGACGTACTCCGCCCCCATTACAGTGGACATCGAGTACACCAGAGGCAGTCAGAGGATCATCCGTAATGCTTTACCCATAGGAAGGTACTCCGATCTATTCAGCCATCACATCATGTCCAAACTGAAGGCTGGATTTCAAACTAATTATAGGACTTTCTGGTAATACATCCACTCTGATTAATTAAGAATGAATAATTAATAAAACACGCCAGGCTCTGAAGTCGATTATTTTCCAACAATAGCACACCCTGAAGTGTTTTATTCCTCTTATACCACAGCAATTTGCCAACAAAAATGACATATCATACATTTTATCCGTTTATAGTTGCATTTACTGTTACTGTAGCCGCTATAAACAGTCATTCCATCACCAGCCTTCCTTTTTTTTTTTTTTTTTTTTTTTCCATCTTTCTTGAAACGAATGACACAAACATCTGCGGCTTGTCATGTTGCAGAGAAACCGCAAAGCCCTCCCTGTCAGAAAATTTAAATTTAAGGTAAAGTTACTGCTTTACATTTGACAGTTAGAAAGCGCTGACACTGGAGGATCCTTCCAAAAATGTGAAATAACCATCTCACAAACAGCTTCACCATATCATCAATGGTTTAAAACTACAAACATGTAGTTACTATAGAAACGATAACTTATTAGACCGGGCGCATTAATATAACCTGTGATGTGCCATACAGCAGGATCTGTTCTGTCATACAAAAGAATTAATCAACAGCTTCTGACCAATCAGAATCGAGATTTCAACAGTCATTAAAAAGGGACTGCTTTTTTCTTTCAGGATGCCAATTATGTTGCGCAGTTCCAACTGTGTGCTGACAGGCAAGACACCCATGGAGTTCTCTAAACTGAACGAGTGTCCCTTAGATCCAGGTAGATCCTCTGATACAGCCTGAATGAAATCAGTATGGAATTAGTGGAACTAATGTTTCATTCCTTTGAGTAGCTCTTTAACAGTTTCTATGTCTGTGTGCAGGTGGCTATTTCATTGTGAAAGGTCAGGAGAAAGTCATTCTCATCCAGGAGCAGCTGTCCAAGAACCGCATCATTGTGGAGCAGGACCGCAAGGGCGCGGTAGGAGCCTCGGTGACCAGGTGCTGCGATCATGTGACCGCCGTTTTCCACCATTCAGAGTGTGAAGAACACGTCTTTGTTATTTCTTCCTCATGTTTTTACATTTTTCTGTCTCTCTTTCTGGACTTCAGTTCCACCCACGAGAAGAAGAGTAGAACCAACATGATCGTGAAGCAGGGACGCTTTTACTTGAAACACAACACACTCTCTGAGGACGCTCCCATCGGCATCATCTTCAAGGTGAGAAGGCTGAAGGAGCAAGTAGTGTATTGCTGGAAATAAGCAGTCTGTAATGATGGGTGTTAATTAGCGACAGTACAGTGTAGAGTGATGACAGAGCTGGAGACCGTTATGTTGGTATGTGGTTTCAGCCAGTAACCAGCAGATGGTGCAATATAACAAAAAAGAAATCCAGTTAGTACTCGGAGATGAAAAAGTGAAGTGTGCAATTGAATTACCTTATTTGACAGTGTTGAAGATATTTTTTCTTTAAGCCAAAGTAGAGGTGGAGCACTTTTTTTTATTAGATTTAAATAAAGGATAAATGGAGAAGAATAGAAATTTCGAAATGTATTTGGGAAAAGTGCATCATATGCTGTCAAAAAAAACAAAACACGGCACTTAGGATTCTGCATCTGTTTTTCTTAACACTTTCCTTAATTTTCAGCAATAACACAGCAAACTCTAGAAGTCTGATACTGTTAATAACATTCATTAAGAAACTGAACACAAAATGTCTGGAAGGTTTGAGTCAGTCTGGGATAGTGTTGTTGTGTTTTTTTTTTTTTTGGTCATGGTTTAGTGTAACACTATATGGGTATACAGTATATGAATGCTGAATTGTTGCAAACTCTAAATAAGGGTTATTGTTATTGTCATGAACCATATTCTTTAAAATGAAGGCATGTGTTTATAAGGGCAGCACACAGAAGAAAGACAATGGTTAAAATATTGTGCCTCTGCTGCCCCAAGCACACACACCATGGAGTTTGTAATTTAGAAAAAAGAGTGCAAAATGAGCAACTATGTAAGTAGTAAGATGTTGATTTTTTTTTTCTGCTCACTATTTACCATTTAAATTGCAGTAAATGATTTAATTTTACAGGACCAATAGCCTAAAAAAAGACAGGAAAATCAAAAGCATTTCTACCATTTCAGGTTTAAGGACAGTAGCGGAGGGCATAATATTACCAGCTATGCAGTCAGGAACTGCTTGCTGGCAGTGGCAGTTGCAAAAAATCAGCTGGATGGTGGATTTTTAAGTGATTCTGCAGTAATGCACAGGAATCTGTAGTAGTAATAATAATAATAGTAATAATAACAGTTCATTTTAAACAGGGGTGTTTAAAAAATGTTAGAATCAGGTTATCAGGTCTCATTCTTATATTTAATCAGAACCTACATGGGTCCCCCAGTGCTTTACAGGAAATCACTGTGCTTCAGACTCCCTCCAGATACACAGATACGACTGCAACATTGCACTGGCTAAATTAGCTGTTGAGCATATTTGCTCTGCACTTGCACATCACGAGTAAATTCCTTCAGGCTTTTTCTTGCTCCTCGGAGGCTTTCACAAACGATGCAGCCCTATACGCAGTGTGTGTAAGCCCAGTCCTGTTCCCACAGTTGTCTATTAGCATAAGTAAATGTCAGAGAGGCCTAAAATTCACTCCTCACTTCTGAAACACCTCTCTTGTGTCAAATACAGATGTTTGCCTGTGACATGCACATCAGCTCAGTGTATTTAAGATACAGGGATTGTTTGTATATATTTATTCACTGCTGCTTTCTTGTGTGTTTACAGGCCATGGGTGTGGAGAGCGATCAGGAGATCGTGCAGATGATTGGTACAGAGGAGCATGTCATGGCTGCTTTTGCCCCCAGTTTGGAAGAGTGCCAGAAGGCTCAGATTTTCACCCAGACACAGGTACGCCACAGCTACTCCTACCGTAACGCCAAAGACGCACATTAAAGGAAACTGTTCACAAGGATGTCATAATTTCACCCGACTGCTCTAAAGGTTTAGTTCTGATGAAAGGTAACGGAATTGAACCACAATATCTGGATTAAGTTACTGAATTAAGTCACTTTTCTGGTACTACTTGTTCTAATTTCAGAATGGAGACACACCTTCTTCTGAGGTGCCACCAGACAAATAGTGTTAAATAAATTTATTAGACCAAGTTAAAGTTGCTGAAGTCACACCAGATGCTCCACTTAAGCAACGTGTCTGCATAGCATGAGTGACTTTCCATCCTGTCCACACTGCTTCCATTCCATACACACTACATCTGCATTAGAATACTTTTTTCTTATGAAATTTAGGTCACTGTCACTATTAGACCGTTTTTCGAGACCAAATAATTTGCTTTGATTTGGTTTTACTTTGCACAAATTATTATACAAACCAAAAAGTGCTTAAAAACGAATATTTGTTCTTTGGTTCAGAAATCCAGAACACATTGTATTTCTGCAGCACTACAGCTATGCCCCTGTGTGTCAGTTTTGTAGCTTGCACACAACTCAACTTATAGAGCACTCAGCTCACTTCCTGCATTTGGGTCGATTCGGAATCGAATCATATTTTCACCAAACGACCCACATGGAGGGGCTCAGCTCACCATGGTTTGAATAAAAGCTTCATATATGGAAGCTCCCCTAATGTACAACTGTGCCAATATAACATGAATGAACTGGACATCGCTGTTCACTTACCCATGAGACAGCGGGATATTGAGTGAATTAGCAGCATATTTGTGTGTGTTCTGGTTTTCACGTTGCTATAATGTCCATTAGTGCCATACAAACACTTTGCTCTACAGTTACACGCCACGCAATCAGAATATTGTATTGTCTGGATTTCTGTGGTGTTTACTTTTACACTACACAGATGTGTAGCTTATGTGTCACATCTGGTGTGAATTCTGGGTTCCACCTGCCACCGTATATCCTGTACCTGAATAATGGTAGTATTCAAAATGCATATTCGCTCAGTTCTTGTGCCGAATTTAGCTTCTTTTTTTTCTTTAACACCCTGACTAACTGAATAACTGTATAATATTATATACTTATACGAAGTGGCCAGCATGCACCATATTTAATATTATTTGTCATTCATTAATTCAGTTATTTTGATTGTGGTATTTAACAATATTAAATCTCTCTGTTTCTCACAGCTTACATAACAGAGTAAGCTTGTAACTTTGTCTTTTTAAAAGCCTCACTGATCTAGTGTGAAACAACACTAAATGTGTCTGATGTATGTTATTGAGTACTGAGGCCCAATTTGCTAGGCACATACGTCTTTTATTTATTTATTTATTTATTTATTTATTTTGTGGTACAAAGCCCCAACAATAGGTTGGTAAGAAGCATATCTGCATCCTAGCAACCTACGTCTGAGCATGCCCACGCGCCTGTTTGTGCACCGGTACCATTGTGTGTGTCACATCAGGACTCTAATGAGCCTTATGTCCATGCTACAATTGACCCAGGCAGACTTCAGATAAGACGTATTAGAGCAAAATCATTAAAGGCTTCTAATAGGAGGGGAGGGAACACGTTCGAGCACTGTTTGACCACTAGAGGCAACATCTGTCATCAAGCGATGGGTGCAGAGACCGTCATATCTGTGCTGTAGAAATGGATATTTTCAGTGAATCAAGAAGTTCTTTGTAAAAGATCAAGTAGTAAAAATCTGCATTTTGTAAAGCTAATTATGATTAAATATTTTCAACAGTTAAAAAATTTCGCTTTGTGATGAACTAAAATTAAGAGCTAACACAAATGCTTGTTGCAAACTCGCCGGTGCCGATGGAGGGAATTTTAAGGTCAGCTCAGCAGTTTCAGCTCCATGATTTTTCCCTCTTAAAGAATGAGATTCTCAGTTTTTAGAATAGAATAGAGTCCTTTTATTGTCATTGCAGAGCAGTATAATGAAATTTAAGGTGCAGTATGGTGTTAGAGGTATAAAAAGCATTTAAATATATAAAAGTATAAAATATATAAGTATAAAATTACCAAAATAAAAAAGCATATGTCATTATTGCACTTTTTAAAAAAAAAAAAAAAAAAAAAAAAAAAAGTTGATGCAAACTGTAGGAGTAAAATACAGTATTTTTAAAGAAATGGTCTAAAAAACAGTTAATGGTTTATGTTCTTTGAATGACATGCTTTGCAGCAAGCATATATCTTTTGAGTAAAGACGTGTTGCTTTGAGTTTGTGTGGTGTGCTCAGGCTCCCAAACAAAATTCCTATACCACAGATGCAGCAGAGACACACTGAAAAAAGCTGCAGAACTCAGAACTGTAGTCCATGCCTCATTCATCCCCGCCATTGCTGTTATTCTGCGCCGCTTAGCAGTTTGGAGTGTTCTGCAACCTTATAACGTTTTTCCCCGTTTAATTCTTCCGGTGTTTGAAGTGTGACATCTGCTTTATTACGAGTTACGCAGTCATGGGGCTATGATGGTCAGAGTGGGTGGTCTAGAAGAAAATCCCACTCTGTGACCTTTAACCTTTGTGGTCGTGTAAGCAGTGACGCGCTCAGGTGTGTGTGTGTGTGTGTGTGTGTGTGTGTGTGTGTGCGCATCAGATGACTTGAAAGAAAATTGTGAGCGTGTGTATCCATCATTCCCCCCTGCTGAAATAAACCACTGGCAGACGTATGAAGCTGCTGTGACGGTTCGGTTTTTATCTCAGGCTCTGAAGTACATTGGAAACAAAGTACGGCGTCAGCGCATGTGGGGTGGACCGAAGAAAACCAAGATGGAGGAGGCCAGAGAGCTGCTCGCTTCCACTATTCTCACCCACGTACCTGTGAGTCTCTGTCTATGTGTCTTAGTCTTTCTACTTGAATTCATTCTGTGCTATATTCCGTGACTTTTTTTTTTTTTTCCCCTCAATCTTTCTTCTTTTTTCTTACCTTTCTTTGATCATGCTCTTGTTGCATTTCTCAAATGTAAAGTTTGTGCTTAACAACCATTTGTTCATACAGTATAATGTCACTTCATTTAGTAGCGTGGCCTTTTCTGTGTTTCCTAGGTGAAGGAGTTTAACTTCAGAGCGAAATGCGTCTACCTGGCCGTAATGGTGCGCAGGGTGATTCTCGCTCAAGGCAACAACAAAGTGGACGATCGCGATTACTATGGAAACAAGCGTCTCGAGCTGGCTGGGCAGGTAGGGGTGATAGTTATAATGCACAAACGCACACAAACTGCCTCTGAAGCAGCCTGAGTGAGGGGAGATGAGATGACTACAGATTCCAGAGTCCACAGATAGCTTGTGTACGATGTCTGTTAGGTCTGATACTCCTATAAGCAGCCCCTCCTCCCTGTTCGGTGCTTATTCACACCATCTCTAATTTAATTAAGAATGACTGACAGCCTTTTAATGCTTCTTGCTTCAATCAAGACTGTGGTCGTGCCACATTTTGGTGGCTGAGTTTGAGATTAGTATGTACTGTCAGCACTAATGCTTTTGACTGTCCCTTGTTTGAGAGGTGCTCTGCTCAGTGTGCTGTCTTTACCATCTTACTTATCTTCTTAATAGGGCCTTTTTATAGATCACAATGTTTTCCGGATCTTTCAGATTTCCAGCCTTTGACTCTGGCTTCTCTTTCTCTCTTTTACACACATCGCCGCTCCTGTGTGAAACTGAACTCAGACCTACATGCCTGGCTTCCTCCCAATCCTTCATCTTCCTCTTTGTGTCTGCCCTCCTTGTCTTTTATTAATACCTTCATTATTTGCCCTGCTGCTTTGTTTGTCTCCTCTGTGTTTTGCCCACCCCGTTTCCCAGCTCGCCTGCTTTTGTTGACGGCGAGATATGCAGCAGAGCAGAGGCAGCACCCAAATCCCAGCCCAGCCGAGCTCAGGCCTTTCTGGCTTTTATTATTATTTAGCACAGCCATGACAAAAGAATGGCTGCCTTGACGGGAGCGATTGAGCTAATCCACAAGCCCAGCTCTGATAATGTAATTACCGCAGTCTTAAGTCCTTTAATTTCCCCCAACCAACCCTCTCTAGGGGTGAACTGTGTGTGTGTGAGACTAGTGAGCAAAGCAAGCCCTTTCAGCAGAGCTTACACACACTCCCAGCACTGTCAATCTCCTCACTCCTCAATTATGATTCATTGACATTCAACTAATTGGCCCTGCTGTGCTGCAGAAGCTTAATTTCTTTATTAATTTCAGTGCGGCCTGCTTGTTTTGATGTATGCTAATATGGCTGAATGGAGGCAAGCTGCTATTGGAGGGTCTCAGTGAGGATGAGAGAGCCCCGGGCGAAAGGCCAGGTCAGCCTTATCTGAACACGAGCACACCTGGTTATTACATGCTGCGGCACCCAGAGGGGTGATGACACAGAATGAGATATTGTAGGAGCCAGCTGGAGTTAATAAAGTTGGTTGTTTTTGGAAGTGGCACTCGGGAATCAGAACAACAAAGAGCCTTGAAGTAGAGGAGTGTTGATGGGAATTAATGAAAAGAAGGAATGCACAAAGTACACTGAATTGTTTGATGCATTAATCAACAGATTACAGCTTAGTGCAGCATTGTTGTGCTTTACAACCTGTTTTAGTCATTGGCTTGTCAGTTTTGAACTTCTAGAGTTCTGTGTAACTTGCTGAAATCATGTGCGTGCTGACTGTTCTTTCCTCCAGCTTCTGTCTCTGTTGTTTGAGGATCTCTTTAAGAAGTTTAACTCTGAGCTGAAGAAGATCGCTGACCAGATCATACCCAAGCAGAGAGCGGCCCAGTTCGACGTGGTGAAACACATGCGGCAGGACCAGATCACAAACGGCATGGTTAACGCCATCTCCACTGTGAGTCTCTGCTGATTTCCAGTTTCCCTCTGTTTATGTTGGACAGTTTGGGATTGTTTGGTTGGAAAGTTATAAAACAATAGCTGTTTCTCAAATGACTTTCTGTATGTGTGGTGGCCTAAGAAAACCCTTCACAGGGTGAACTTTTGCAGTAGTTATCTTTTGCATGTATCTCAAGCACAAGTAACCTTATAATTGCAGTCTTTTTAGCCACAAATTGAAAAGGAGGAAATTTACATTTAAAGATTCCATTCCAACTGTAACAAAGGAGCCTTGTAGACATTTTTACAGCCGTTATCTGATTGCAATATGAACTGATTACGCTTATGTATATTTTGCTATGGCACATAGCTATCCATCAACTCGATCAAAGCATGACATTTACTGTGTGAGGAAATCACACTTAGCTAGCAAGGTTTTAGAGCTCTTTAAGCAGACTGACTGTTTCTACCAGCAGATATGTTAAACTCATCTCCTTACTCAACATGTCTTTTACAGGAAGATGGCCTAGGCAAGGTCAGAACCTAAGATTTCCATGTCGTTTTAGTGTAAAATATTCTATGGCAGGAAAACCAGTTTTAGCGTAATCTTTCGTCTGTTTTGGATATTTGCCAGAATTCAGCCACAACGACATGCGACGTCTTTTCCCAGACTGCCACCTGTATAGTCTTTTACTGTATGCTCTTACAATACACCAAGTACTCATATAACGTATGCTGTGCCCGATTATTGCAGGGTAGTAACATCTCCAGTCAAACACTTTGAGAAATTTTGCACTATAAGAAAATACAGTACTTTATTTGACCCCACCAGAACAGCATCCACAGGAGTGGATCAATTTAAAAACCCCAGTTATCCAAATATTTGTGTCCAGACTGGGATTGCAGTGGAGCAGTGGTTTTCTTCGATTCTTAGCAGGCTCTGATGGCTACACCCTTTCTGCTACATAGGTTGCGATTGTGGAGAGCAATAAGTGGAATTTTGGGGTTATTATTTTAGTTCATTTTCATCTGTGTGTACAGGGAAAATAACTGCATCGTCATATCAATAAATTGTTAATATGAAAGCGGTGCTTGCAGTAATATTGCAGTAATAATTTTATGACCTCTACATTAATATGGTCTACCACACTAAATTGATGGATATATTCTACTTACATGAAAATAGCCTTTATTTCTTGATGCGTTGGTATTGTTAATTGTTTAAGCTCATGAAGCTATTTTTAGTTGGAAGTTTCCAAGTCCTGACCGCAGTTTGTTCTGTGTATTGGATTTCACTCCTCTGTCTCGCTGTGTGCTGTCCTCAGGGGAACTGGTCTCTGAAGAGGTTTAAGATGGACAGGCAGGGGGTGACGCAGGTGCTGTCGCGTCTCTCTTACATTTCAGCCCTGGGTATGATGACACGCATTTCCTCTCAGTTTGAGAAGACCAGGAAGGTGAGCGGGCCGCGCTCCCTGCAGCCGTCACAGTGGGGAATGCTCTGCCCCTCAGACACTCCTGAAGGAGAGGTCAGTACAACGTGTCTGCATAAAAGAAACTCGCCTAAAAGTGAAAGAGAAACTCGCCGTCTGTTTTTGCACAATTCTGTGTGAACTCTAGAGACTGTTGTGCATGAAAATCCCGAAAAGATCATCAGTTTCTGAAATACTCAAACCAACAACCATGCCATGGTCAGAGTCACTCAGATCACATTTTTCCCATTCCTACATTTGATGTGAACATTAACCGAAGCTTGTGATCTGTATCTGCTTGATTTCATGCATCGTGCTGCTGCCACAGAATTGGCTGATTGGATAATAGCATGAATGAGCAGATGATAAATAAAGTGGTCAGTGAGTGTATATTTCCGTTCTTATGAATATAAACAACATATTTTTACTTTAAAAATCACCTGACCCCAGTTTAGGTAATGTATTTGTTTTTTTTTTTTGTTTTTTTCATATTTATTAGAGAAATGAAGAAAAGCACTTGGTGTTAGATTTCTCACACTCGCAACCACACACACTTCCTGTTGGTTCCACTGTACTTACTGAATAATTTACATTAATATTCTGTAAGATTAATAACTAAATAATAAGTTGGTACTTTGTGAAGTTAAAGTGGTCATTTGCTGTAAAGTGTACATAAAGAGTAACAGATTTGAATAGCTGGAGTCTATACTTTTCATATTTTTGTGCCTTAGATTAGTAACTAGATTTTAAATGCATATACTGGATGTTTGTGGTTCAGGCTTGTGGTCTGGTGAAGAATCTGGCTCTGATGACACACATCACCACTGACATGGAGGATGGACCCATTATTAAGCTGGCCTTTAACCTGGGAGTGGAGGACGTCAATCTGCTGTGTGGAGAGGAACTCTCCTACCCCAGTGTCTTCCTCGTCTTCCTGAACGGTAACTTTCACACAAAGAAGCATCCTCTGGTCTTTGTTTATTTAAAAAAAAAATTTTTTTAAGTACTTTTTTACATTTGTAAAAGCTATAAGATTTCCCTTTTACATTGAGAGTTATTTCATATAAGATATAAGCATAGCATTGTTTATCTACACTAATGAACATGTCAGCTGAGGTACCCCACAAAGAACAATTCAAGACTGTGTGCGGTTCTGCAGGTAACATCTTGGGAGTGATTCGAGACCATCACAAGCTCGTCAACACATTCAGGCTGATGAGAAGAGCTGGTTTCATTAACGAGTTTGTGTCTATCTCCACCAATGTGACGGACCGCTGCGTGTATGTCTCCTCTGACGGGGGACGCCTCTGCAGGTACAGAGCCTCAGTGTGCACGCTGAACATTTCAGATTGTTTAGAGTAGGGGTGTAACGCCGTGTCATCTGTATCTGTTTAGTGCTGAATCCATATTGAGATGTGCACAGGACAAATATTTTAATCCCACTGGAGCAGTTGTTGTAGCTGCCTGTGACCCATTTTTCTAATGAATGTAGCTGGTTCTGTTTCCCAAAATGTGTCTCACCCACGTGAAAGTAAAAACCTTCTGCTCATGTGACTTTTTCTACAAAAAAAAAAAAAAAAAAAAATTGTGTGTCAGTATGCCTACTATTCATATATATTTGTATCAGTCAAGTCGAACAATATAGATAGTCGCAACAATTCACAGTCGGTTACATCCAGTTTAGAGAGAAGGAGAATCCATTTCTGGTATTTTTGCTGTGTTATTAATCATTTCGACATCCTCTGTGGCACAGCTATGGCACAGTTGTGGCTTAGTGTAATGCATGTGTCTTGATTTATTTTCTGTGTTGAGCCTGTTTCTCAGATAATAGTGAAAGCTTCATTCAGTGCTGATTGTGTTGTGCTTTGCCAGACCCTACATCATTGTGAAGAACGGGCAGCCGGCTGTGAAGAACAAACACATCGAGGAGCTGTCTCAGGGCTACAGGTGCACTTCAGTGGGATCAATAGTTGTAACACTCATTGATTTTGAAAAGAGGCTTTTTTTCTGTTCTTCTTTTTGTCTTAGCATTTTAGAAAAGCCGTGTTTGGCAAACATTTGTATATTCGGGTTGCTTTATCAACCGCATTATCTATTGTTTGAAGAAAAACATCTCTTTATTTCCATGCAGGAGCTTTGAGGACTTTCTACACGAAAGTCTGGTGGAGTATCTGGATGTGAATGAGGAGAATGACTGCAGCATTGCTCTGTATGAACACATGATCACCAAGTGAGTTTTATTAGTGCATGTGGCTTGCTTTGTAAAATAATGGTTATTTTGTAGGATGGTGGATAAGTACAACAAGTGTGTTCACATGTACCCAACTTGATGATAAATGCAAAAAAAAAAAAAAAAAAAAAAAATCTGATTTTGGAATCATAAAATAATTGCATGTATTTAACAGGGGTGCTATAGTACAGATGTGTTAGCATCAACATTTCAAGCAACATGAAAGTGTTTAAATTATTTAATTGAGCAAATAGTAGATACACTTTTCATTTTCTTAGTTTATCTATTGCTTATAAGGCCATCCTTCCTCAGCCTGTCTCTATTTTGATCCAAAGACTACAATACATGCTTTTGTCACTATCTGGTGTTTGTGCAGATGTACAGAAATAAAAGAAATCAGATTAACAGTATACATGCACTGAATACATAGTTGATAAAAGTCTTTATTATTGTCCTTTATACATGACCATATGGATAATCTGGCAGGTGCAGAAAGCAGACAGTTGTGTTTACATGCACACTAAAAATTCCAGTGTATGTTTAATGGTGTGTTTCAGGGACACTACTCACTTGGAAATTGAGCCGTTCACTCTGCTAGGGGTTTGTGCTGGTTTGATTCCTTATCCCCATCATAACCAGTCCCCCAGGAACACCTATCAATGTGCTATGGGCAAGCAGGCCATGGGTAAGAGCTGTGTGTCCAACCTCATCGTTTTCACAACTAAATAACTGTGTATCTTACACACAGACTCACATGCACACACTCCGAAGCATATTCATGTTCACAGTGGCATTCACACGCTTAGACACACTAAAGTAAGTGTGGGTGTTTGTGTGTACATCAAACATCTCCTGCCAGCGTGTGTGTGTGTGTGGGGCAGGGAAAAGGACCGCTACACATGGTCTCCCCAAGTGTCATTAGCCATTCATTGTGCCTTGCTCAGTGTGTGTAGAGGGTTAGTGTGCTCAGCTGCACCAGAGAGCGAGAGAGAATACACACCGCTCCCTGGTTACCAGAACTACCCCAGCCCCCCCCCAGCCCCCCGGGTCTTTACAAAACCAACGCGACTGCAGCTACGTTTGGCCCGATATCCTAGCCCTTGTCTCGTGTGGGTTTTCTGCGGACGACCCCATACATGTGCAAATCTCTCTGTGTGGCCCCGGACCTATTTTCACACACTGTGTGCTTGTACTCTGATTGTGAAGTAATAGCATCTGACAAATGTCAAGGCCTCAAGGGACGGCCGCTATTCTTTCATAACTTTGCCTGGGTGGATTAAGGAGACGGTTCTCTGTCAGACTGCATCATGCTGAAACACTGCGGCTAAAGATACTGTCACTTTAAATGCACTCACATCCACCAGCCTGAAGTTAGTTAAGCATGAAGAGGTTATTTACGGGAGGTTTTGGGGTGTCTATTTTGCCTAGTCTTGAATGAATTCTTCATTTACAATTATTCTTGGGTTAGGACTAACCGTAGCTGTTCAAAACCATCTTAATTAACATTTATCTGGTTCAGGCTAAATCTTTTCAATATCTGTGCAATTTCATTGAATTTCTTAGTGCTAGTAATTTTCTAGGTATTTTACCACTTATCTGTAGGGCCGTATAAGGTGATCATACTGACTTGCTGCTTCTACTAGATATTTTGTGCAGAGCAAAACAAATATTTCCCACAAGACTTGCACAATATGAGCTCACATTATTCTCTCTTTTGCCTGTTTGCCCATTCACTGAGAAGTGTTTCTATTTTCCACAGGCACTATTGGCTATAACCAGAGGAATCGTATAGACACACTGATGTACCTGTTAGCTTATCCACAGAGGCCCATGGTGAAGACCAAGACCATTGAATTGATTGACTTTGAGAAGCTACCTGCAGGTCAGAATGCTACGGTGGCCGTGATGAGCTACAGCGGTTATGATATAGAGGATGCTTTGGTACTAAATAAGGCCTCTCTGGACAGAGGTAAGACTGCAAATCAAAACACGGCACTTTTGATGACATAACTATGTGCCTTCTCACAAATAGTGACTCTACTGTAAGAACACTCTCAGAAGAATGCTATTACAATGTACCCTGTTGCTGGGGTGATACCCTCAAAGGTATATATTTTTGTATGTATCTTTGGAATGTATCTTTTACATTGAAAGGTGCATGTATTGTATCTTTAAAGCTTTACCCTAAAACCTAATTATGAGCCATTTGTGTACCTTAAATCATTTTTAGAGGTACACTCTGGACACATTTCCAGGTGAAGCATACATATTTAAAGGTACAAAAGATGTACCCTTTAGGGTACCACTCCAACAACACTCAAAGGTACAGTTTAGTAATATTTTTCTGAGTGTGCATCATAGAAAAATAACTTTCACCTTCAGTGGTGTACTCAAGTCTCATTCTAAGGGATTTTTTGTTAACGTGCCTTAAACAATGTGTTACAGAATTGGCAGAGAGGTTGAAAAACACCCAGTGTATTCCTTTAATCTTTTTGTTTCTACAGAAATTAAGATCAAGATCAGAGTTTATTTGTTACATATGCATTTGCTGCTGGTACAAAGCTGCAATGAAATGACGTGGCAACTCCAAAGACAGACAGTATAAAATGGGTATAAAGAAAGAGGGGGAGTGCAAGACAACACACGCATGAGCATGCAAATAATAAACAGCTGAAAAGTGTGAATCTATGTGTGTGGATTTGTCTATGTAGTATTGTACATATGTATGTACACTAAAGTGTCCAGTGCTAGTGCAAATATGCCATATGAGACAAGTATGGGCAATGTCCTGTTTTGGGGGTGTGTGTTTGAAGGGGGATTCGCATGGATAAGTGTAAGGAGCTAGAGGGAGTTGGTGGAGCTAGAGGTCCTCCTTAGGTTGCGGGGAGACACCGCTAGACCGGTGCCACCAGAACAGTCCGCACTTGGGGAGTGTGGGATCCTTGATGATCTTTGCTGCTATGGTCCTGCACTGCCTTGTGTAGATTAGTCCTGTAGGCTGGGCAGTGCTGAACTGGTGATCCGATCCGATTCAGCGGCCCTCACTACCCTCTGCAGGGCTTTGCATTTCCTGTACCAGGTGGTGATGTTCCTAGTGAGGGTGCTCTGTAGGAATTACACTACCTGTGATTACCTGTTTGTTTCCAAAGCATTCGTTCCCAGATGCTTTAAATACCAAACAGCTAATGATTATTAGAGCATAACCTTTTCCATTATCCACCATACTCCCTATGCTTATCTCAGTGCTTTACTCTTCCTTCACCTCAGGTTTTGGCAGGTGTCTTGTGTACAAGAACGCGAAGTGCACACTAAGACGTTACACTAACCAGACCTTTGACAAGGTCATGGGTCCCATGTTGGATGCAGAAACACGGAAGCCCATTTGGAGACACAGCATCCTGGACGCTGATGGCATTTGCTCTCCTGGTGAGCAGTGCAGAGATTCACTTCATTAGAGCATTGCACATAGGAAGTTAAGGAGCTGCTGTTTTCTGCTGTATAAAAGAGATATATATATATATATATATATATATATATATATATACACACTGGAATTGCTTTCCCCTCATTAAACAGTATACTTATCAGTGAATTTGGAAATAGGATTTATATCCTGGGTGAGATTCTGGGCATGTGGATTGAAATCTGTGTGTGTGCTGTGTACCAGGGGAGCGAGTGGAGAACAAGCAGGTTCTGGTGAATAAGTCCATGCCCACAGTCACCCAAACACCACTGGAGGGCAGTACCCAGCCAGGCCAGCCACAGTACAGAGATGTGCCAATCACGTGAGTTTGTTTGCCTCACAGTCAGTCTGATCAGGCATCGTCACTCTTCTCCTAAAGTACCATTAAACTCAAAAATGGTGATCTCTTATTTCATGACTTATTCTGATTATATAGTTGTTTTGGTCAAATTTATTAACACAGCATAGCAAATCAATTTTTCTGTTTATATCAGAATTTTTCAGTACTTTGGGGTGGGGGGGTATTCAGGTATAAGACTATCACTATCACAAGACTACCATTAGGACCATCATGGTCAGATGTGCTGATTATTAACATTACCTACATCATCAAAACTTTTTTTGTATATCATTTAGTATTAGCTATGTCCTGTTGTGACCGTTTTGGCAACTGCTAAATCACTTGTTGAGAATATGATGAAAATCAAGACTGAAATCCCTTGTGTCTAACTATTATAAATGCAAGCTAGTTTGCTAGTAGATTACCCACCAGCATCTATTAGGGAAATTGTAGGTTCGTGTATTTCTAGCAAAAAGAATTATTAATATGATGTACAGTAGGGTCCAAAAGTCTGAGACCACACTGAAAATTTTATATATATATATATATAATTATTATTATTTTTTTTTTTAAACTGGAAATAAATAATTTGGAACAAATTAAGCAAATGTTCATTATCTTGAATATTCAGTATTCAAGATCATGCACTATTTCTAGGTCACTATATAAATTTAAGCAAATTTGTGATATTGGCAATGTTAACACTTTTGTACCAGAAAGGTCAGGTTTTCCTTGAGCCTTGTACCTTCTATTGAAGCACATGTTCAGAAGACACTCCAATGGATTTGATCTAATATGGATCATCAGGTTTTTCCACAAACTTGTGGAGTCCATGCCAGCTTGAGTGCACAGTGTCATTGAAGCAAAAGAAAGACATCCCAAATACGAAGAAATTCTGAAATTTATGTAATTGTTTCCAAAATTTTACTTTTCACTCAGGTTATTGCAAATATTATATAATTTTGTAATTATAACAATTGTCATTGTGTCTTGAAATCTGTGTATTTGTTCTGGGTCCTTCCACCTCCCAAGAATATGCAGGTAGGTGGATTGGGAACTATAAATTGCCCCTAGGTGTGTATGTGTATGCAAATGTGTGCATGGGTACCTCATATGGACTGGCGTCCCATCCAGGATATATTCCCGCCTCCCATCCAGTGTTCCTGTGACAGGCTCTGGATCCACCATGATCAGGATAAAGGCATTTACTGAAGATGAATGGGACACCTAATGCATGTGTATATCTATATACCTACATATACATGTTATGTTGATTTCTGCTTCATTCATATATTAACATGAATGAATGCAGCATTATCCTACTACTTTGTTTTAAGGACATGGCAGATGACTTTTGACTTTCCTGTAAACACAGGTACAAGGGCTCAACAGACTCGTACATTGAGAAGGTGATGATCTCTTCAAACGCCGAGGACGCGTTTCTGGTCAAGATCCTGCTCCGGCAGACACGTCGGCCTGAGATAGGAGACAAATTCAGCAGCAGACACGGCCAGAAAGGTACACCAGCATTCAGGACTCCCGCCAGTCATTTGCTTTGAGTAGGTCATGCTAAAAACATGTATCTGAGACTATCTAAGACCTAGCCAAAACACCACTGCCAGTTATTCACATACAGGAGAATGTCCATGCTCTGTGTGTGTGTGTGTGTGTGTGTGTGTGTGTGTGTGTACACTCACACACATGAATGTACAAGGGTCTCTTTTTTTCCCCTGCCTAGTCCCAACATGTATTCAGATTCAGGATCCTGTTCTCCACCTTCTTTTTTTTTTTTTTTTTTTTTTTTTTTTTTTTTTTTTTTTTTTTTTTTGAGAGCTGTTTTTCAATTAATTAGCCCTTTGTCCCGAAGCAGCGTATGCAAATTTATTACAGCCGCGCTCCTCCTGGGAAAAAAGTGTTTACAGGCCTCATTGTTTCTGCGCACCTCTGCTGAGAGCCCAGGCCACGATGATGGTTTAATCAGCACGCTAACTGGCGCCATGCATAATTCACTCATTTCATTAACCGAGGTTGTCCTTGGGCACTCATCACGGCCCATGAGAGTGAGCAGAGGTCAGGGAGGGGTTAGCTGCAAACAGCCCGAGATGCTATTTACTGCTCTTTTTACCGAGCCTTTTGGTATTTAAAGGAGTGGCACAGAGCTGCTAGACTGGGCTAACACAGGACAGTTATTGTTTGAGAGGGTCAGTGCAGTTCTCTTGAACGCCTTTTCTGTGGTTTTGGCTTCCAGTCGCTTGTTTGGTATAATTTAATGTGTTTTAGGAATGCATTTAAGCATAATCTCCAGAGTGCTGCTGAAAGGCTTTGAGGCTATAAACTTTGCTTGTTGGGATCCTTAAATTAATAGTTTTAAAGAATGTAATTGCATGAAAGTGCAACTCAAGGATCTAATCCAGTACTAGACCTTTTCCTCTTTTTTAGTTGGGCCAAAAGTTTGAGAATCCATTAGCTTCTGGAAACGGGTGTAAGCAGTACAGGGTTCATTTCCAGAAGTGGAAAAATATAGGATTGAGAATATGTTGGGGGGGGGGGGGGGGAAGATATTATTATAAAAAATAAAGACCGAAAACAATTTTTTTTTTTTTTTTTTTTTTTTTTTAGGGGTTAAATTTTTTCCCAAAAAAAAAAAAACAAAAACCAATTGGGCACCATTAGTAAAAATTAAAGTAAATTAAGGTTATTGAACAGACAGAGAGTAAAATATTAGGGTAAAAAA
>CM075008.1:10350305-10381212 GCA_037576675.1 Pangasius sanitwongsei | reverse complement strand
CACCCGCTCATTGTCCTCGGGGGGGGGGGGCCGCCCCCCACATCCACCTCCCCAAAACAAAGACCCAACACACTTTTTTTTTTTTTTTTTTTTTTTTTTTAAGGCATTCCCTTATTTCCCACACTAAAATAACCTTTATTGTCCTTAAATAACCTGATTTTTGTCTTTGATGCACTAATAGTTTAATAATTTTCCTTCTGGCATCATTTTATAGTAATTGTAAACATTGTTTTTTTTTTTTTTTTAATAATTTTAGATGAATTCCTAATTAATGATGATAATAATAATAATAATAATAATAATAATAATAATAATAATAATAATAATAATAATAATAATAAAGTGTATCTTTTATTAGGTAACATGATATAAAGAAATAATAAATATTTAATAATGGCCTAGCATGAAAAAAAAAAACAACAAAAAATGAATTTATCATTTTATTGCACTACTCTATCAGGGAGCTTTTGCAAGTTTGAACCTTTTTTTTTTATGGCCCAGATAATAAGGGAACATGGAAATAAAAGCAGGAAGACGGAGTTACATGTTTTAAGCAAATTATGTATTTGAAGAAAAAAAAAATTGGCAGCTTTATTGGTACCGAGAGCCAACCGAGGATATCCCACAGTGCACTGGTGCCAGCTATAGTAGACAAGTTTCTCTGGGGTTTTGTGTTTTACTGTTTACTTACATCCCCCTTCACAGATCCTGCTTGCTCTGACTGGTCTCATAAGCTCTGGTCAACAGAGCAAAATTGGTTAATTATTCACCGGTGACCCAAACACACAGACATAAACACACACACACTCACTGGGCTGTGTTGGTGGGGCTCATTGTGTGAGCTGCCAGTGTGAGGCTGTATGGGGTGTGATGGAGGGCCGTGGACTCTTAATGCTGTTGTTCTTTTCTCCACTGATTTCATGCCTCTTTTATCATTCACTCACACACCAAATAAACAACGGAGAATGTGATGAGAAGTACTCTTTTTACACATTCTGCATCACTTTCATATATTTTTTTTTTTTTCTGAATGGTTTACTTATTCTAGTCCACAGGTTCATTAAAGAAGTGTGTATATGTGTTTATTATTTGCCTTTTCAGTATGAAGGTAAGACTCTGTGTTGTACTTTATCCTGACGGTAGACGATAAGTAACAATAAGTAAGGAATAAAACGAGCCATGCTGTTATAAGACAATAAACAACAACACTATGTGATCCGTTACCACCCTAATGTTGATTAGTTTCCTATAACAGCACATTCCAAAGTGTGTTATTCCTCTTACATCACAGCAATTTCTCAACGATAGCACTTGTTTTATTCGTTCAAGCATGACAACGAATGTTCGTAGTTACTTTTAATGTTGTGGATTGTCCATGAAACAAGTTTATCACTTACGTTATAGCAGCTATAAACAGTCATTTTCTCACCTGCCTCTCTTTTCTCTCTCTTGTAGTTAATAACCAAAAAAAAAATGCAGTTTGTTGTTACCAAGAAGCAACAAAGTACTCTGACTGTTGTAAAGTGCTGATGCCTGAGACTCCTTCCAGAAATGCTAAATAAATCTCTTTACAGAAAACTTCACCGTATAAACAATTACATGTTTTAATCCCCTTTGTATGGTGCAGCCGCCATACGAGTCCCTGAGTTTTAGCTGTTACTATAGAAACAATAACATATTTGAACAAATGCATTCATAACCTGTGATTTGAACTACAGCCAGCACTACTGTCAGAGCCATGCTGTTATTGTAAATCAACACTTTGTAACTAATGAGATTTAGATTTCAACAATATATTTTAATCATACATGTTGTTCTTCAACCCAGCTAAGCTTCATTATAAATAACAAGTCAGCATGAATATACTCCGCTGCTTCACTATGAGTATTTCCAGTTTTATGCTTATAGTACATGCTTATATAGTTTTTTTTTTTTTTTTTTTTAAAAGTTAATAACATCAATATGATGTACATAGCCACTAGATCTCTTCAGCTTTGACCTCGCTTTACACTCGGACGTATTCCATTCCTCTCACGGACTGATCCTGTCTTTGTGTGTGGCACGGCCAGGGGAAGTTACAGAAGTCTAATCCCTCTCTCACTGTCCGGCTGAGCACCTCTCCGCACTTCCTGCTCCTGCCCACTCTCTTTTTACAACTTGCAAATGGCCCAATAATGTGTTTGCTCTGACAGATGGAAGAGTGTGGAGCAAACATTTGCGCTCACACTCGGGGCTGTGCAACACTTCTCTGGCCCACCGTGTGAATGGCTAATGCCCCTGCTTTGCCTCTTCTTTAAAGCCAGCAGACCTGATCACCATCGCATACGCACATATCCACACAGCATGTGGAACTTTTTTTTTTTTAGCAGTCAGTTAATAAACAAGTGATGTTAGTTGCGGGACAGACATGCTGTATGGAATTTTATAAAAATAAGGTTTGCGGTACTTGCTTATAGCAGATGGTGTAACTCAGGGTCCTTAGGTTGTTGTGTATGGGACTGCGTTTGAGGGGGAAAAAATGCTATTTTATTCCTCATATACAGCAATATGCCAGTGCAAACAATTTTTTTTATTTATTAAAAAAATAGCCCATCATATCAGTTTATAGTATTTAACATTTACGCATTTAATGTTGCGGAACATCTGAGAAACAATTTAGTTATCACTTGTATTATATTATGTCATTCCCTCATTAGGCTCTCTTTTTTTCTCTCTCTCGAAGAAAAAAATGCAGCTTGTCACGTTACTAAGAAACCACAAAGCATCCTGAAGACATTCCGGTGTCAAATATCTTAGTTACAGCTTTACCTCTGAACCTTACAATGCACTGACATTGGAGACTCCTTCAAAAATGCTACATAAATATCTCCTAGCAGAAAACTTCACCATATCAACAACTACACGTTTTTTTAATCTCCACACGTTTGTGTAGCATAAAATTACCTGTATGTAAACACTAGCATAATAGAATAAGTGTATTAATATAAACCTGTGATTTACCTTTTAGCCCCAACTGTACCAAGCTACGCTGTTATAAAATTTTAATCAAACATCATCTTAATAATCAGATTTGAGAATAATATAATAGTATAAATGTAATATAACCATGCAGGACCATTTGTACCTAAAATGCTTGTATATTTGTCATGTTTCATAAAGATTTTGTACTGACAAACCAAGCAGCTAGCACTGTAGTTCAAAAGGAAAATTATGCAACATGAAGACATTCCTGAATGACACTCATTTTATATTTGCATTGGTTTAGTACTGACAAATATTACATATGAAAAATAATATATCCTATATAATAGATCCTTTGAAATAATCACAGAAGTGAACTCCCAGATACGATTTCCACAATAGCAGAAGCCTTTGATCAGTGTTTAACCAAATTGCCTAATTTACATCTGTGTATTGATGATGTTTTTAATGCTGTACGTTTCTCCTGCTACAGGTGTGTGTGGACTGATCGTCCCTCAGGAGGACATGCCGTTCTGCGACTCGGGAATCTGCCCGGACATCATCATGAACCCACATGGATACCCCTCCAGAATGACTGTAAGCCCCTCCCAGTGGAAATGAATCATTTTTCTTATGATTGTTAATCGAATGCCACTGGAGTTAAAGTTGAAATACATGTAGTTACTGTTACTACATTCATATCTATTCATTTAGTTGATGCTTGAGAGAAAATACAATTGAGCAATTCAAATGATGAGCTTCACCCAAGAACCTAACCAATGGCAGCTCGGCAGGACTCGGCAGTAAGATTTGCACACGCAAGCCCTAAGCCTTAACTACAGAGCGACCATATGTACCAAAACAAAACTCGTTTTTTTGCAAAAACGCACTACTACTACTTGTAATTGCATTTTGGAATCTGTTCATGTGTTACACAGAATTACTCATAACATTCATAAAAGTATTGTTTGGTATTCTGTTTAGATTACATTATTTTTGCTGTATGCAGATACCAATTTAGCATAGACCATTCATAACCCATAAACCCACTGAAATGTTTTCAACCTCAGATATTTTTTGCACTGTAGTTTAGTTTGAATTGCCATGCAGTAAAAACTTGCCTTTAGTGCATTACATTTGTAGATTTTTTCAAAGTAATTCAGTTAAAAGTCATTTAGCACAAGTGTGTTTTGGTTCTTCACCCAATTTGAAGAGTGTGTTTGGGTGCACCCAGCAGGCTCTCGGATAGAAACTGGTGTAAGTAGAAGAAAAGGATTCACCCTTTCAGCATCAGGAGGTCAAAGGCCATTCAGGCCCTTTTGTGCAAAGCCACTGTGGTGCAGTGGACCGCGACCGTGTCCATGATGTCACATTCTCCAGCTGCAAAAGCACTGACGTCATGCACGGTTTATTTTACGTGTTTAAATTCACAGCATAACTGGAACAGAATAATTACCACAGTCACGCTTTAGAAATAATGCATACGAGTGAGGGTATTTCCATTATTTGCATCATGTTTATCGTGCTAGGTCGGAAAGCTGATTGAGCTATTGGCTGGAAAAGCAGGCGTGCTGGACGGGCGTTTTCACTATGGCACGGCTTTCGGAGGCAGTAAAGTGAAGGATGTGTGTGAGGATCTTATTCGCTATGGATACAACTACCAGGGCAAAGATTTCGTCACGTCTGGCATTACAGGGTAATAAAGTCATTTAGGTTTCAAATTGCTTTATCATCTTTTCAGAGCTATCCACTAGCCAAGAGCTTTAGACAAATACATAATGCATTTATTATTAAAATGCACACAGATTATTCTTGCTATGTACAAATAATTTTCCTCTAAACTAAATGTGTCAGCACAAGGCCATCCCTTAAATGCTATTGTTCTATAATTAAACCTTTTGTTTTTATTTGTCCTGTTTTTTTTTGTTTTTTTTTTAAATTTTTTTTTTTATTTGTCCTGCTAACATGGCCAGCCCTATACTCTTTGTGTTTACACAGTGAACCTCTGGAAGCCTACATCTACTTTGGTCCAGTGTACTACCAGAAACTGAAGCACATGGTGTTAGATAAGATGCACGCAAGAGCACGTGGCCCCCGAGCAGTGCTCACCAGGTATAATCCTAACTGCTTTAGGATGCTTACTAAATTCAGTTTAAAGCATTGAACACTTTACCTCATTGAGCGCTTTTCCACTAGAGGGTATGATATAGAAATTTTTCGTGATCTCCATTGCCAAGTGACACTCAATTAAATTAGCTGCCCTTCTTGCCAGAGTACCAAGAGAATTGAACAGGGGGGGTTTTGCTGGAGCTATAAATAGTGCAGATCAGTATTCACAAGTTGTCACTCAAGTCACAACTTTTAAAAATTTTTAAAATAAATAAATAAATAATTTAAAAAAAAACTAGCTAGAGACATTACAGGAGTGGGTATCATTGTCATCTCACAGCTGCAGGGGTCCTGGTTCTCTCCTATCTCAGGTTATTGTCTGCATGGAGTTTTCCATATTCTCCATGAGTTCATGTCGATTCATCTGGGTACTTTGGTTTCCTCCTGCCACCCAAAAAATGCCAGTAGGCAGATTTGGCTACACTAAATTGCCCCATGGTGTTAATGACTGTGATTGTGTGTGTGCATGCTGTCCTGTGATGGAGTGACATCCCATTGAGGGTGTATTCACTTCTCAAGGCCAGTATTCTAGGGATAGGCTGTGTCTGCAGGTCCGCTGCCAATGTGAAAGGCCTCATCAGTGTGTCATTAGTGGAAGAGATCCAGTCAGATGTAAAGTCTAATTAATTTTTTTCCCCCCATTTTTCTCCCTAATTGGGTCACTTGCCAATTCTCACCAACCAGCCAGCTCTCCCCTGTCATAGGACAACTACCAGCCAGGCAAGGTGAAGGCTACCACATGCTCCCTCCAAGACACACAGTCAGCCAATCATCTCTTTTGAGCTGCTAGTCATGCTACATCACAGGACAACTTAACACGTTTGGAGGAAAACGCTGTATCCCTTCATCCGCATACATGAGCTCACAGATGCCGACAATTGGCTAGTAGTGCTGAGAGAGGGAAGAGAGTACAGTCAGTTTTGCTCCTGGCTAGAGATGGCTGTGGCATCAGCACAATCTCTGGGTTATAGGGTGAATGCTTTCCTGTTGCGCCACTTGGGAGCTTTCTACAAATTAATTTCTTACAGGGTTCCATTGGTCAGCCAAGTGGTACCATGAAAGAATAAAAAAGGGTTAGTGTTGATGTTTACTATTAACAGTTGTGTTGTATGAAAGGAGAACCTGTAGTTTAAGTTGGGAAATGGACATCAGTGTATGGATAGTTCTAGATTTATAGTAGTAACCAGTGGGAAAAATGCTAACTGTGAGTGGTTATTACCGTCTTATAGTAGGCACAACTTATACAAGTGCATGTGTGTGCCTGGTTACACAGACAGCCTACAGAAGGTCGTTCCCGGGACGGAGGTCTGCGTCTGGGGGAGATGGAGAGGGACTGTCTGATTGGCTACGGGGCCAGCATGCTGCTGCTAGAGCGCCTCATGATCTCCAGTGATGCTTTTGAAGTGGATGTGTGTGGCCAGTGTGGGCTGCTGGGATACTCTGGATGGTCAGTAGTAAATCTTATTACATTTTGTTGTGTACAGAATATCCTGATTTTGGGTTTTGTTTTCAGTCCTGTTGTTTGTCTGTGTGTTTGTGTGCTGCAGGTGCCACTACTGTAAGTCCTCATGCCACGTATCATCTCTGCGTATTCCCTACGCCTGCAAGCTGCTCTTCCAGGAGCTGCAGTCCATGAACATCGTGCCTCGCCTGAAACTGGCTCGCTACAACGAGTGAGCTAGCTCACTGATGCTGCTAATCCTCAAGGCAAGAAAACGCTGTACTGCGAAAGCTGCACTCCTGGTGCAGATTCATGTCTCAGTCTGCATATCTATGACATGCTGCTGCAGTGGCTTGTGTGCATGTTGAAGTTTTGTAAACCATCAGTGGTTACATTGAGCCTAAATAAGAGGATTGAAACATTATTTGAAAATCTCTGCATTAAAATACAGAGGTTGTAATATAACTAGGATATCACAATATTCCCGAATGTTGGCAAATTTAGTTTGCATGTGGAAAAAGTGCCTACTTTAAGTTTTTTGGGGGTTTTTTTCAGTGAAAAATATTCATTGATTGCCTGGTTTATTCTTGTTTGCTTTTGGAAATTGATGTATTTTCTGTATGTATATGTAAGTAATAAATCATTCTTTAAATTATTTACAAATCTAGTGATGTCACTTAAATGTATTGCTGTCGCTGCTTTATCAGTAAACCAGTGATCAGAGAGTAATGTGGAAATGGATGCCATAACCTAATTCATGTAATGTGACTATCATAACACTGATATAATGGAAATATGTTTATATAAGAACATATGAAGTAATAAAAAGCTCACGAAAACAGAATTTCTTATTGGCCAGATTTGGCATTACAATTATATCAGAATGTTTTCTAATGCCTTTCTGAGAAAGATGTGCAATGCTCTAAACTTGCAAAATGAACACATTTTGCTTTAATGATCAAAAGCTGCATTAAATAAAAAAGGAATAAATTAGCTATATAAAACTTACATCATTATCATCAGCACCCATTATGCCATGCTATGATTGACATTTTCATCAAATTATAGTACCAGAGATCAGGTCCGCTTGCAGTCTGTGTAAACCAGTGGTCCCGGAGCGGTACTCCCCTGCACACCCACTCAAACTCTGCCAGTGATTAAGGGTCAAAGAAACAGGAAGTGTTTATCCCAACTGGCCTGATGGTGGGGACGGAGGTGAAAGTATTGTGTGTCCTTGATTAAGTGCTAATGTGACAACATTGACAGGGGAAAAGTGCTTGTTGTGTTGGCCACCTTCCTTCTCTGATGCTTTTTACACTAATAAAACGTCCGCCATTCAAAGCTTGCCACCACCCACTAAGCCGTTCTGGAAGCTTTTGATTGGGAGAATGCTGCAGAAAGGGCACTGACAGTGACTCACTGATAAAGGTTGGAGGGAGGTGGGGTGTGCTGTTGTCTCTTTTAGGCGACTGCACCTGTCCTAACTAATGAGGGCCTAATGAGAGACTGAGTAATAAAACAGAAAGACGATGTCTTTTGAGGGAGGGGGGACAGAAGCTCCTCCTAACATCTTACCATCTTTGACTGTGTACACCTTGAAAACTGGAATTAATGAGGCACTCACGAGTCCTGATCCTCGTGTCTGATGCATTCAGCTCGTATTCGATCTCTCTTCTGCGTGCCATGTTGTAAGATCTGGCAGCCTGCGAAGGAGTAGAAGGATTTAGAAGTTGTTTAATACCTGCCCTGCACTCTCTCTTGCTTTTTAAGGAGCAACAAGTAGCCACACAGTTATAAGGCAACCCCAGTAAACCATACTTGAGCGCACGGAGTGCTGGAGAGTCTTCCTCCTCTATCCACCATGTGGGGAGCAGTTCAGCCATAATCCCCCTTTCTCTCGCTCACTCTCTCTCTCTCTCCTTCTATCTCTCCCCCGTGGTTCCATTCATATTCTAATCACAGCTTTCCCCTCTGCAGTTCGCAGGCACTCCATCAGAGCCTCCCTGCCTCAGGCTCTACACTTTTACTTCCCCCTTTTGTGGCCAACGCTCTCCTCCCAGCACACTAAAATAAGGTTGGTACAAGGAGAGAGTGAGAGAGACAGAAGGGGAGGGGGTCAACCAGTGCTGTTTGCGCAAGAGCGGATTTGACCAAATTCTTAAACTTTCTCTTTCCCCCCCCCCCATTTCAAGGTTTGGTGCTGTACTATGTTTCTTTTAATAGCGCAATACAAGCAGTGCTAGATTAGAAAAGTGGCAAGAAAAATTCAAACTTAAATGAATGTCAATTTTTTTTCATTATGCATAAATAAAATGTTACAACTTTGTCATTGGGGTTAGCAGTTTGTTAGCTTGCTTCATGAAATACGTCTTGGGTTTACCGAAGAAGACGCAGACATCAAGAAAGTTTTGTAATGGGCCAAAAAGTGGCCCTTGGATCAAGAACTTTAAAACGGAGGCAGTGGGGGCAGTGTGTGTATGTGTGTGTAGGGAGGGGGTATGAAAACGTATTAAATGCTATAATGGGAGACGGGGAGGCCACAGTGCTGGGATTGCGTAGATCTAAGCCTCTTTTTTTCTGGGGAGGGAGCTTTTCTTATTCAAAACAGCCCCACAAAAGACTTCCAGTGAGCCTTGCCACATCCCCATCTGACTCGAAGCCATTCATCAGACTGCCGAGCCTATCAATGACATGTCCCCCATCAGGGCTCCTATAAAATCAGCCCCTTTCCCATGAAACATCAGCAAACATTTTGACGGCTCTGGCTTTTCCCCCCTCTGGATTTCTGGAGTCTCTGACCCTCACACCCCCCCACCGCTTCAACCCTCACCCCCGCCACCTCTCCTCCACTATCACCACCACCACAACCACCATCTTCTCTCTCTCTTACTCTTTCTCTCCTCTTTCTCTCTCTCTCTCTCTCTCTCTCTCTCTCTCTGTGTAGCCAGCACATCGTATGCGTCTCAGTGACAGGCAGTGCTCTCGGAGAGTCGCAGGGAGCTGAGGAGGGGGAATCCTGCTCGAAGCCATTTTCTCAGAGGAGCCCTGGGGACACTGGATGGGAAGAGGATGCACTGTGGGCTGCTCGAGGAGCCTGATATGGAATCCACAGGTTGGTTCTCGCCGCATGCCCCTGCCTTTCGGGATGCTTGGGAGCCTGGGCAGTTTTGGGACTCAAGACTTGGAAATGTGTGACCTCAACCTTACTGTAGAGAAAGTTTTTTTTTTTTTTTTTTTTTAAACATTTAGTACTTTTATCCTTCAGCAGGACAGCTTGGTGGCCTTAACTTATTAGAGATAAACAGCTGGAGGGCTATTTTTCATCTTTTTCATTGCTTCAAAGGATGCATGCTCTTCTCATGCAAACAATTTCATGTCCAACCTTTGCATCATAGTGAACTTTTGAGTGACATTTGAGTCACTTGGAATTTAAATTTGAGATTTTTGGTTCTTGCTTCTAATTTTTTTCAAGTGGTTTGGAGTCATTTTTGTGGTGAATGAGGCCCAGAGCTGCACCTGCTACATGCACCGCACTGCACTGATTTTGTCCTCTGTTTAAAAGTAGCCTAAGGTGAAAAGCATTGTTACAGAAGTGTGTGTTTTAAATAGTGCTATTGTATGTTACAGGAAACGGTAGGCTGTTTATTGCTAAATCTAAGCTGACCACGTTGACGACTTCTTTAATTTAAAGTGAAGATTAGGTCTATTCCGAGCACATCTCGGCTGTGATTAGGCCTAAAGTTTTAATTTTATTTTTTAAATATTTTTTTAGGCTACACCCAGACCTCTTAGCCTTCTCCTAGGTTCAGTATTATCTAACTGCGTATTCATCAGAATACGACAATAAAACAATCTAACAGTTTTATCAGAACTAATCTCTTATTAAAGCATCTAGCCATTATCGTGTGTATGCTCCTGAAGATATTCAGCGCCACACAAGAAACGATCTTTGATCCGTCTCGCCTTTAGATTGGATTTAATCCAATTATTTAGACCTGCTCAAGCTGCGACAAAACAAACCATTCAGTTATAACAACCTAGCTCTGGGATAACTTTTAATATCAGGACAACTTGTGACAGTTTCTGCTCAGGAGCGGGTATAGCGCATAATAAAGGAGAAGCCGTATTTTACTCTGGCCTAATTAACAACCCATTAGGCCCAACTGCTTGGCGGCAACGTCGCAAAAATCTTATAGAGATTAACATTAAAACACCTGATTTTTTTTTTGTTTGTTTGTTTGTTTGTTTCTCTTTACTGTTTTGTGCCTATTAACGTTTTCAAACCTTCAGTACTTACCTTAATTTCCGGCTCCTAAATTGACCGTTTTTTAATTTAAAAAAAAAAAATATATATATATATATATATATATATATATATATATATATATATATATATATATATATAAAATTTATTTTTATTATATATAAATTATTTTTATTCCATATATTCTATATAATTATATATAAAAAAATTTATTAATTTTAATAGGTTTATACTGCTACAGACTGTTTTTATGAAATGTCTGTGATGCGATTGTGAGTGTTTGTTAAATAACTGCACTTCCACTGAAAGTTGAGAGAAAGTTTCTCCAGCTTTAACTCCTGATGTGTCGGAACTAGAGGCCTTGCCGACGCGCATCCTTGGCAACCGCTGCTATGGTGATAGTAGTCACGACCCGTGCCGGAAACAGTACAGGCCTAGGGCTATGTCCAGGCCCGAGCCGTACTGAGCAGTGTACGTGCACAGTTCTGACAGGGATATTAGTGTGTTATTGTGGAGCGCGTCTTTCGCTCGATTCGCACCATCAAAGCGGAAACGGAACTGTGCAGCGCGGTGACGCTGAGCGCGCGGCTTCAGCTGAGGTGAAACTGCGCGCGCGCTTAATTCCGTCCAAAAAACAATGAAGCCACTCAACATGCAGAACATAAACAGCTGCCCCAAAATCCACACAATCCAAGTAAGAGCTTCTGCGCATGCGCACTTCACTATTGCACGCCCATAAACTCATATTTCTTCATATATTTTAATGCTGGAGATATTTTCTGAGCAGAAGATACCCTGTCAAAATATGCTGCCAATAGTTTTATGCTGGTAGTATTTTCTGACAAGACAATTTAGCCTGCATCTTCAGAATATGCTGCCTATAGTTTCCTGATGGAGGTTTTTTTTTCTGGAAAAGTCAGTAAAAAATATACAGAATAACACAAATTACTTGTGGTATTGTTTTACTTATAAATGCTCACTAGGGCAGGATAGTTTGATGAAGCAGGACGGGCATTTATGTGACAAGGAGTGTCCATGGAAGAAAGCCTCTCCTGTCTCTGATTAATCCCGACTTTGTTGTTGTTGCTCATGTTGTTAAAAATTAAGCAGGTTGGATCCTCCTAGTTTTCCAATAAACTTAAACTGAAGCCCTGGAGGATTATTCAGAGTGAGCATCATGCTTTGCATGAATCTGTCTATAACATATAATTCTTGTTTTCCCACAGAATTTCACAATTTCACAAACTAAGGGGAAAAAAAACTTTATAGTGTTTTATATCCAACTCTTTTAATCTAACCCAGTTTACACCTGTTGCTTTGCTCAGTCTTGTATATGACAGTGAGAAAAGCAGGCCTTGTATAAAAATGGAAACAAGTTTTCTTTCTCTTTGATGAAAATCAGTTGTGTATAAAGTGAAAAGAACATTTCCACTTGTGCACTTTTACAGAGAGTTGGATTGAAAGGTGCCTGAATGAAAGCGAGAGCAAACCCTATTCCAGCCACGCGTCCCTGGGGAACACGTCCACGGATGAAAGTAAGCCATGCCACTTCAACACAAACTGCTGATAACCTGTTTACAAACTGTCACTTCCTGTACACTCAGGTTTCAGTTTTTTTTCTTCAGTTTTCTCACAAGAACAAGAGATTTTTAAAAAGTGACATGTGAAGACATTTTATGATTTAAATGGATGGATTTTAAATTTAAAACCATAATTCTACCAAATTTAAAATCATATTTGTTCGAATTGTTTTGTTTTTATAATCTGTCAAAGATGAAGAGAAGGAAAATAACCGGGCATCTAAACGTCATTCTACACCTGCAACTTTACAGTGGTGAGTTCGCAGCTAATCAGCCTTATTCAACACTATGCATTTCCATTATATCAGCTTCATGTAATGGACTATTAAAACATGGCTGGTTCAATATTCATCATGACACTTCATGAGACAGAGAGAGCTTCATTCACAGCAAAAAAAGCCCAGTGTTGATTTCATAAGCACAGCTAGACATACATGGACACTGTAACAGTTTCTGCAGCACTGTAGCTCTTGATCTGACACTGGGGATTTTGCTGTGAGGATTTATTTTATTTACATTCTGCTCCAAAGGTAGACATAGCTATGCCAGTGACTATTTAAAAAAATAACAATCCCTACAGTATTTATCGCTTTTTGCTCAGAATTGGAGTTCGGTATAACGTTAACTCTTTTCTGCCAAGATGTTGGGTGTTGGCTTTTAAAAGCGCTCTGGGTTTTTTAAAAATAAAACACTGTGGCACGCCCACTCTATTAATTGCTGTAAATTAAAGCTCTTGATATACTGTACATCCACCCACCATGCTTTGTTCACGCTTAGCTGTTTGCAATATTGTCATTTTCCTAATGAAGGTGTGTTACAGGTGTGCGAACTTCATAAGATATTGGTGGCGTATATGTGACATAAAAATCCAGAATTATGTTACAGAGTATAACTGAAATTTTATTTGTTAGAAAACCCTTATTGAGAACTGAATTGGGTTTCCGACCCTTGAAGCTGAATAACTGATTAATTCATGTTACCTTAATAAGTAATATCATGTCAATAATATCATGGTTAATAAATATTCATTTTTGCGAATTTCTACACATTAATCAAAAGCATTTATAATATGGCCTTTGTGTGGTTCAAGACAGAAATTAAAAAGAATTAATTAAATGTGACTGTTATTTGGTTACAAAAAACTGATACATGTTGTTTTTTTAAATTATAATAATAATTAATTAAGCAAATGCAACCGCTCAACCTGGCAGTGATGAGTTCTGTAGTTTACGCACTGTTTAATATAACATAAAAGAATAAATAAGTTGAGTTAATGATATTTTAAATAACAAATCTATATGGCTTACAAAGAATACAAATTTGCTCGTGTTAAAACAACGGCCTAATATATGCCGTTGTTTTATTTATTGTTATTATTTTTTTTGCAATTTTTAAAAATTTTTCATGTTTTATAGTCAGGGTTGTTTTACTGTGCAAAGCCTGGCTAGAACTACCTTCAAGCGTAAATTTCCCAGCTGCTTCTTTTATTTCTGTGGAAATACAAGCAAAAGTTGTAAAGTAGTTAATCAAGATTGAATTACTAGTCAATCAAAATTGAAACTCGTGCCAAAATGATTAGAAACAGAGTCCTAGTGTGCTTACCGACTTCCCTTAAGACAAATGTAGCTTTTATTGCTCCAATACAGTGTCAGCATTTTTTGAAAAGTTCCTCAGAAATGTTATGCTGCAGAATGTTCGAACCTCTGTGTTGATCAGATGTTTTTCACCAGGTTGGAGGAGAACTACGAGATTGCTGAGGGTGTGTGTGTCCCTCGCAGTGCACTTTATATGCACTATTTAGACTTCTGTGAGAAGCATGGCACTCAGCCTGTCAATGCTGCCAGTTTTGGGAAGGTAAGCTCTCACAAACCAGTTATTCTGAGCATTTTAGCCGAAATGTGTGTGTCATGGGATTATTTCTAAGACACATACAATACTTGCATCAGTTTCAGATGCTAAATGCATTTAGATGACTTTAATACATTTATAATGGTACAAATGTATCACAAGGTGAGGGTGAAGCATAACGTAACTGAACAGGTGAGAGTTAAGGGCTTTGTTCAAGCCCTTCTAGACATTTGTGCAAAACCACTACCCTTCAGTAGAATAGTAGAATATCACTGTCACTGTTTTGTTTCTGGCAAACTAACAGTCGAAACCTATAAACATGCTTCCCCTTGTTCCCACAATCTGACCAAGCACCTCCTTACGTCGGCACCACCTGACATCCCTGCCCCATTCCCCAGCTCCTGTCCGAGGATATTGAAAAAGAGAGGGGGCCTGGATTAATGTGTAATTAAAGGAAATTTGGAAGGGTGAGATGTTGCGGAATGTTAGATCAGTGGCTGAAGCAGCGTGGGGTGTCCTTTAGGAAGGCTTCATTGATTCGGGACAAAAAAGAGAGAGAGAGCTGGGGCTGCCTCCCTGTCTGCTCATTTATCAAGCCGAGCCTGACAGAAACTTCACAGCTTGGCCCCTTTTTTCATCCCACACAATGGAGAGCTCCACTGTTTGCTAAAGTTTCTGCACCGGGAGCTGGACCAAGGAGCCAATCTCATGGACAAAAACAGAACAGAGAGAGACAGACGCTCAGAGAGAGACATAGGAAAAGGGGGAAAAAAGATGGAAAGAAGAGCTGTTGGATATGAATTTTGTGAATGTGACAACTGGCAAGAACTTCAGTGGTCAAACGGAGAGCCGTCTTTCACACACTGCAACTTCTCCTCCTTTCATGTTGGACATGTCCAGTAGATTTAAGTAAACTGTCTAACTTGCAAGCAGTTTGCAAATGTGAAGGAAGAACAATGTGTGATCTGCAGCAAATGCTTTCTTGTGCCCTGTCCTATATAGATTATAAGACAGCAGTTCCCTCAGTTAACGACACGAAGGCTGGGAACCAGGGGCCAATCAAAGTAAGTGTAAGCAGTCTGACACTGTCCGTGCATTTTTTGTGATAATTCTGGTTACTTGTCTAAAGTGACAAATGAATAATTCCACTGTTTTATCAGTACATTTATTATGGAGAACCTTGGAGATAATTTAATTGATTTTATTTAACCTGTGTCTGCAAAACTGCCTCGGTTCTCTCTTGCTCTCTCTCTCTATCTCTCTCAGGTACCACTATTACGGCCTAGCAGTGAAGGAGAGCTCACAGTACTACGATGTGATGTACTCCAAGAAGGGTGGCGCCTGGGTAAACGAGACAGGCAAGAAAGAGGTTACCAAGCAGACAGTGGCGTATTCACCCCGCTCCAAACTGGGTACTCTGCTGCCAGAATTTCCAAATGTCAAAGACCTAAATCTGCCTGCCATTCTGCCAGAACAGAAGGTAAATAGAGCACTAAAAAAACCCAGTGACTATCTTCTTCTTTAGCCAGCCGACCCACCCCCATCTCTTCTCATACATCCACCCCTCCTGCTTCCCCTTTCATCTGCCCCCTGCACCTTTTCTGGGTCTGGATTTAAACAAGGGCCTGGAGGATTTATATGCTGGGTCCTAGCGAACTCTTAATCTTTCAAGTAGATAATAAGATCTCACACACAACAAAGTACAGACTCTAGCTGTCCTGCTTTAAAAAGGGAGCTGTAATTTGAAATGGTTTACGGCTTGCTGATCTCCAAAGATACTTTTTATACACCGCATTTGAATAAAATTTGTGGCCAGCATTATTGGCGCAAGTATTTTATGTGTCATTTATTTCGTAATTAATTTATTTTGTTATAAGCTTTCCAGCAGTGTTAAGGAGGAATGAGAGGTCATATTGATGTGTGAATGGTCATAAGTGGAGAATGAAAACATTTTATTTCATTTCCTTGTCAGTGAGTCTCATTTAAATGGCCTCCGTTATTCCCAGGTTTCGACGTTTATCATGATGTACAGAACTCACTGCCAGAGAATACTAGACACCGTTATACGAGCCAATTTCGATGAGGTTTGTGTGTCTCTTGAATTTCTTTTTCTTTTTCATTGGTTGAACTGAATATGTCTGGCTTATAAAACTTATTGACACCTGTGGTTTGTTATCACAACCCACTACAGTCTTTAATTGTTTAAGATGTGTTCCCACAGTGTAGATCAGGTATTAATAATTCCCCTACTGTGTGTGTGTGTGTGTGTGTAGGTCCAGAGCTTCCTGTTGCATTTTTGGCAAGGCATGCCTCCACACATGCTGCCTGTCTTGGGCTCATCCACTGTAGTAAACATTGTAGGGGTGTGTGACTCCATCTTATACAAAGCCATTTCAGGAGTCCTCATGCCCACAGTCCTGCAGGCATTGCCTGATAGGTGAGTGTTTGCTGTGCCTGCCCTGCTAGTAAAAAAAAAAAAAAAAAAGAAAAAAAAGATTGCATTAGACTCTATTACTATTCTCCTTTGTTATTTCTTTATGGGAAATGCTGACTTCTTAACTACTCTAAGTCTTCTGAAGTTCAGAGTTTTGTTCTTTGACAGAAAATGTTATCCTGATGTGGAGTTAATGAAGCAAAAATGGTATAACGTAACATTTTGCTATAAAATATTTATATATGTTCATATATTTTCATTAATCAGTGATTATTTCCCCACCGATGTAAGAGTGCATAGAGATCAGTCAAGTGAAGAGACAACGATGAGGATCATGTTTAAATACCTCTTGAAGAGTAACTTTACAATTCTTTGAAATTTGTCAGTATAATTGTTTTCCATAAATTCATTAGATCATAAATGAAGAGGTAGGCGGGGCATCAGGTTGTAGGAATGAAAACTTTAAATGTGGTTTTCTCAGTGTTCACTTTTAGGAGTAACCAGAATTTAAAATGTTAATACTGTACTTGTGATTGAGATATGCGCAGAAGAGAAGCAAATTTTAGTTCAATATATAGAGTAGAAAATGTACACATGAAGAGTCTTCACACATATTTTATCATCACCACAAACAGTACGTTTACCAAGACACCTTGATCTCATTTTCTTTTTTTCCCCTCCTTTTTTCTATCTTTATTACTGACTTTGTAAATGAAATGACATCACCATATTTATTTACATAATGCCTTCTTAATAGTTAGTTGTACAAATATTTCATTTTTTTAAATGATTGTTTTAATGGTCCATGCAGCCTGACTCAGGTCATCAGGAAATTTGCTAAGCAGCTTGATGAGTGGTTGAGGGTGGCTCTGCACGATCTGCCCGAGAATCTGCGCAACATCAAGTTTGAGCGTGAGTCTCGTCTTTTATATGGACTGTTGAGGTATCTCAAAGCAGTGTGAAAGAAATGTTCCACTTTTCATTTTTCAGTGTCGAGAAGATTCTCCCAGATCCTCAAGCGGCAAACGTCATTAAATCATCTTTGTCAGGTGAGACAAAATTCCTTTGCATCAAGAAATAATGAAGTGTCTTACCACATGTACAGTTACACTTAGTCAGTTAGTTACAAAAAAGTGAATTCCGTGATGTTAAATGAAATGTGGTGTGCCTAGAATTACATCCACACAACCGATAAATAGTTTGAAAAGAAGCAAAAGAACAAAGTTTCGCGATAACCCTCTGAAGACCTGATCTGAAGAAGCCGGTGTATGACATTTTGGGTTACACCGGGAAGAATTGGATGGGTATGAGTGAGTGGTGGGGGTTAAATGTTACTGAGAGGATCCATATGCTGATGATCAGAGGATATAGAAGGGGCAGTTATAAAAGCTGAAGGATGGGGAAAATTATTAATGAATATTTACATCACATTCAGATAAGAAGATGCAAACATTTCAATGGATATCATTTTGAATTTTTTTTAACTATCAATATGCTAACATACACTGTTTTAACATTTTTGTTACTTTTAATAATAAAGGAACATGTGTAAAACCCAGCCCAGTAAATGATTTGTTGGTATGAATATCATTCTTTGTGTTCTTTATTTTGGACGAAAGGTGTCCAAATTCACTGAGCTGAATTTTTTTTCACACTTCTGTACCTGTAGGCGTCACGGACCGTGATCCACAGTGCAGATATCACCTTTCAGATGCTGGAGGACTGGAGAAATGTAGATCTGAACAGCATCACTAAGCAGACACTTTACACGATGGAGGACTCGCGGGAGGACCAGAGACGACTCATAATCCAATGTGAGTGACTGACTAAACAACTTGTAGATTAGAGATGAGGAAAGAGTGGGGAAAAGCCAGTCTTTAATTGAAGTAAATTGTAGAAACAGCTTGTTTGCTTCAGTAGAGTTTTAAAAATAAAGTATGCCGTATAAAAGAGCAGTGCAGTAATATAAAAGTAAATACAAAGGCTCGGCGCTCACTGTTCTTAACCTAATGTAGGTCTTTTTACGGCTACTCTGACTTAACAAATGCGTCATCACTGCTACCCATGTAACACTTTGCTAGAAACTGAAGTTGATGTGAATTTATAAGTAGTGATTAACAGTGAATTGCTAGTATCTGTATAGGAAGTATTGTGCTCCCTGGCAAGATTTACATTTTGATGTTTGATGTCAGTCTGATGTCACTCAGTAGCTGTAGTAGGTACCCAGAGCTGACTCATTCCCACGGTCATGAGAGGCAGTCTTTAATTACAGCCACTGAGAGGTTAACCGAGCTTACCCTCACACTTTAACTCCCAGGGAGAATTTCAGACTCATTTCAGTGGCAAGCCACAAATGACTGATAAGATCAAAGTTCAGAAATTGGCTCTTGCCACTGCATCAGTATTCAGAATTGTATTAAGGGGCATAATGTATTCATTCATGGCAAGTTCATGCCAACAGAGTTTGAATATGTTTACTTATTGATATCTTCGGTTCTTTATTTCTGAAAAGTCCCTTAGTTGAGTTTTTGTGTTTTAGGGAGAACATGCAGTAAACTGCATGACATTTTCTGCTATGCTCGTGGAAGCACTGCTTTGGACCATGGATCACTGTCGATGGATAATTAGCATTAAGAGAGTAGGCGTAGCTTAGAAATTCTAATTTTCCTTACGTTTAGTCTGTCTCGTCCTGTTTTTCCTCCCTCAGTGTATCAGGAGTTTGACCGGCTGCTGGAGGATCAGTCCCCCATTGAAGCGTACATCGAGTGGCTGGACTCTATGGTGGATAGATGCGTTGTACGGGTCAGTTCAGCTTTTATGTCTTTTCTATTGGCAGAAACATCAGCTGATAAACAAGATCACCTATTCACAAATCACACCGAGATAAACAATTATTCTGCATGCTTAATGAGTTATTGAGAAAAATAGTAAGAATATATTATTAAAAATTCAGCCTTTTTTTCTGTTTTTTTCCCCCCCTCTGTTTCTAAGTACTTTCACATGAATGTGAATTTTCTTTGAAATGGTTTTTAAGCCTCTGCTAAATATACTTCAGGTGTCCATATTAACAGCAGTGCTCCTGAAATGTGAAGCATCCGTCTAAATGCCAACCCCATTATGACATGCTTATGCTGGGCCATTTTTGCTGCAATTCCTCAACTTAATGATGTCTTCATGGCCCCTTTTGCACCCATTATATTGCAGATACAGGGTTGTAAAAATTTGGTCGCCTTGGGAACGTCCACTACCCAGCAGACAATAGTTGAATGGGAAGGCGTGTCCCCAGGGGAAAATCAAATAGTTGACTTGTTGACATGTTTTTCGTTCCTGTGGGGTTAGACCCCAGCGTGGATGCTAAGGTTAAGGCCCTTGTGCTCCTCCCCCAAAGCCTTTCTCATGGTAATATTCCCTTAGGTGGCAGGGAAGAGACCCGGATCCCTGAAGAAGGTTGCTCAGCAGTTTCTTCTCATGTGGTCCTGTTTTGGGACGAGAGTGATCCGGGATATGACACTGCACAGTGCCCCCAGCTTTGGTGAGTCTGCAATAGCCATGATATCCTATTACAGTCACATTAGGGTGCGACCCCCATGTGATAGATATTTGAATGGCAGAATGTCATGTGCTCATCTCAGGACTCGTATTCGCAATATACTCATACTGATCCTGTCAGCACAATTAATGCTGCTTGCCATTACTCTTCTACAGCTGTATGCTGTAATTTCTAATCCCACTATCTGGTGTCATGCAGAATAGAATAGCTCTTTTTTATGTCTCATAGTTTTTTTTCTCGATTTCATTTGAGGGAATTTTTCTTGTCACTGTCTCCTCTGGTTTTTTCATTAAATTGAAATTTATATCTACATCCAGATTTGTGTAAAGCTGCTTTGTGACAATGCCTCGTTAAAAGGCACTATACAAGTAAAATTTATATTTTAAATTAGACTATATTAAATCAAACTAAAATATGAAATTTTTGTTTTTCATGTGGTTTTAAATTGCTGGTTCACTTTTTGTACTATTTCACTTTGCACTCATCTCTAGTCTAGTATGACCTGAGGTCTATTTCTCTGTACGCATTCTCAAGAGATTTTTCACAATCCAAATCCCAAAGCTTCACGCCAACATGGCTGCCATGCTAACTCTTGGCTAACAGCAGTTCCGTGTCTATAGCAAAGTAGCTGAAAGAAGGACTATAAGAAGAGGCGAAGACCCCCTCCTCTTCAGCTCTGTCTGTGAATATCAAAGACACAGCTGGTTGCAGTGTTTTGATAATGCAGCTCTCGGTACAAAACAGCTAATTAACAAAGGCTAACCCCCCTCCGCAAGTGTTTCCTCCTGCTTCCCGTTTTATGAGTGGGCAGTATTTGCGCCTGGTGCTCTGAATAGCCACGGGGTTTATAACGCACACACTGACTGGACTTACTTGTACAATGCGAGGATTGTGTCATGCTCTTTTAAAAATTTCCTCACCCTTTTGTTATGAGTGAGGGATTTTACATTATATTCGCACCAACAGCTCCAAAACGTGTGTGATTTATGCCTAATCTATAATCATAGTTCGTAATCTGTATTCATTACAGGGTCTAACAAAAACTGAACCAAGTTTAAATTTCTTTAACCTAAGACCTAAGCTGTGTATCAGCGCAGAATATGGTACACTGTGATTAAGTGTATATTCCTTTGTCCTGTATGTGCAGGCTCATTCCACCTGATTCACCTGATGTTTGATGACTATGTGCTGTACCTGCTGGAGTCACTGCACTGCCAGGAAAGAGCCAATGAGCTGATGAGGGCCATGAAGGGAGAGGGAACGACAGGTGAGTCAAGGGATATGGGCTCAACACATTTTCTGCTCACCACGGTTGTAAAGAGTGGTTATTCGAGTTACTGTAGCCTTCCTGTCAGCTCAAACCATTCTGCCATTCTCCTCTGTCCTCTCTCCTTAATAAAAGCATTTCCACCACATAGAATTAAGACTGACGCTTAATGAATTTTTTGTTTGTTTGTTTTTCACACCATTCTGTGTACATTCTACCGAATGTTGTGCATGAAAATCCCAGGAGATCATAAGTTTCAGAAATACTGTCTGGAACCAACATCAATGCCACAGGCAAAGCTGTTTTGATTTTATGCATTGCACTACTGCTACATGACTGGCTGATTGGATAATTGCATGAATGACCAGGAGCACAGGCCTTCCTAATAAAGTGGTGGGGTTTATTGAGGTTTTTGATGTACTGAGGTTTCCATTGTTGTTTTCCTACAGCAGACAGTAGTGAGGATATGATGGTAAATGAGAGCACCTCCGTGTCCCCTGAGCCCTACTCTCCTGCAAAGTCGGTGCCCTCAGTGGGAGCAGTAGCCACCAGCACCCCAACTTCAGCCCAGTCCCCAGAATACAACAGTGTGTCTGTTACCTCAGGTGTGTAGGAGTTCAAAAACATTCAATTAATATGTAATCATGGCAATGTGAACGGTTTCCTCTATCATTTATGTAATTTAAACGAGGCCCAAGGGAGAAACGTGTGTTTGTATATGTGTGTATTATACTAGGAGCTCTTCAGTCATATACATGGTCCCTTACATACACAGTGACCACGTCAGGAGGCAATCCCCCCGATGGAGGATCCCAGCTGTCCTGCATGCGTAGCAGCGCCCCGGTGCACCCTACCTCGTCTGCACACCGGATGCAAGTCTACCCCTACAGAGACGACCATGGGTGAGCCCATCACAAGAGATACAGCAGAATGGTTCCAGTAATCCTAATTTTATGGGCTAATGTTTTTTTCCATGCTCTTTCCCTCAGCTACACGGGCAGCTACAACTACAGCAGCTACACGAATCAGCATCATCATGCCATCCAGACCCAGTATCCGAGTCTGCCCCATGACGCAGGTCTCCCCACCCCGCTGCACTATTCCTCTTACCACCGTTCGTCTGCACAGGTCAGGTGTCCACCAGGACTCACTCCTTTACTCTAAATCAGCTCAGATACACCAACAGTGTGAAAGTTCTGTTGAGTTCAGGCTTTGTTGAGTCCAATATACGTCTTTATTCAACTGTAATGACTTCCACTGTTTCATAATAGTTGCATAATAGTTGTGTATTCCCATTCATTGAAATGGAAATGGTAATGGAAGTGTATTCCACTCCTGGCTGTTTAATAGCATCTTACAAGGCCTGTAACTCAGACAGGAATGCTAATATGAATAAGAATGACACACTGTGGTCATTAGCATGTAAAATGTTGAACTGTGTGTAATGCAGAGAGGTCCGTAGTAATGGACCACTTAGCCTGTGGGTGAACTCGCCGTCATTTCAGTCGAAGTTAATGTATGGTCTTTTTTTCAGGAATGTTTCTGCACAAACAATTAGAAATGAAGTTTTGATTTGGTGGTACTAAAAAAAATTCTATGCATTCTCCACCACCCTTAATTAGTACATAAAAGTAAAGTAATGTAAATACATTATAAATACTCTGTATTTTGTGTATTACTTCATGCAGAAACTGGCTACAAATGACAGAGGATAATATGCAGAAAGTGTATAGCGAACTGAAAGTGGCTAGCAGTGTTAAATTTAACTGTACATGGAAAGGAAAGAGGCTGCTAGGTTGGTGGCATCGTATATTGTAAGCCAAAGCAGACATAATAGTAATAGTAATTTCCTGTCAAGAGATCTTTGACCCAGCCTCAGTGCTGCCGAAGCAGCCGGGGGTGAATCGCTCTCTCTCCAGCGGATGCAGACACTGACAGGTGGCCTGGTCACAGCTCTGACAGCCCCCCACTCAACACCCCTCTACCCAACACTCAACAGCTGCCTCACAGAGCCCCAGCCAGCAAGCGGCAAACCAGACCGAGCATGCCTTTATTAAAATATTGTTATTCAATGGCCTCTTTTCTCTGCACGAACAAGAGGTCACTAAGCCTCATATCTTGGTCTCTGACCCTGACTGACTTTCTTTTTCCATTCTGCAGTACTTCATAATGGTATTAACTGTGGACTGTTTCTATTTAGAGAGGAGAGAGATTTTTATTTCCACTTTTCCTCCGTGTGTTTAAAACAGGCACAATGTCTGATCTTTGTCTGAATGGATGCACTCTGTAGGAAGTGATTTCGATGACACAAATGGAACACTATGCTGAGTTCCTATTTGAAGACAGAAAGGATGTTTGAGAAGCACATATGTTGACATGTATGATTTGATTTTGTTTAGGATCAGTTGAGTTACCCATGGCAACAAAAATTTGATGTAGAGCCGTTAAATGGTGTCTTTGCTTAAACAATATTTCCTTAAACTCAACTGTATAAATTGCTTAATTGTATTGTTTTTGGAACTAAACATGACATGTAATATCTAAGGAATAAAACACTTCAGGATATACTGTTGTTGCAAAAAATATTTAAACACCCTGTTGTTTATTTTCTACTAACAGTAAGTCCTGAAGGTGTTTATTCCTCTTATATAACAGTGATTTGTCAGCAATTAGCAATTCTTTTCATTTGTGTATACAGTAGTTACATTTAACGTTGTTCCTGTTATCACATACAGCATCTATAAGCAGTTATTCCCTCACCAGCTTCTCTTTGAGATTCTCTCTCTTGAATTTAATAAGAAAAAGAGAGAAACTGCATATCAGACAAGTTAAAGTTATAGCATTACCTCTGACTGAAGTGCCGACACGAGAGACTCCTTCCAACAAGGCTACATAAATATTTTGTCATAAAACATCACCATATCAATGATTACACACATTTAAAAAATATGTTTATTTGGAGTGTCTGCCATACAGTTCCATGTGTAGGCTGTTACTATAGAAACAATAACATATAAAAACAAGCATATTAATAATATAAACCTTGCAGCTGGTCATAATCGAGCATTCAATTAAGTAACTTTTATGTATTTTTTATATTATTAATAATTAAATAATATATAATTTATATAAATTATATAACAATAATAATAATTTAATAAACTGACCATTTGGTGAGTCTTGGTTGTGACTATCTATCTTATTACCATCTGTAAAATGATATTACAGATGAAATGTTACTTTGTCTAACATATATCTTAAAATACAGTTGTTTTCAGTAACAGAAAAATGCTTCCAATGATTATATAATATTACACGTAACAGATATATAACAGATACTGATAAGCATGATGGCTAGACAGTAATCATGTGTCTTTGAATTTTGAGACTTTTTTTTTTTTGTGATCTTTTTTAAAATGCAGTTATGGAGAATGCATGACTGCAGTATGCACACACGCACACACACCCTGACTGCTTTTTTTCCGCTTCACTTGTTTAGTACTCTTTGAACAGCCCGATGTCCCGCATGGAGCCATGTCTGATGGGTGGCACTCCTCGGCTGCATGCGACCCCGATGACGCCCCGCTGGCCAGATGTTCCCTCAGCCAACAGCTATTCCAGCACTCCTATGCACTCAACACGCTATGCCTCTACAGGGGACATGTACTCCTCTCTGACACCACGCAGGAACTCTGAATATGAGCATGCACAACACTTTCCTGGCTTTGCCTATATTAGTGGAGAAGCTACTACAGGGTGGGCCAAATAGCCAAATCTCTGTCCATTCACAAGTATCCCCAGAGACATGGGGAGTGTATCAGCATATGCGTAAAGAAAGGACGAACTCCAGCAAGGCCAAGGAACCCCCAGCGTCATCCTCCCAACATAAGTGTCAGTGGAGGATTGAGGGGGATTTCAGAAAGCAAGTGTGTGTCAGAGGGTGTCTACTGTGAGAGCTGCCAGACTGACTCTTTCTCACCAAACAGAATCATTGTGACGTGATGACAGTGCAGGTCTAGCCTTCGTGTGCCTTTTAATTATCTTTAAACTCCTGTTTTTCATTCCTTCTCCGAACAATCTTGGATTGTGGCCTAGTTTTGTTCTGAAAGTATGCATCTAACATGCCTCTGCCCTGCTGCTTGACGTCAAAGCAGCTCTTTAACAACACTAAATATTTCATTATCTCACTGTGTGTCTGCATTAGCCCTTGTGCTGACTGCTTTCCTGAATTTCCTGACTCATGCTTTGCAGTAAACAAACCAGACGGCATAAAACTCCATCAGAGGCCTCTTGGCCCATTGCCATGATATAGACGTCAAAGGAAGGGAGTTTATTGCAGAATTGAATTACATCTATTATCTTATTACTGACTGTATATGTGAATATGGGGTGCTGACGATTTCACAGTGAAATGTTTTGAATGCTGTACGTCAGCAGTTTTGCGCTGTTCTTTGTGTTACAGGCCCTGTTGCTGTCACTGGCCCTGTTGCTGTCACTGTGGGAGAGCTTAACTCTAAACATTTTCCTTAGTAACACAGTGTCCTTTGGCTTTGGGTATATATGTTTGTATTGTAAATTGCATTTTTTTTTTTATTTTTAGAAAAATGTTAACTTAGATTTGTGTGTTTTTAAATGCACTCAAAGGTACAGTGGACCTTTTACCCTATGGGTAGAAATAAAAAAGGAAAGAATATCAAAATGTAACATTTATCTTTAGCCACTTTCTCTTGTAAATAAAAGCACTCAATAACTTCTGTGGTGACAGCTGTTACCATGTAAATGATATATGTGGAATTATTTGTTGCCACATAAACAATTTTTAAAACCCAATATCAAGTGTGATTATTTGGCTATTTCAACGATCAGTGTTATCCAACTTGTATTTCACATATACTTTTGATTTTGCTCTTTTAATTGTGATTTAACTGACATTTTTCCAGAGGAGTGGCTCTTTTAACCTCAACGGGCTATATTTCTCCCCAGTGTGTAAAATGAATCGTGTGTAGCTTGCCATGAGTCATGCTGGTACATCATTTGGCAGACCTCCTGTTTGCCTCTTCTAGTGCATGTTTCTGATGAGAAGTCCTGGACCTTTTCAAATTCTCTGAACAGCCACCCATATGCCTGTTCACTCAAAAATGAGCTCAAGCACAGGACCAATACAGCCAGATTGTGGAACATGAAAAAAGTAACAAGAAGCTTACTTGATTGTTTAGGGGTTAGTAGTACTGCAGATTAACATCAAGCCAATATGTAGTATAAGCAAACTATACTCATAGGCATTCTACTTGGAATGTTTTCTAGACTCAAAACCCACTACTGTCCAGTTCTACATAGAGGGCTCCCCCAAAAGTACAAACTGAAGAACATTATCATTAATGGTACACATTGGAAAGATGCAACAAAATAAAATACTTAATGTACTTTTTACTGCAGTCACCCAACTATTTATTTAAATTTTATTTAAATTTTACTAAAGCATACAACATATTTTTGGACAACATACACATTTTGGACAACATATGCATATGCGTATGCATCTGTTTACATTTTACATTAGTAAGTCTGTACCTGAAGTAGGTTGAACTGCATATGTGATAAGATAATGAGATGATCATATACATAGCTTCGTATGTGATCATCTCATTATCTTATTACATATGCAGTTTATCCTGCTTCAGGTAGGAAATTCATTGTCTTGTCAATCTTGTCTTTCCTTTATGGACACATAGGTTAAGACATTAAAAGCAATGTAAGTGCACAGATAGCACAAGTTGAAAAATAAATCATTATATAATTACTGTATGTGAAGAATGGAAAACTGAAATAAATAAAAATTATTCTCTAATCTTTGTCAATAGTCTGCCTTACTTGAACACTCTCATTTTCCAGAGACCGTGGCTGTGCTCAAAACCCAGAGGTGGGAAGTAACAAATTACAATGACTGTTAAAGTCGCTACTTTATACTCACTACATTTTCAAACACTGCATCACTACAATTCCCTATAAGCATATACACTCACTGTCTACTTTATTAGGAACACCTGTACGCCTGCCCGTCCATGCAATTATGCAATCAGCCAATCATGTGGCAGCAAACTCAATGCAGAAAATCATGCTGATATACGTAATTTCTGTGACTTTGCATGGGTGTGTCAGACAGGCTGATTTGTGTATTTCAGAAACGGTGGCTCTTCTGGGGTTTTCATACACAATGGTCTCCAAAGGTTCCCCAGAATCGTGTTAAAAAAATCTGATAATGACAGTAGTCACAGGAGAATGGCCAGACTAGTTTGAGTTGACAGGAAGTCTGGTAACTCAAATAGCTACTTTTTACAACCGTGTCAAGCAGAAAAGCATCTCAGAACACACAACACATCAAACCTTGAGGAGGATGGGCTACAACAGCAGAAGACCACATTGGGTTCCACACCTGCCAGCCAAGAACAAGAATCTGAAGCTACAGGTTCACCAGCACTGGACAGTGGAGATTGGAAAAATGTCACCTGGTCTTCAGCCTGTATGATTTTATGTATTGCGCTGCTGCCAGATGACTGTGTGAATGAGCAAGTGTACAGGTGCTCCTAATAAAGTGGCCAGTGATTCATGATCACTTTTTAGCATCAGACAACTTCAAAGAATTCTAAATTATTTGAAGTTCCAAATCTATTCTTTGCTATACTTTGACAAATTGCTCACATGTCCATTGTAGGTGCTACGCAGCCCCATACACAGCAAGCTGTGATGCACTGTGTTCTGACAACTTTATCATAGCCAGCATTAACTTCTTCAGCAATTTGTGCTACAGTAGCTCTTCTGTGGGCTCAGACCAGACGGGATAGGCTTCGATTCCCACACACAGCAGTGAGCCTTGAGCACCCATGACCCTGTTGCTGGTTCACTGGTTGTCCTTCCTTGGACTATTTTTGCTAGGTACTAACCACTTCACACCAGGAACACCCCACAAGACCTGCCGTTTTGGAGATGCTCTGACCCAGTCGTCTAGCCATCACAATTTGGCCCTTGACAAAGTCGCTCAGATCCTTACACTTGCCCATTTTTCCTGCTTCCAACACCTGTCAGTGGTTTTAATGTTATGGCTGATTGGTGTGTGTGTGTGTGTGTATATATATATATATATATAAGCAACCAGGTGAAAAAACACAAGGCAAGCTGGTCAGACTGGTAGACCATGCTGGTAGGAAACAGTTTCTGAATTGCTGCTACTTGTGCAACAACAGGTTGTTTTTAATCAAATAACACAACAGTAAGGCAATTAGAAAATCTCAAACATTTATTCATCAGTCAGTTAGGAACCTGGAAAATAATTTATCACTTGACAAAGGTTGTCTACCAGTCTGAGCTGTGGTTTGATAGATCAGACTCTGTTGCTGTGCCCATTCTGTGTTCATCACAGCAGTCACTGTGACAGCTAGCTACAGCATTCCGCTAGTCTGTATAGTCAGTTTGCATGCTAGCTAACATTCGAAGGATTAGGAATAAGGGGATATTTTCACTTAAATGCGTTCATGACATTCTTAAATGTCAAGGTTTTGACATTATTCTGACGAACAAACTTAATAACTAACGTAATAACTTCACATACTAAATAGTACCCTAGTTAGTACGCTAGTGTACACAGTGTTAGGCCGGAAGTCGGTGGTCATGTGACTCTCTATGATGTGACGTTTCTCAGTGAAAAGTTGAAAAGAGAGGTTTTCGGGGAGGCGGAACCAAAACATCTGCTGCTACTTGTGTAAGAGCTCAGTTACTGTTCTGTCAATCAGGGTGGTCAATATCCAGCCATGGATCTGAGTGGAATTCTGATGCAAATTGAAAACGGGAACGATGAGGAAATTGAAAAGCGTTTGCAGGAATACAACGCAGAGGTAGGTTTCTGGAACATGCTAGTAGCATGCTAGCTCAGTAATGGCTGAGTATACTGCACTGGGCTGCTAGCTAGCTGAATGACAGCAGTGGACTAGCAGTGTTGCTAAACACAGTAGTCATCAGTGCAGATGTGTTCTTTCACCTCTGGACTAACCTCAGACGAAATATACGATCATGAAGTATATGTAGCAATAATGAAGCGTTTCTAGACACTTTTAGCTTTATCAGGTTAGCTTGATAGCTGTTATCAATCTGTTTACATTAGCTGTTTGCTATCTGGCTCAGTGGTTCTCAGAGTGGGGTCCCTAATTTTATTTAAAATTTTTACAGTGCTGGAAATAACAACTCACCATTATCAAAGTTGTTGTTGTTGTTGTTGTTGTTGTTGTTGTTGTTGTTGTGGTTCTTCTTCTTCTTCTTCTTCTTCTTCTTCTTATTATTATTATTATTATTATTATTATTATTATTATTATTATTATCATCATCCAGTGTGAGTGGTCCATTGAATTGAATGGGTTAAATACAAAACTCAAGAACCCCAACAACAAACAAACAAACAACCCACCAAGTAGGTAATGTTATAGATAATGTCAGCTTGAACCTAAAGTGTTTTGTCAGTGGAAAGTTCTGGACTAAAAAGCTCAATGTCTCAAATAAAGAGGAAAAAAAATACTGTATGCATTTAAATAATGTCCATGAAATAAATCTGGATTAAGATTAAAGGGATCCCTGGCTACAAAAACTGTAAGAAACCCTGATCTTGTTAACTGGAATTGGTTTTGCACTGCAGTCAGAAAATAGGTTGGCCTACGTTGTAGAAAACGTTCGTTTAATTAGTGCAGTGCAGCTTAGTAGTGGATTCAGTCTGCTCGTGTCCCTCTTTAATATGTTATTTTGGTGTGGAAAGCTAATCTTAAGTTAGAAATAACAGGCCATCATTTTATCTTCCGGTTTGTTCCATGTAGTTTCCATCCTTTCCACATTGTACCTATTTGTAAGTGCAGGAACAAACCCAAACTCTAATAAAGAGCTTATTAATGTGCTGCTGTGCTGTCAGTGTGCTATAGAGTAAAACAAATGAATCACTGACACCTTGGTGCATGTTGTATAGAGTTACTGGCTGCCATCTCTCAATCAATAGAAAAGGAGTGGTCCTTTTCTAACCTTGCCAGTCCACCTTGTATGCAGTTACACTTCAGGCCCTTTACTCATTGTTCAGTCCCTGACTCGAGTGACGTCTTTAAAAACCCAGTAGTACTGTGCCACCTGATACACTCTTACACATACCACACATATCATGTCAGTGCTGTAACTGGTGCATCACCTGAATAATAAAAGAGCGAAAATGTACATGGCAGATGGGCAAGAGTCAGCGTTTTTTTTTTTTTTTTTTTTTTTTTTTTTTTTTTAAAAAAAAAAAAAAATTTTTAATTTAAAAATTTATTTTATTTTTTTATAATAAAAAAATAAAAAATAATAAAAAATTTATTTAAAATAAATTTT
>CM075008.1:10339456-10350295 GCA_037576675.1 Pangasius sanitwongsei | reverse complement strand
ACAATACCCACCCGTAACTGTGAATTGCTGATACGGGGCAACAACTCCAATATCACACCCCATATTTTTTCCTGGCCCTAGTGGAATTTGTCCTCTTTTTTTTTTTTTTTTTTTTTTTTTTTTTTTTAAAAACAAAATGACATTTTCTCAGTTTACCTGATAACGCGTTCACTGAGTGTAGATGTAGGCAATGTACTGTATGTAATTATTTATTCATAATTTACTTATTTATGCTTTTTATGCAATGCTGTGTCCACCAAACATTGCATCTTTTCTCCTACTGAATAGTCACCACATCCTGATCATCAGGTAAACAGCCTCAGTGTGTTTCTCAGCCATGTGATTCAACTGTAAATGATGCGGGTGAGATGAGAATCTGCACTCTAGTATTTCATATTGCCTCTCCCTGTTCATTTTTTCTTTCAGAACTGTAAGACTTTTGCCTTTGACTGCAAACAAGAGGAGGCTCGAATAGTGAGTATATGCTTGACATTTTGGCTTTAGGTAACCTGCTTAGTAATCTCGTGAAAATAAGGACATTGTGTCATGTTCAGAGTGAAATTTATTTGGTTTTACACCTGACAAATTTAAGCAGACCACAAAACCATGTCACACTAGCTGAGGGTTGAAAAGTCTTTTCTTAAAAATAACGACAAAAATGGTGGCATGGTGATGCAGCAGGTCGTGTTGCCGCCTCACAGCAGGTCTGAGGTTTGATCCTGGGCTCGGGTTAATGCTCTTGTGGAGTTTAGCATGTTTTCTCTGTATCTGTTTGGGTTTCCTCAGGGTCCTCTGGTTTCCTTCCACCTCCCAAAAAAACATGCCAGTAGGTGGATTGGCTACACTAAATTGCCCCTAGAGTGATCAAAATCAAAGCAAAAGTAATCATGTTTTAAATAATGTAGTCATGTAAATTTCACTGTTCTGCTGCTTATCCGTGTTTCTCCTCTGCAGAAGCTGTGTCAGGGCATACTCACAGTGCTCAGGCAGCCTGTGCGGCCCCAGTGTCAGAGCACCTGTCTGGAGACCATGCGCATCCTGTCTCGTGATAAGCGTGTGCTTGGGCCTGTAGCCACCCACGACGGCATAGTCACTCTTGCTCGGCTGGCGTGCATCCCGCTGCCTGATGTCGATGTGGAACCTCTAGAGAAAACCGAGTCAGCAGCTGAGGAGCGGGTAGTGGTGGAGGCGCTCAAGTGCCTGTGTAACGTGATGTTTAACAGCGTGGCAGCGCAGCAGGTGGGTGCAGACGTGCAGCTAGGGCAGGGTTTGTGTGCCTGTCTGCGCTTGGCCGGCTCCGCCCACCATGACGTGGAGCTCTTCTCCCTCCGTTTGCTCTTCCTGCTTTCGGCCCTGAGGCCAGACATCCGGAGAGGACTGCGCCAGGATTCAGATGCTGTGGAGCTGCTCACTGCTGTACTCGAGCGCACCTTGGATGTGCGCTGGACGGGGCCGTACGAAGTCACGTGTCCTGACTCCCAGGCCCCACCCATTTCTCTAGAGAGGAACGAGCGGGCAATGGAGTCACTCAAAGCTCTGTTCAACATCACCATGGCTGACTCCAGTGATCAGGTGAGAAGCCTGAAGTTAGGAACACCTTTTGCAGCTACCCTGTGAATTGCAAATTATTTCTTTTTTTTTTTTGCTTACAGTGCTTTTCGGATTAAAATATTTATTTAAAAATAAATTATTACAAGACAATGCTCCAGTTTTGCACTGCTAGAATTAGAGTAAGAGCTCTCTTTGTTTCATCAGCATTAGGAGGGTCAGTGCGTAAACGGTCTCTCTCTAAATCCACACTGTCTTTGTGAGTCATCCTTTCTCCAGACAAAATCAAACAGTCTGCTTGTTAACGGGAGTAAATTTTCCTTGTGTCTTGTGGACAGGCACTGCCTGGCCTTTAAGCTCTGGTATGAAAAGGTAGCAGCCATAAACACTCACTGGCCACTTTAATAGGAACACCTGTAAATCTGCAAGCCATGGAATGGGAAATGCAAGAAATGGAATGGGGAGAAAATGTGATTTGACCATGGCGTGATTGTAGGTGCCAGACGGGCTGGTTTACGTATTTCAGAAACTTTTACACAGAATGGAGTGATAAACAGAAAGACTTGCAGTGAACAGCAGCGCTACAGGCGGAAAGGCCATGTTGATGAGAGAAGGAGAATGACACGTTCGGTGATGACAGGAAGGGAATTGTAACCCAACCACTATTTATGTTTGTATTGAGCAGAAAAGCATCTCAGAAGACACAATAAGTCAGAACTCGAGGTGGATGGGCTACAGCCGCAGGAAACCACATGCACATTAACTGAAGCTCTTGACCTGTATCTGCAAGCTTTTATGCCCATGACTAATTTATTTACTGAAATATTCATTCATTCCTCTTTAAAAAGGATGACAGGAGAATCTTGTGTACCCTCAAAGCAAAGCATAGTGCTCTTGGTAATTGAACTCTGTACACATTACTCAGTAGGTTGCTGTGCGGACGTGAAGTGAGATTTTTTTGGCCCTTTTTCAGTCACACACACTTGATTACACTGCGCCTCTCTGGTAGTCTTTTGGCTAACAAACGTAGCGACCACATTCTGCCTAAATTAGTGTTTCCTGTAGGTATAAAGCAGTAATACATTGAAATAAATTGTGTGAATGAGGTCAAAGCCGAATTTCAGTTAATGCTCTTGTGCAAAATTTTTTGTAACATGATATCCGAGTCTGTATCCAATTTACTGTTAAACCATTAGTCATTTTCAGTCTAAAAAGGTGAAATCTGCTTTGTATATATACGCCTGCATTTGTTCAGCAGTATTACATTCTCTGTGTATAATTATAGAAAACACAGCAGCAAATGTGGATTTGCGTTTGGATACATTTTCCCATCCTGAGTATACAATACCGTGCATTAGAATAGAATAGAATGGATTTTTATTGTCATTGTCTGTAAAATTACTTTATATTTTGTATTTATAATCAGTTATATTTAAACGTGAGTTATCTCACTCTATTCTTGTGTCTTTATGTCAACAGCATAATGATCACCAACTGAGGCGTATAGCAGCCATAATGCGGCATATTCTAATGCTGAGGGTTCAGACAGAGGAGAAAACGGAGGAAGCTCACAGGTAGGTGCTCATGAAGTCCTCACCTCTCTCACACACATGGATGTTCCTGGGTCATGCCTCTAATCAGACTTATCTAACTGATGTTTCACTTTGGTTAACTTCTGGTTACTGAGTGTGTATGTTTTACATAGGGGTTAGTAATGCTATATTGAAATCCTTAGCAAAATCAGTGTGTATATATTTACATGCATGAATATCAGTTTGCTTAAGGAGTATCTCTGAATGCCGCAGCAGTGAACAGTAAGTGTGAGTGAAGGAGTGTCAGTTTTAAGTGATTAATGGCCTCCCTCTTTGCCCTGCGGAGAGAAGCCAGTGCATTCTGAATCCCCCGCACCCCGTTTGTGTGGGTTTGACTCATTGTGTGCCCCATAGCTCAGTCGCCAGCCTTTTCACACCTCTGGAATGTCTTGCTTTCTTGACACAGGCACAATGCATTCTAGCACTCTCTGGCCTTGCTGACTATATTCTGTGCCTTTTTGCAGATTGAATGTGCTGAAGCAGACTTGGACACTAGTAGCTGGGCTTTTGTTATTCAAATAGACTCGGGGGCTGACTTATTTCCACCTTCGCTTTCTAGCTTTGCAAAATGCCCAGACATGTGCATGTTAGGCAGCACTGTTAGAATGACATGTTAGTGTCTGTCAGATGGCTTCGCATCAGTGTAGACACTTTGTAAAGAGCTTGGCAAATATTTACCAGTACTGTTCTTCTGAACTGGTGCAGTTTATTGTGAGTCAGTACGGATGAATAATAAGGAGATGACCAAAAGCCAGAAAAGTACAAATCATTGAAGCAAATGTCAAATAAACTGTATTCATAAACTTATATTTTATAAGCTGTAAATTGTTATTAGAGGGTGAGGATGAATTACTTCTTAATGGCAGTATTTATAAACTTTGCAACTCAGAAACAAATCCACCCGTGTGGATAATGTGTGGTCAACTTTTTTTTTTTTTTAAATAATTTAAGTATAATTTAATAATTTAAGATGGTTTGAACACTACTTTTTTTTTTTTAAACAAAGTTTTCTTCAATAATGCAGTGGTTGCAGAATTCTTGTCACCCCTATAGTGAATATTCTGGAGACAATTACAGCACAGAGCCTGTTCCTCTAATGACAAGCAGTGTTGGAGAAGACTTGTAGAGGGATCTTGGACCACACCTACAAGCACAAAAGTTCAACATTCTTTATATTCCTTGGTTGGTGCATGTAGACTTTTCTTTAAATTCAGAACCCAGGCTTTCAATAAAAATGTTCTGAGTTGTGCAAATCAACAATCACCAATCAGTTTCCTTTATGATTATAAGTACTTGGCTTTCCCCATGGTTGTTTTTGCCCATTCTCTTGAAGGGTGCCAATAAATTCTGGAACTGCCTGTAAAAATGCTTGCAGTATAATCACTTCTGTAATACTGTAATAGTAATCATCAATTATCCTGTCCATTAACCTCTTGTAGTCATGCCATAAATCTTCTGAGCAACCTTCCTGTGTCCTGCTTGGATGTCCTGATTGACGTGCCTGTACAGGGAGGACTGGAGGAATATGGTGGAAAGAACATGAATGCTCTGCAGGTGCTTCTGGACTTCATGGAGAAAAGAATAGACAAGGTACTGAAACGGAAAGGCTTTGATATAAGGCTCGGATAACGAGCTGTCTCCGTGCTTTTTCCACCGTGCGTATGCAGAATATACAGAGCTTGTATTTTTCTGCCTTCTCAGGGCTCAAATTACAAAGAAGGCCTGACTCCAGTGCTGAGCCTAATGACGGAAAGTTCCAGATACCACAGGGAGATTCGCAGATACCTCAAAGCTAAGGTATGGTCTGCACACTCATGTGTAAAAGCCCTGCTGTCTATTAAGTAATAGTCCACTAGATCAAATTCGTACCTGGTTTTTGTTGTTATCGAGCACCTTTTATGTCTGTTCTAACGGAAAGTGTTTCATGCTCAGGTTTTGCCACCTCTAAAAGATGTGAAAGTGAGACCAGAAGTGGGCAGCACCGTGCGCAACAAGCTGGTCCGCCTCATGACTCACATAGACATGGGGGTGAAACAGGGGGCTGCGGAGTTCCTTTTCGTCCTCTGCAAGGAAAGCGGTGAGTGTTGGGGTGTGTGTGTGTGTGTGTCTTAAGGCAGGGTTCCATGTGAGGAACCAGGATGATTTTATGGTTCTAGTTCTAGGAACATTTTTATTTCCTGCTCCAGACTAGGCACTTTTTTGCTATGCTGAACATCATCAGCATATTCTCGCTTATTAGATAAATATGTATAGAAAAAAGCAGCATTTATCAAATGCAGGTTTTTAAAAAGAAATTTGTAATCCTGTAAATGATTTAAAGCTCCGTATAAGTGGAAGCGTTTCTAATTTTTATACTGATTAATTAATTTGAAAGCTGGTTAGAGAGCAGGTTTATGATCCTTCCCATGGTTCTGTGCTGAGTCTTTCTTTTTTTTTTTTTTTTTTTTTTTTTTTTACATTTTTGTTTTTTGTTTTCTTATCATCCTGCAGTGGACAACCTGTTGAAGTATACTGGCTATGGCAATGCTGCAGGGCTGCTGGTGGCTCGGGGGCTGCTGGCAGGGGGCAGAGGAGACACTGAGTACTCTCCTGATGAGGATTCAGACACCGAAGAGTACAAATCAGCAAAACCATTGTAAGTTATCAAAACCTTCATCCCCTACCAATGGCAACAAAATTTTTTTTTTATTTTTTAAAATGTGTAAAAATGTCACTTAAGGCCATGTTACATGTTATTATGCATTCATAAGGTATAATGTTGTTATAATTATTTATGAAATGGCATTACATTTTTTATTATTATTATTATTATTATTATTATTATTATTATTATTTAATAGAATAAATTATACATTATTTTGCCAACAGCAAGACATTCAGCCCCGTTGTATTTAGTTGTAGACACAATTACAAGTTCTTTCAGGATTTGTAATGTTATATAGTATAGTTTCCTGATAATACACTATGAGGCTAAAGGCTTGTGGACACCTGACCAGCTCTCCCGTACAGTATGTGGGCCTTCCCCAAACTGTTGCCACTGAGTTGGAAGTACATAAATATATAGAATATCTTTGCATGTTGTAGCATTACAATTTCTCTTCACTGGAACAAAGGGGCTCAAACATGTTCCAGCATGACAGTGCCCCTGCGCACAAAGCGAGGTCCATGAAGACATGGTTTGCCAAGGCTGGAGTGGAAGAACTCGAGTGTCCTGCACAGAGTCCTGACCTCAACCCCACTGAACACCTTTGGGTTGAACTGGAACCCCAACTGCACCCCAGGCCTCCTCGGCCCGATATCAGTGCCTGACCTCACTAATGCTCCATAATCTAGTGGAATGCATTCCCAGAAAGGTAGAGGTTATCATAACAGCAAAGGGGAACTGAATCTGGAATGGGATGTTGAAAAAAGCACATATGGGTGTTATGGTCAGGTGTCCACAAATGATCGGTCAGTTAGTGTATCTTTGTTATATTCATTAAAGAAAAAAAAAATCGAGTCTGGTCTCATGAGTCACCCCTACCCCCACTTGTATCTTTCAGCATTAACCCCATTACAGGCCACATAGAGGAGCCAATGCCAAACCCTATTGAGGACATGACAGAGGAACAGAAGGAATACGAAGCTCAGAAACTTGCAAACATGATTGGCGAATTGTCAAGGTGGGAATTAAAAAGTTAAAACCGCATAAGCACTGTTGTAAATGCTGATTTAGTTCAGATTATTTTAGTTTTAGGCAGTTCACTCTTGTTCTTTCAAATACACGCCAAGGAAGGGAGGTGATTTTGGATGAACTGGATGGAGAACTAGCTGCAGTACTGCACATAAAGCTCTCTCTTACGATCTACCTAATCTTTATTCAGAGCAAGAATTTGTTTCTGCACTAAAATTTGGGAGAAGTTAGGGGAAAGAAGGAACTGTGCTTTTTAAAGCAGATGACCATTTGGTGTCTACTTAAAATCATTACAAAGAGCAAAACTAAAATAATAACGCACATCTCTCTTCAGTTCATTCAGTTTAATTAATTTTGACTTGTATCGTGCATTTAACAAGACATTGGCTACGTTTACATGCACATCAAATTCTGTTTAAGGTCTTGTTTCGGGTTGCAGCCATATTCCGAATACTATCTTTATATGCATACAGTCATCGGAATATTCCTGCATACATGGTTGTTGTAAGTATGCCTGAGTTGCCATTCCTAAATACCTAGCCTACAGCTAAGCATCTGTTAGCACCCACAATTCCTGGCGGACTGAGCATGCGCATACATCTCCTTTCAGTGGATTTTCTGAATGAGGTGTTTACATGCAACAGATTTCCGATTAAAACAGGAATATTCCAGGAATCAGAATCAGAATCAGAATATTGTCTTAATCTGAATCAGGCAATCGGATTGCGGTGTTTACATGACTCAATACTAATTAGAATATTAACAAACTCCAATTAATAACGGAATACTAATGTGCATGTAGATGTAGCCAGGATCACAAAGCAACTTTACAGGAATATCAGAAAAATTCACATGAGGAAGAAATCTTGAGACAAATTAAAGGAGTCAAAAATGGAACCCATCTTCTGGGTGACACCAGATAGTGGGATTATAATTTACATTATGCAGTTAGAAAATAGTATTTTATTCTCCGTTATATTGTGTGTCATTTTGTAAGATATCCAAAATGATTGGTCACTGAAACTGATAATCATTATAAATATTAAAAACAAAAAAAACGTATCAAAACAATTAGCTTTTAGACACCCAATCGATTAGCTGATCATGCTGATTCATCCCTTAAATGTGTTTTACAACCACTGATGAAATTCATTCATTCATTATTTATTTATTTATTATAATGTGTTCTGTACTGTCTAACCATTCCAAATCCTTGCAAATGAGAGCATTTGTAAACCAAGCAAGTGCATCATATTTCTTCTACTCTTGCTCTCTCATTAGAGACTTTGGTAAGAGCAGACTGCATCCATGTTGACCTTTCTGTCAACAACTGGCAGCAAAGGCTAGTGAGGCTCCAGTATGAGGAGCTGTTGCTTTGCTCTGAGCACGTTCCTTACCAACCGCTTCATTAAAGCAAGAATCTCTCGCTGCTTCCTTCTGCCTCATTTACAGCTGGCCTTCCTCTAGACCGCAGCATTCAGCAGGAGTCAATGCAAGCTGCTGTCGCACCGGCCGCCACATCAGTCCTGCTGCATTAATTACCAGCTAATTGGCACACACCGAGAGCTTTTGGTCCTTTGCGCTCCACATTCAGATATTTTTTATTTTTTTTTTTTTCCCCTTTAAATACATATACGTGTCTCTTTTATACACGGCTGTCTGTATTCAACAGACGTGTCAAACATTATCGCAAAATAAGAAGTGAACGAGGGCACTGGCTTAATTAGGGGGGCTTTGCCGTGTGTGTTTGTGTGTGTGTACATGTATTTAACTGTTTATGAGGACCAAAAAGAGCCGAATGCCCTCACATTGACAGGACGGTGTCAAATGTCTTCACAATCACCCTGTCCTCACAAAAAGAACCCCGTTTTTACACATTTTATTTTTAAAAACTAAAGCCAGTTTTCGATTCGTTTAAGATGATTACTTGTCACACTATGAAATAATCCCAGTAAATCTTGTCTGACTGTGTATTAACGTGTTCTTCATGTCAGCTTCTATGATGAAGATCCTCTATCAATTTTCCACCCACGACTAAAGAATATTACTACGTTCTGTTTGTCATCAATCAGTGCAATCCGGGCTCATGCAAAAAAAAAAGAAATGTGATCTTGTAAACAGAAACATTCTTATAAGCTTGAGATAATAAGGATATTTTTTCTGGCTTTAGCATGCTTTGTACATATTGTCATTGCCACTAATGTATTTATAGCTGTCCTATGAGTAATCCTATGCCGTTGTCCTATCGGTGGCTTTTAGACGAGGATCATATCAGCGGTCACTGAGATTTTACTGCCAAAAACAGTCAGTCATCTGCTGTCTTTGGTCACAATGGCACTAAATTGGCTCACCGTCATGACATTATTCCTTAGTGAGACCATCAGTCTCATCAATCTCAACTCCTAGCCAAAGAATTCTTTTAGGATGTGTGATTTTGTGTGAGACAGCAAAAAGCTGGCTTATAAGAGGCAGAACATTTTCTTCTGAACACCTGAGATTAAGGTCCTCACAAGGATAGAGAAACGTGCGTGTGTGTTTGCGAGCGAGAGAGAGAGAGAGAGAGAGAAAGAGAGAGAGAGATATGTGGTGTATTGAATAAGTTTGCAAACACAAGAGGACATCATTGTTGTTGTCCATCTATAGGGTGGTTAAGCCATAATGAGCAGCGTGTGCCCAAGAGAAGCAGATTCCTTCCTCGAAAGGATCCTTCTTTCTTCTTTCTCCTCACCTATTCTCTTCAACGAGGAGAAAGGAGGTGATGTGGCGAGGGCAGAGGGACAGTCACCAGTTCCCCCAGTACGGCTGCTCAGGAGACCGCTCAGCGCCCTGCAAGAATGTTCCCCCACCCTCCTACTGCTTGACTCGCTCCAATTAGCACTGACTCAGGCCCACCCCCAACACACTTACTCATACTCATACTTCTGCTCACTACTTCATCATCTGTGCAACTAATTAGTGGGTGTGATTTTTATGGACAGGGGAGGCATCTTTGTTCTTCTTGGCAAGCAGACTATAGAATAAGCAGTGCATGTAACCTGAATAAAAATACATGCATTTCAGACATGTATTGATGAGTGCATAGGGCGTTGCATCCACGTCAGATACACACACTAAGGGCATAACTTGCTTTGAACGTCTTTTTTAAAAAATCAGTCAGTGTTTTAAAGCTGTTTCTTAAATTTGTGTGTACATCGGCAATGCTGCAGTTCAGAAAAGTGCAAAGTTTCATGATGTGTTTAATGCAGTCAGCTTTATTTGCCCTTGACATAACCACAAATTACTGAATAACCTGGAAATTAATTAGTCCATCATTTTTTTGCTCCATATCCCAGAAATGAATGTAATTGAGCTGTTTTTTTTTTTTCAAGCTTTGATTGGATAATGTTGTGATAATCTTAGGTTTTGCTTTGATTGGATAATGCTCTGATGAATCATCTTAGGCTGTGCTAGTGACACATAGTGCAGATATAATTGGATTAGCGTGAAGGAGCAGCCACGGCTTTGAAGAGATTAGAATGAGTACTGATCCTGTAATTAAACTGCAAAGCGGGGGGAAGGTAGGGCGTGCACAGCTAAAGGGCTAGGTTCAGGGTGTGTGTTTGAAGGGCTGTCTTTGGGGCCGTGATTCCAAGGGCTCTTATGTAGCCGGATGTGAAGGAAAAGAAAGATGTCCTACACATCAACAGGCCTCTTTAGAGGAAGGACCTCAATGGTATTACAATGGCCAACACAATGGGTTGCTTTCAAAGCGCAGGTGGATTGTAGTGACAAATTGGTGGCCTGAAAAACTACATTCATGAGATGTGAGCGCAACAACTGCATCAAATGATTAACCCCGAGCAGCTAGTTTTAGTATTGTCTTAGCGATTGTGTGATATCCAGTGATCTGCTCCATTTTGCATTGTAAGTGTATACAGGAAGTGCAGCTGGGAAATACACTGCCCGGCCAAAAAAAAAAGTCGCTGTTTAGATTTTAATAGGCAAATACATAAGAGTCTATGAACGGATCATTATTAGAGTGATTAT
>CM075008.1:10309445-10338951 GCA_037576675.1 Pangasius sanitwongsei | reverse complement strand
ACTTCATCTTTTAAGATTAAAAGAACTGTTGCCAAACATATAACATGCTAGAAACGTTATAATCACTCTAATAATGATCCGTTCGTACACTCTTATGTATTTGCCTATTAAAATCTAAACAGTGACTTTTTTTTGGCCGGGCAGTGTATATACACATTTACATGCATATAATTGGACTGCACCGTGCATTTTGCATGTTTTTCATGCACATGTTTGTGAATGTTGGGCATAAACCATTGGTCATTTGAAATCATTTGTAAATGATCATTTATAGTTCATCTTCTAAGTAAATTACTGACTGCACTCTTCTCTCCTTGCAGGCAGCAGCTGATCAGGCCAATGGGAGTGAGGAAGGATGGCTCACTAGCTCCCCTAGAGGCGGCGGTACACACATGCGAAGTTCCAGACAGCAGTGACTCGGACTCGGGTTAAGACATGCCGACGTTACTCACTCCCTCACGCACTCACTGAACCGCCACGAAGTCAGTGCTCCATATAAAAAGAAATGATATAAAACCTGTCATTAGTTTGTGTTGTGTTTATATTAGAAACAATATTGTTTGTGCCTCTTTGATTTGTGAGACATGTGTTTTATACGTCAATGCAAATTCATGACCAAGAGTGGAGTCAGAGTGTAGTGAACATGTAAATCAAACAGGCACAGACTATTTTTGTCCAGCACAAACATCAGTGATGTGGTGAGATGTTAAGGTTGAATGCTCTGTGACGTTACTCTCGACCATAAATTTACAATGGACAGTAGCCATTTTATCTCAGAAACCAAACGAATGGGATTTTTTTTTTTTGCGGCACAGATGAAACATTTGATTACATTTCTTTTTCTGTGTTGTGCCGCATTCTTGAGTTCCTCACTGATGCTCAGGACAAGGCCAGAGAAAGAATCTGATGGACTCCACATCAGTCTCGGACCGTAACGATCCTACTGTCCCACTCGGAAGCAGAAAGAACATGCTGTAACGCGATGTTTTTTGTTTTTCTGGGAGATCAGTTTGGAATTTTACTTAACCTTGCTACTTTGGTAATCATTCCTTACCTTACTCTAGGTACACTGAACTGTTAAACAGGCATTTACGCCTAACAGGGATGGAGAAAATGTAGGATGTTAGACTGTTAATATTTTAATCTTAATAATCTTGTAAATTTAAATAGGACAGTTAGCATGGGCTGCTCTTGCCACTCTGGCGTATGTCTCTTTAGAGAAGGTGGGAGAGCAGTAACACATATTAATAAGCATATTGTAGTTATATATAAAAGACTAAAGGAAATCTTGGGGAATCACTGAATGTCTCATCACTAGTGTGGCTTTAAAGACAGCTACATACACACCAGGCTAGTCTTCATAATTTTAGCATGACTTCACTGCTTCAATATTGCATTTGGAGAATCTTATTAAGAGTAACAAATCATTTTTTTGTATAAGATTAAGCCATGAAAGTGTTTTTTTTTTTTTTTTTTTTTGGAGGATTTAAATGAATACTCAGTCCATGTGAATATGACATGAATACTTGTTTATTAGATTAGTATTATTAACTAAAGTGGATTTGTTAATGATGCTAAAGAGAATGCTGGAATCACACACGTAGGAAAAACTTTTTTTTTTTTTTTAAATCCATAACTTAATATAATTTTTAAAAAAAATTAACTGTCACTATGTACAGTATAATGTCTATAACACTGCTGCACAAATGATCTGTAGTTCTGTTTAGAGACATTCACTGATGTTTGAACATTTAGCTCTTCATTTCTTTTTTTTTAACAAAAGCCTTATTTCTCTTGAGTGGGCAACCATGAGCCTCTTTCCTTTGTGCTGAAAAACAGAAGCTTCTTGTTCAAATCTGTAAAAAGCTGTAAAAAAAAAGTGTATTTACATTTCTTTGGCCTTACAGTGAAATCTAATGTTTGTATTAAAGTCCCTCGTTCAGCTCCTGGAACATCAAATTTCCAACTAAATTTAGATTTTAGGATTTTCTGGTAAAATTTATTTCAAGGTTGTTTTTTTGTTTTAGATTAATTGTAGTTCAAAATGGTTCACATTTATCCAAAAAGAAAAATATTTAGTGAAAGTCATTTTCATTTTAGACGGTTCATTGAATATTTATATGTTTGTGCATCCACTTCTTTTAACTTGAAGCCCAACCACTTCTCAGAATTATAACGCAGGGACTTTCTGTAAAGTTGCTTATTATTATTCTGTAAACCGGGGTGATCATGGCTTTGTATTCGAGTTATAAAGTGCTGGGAACATAAATGCTAGACTACAGATTCAAGTGACTCGTATTTTAACAATCGGTTTGCCTTAGGAGTCATCAGTTTTATTTATTTCTCATAAAACAGCCTGTATGGTGATAAATGTAAAGTGAATGTAAATTAAGCAAAACATTACCTATGATTTTAAGACATTGTTTCCACATTTTAATACTTTTTGTTTCCTCACCATAATTGATCATTTTGTAGGTCATCTGATGGTATGTCCCCCCCATTCAGTCACAACATATTCCACACACCTTTCTGGAATTCTAACACAACAGATTAGTATTTTGAGTATTTGTGCTTTGTAAAAATTTCCTTATGCACCTGTATGATAAATATACGCAATATGTGTGATCTGTCAGTTTTTATACTGTACTATACACTGTTTAAATTAGGAATTTGTCAGTCTGTGGTCTGTTCAACAGCTTTTTGCATTATTGTTTGTTTTTAGTGCTTTTATATCTGACTTTAGTTTAAGTGCTGATATAAGCACCATGTTAAACATCTCTTATGGGTCTGGGAAGGAAATGGTGAAGTACTACATTAGGTTGATACTTTTGTGGATAAATGCTGATTAAAAACACACTCAACTGCATAATGTAACACAAGCTGTATCATCTCTTTGATTTGGCAATTCCTAAAAATATCTAAACAATATGAATATGGCCTCTTTCTTTTCCAATATGCATCATAAAAGATACTACAGAAGAATCAGAATAGGAGTTAACACTGACAGCAGTGTTTTCAGAAAAATGAACAGGCAGGAAAAACTTAAATACTTTTAATAATCAACAAAACACTGAGACATACAATGCATTTCATGTTTTTAAAAAAAAAAAAACAAACAAAAAAAAAAAAAAAACCCAGCAGCATCTGGGAATCCAGAATACAACTTTTTTCCCCAAACTGTTCAGCTCTAGAGTTAATAAGTACACCATCCGTAAGGAAGGCACAAATACTTTTAAAACAAAAAAAATCCATATTTCAATCTGAAACTAATCCAACATAAGTTTTAAAACAGACACTGACTTCTTATACGAGTACCTTGAAATATGAACCAAAAACAGATGTGAGCAGATATGATCAGGATTAGGTGATCATTATTTAATCGACTGTGCAAAATGTAATAATTGCTTTCTCTCAATTACACACAGGCGAGCAAAATTATCATTCTCTCACACACAACCCTATTGACAGCCATTTACGCACTGACACAAAGAAGCAAATACACATTCTCACACAAACACAGCAGCAGGATATTGGTTCTTTGTTGCCAAGCAGAGACATTTATTAGAGTTTTGGAGGGAGGCCCCAGCTCGGAGACCGCAGTGCCTGTGAAAACACACACAGCGGGACACTACACACTCAGGAGGTCACGCCTCCCATGCTAATTTAGCACTGTCCTCTCGGAGCTGGACCCGCTCCAAGTTCCACAGAGTACACTTTGACCCAACACACATACACGTACATGCCTAAGCCATTGGTTATGTCCATCGAAATCCTACTTCCTGTCTTGTAATTGCATCAAGTTTAAAACTCTAAAACAGATGGAGGGCAGAAAAGTTCCTCATATGTAGATAATTAAATATTTTATATTAATAATTAGTATTTTAATATCCTATTATGTTCACAGAGGTAAAGTGCCTTTGACATTTCAAGAAAGACACCCACATAATGATATTACCTAAAAAAAAAAAAAAAAAAAAAAAAAAAAAAAAAAGAAGGATAACATGGTCAGTATCAGAATAGTAAGTGTATTTCCTCGCATGGATATTAGAGGTCTGGGACAGCACGTGACTCAAGTGCTCTTGCTGTCCGTCTCTGACGAGTCACTCTCTTCACTGTTGCTGCAGGAGCAGGCTCTGTGCTGCTGTCCACTGTCTGAGTGAGGACCAGATATCACCATGGGGATGGCCTGCAAATCCTAAAGGATATTAAACTCAATATGTAAAACAACTCCAAAGAGTCAGAGCACAGAACAATGTAACACACAGGAGAGGTGCGTCTTCATCCAAATTTGTTATTTTCTAATCTTAGCCTCAGAAGCGCCACCTACAGCTCACTTATTGTACATTATTTTGGCCACGACTTGGGACGACTTTGGGGGCAAAAAAAAACAACAAAACAAAACACTGACACAATGAGCTTTTCAGAGCAAGATACAGTCACGGGTGTCAGTGCACCTTTAAAGTTTGAGTTTTTGTGGAAATTAGTGGATATGCTCGCAGGTCTGGAGCAGGCTCTAGGAAAAATCTGTGATTGATTGCAACATTTAAATCACCCCTTACTGTTAAAGTGGTACTGTTAAAGAAGTGAATCGCCACGTTTACTGATGCAAGTCTAGTTATTTTCAGATAGAAGGATCATGGCTACTTTCCACCTTTGAAAACAAATTTAAGTTTTGCCTTTAATGTGGAAAAATAGTGAACGTGTTTTATTTAGCCAAGTCCGGAGCCCTCTACAGGTCATCACATCTCCTAGGTGAAAATGAGTTAACCAACACCAACAGTAACCTGAGATCAGGACTGATCCATAATAAAATCAGCAGAGCATATACTTGGCTATTTATGCATAAATTTAAATTCTGCTTTAGTATGAGTAGTGTTGATTTAAAACTGTAATTACATTTTTGGCCAGTTATAGGTGCCCAGTTACAAGGAATTAAACCACTCAAAACATGAGCATTTTCTATGGCCGTTATATAAAACTTTATTTAACATAATCACATGGACCTGAAATTATACCAGAGATTTTACTAGCTAAACACCACTACATACCCCATTCTCACTGCTGTTCATCAGGTGTTGAATCTCTGCGTGCCAGCCCAGAATCTCAGCGAGTCTTCTGACCAAGTCCACCAGGTCTCCCAGCTCCACATAGTCTCCTCTTCTCAGGGGTTTACGCTCAAACGGCCCCACTGCGTGTCGGTTCAGCAGCAGACGTGGAACTCTGGGCTTAACCGTGTTCACCAGGCTGGCAAAGGGCTCAATCTACCACCCCAAAAAAAAAAAAAAAAAAAAAAAAAAGAGCTCAACTTTAAATTAGCCTTGTGTGTAACGTGAAAAAGCTGCGACATCAATTCAGATTCTTCCTGCAGGTTTGTGATGATGATGGTGATGATGATGATGTATGACTCTGACCTTTAGAGAAGTGCCCATGATGATGAGCAGGTCTGCCTTGGGGAAGTCTGTTTCATGTTGGAAATATTTTTCAGGTAGGTCTTCACCGAAAAACACAACGTTCGGCTTGACTGTGGCGGAACAGAACGTGCATGTGGGAACACTGTCACTCATGATGGCTTTCTGAAATGAAAAATGAAAAAGGATGTAAAATATTAGTTGATCATTATGATAATGGTCCTTGTAGAGCAGTTGTAATCTGATACTGTTGCTCTCCACCTTGGCTTCGTCAGTAGGAAATGGTGTATAGCACAAGTGACAGGAGGCGGTTGCAAAACTTCCGTGAGCTTCCACCAGCTTATCATCAGGAATACCACACACTAAGAACAAAGCAGAAGACAGAAACTTTTCATTGCTGATTTTTTTAAAACAAATGGCTGTAAATCTCTTAATTTCATTCAGCATACTTTTCTCTAAGCCGTCGATGTTCTGGGTGTACATGCGGAGCAGCAGACCTTTCTGGTGTAGCATGCGGATAAAGTAATGGATGTAATTGGGTCGATGTCTGCCAGGGTACAGCTCTTTGGCCAGTGAGAAGAAAGGACGAGGGTCATCAGAGAAGTAGTCGATATTGAAGACGGCTTCGGGGTAGGGAACGTTGTACTTTTCCAGGTTGGCATATAAGCCTGTGCCTGGCGTTCTAACGGAAAAAAAGAACATGAAGGAATGGCAGCGGCAGAAACTACTCAGAATAAATAATAAAAAAAAACAATTTGCAACAGGAAATGAGAATAAAGTTGTATTTAATTAAGGAATAAAACACAATGGGTTGGCATGATGCCACACTGAATTTGTCCCAAAAGTGGTTTATTCCTCCGATACCCAAGTAATTTGCCAACGATTACAAGTGTCAAAATTAAAGAAGGGCGTATCAGTTTATAGTTACACTTAATGTTGTAGAACATCCACAAAATAAGTTAGTTCCTATTATAAATTTCACTACAACATCTATACCATCGATGACCTCTCTCGAAGTTAACAAGTCAAAAAATTGCACTGTCCTGAAGGCCTTCTCTATAGTGGAAGCCTATAGCTTAAAGGGAACAGCTTTATCTGACACTGACTGAAGTCTTCTTTCAAAAATGTTTCTTCTTTCATAAACATCTCCTTACACAAAGCCTGACCATAGCAACATCTATATGTTATTCACTATTAAATATTATTAAAATACACTTATTGTTAGGCTTAAATGATCTGAATGTCTACCATACAAGTCCCTGTTTTAGCTGACACTAGGCCAGTCTTGCAGCTGACACTACGCCAAAGTCGGCTGTTCTACACAATCAATCAATACCTTCTGACCAATCAGATTAGAGAATTCAGCAGAACTGTTGTCTAAGGAAAAGCATTAACAAATAGTGGAAAAAAAGATCAAAATGACCTTAAAAATGGAAGTGTAGAAAAAAAAAAGTGCAGTGCTTAGGACAGTGCTTAAGTGGAACTCACCTAAAGTCTGGTATGCCACTGGCTGTGCTGATTCCAGCTCCAGCCACCACTACCACATTACGCAAGCGACCCAGCTTCATCAGTCGGCCCACAGTCTCGAGAGCTCCCCGTGGGACTGAGCGACCTGAGGTGCTCTTACTGACATCAGTGCCTGTTTTTGATGGCTTCCCTTTCCTGCAATGATAAGCAGAACTGAAGCCACTGCACAATTCACAGTAATTAGGGCAATTAAGAAAGCCACCACAGTATCTCACCGTGCTAATGAGGCCTGCAGTTCGCTCACTCTCATGAGGCTCAGGTCATCAAGTAGGACAGAGTCTGAGGGTTTGCTCTGCTGGGAGGAGGATGAAGCGGATTCCTGAGAAGTGATGGAGCTGCGCGTCACTCTACCGAATCCGGGCTGGTTGCTCCGTCGGTCCCTGCTCATCTTCGCTTTGCTCATGCCTGCACCTGCAGAAGCGTACGTGGTACACTGTTACATTGCATTATACCACAGGACTCTCCACTTCTCACATCTGATGGGCCAAAAGATGTTGATTAGTGTTGATTCATTTTTTTCTATGACAATAGTGCAGACATCTAAAGCAAATCACAGGCTTATATTAATACGCTCATTTGAATACGGTTCCTTTTCTATAGTAACAGCAACATTAAATTAAGATAAATTAAAAATTAAATGTAACTATAAATGGATAAAAAAATATAATGTGATGTTCTTAAAAAATAAAAAATCTGTAATCGTTGACAAATTGCTGTAGTGGATGATAACAGTTTGGGTGCTACACCAACTGATGGCAAACAAATTTAAATTTATATTCAATTAAAACAAGTGGACCGAGCACTTAACATATTAAATAGGAGAATGACTAACTGACCAACATGATGGGCCCAAATACTACTTGTGTGTGGAAACAATGTTCCACATGCATGTAAATGGACATTACAAGATAAAATTAAATGGTCGAAACCAAATGAATTGATTCCCACTGATGAAAAATTTGCACCTAATCTGCTTCTTTTCATTCAAGTGACCATAAACTGCTTCAAAAACAGATTATTTTACATGTAGAATTAAAATTAAAACTAAAATCAGCTGCAAGATGCCTGAGAAAGACTGAAAGATCTTTTTCCCAACCAACTAAAAAGGCCACAGATTACCAAGTGGCATCTTAACTCCATTTAATGTATGTTTTTATGTATACCAAGCTTATCAGGGTGGTTTTAGGCTATCTATTCCTTTTCTTGATTTGAGCAACAGGTCCTTCAGTCTGTCTCTGTACTATCTCGGATCCAGAAGCTTCTGAGGTTATATTTAAACAGCAGTTAAACCCAAATCACAGTGCGGCTCTTTTGTCTTCTCCCTCCTTGGTTAGTGAAAAGCTTCAATGTTTTAAAACTGTCACCTCACAAACAAAAGCTAATGGCTGTAATATATTTAGTGTTCCCCCTCTGTTGGGCAGCTATGCTAATACAGCTCACAGCTGTGGCAGCTTTACGGCCCAGAGAAGGTGGAAGGAGGAGGGGTTTATATTTAAAAAAAAAGGGGGGGGGGGGGGTAATGGGGGGGCCAGGACTGACTGTGTGTCAACAAACCCAGCTGGAACAGAAAGGAGGAAGCCCTTTAGAAGGCCCCTTGAACACCGTGATAGGAGGGAGAGTGAAGGGAGATAGATGATTCAGGGGTAAATTTCAATAAAGAGAGTACAGAGGAGGCTACAGAGATGTGGGAGTGTGTTGCCAAAACTAGCAAAATATTCAGCCAAATGAGTACAAGTGTTGACAGTGTGCTGAAGGCTTGTATCAAATTACCACAAGTGATGACACTTGAAGCTTTAAACAACACTGAAACACAGAAAGGCGTTTAACTGCTCTGAAAGATCTGCTAACCAGTAAAGACACAAAGCGGCTATTCGATATGGAGTAGAAAAATCAGCTTTGCCAGGATTTTTCTGATTTGCCAGGATTTTTCCACTCCTGGATTTTAACGCACACATGATTCAAGTTATGAAATCAGCTCGTTATTGTACGTTATTCCTTTGCAGTCTTGAGTTTATGGCTGCTATAATTTCAACAAAAATCAGATGGCACTGTGCTCTCCGTTTTAAAAAGCGACAAAGCTTTGAATCTTTTACCGGCATGAAAAGGGAGAGGCAAAACACATTCCACAAGACGCCGCATCACGGGAACAAATAAAGATGTTTGCACTTGAAGATAGAACATTGTACCAAAATTTAATTTTAATTGCTTAAATTTAATAATTACTTAAATTGTATTTTTACTTACAAATAGTGATTAAAACAATGCAGCACCTTGTAACACGGATGCCTACAAAAAGTGCCAATAATTTAAGCAGCTGGCTCTTCAGTAAGCACTTTATCCTGGTCAGGGTTGCGGTGGATCCGGAGTCTATCACAGGAGCACTGGGTGAGAGGTCAGGGACACACCCTGCATGGGACGCTGATCCATTGCAGGGCAGCGCGCGCACGCGCACGCGCACACACACACTTAGTGTACAGCCAATCCACCAACTGACATTTTTTTTTGAGAGGTGGGAGGAACCCGGATAATGCTGAGGACAGAGAGATAACATACAAAATCCCACACAGACAGTAACTCGAGCTCGGGATCAAACCGGGGACCCTGGAGATGTGAGGTGGCAACGCTACCGCTTTGCCAGGTTTAATTACCCTACCCCAAAAAGGGTAAAAACGTTGTGACCTTGTGCTCGTATTCTGGGGCTGGTTTACAGCGATCTGGAACTCTTTTAAACCACGATTGTAAGACAAAGAAATGAATCCAATAAAATGTAGCCTGCGTCATGGCAAACAAATGAGAATTCAGTCCTTTTACTGAAGAACGTTAAACTTATCACAGGCTGGAGAGGCACCATAATCACATTCAGAGGGACAATAAGCCCTGTTCCACTGGAGTGATAAACCCATCTACTACGGGCTGTGGGAGAGCATCTGACAAAACTCTGTCTAAAGTTGGCAGTCTAATCAAGTTTAAAAAAAAGAAAAACAAAGAAACAAACAAAACCCATAGCACACCACTGACATGCTGATTTTGACTACTGTGACACACCAGCTGCTACTGGAATTAAAGCAGATTAGACCTCTTTTTTATTTACTCTTCAGTCTTTTTAAAAGCATCCAGGCTTACTCCTTATGAGATTAAAACTTCCCTATCTTCATTACTTTAATACCCATTTCTGGGGAGCTATTAAAAACTACAGGTGGCAAGAGATCACTGCTTTTGTGTCCTGTCCACCCATAGAGACACTGCTGAGCAGGGCCAATATATCACAGCAGATCTTAATACGACGCCACACAGAGCGTCCTAGTACATCTCCCCCAAAAAAGAAATCCACCAAGCATGAAAACATCGACGTGAAGTAAGATACAGGTGAAATCTAATGAGACGCTGCGTCAGGGACACTCTTCATTCGTACACTTTATGCACTTCACAAATGTTACTCAAAAGAGAATTATAAACTGAGGTGTTGGTTAACTGCAATCGTATCTCAAAAGCAACACACTGATGGGAAATGACTTCAGGAATTTCCAAGAACTCACTACATATCAGAATAATCAGAGACAAAATAAACAGGATATAAAGAAGATCTGACAGCAAAGTTATCTGGAAACAGGCAAAACATTTCCAGCTCATTGTAGTAGAATAAATGAAGCATTTAAGAAGTAATGGCTGATTTGTGCCTGCTCTTTAGCTAGCCAGCATGGAGCCAGCAGCAGAAAGAGGGCAGACACACAGCTGTCTACTTCAGAGAGACTTTACTAAACATGGACACGTGAAGAGAGGTGAAAGCAATAACGCTAGCACTGTGCAGAGACTAGCAAAGCTTACGTATGGAAGGAACGAGCTCTCTGTTACACACACACACAGACAGAAAGCACGGAGGCAGCACATATCTCTGACAGCGGGGCTTACAAGCAAAGAAACAGATGAGGATAAAACGCAGATGTTCCTGCACTAGTAATAAGCAGCAGCAACAAAATGTTACTTTTTAGTTATACTCACTTTATTATGGTCCACCGCGATTTACTAAGATAACGAGGTCACTATGACCGCACTGAAGTGTGTCTTTAACTTTATGATTGACACAGACACCCTATTTTAAACCACACCTAGCTTCACACAACTGTCCACTCACAACTGTACATCACGTGACAACAGTGTGTGTTATCAGTTAGGCAGGCAAGCGTTTATGCCATCAGTTATCGTTGGAATTGGCGAAACAAGTCACCAGAGTGATTCAGAATAGCACGATTAGGTGTTTAATCGGTTTAATCAGCCTCCAAATGGCTGTTGTCATGGGCTTTTCAGGCACAACCATTTCATGTGTTTACCTAGAATGGCTTGGAAAGCATAAAAAAAAAAAAAAATCAATAAGTCACAAAATACATACGAACACATTCTATATAAACCACCAGTGAATCACAGAAGCCAAAGGAGAACGATGAGAATTCTGCCCAAAGACAGACAGACCACAACCACACAAATCAATCAATCTCAAATCAAGCTGTAACGCAAATGGTAAAAATGCCAATTAATTTCAAACGAGCGAATACTTGCGCAAAGCGCTGTGTATCTAATAAACTGACAACTCAGTGTATAATCACTATAAGCAAGAAAACAGTACCCCAACTATATTTTTATTCCTCAAACAAATAACAAAATGTTGATAGATGAGACAAGGGCAACAGTTCTCAATCTCAGTTCTGAGAAATTCATGCAATCCTTATTATGATGTCTCTGCTATATCAACACAGCTGATTTCTCTCTCTCTCTCTCTCTGTCTGTCCTTAGAAGATCAAAACTTGTGCATAGCCTCGATCTGAATTGCCTGCACCTTCATCATAAAGTGGGATCTCTCCACAGTGGTTGATTATTGTAATCGAAATAATATGTTGCCATGATACCCTGTATCACTGTAGAGCTCCTGCTTTCCAGTGCACCCAAAACCCCATTTGGAAAATCACTTGAAAACTTCATTGTTTCACTCTAATTTAGACTGATATCTCAGAAGTGCTACACTTGTAAGCAGCTTCTCTACGACATCTGCAGCCCCAATTCAAGTTCTGGCCTCACAGCGCCGGTCACCACGGTGATCACTTCAACACCAAAAGGTCTCCTCTTCTCTTTATTCTCCATTGCGCTAATAACATGTCACTTTGGGTTGGCTCTTTGTTCAATCCTCATATGACACAATGCAACTAATTTGGGCTCAATGTACTATTTGTTCAGGGTGTGTGTAAGTGTGTACATAAGAAAGAGCAAGCAACTGACTAAGGCATTCAGTACATTGGATTAAATTAAGTTACTGAGAAAAGCACATACCGTACAGTGGGTGCTGAAATATGTGATGGTACAGTATTGAAAATGACCTGGTAGTGAATTTGACTCCAGAGTGCAGAATCTCAGAATCCGCAACTTACCAGACACTGTGCTCAATGTGAAACAGGTGAAGACCACTGAGGAGTGATTGAAAGAATTTTTGGAAAGAACACGTTTTTGCGTGGTGCCAACTGACATATTTTAGTGCAATGATTTTTTTCCTCCATTGCTAATTTCAAACTGATTACAGCAAAGACTTGATCAAATTAATATCCAACAGGTCAATGTCCTCTTGTGGAAAATGTGGTGAAGACTGACATCTAGTGGTGCACACAAACACCCAGCAACGTGGGGAAATTGTAACCGCCTGGCCTTTTGGGTGGGTGGGGAGTGATCTGTATGAACCAGAGCGGACGAGCCATAGCATGATCGTTAGTGCTGGATGGGCTGGTCTCTAAAGTCTACACAGAATTGGGCGAAAAACATCCGGCCAGTGGCAGTTCTGTGGGTGGAAACACTTTGTTGATGAGAGAAGTCAGAGGAGAATGGGCAGACTGGTTTGAGCTGACTAGAAGGTAACGGTAACTCAAATAACCACTCTTTACAACCGTGGTGAGCAGAAAAGCAACTGTACAACACACTGAACCTTGAGTTTAATGAGCTAACAGCAGAAGACCACACCAGGTTTCACTCCCGTCAGCCAAGAACAGAAATCTGAGGCTAATTAATCTTGATTTCTGCTTCAGCATGCAGAGGGTAAGGTCCAAATTTAGCATTAACAGCATGAATCCATGGACCCTACCTGCCTTGTGTCAACAGTTCAGGCTGATGGTGATGGAATAATGGTGTGGGGAATATTTTTTTTTTTTAGTAGTATTAGGGTAGTGTTCCTAATAAAGCGGCTGGTGACTGTATGCTCACAGGAAATGTGCAAAAGTAATTCAACGTTATCTTTTCCTACGAAATTTGCATCAGGAAAGTATCATGAAAAAACTGAAAAGGTTGTACCTTAAAACTGTTTAGAAATAACTTAAAACCCCATCCTGTAGAGTTCTGAAGACTAACCATGCATCCGTTAAACTATATTACACAAATATTTTAAACATGACACAGATATTAAAACATCCTGAACATTCAGAGTGTCAATGATATGATGAATCATATAATGATTTAAAACTTGAACTGCATGAACCTACAGTTGAACTGCAACCTGTTTTACGTTTCCAGAGGGGCTTTAATGCATGTATGCATGCAGGTATCTTACAGCATTCATACTTTAAAATCCCTAAGCTAAACTTTGCAGCTTTGCACTGTACTGAACTACATCTAAATCCTCATCATGCTCTACCACTCCCTCAGTGTGACTCAACAGCTGTGATTTCTGTTAGCTAGTGCTTCAGTTAGCTAGCTCACCACATGAAGTAGCTATTTACACTAAATGCTACCGTGTTATTTCCGGTTTGTTTGCTTCATACACGTTCATGCATACAGTAAAAATAAATACTATTCATTCTGTGGTCAAACCTGCCTCCAGGTGGTGGTTAGCAGTGAGGTAAATGTGCAGGGTTGAGAAGGACAGCTCAGCTAGAGCCCAAACAACAGCAACAGCAGCAGCAGCAGCAGCTCCGTGTTCTTCTTCCTCTCCTAAAGCACCGCACTGACAGCTACACACAGCATTACACCGCGTTACACCACGGCGACAAGTCAAAGTTTATCAGAGCTTCAGTATACAGCCGGACAACAACAAACGGACAGGATATACGTCACTCTAAATAAGCGCGGGAAAACAGGGCGGGTGCATTCAAACAAAGAGGAGCGGAAATGAGGAACAGCACACTCTTGAAGATGCCCATTGGTTACTATATAACTGAGAGAAAAAAGTGTAAATCAGGAAGTGTTATGCAAAACAAAGGGGCTGAATGTTTGTGTAATATGCGTGAATTTTACATACACGAATATAGATTTGTTAAAGTTGTAAATTTAGTAATTTTCTTTCAATCCTTAAAACAGCTGAAACAGAGGAGGACTCTCTGAATTACTTATATACCTTAATTAACCCCCTTAAATTTATTTATGTGTTACAGATTTCTTGTTATACTATTTATTTATTTATCTATCTATCTATCTATCTATCTCCTTGTTAAAGTATGCTGCTTGGATGTATGGTTGGTGTTGTCAACAATGATAATATCTGTTTGTTACCTGAAGATGTTTAATAAGGATTTCCAAAAAACCAAAATAAACAAAACAAAAAAACATAGGGTATGAAAAAAACTGTATATCAGGAAGTCATGTGTCGATGACCACGTGATCCATCGCGAAAACACTAAGAAGTCGAAAAGCATAAGGAGTAATGGTGATTTAAACAAGTTCATCAAGGGTCTGTATGATGGTTAATGGTATAACTTTCTAAAGATATTCTACTTTAAACCCTGTCTAAAATGGAAACCAGAGAAAAGAAGAACCCAGTGTGCTAGACTGAGTCATTTTAAGAGTGCCGCAGGGTCAAAAGCTGAGTATGTTCCCCGTCTCCCTGTGTACTGCTTTATCTGCGAAACCGCGCCCTGTCCACTGCTGATGGGACTCCTGCTCTGTTCACTGAGTCAGATCATTTGACTCAGTTCACAGAAAAGAGCCGACTCTTCTGGCTGCCTCGAGCCATTTTTTAATCTAAAGCGGACATTGTTTGCTATATCATGTGATCTTTCTTCTTTGTTTAACTGTATAAAAATATTAATAAAATCACACTGTAAGACAAAGTACACTGCCTACATCTACAAAACGGCGAGTCGGTTCTCAGCCTAAAAGAGCTGGATCACAGTGTCGACTCATTCACTACTGTGCACTACAATACATAATGTGCTGTTTTGGGAATTTTGTTGAAGTCTGATATATAGCGTAAAATCCTCAGTGCAGTCACTGCAGTAGGTTTGTGTCCAACTGATTTACCTTAGCAGGTACCTCAGAAGGGCAGAAAGGACAGAAATGTCCAATAGTCTTACAGTCTGTTGCAGTGACTTATTAAAACAATACTATTGCATTCTCTGTGGCAAAGAATTGGCCTACATCTTCACAGCCCCAACATTAATGTGAAATACCAAGACTGCTCTTCCTTTAAGAAGACATTTTTCCATACATTCATTTGTCTTAAAACCTTTTCTCCTCCACCTCCTCGTCTTCCTCCTCTATCTCCTCCTTCTCCTACTCCGCCTAACAACAACAACAACAAGTTTAAATTATAGTCCATTTCACCCAAGGTTGCTTTACAATTTGGGAAACAGATACACAGACAAAATGTGATCCAAAAAAAAAGACACAGAAAAACTAACTGTATTTCATTTACAAATGATATCTTGTTAGACAAGTTCTTTCTTGGCTTTCATTCACAGATTAGGCCTTGTTAGATACAGAAACTAATCCAGCCCATTCTAATGCCTTATAGGCCAATAAACAGTCTGCAAATGTTGCTCTGGCCTTTAATACGGATCGGAGTAAAAAGAATATAGGCAGGGTCACTTTCTGTTGAAAACACAACCACTAATTTCCTTGGGACTATTAGGACAATGCTTAATATGAATCAATAAATATTTCCAGGTCACCTAAAACCGAGGAAACAGGGATATCTGATGAAACTGGGTGTTTTATATTATAAGACCAGTCTCTCTTGGTTTCATCTGCTGCCCTTAGACTGAGACCGCAAAGTGACTAGGAAAAAGGAAACAGATAGATAATAATTTTGAGATGTAGACATGCACTTAATAGTCCAACAGTGTGAGCCAGTCTTCCTTAGGAACCCTAGCCAGTCTTTTACCGCTTATCTCCTATCCAAAACAAAAAACGTACTATTAACTGACTCAGGTGAGCTGTGAAAAAGAACAGGACAAACATCTGAAACCAGGCCGACTGAGGGAACAACTGTAAAATCTGCACAGCCCAGGCTGAGAGTCAAATTGCTCAGAAAGCAGAGAAATACAGGCCAAATATTATTGGTTCAGGCCAGTAATAGCAATATTAAGTGTATTGTGGGCCACAAGTGGCCCAGTGGTAAGCAGCCATATTTAAAGTGTTTAACAGCATTTGGAATGTGGTTCTGTTTTATTCTGGGTATGTGCATAACACCTGGCAGGCCTGCTTGAAACTTCTGCTACATATGTAATGTAATCTTGTTTTCACAGGCTCCATAGGGGGAGTTCTCAACTCTACTACTGCCCTCCCACACCACAGCACAGAAGTCATTATTAAACGGACCATTAAATGGTCAGCATCACAGTGAACATACTTTCTACTAGTTAAGAAAATCTTAAAAATGGTTCTGTGATACTAGGCCTTGCACAGATTCACATTTTCCATGCTCCCAATACACCCAGTCCAACTCATAGAGGCTAATGGGCAATTAGATTATTTTTATGTGGTTAATATTTTTGGCCTATCTAATAAAATCAGAGATGGTTCAACTCACAAGTGCTCATTTAACCACATTTCACACGTTTGCATATAGCACACAGTAAAAGTATAGCAGTATATTCTCAAGCAGGAGAAATCAGTAGGGATGATGCTAGCAATCATTAAAGGTTTGGTATAAGCGTTGAAGCGAGCTGACAAAAGTTGAGATGCTTTTAGTCTGTAGCCTATGTACGCAGTATAGAAATATCAAAACCCAACAGAAAAATGTTTGTTTTACCGTTTTTGACCACTCTGGCATTATCTGAAACTTAGGAACGTGAAGTGAAAGCTTTACGCACTCAAGCACAATCACATCATGCCATCCCTGAACAGCTGCCATTCATGTGGCAGCAGTGCAATACAAAAAATCATGCAGATACAGGTCAAGAGCTTCAGTTAATGTTCACATCAAACATCAGAATGAAGAAAAAAATGTGATCTCTTGTGACTTTGATCATAGATGTTGGTACCAGAAGAGCTGGTTTGAATATTTCATAAACTGCTGATCTCCTGGGATTTTCACACCCAATAGTCTCTAGAGTTTACACACAATGGTGTGAAAAACAAAAATAGCTGTGAGCAACAATACTGTGGGTGGAATCGCCTTGTTGATAGGAGAGGTCAGAGGAAAATGGCTAGACTGGTTCGAGCTGCTTGGAAGGATATGATAACTCATATAATCACTCTTTACACAACTGTGGTGAGCAGAAAAGCATCTCAGCATGCACAAAACATCGAACCTTGAGGTGGTTGAGCTACAACAGCAGAAGACCACTTCAGGTTCCACTTCTGTCAGCCAAGAACAAGAATCTGAGGGTATCATGGGTATCATGCTCACCGGAACTGGAGAGTTTTGAAAAACGTTTGAAAAAAAAAAAAATCACCTGGTCTTTTTCCAATCTTCATCTGTCCAGTCTCCGTACATGTTAGTTTCCTTTATATATCTTATAAACCACACTGAGTAGAGTGGAAACACATTAGATTTTATTTTTAAAAACATATTTATCAAAAACATTCATTCATATTCAGTAACCACTTAATTCTGGTCAGGGTCTCCGTGGATCCAGAGCCTGTCCCAGGAGCACTGTGCGCAAGGTGGAAATACACCATGGATGGGATTCCCGTCCGTCGCAGGACACCATGCACACACACACATTCACACACTCACTTACACCTAGGGGCAATTGAACCTATTTAACCAAATCAATTTAACCAAACCAATCCATAAAAAAAAATCTGCACATACACTGGCTCATACACCTCTACTCTGTGCACTTTGCTCCTCTAGCACTGAATTAAAAATCTTGTATGGCAACATTGCTTGTATTGCTCTCATTTGTAATTTGTAATACATACAGACCGTAACCTAATCCCTAATTAGAAGGATATTACAGAAGAATTGATATTTATATATTTATAACAGTACATGTAATTTTCATGATTAAACAATAAAGAAATGATATTCTGTAAAAGTCTTTCTGTTGAAAGTGAAATATTTCAGAACATCAAAAAGAACATCAAAAGATAAATTTTTGGTTTTATTAAGTATGCAAATATATGCATATTTAATTATATGAAGCTTAATTTGCATAAATAAATGTACAGTGTGGAAAAGATCCAGTACAAAAAAACTACTAAGAATATCAGCAGTCGGATGGAAAAGACAGATTGTGGTATCTGTTGTTTTAAAAATGTACCCTGTTTGTGTTACAGAGAACTTTTTGTGGCTTAAACATGAAGTACTGCTGTGTTTGTGCCAGTGCTTATGATGAGTCCTGATGAGGGCGAGATTCATCGCGTGGAACTCCACGTTCTGAAGTTCGAGACTGTAAAACGTCACTTCCTGTCTAATGTGTCCACACTGGTTAAAAAAAAAAAAAAAAAAAAAAAAAAAGAGCAAAGTAGAGCGCCACGTCCACGTCACGCAGAGTCTGAGTGTGCTGTACACGAGACAGACAGACACAGAGTCAGTGAAAAGATTATTTCTGAAATTGTGAAGTTTAAACAGTTCTTGTAAGGCGATAAAGAGAAGCGAGCAGAAGTGCAAGTTCAGAGGAGAGGAAAAGCAGCTCCTGCTAAAGCTCCAAAAGTAAGTACACCATGTCGCTAACGTTAGCTAGCAGTGCAGAAAAGTTTTCTTTGTGATAGGAACATTTAGACCAAGCTGTGGCGTTAACTAGCTAGACTAACCGTGTAAGTGTCATGAGTGTCATGACAGCATTGTTTTACTTAATATTTTATTATTTTTATATGTTTATATATATTTATTTGCTGGTGGTTGTTGTTGTTGTTATGTTGGCCATTTTTTTGGGCTGCAGAATAACAACTTACCTGGGGGCTTTTCACAAAAGTGCTGTCCCTAAAAATGCCCTTTATTTACAATTTTTTCCTAATTTGAATTTACATTCAGTAGCAGTGTGTTTGTAGCCCTTTGTAAAAGACAAGCTCACACTTTACTGTCTCATTAGCATTTTAGCTTTTGTTCATGGAACAGACTATGATTTCTGCTTTATGTAACAAACTTATGAAGTCCGCCTCTTCCATTTTATTCTTAAGTAAGAGCATCCTAAGTGAACTAGTCCCTACTGAAGAATGTGTTTGCAGTGTGCAGTCACTTTTAGCCTGATCGATGGAGTACAGCTCTGAAGAGAGGCACACTGCTATATCATTCATGCCTACGTGTAACTGCACTCAGTGGCTGACTTGTTTTTTCACTGGGCTTTAGGCTCATGTTCAGCACACACAGGAAACACTGACGGCCTTTAACCAAGTTATTACAACAGTTTAAAGAGAAGCAAAGGGAAAAATCCACCCTGAATGTGATCTATGATGAAAACGTGATCTGTGATGTGATCTTTGATGGCGTCCAAGATTTATTTTTGTAATGAAATTCTGAGTTGGTCATTTTCAGTACACGCTGATAGTGTTTCTAGTGGGGAATTAGTCTTGCTTCACCTCTATCTAAAACGAGAGATGCAGCAGCGCTTTAGTTCCTTAGTCTGTCCGGCTCTTTCACCTCCTCATCTGGACACTCTGCTCAAACAGATCAGGGTTTTCGTGCTAATCTTGCCGTAGCTCAATATCTAACCAGGCCTCTGCTTTAGCTCAGAGCAACTGTGTCCTATATCTGCATGGCATTCTGGCACTTTATCTCCAACATTTACTGTCTCCATTACTTCTACACTGGATTTCTCATTAATATGACACTGAACGTCACTAACATGGTGAGCGAGAAAAGCAGTTCGTGCGCTTTTCTTTTTAGGAGTTCACAGCGAAACGTGACCGTTAGGCCTGTACCTTATGAATTAGATTTGTTTCTCCTCTTAAACTGCACATTGTAACTGCACTAACAGTGTCCCTCTTTGATATCAGCACGTAACATAATTGATAACCTCAAACGCAACAGCAAATAAACACCAAACTCGCTAAGCATACCACAAATATTTCAATATAAACACATTTCAGGGTTGACCTTTCCTTTAAATTCTTCATTGTTACAGGCCTGTGTGCCAAATAGCAGCATATTGTTCTGCTTCAGCTTGCTTTTACACGAAACTCTACCAGTTGCAATCATGTGCCGTCTGTGTTGTCTTTAAGGAAGACAGAGCAGTTACAAATGTGTATACAGTAGTGTTTGGATGTGTAGAGTAAACACAATCCTGACTGGCTGTGAACTGGTTGGCCTTGTTCTGTGTTGATGTAGGCAGCACACCCTAGCTCTTAGTTAGTTCTTTGGGCCCTTTCACAAAAGTTTATTAAAAACCATGTACACCTTCTGATTTTCCTTCCACAGAGCCACCATGAGCAAAATAGATGAGCCACAGCTTGATGAGCCTGCATACTTAAAGGATGAACCTCCAGCAGGTAATTTGTTTCTTTGGAATAAGCCAATCAAACCTGGCATATGTGAAGGTAGTACCACTGTGAATTCACACGGTGGTGCTCTTGTGCCATCTAGTCCTCCATCTTCCAAATGACCCCTATAAATCCCTCTTTCTCCTCTGCAGGCACACTTGCGGCATGGGGCATTAAATTCTTATGCTATGTATTCTTAAGTAATTGCTATAGGTGTTACAAACCTATTTACATTTATGGCATTTGGCAGATGCCCTTATCCAGAGCGGCTTACATTTATCTCATGTTATACAACTGAGCAGTTGAGGATTGAGGGCCTTGCACTAGGGCCCAGCAGTTGCAGCCTGGTGGTGCTAGGATTTGAATTCATGACTTTCTGAATGGTAGTCCAACATCTTAACCACTGAGCTACCACTACCACTATTCACCAGCCCCTGTTTATTTGCACTTAGTTTCAGGACTATCCAAGGCTATGTTAGCATTTTCCAGACTTAATTCAAATGCTAATTAGAAAATGTTCATTCAAACATGTATTTGCAATTGCATTTCTCCTGTGAGCGTACATTTGAACAACTTGAACACTTCAAATCCTTGAAAATAAGATGTCTCCTTGGTCACATTAATTGAGAGGATCTTCTAATCTTCTAAAGATGCAGCTTGTCTTTTTTAAGTGTTTCTGGACCTGTAATAATCATATTTACAGTAATGCCATGTGATGAAGTATCTCACATTTTCCTTGTTTCAGGCATCTGTTTACTTTTCTGGCCTGGAAAGTAGCTCTGCTCTGACTGTTTAGCTTCTACAGAGGGGATGGGGTCATTTGGCCTGGGGGGAGGCAAAGGCTTATCTGTGTCTTTATTGCAATTACCATTCGCATCACAGGTAGCATAGGTTGTAAAAATTGCAGACTGCATCTTTAAATATGAGCAAAATTAGACTGAAACAAACCAATAAATATATAAACAAGCATGCCATGACAGTAGTCAGTAGGCGGTCAACTAGCTAAAATATAAATGAGCTTGTAATTTAATTAGTTAGATATTGTTGAAAAAAAAAAAAACAGTATCTACCTAAATAGCTAACTTGCGCTATACTCACCATTACCGCTGCTGATTACGTTTAGTTGAAGAAGCCAAAGATTGTGATCACAGTTAATTTTTATTACATCTTATCTTCAGTGGCATGGTTGGCCAAGTATATTTCAGTAGAAAAATTCTTGAAGTTCTATGAATGCAGACCTACAAACCTTCACACAATTTTCTTAGGAAGTTTTCACACATAATGTGTGATTTCATGGGTATGCAGTTGTGTACTTTTCCTTGTGCAGACTCCCTTGCACATTCCAGCATCAGCATCCATTTTCTCCACATTTTAACATCAGAGTATGCAAGAACGTGATCTCGCTCAAGTATGTCTGAAAAAAGCAGACAAATTGTTGAATCGTAATGGTCAAAATCGTCACTTCACTTAAAAATTTGACTCAAACAGAAGGATTGACAGGATTTGAGAAGCAGCAGGTTTTTGTTTTAAATTTTTAGCAATGTGGAGCCGTTTTCTGAGGTACGTTAGACAAGCGAAAAGACATTACACATCCCTCCCTTAATAGACTATAGTACTGTGCTGTTAATTTGATTGTTATTGCTATAATCTATAGGTGATTATTGCTGATCATTAGTATGTTGTATTTTCCGTCCTACAGATACGAATAAAGACCACCCTCAGGCTCAGCCGGGCATGTTTTCCAGGGTGACAGGAGGTCTCTTCAGTGTCACCAAGGGGGCTGTTGGGGCCACTGTTGGTGGGGTGGCCTGGATTGGAGGGAAGAGCTTGGACCTCACTAAGACCGCTGTCACCTCTGTTGCTGCTGTTCCTGGCATGGGGATAGGATTGGTGAAAGGTAGCGTGTCTGCAGTGGCCGGTGGAGTAACTGCAGTTGGCTCAGCAGTTGCTAATAAAGTTCCCATTGGAGGGGCCAAGAAGAAGGACAAGTCTGATTGAAGTGTCTGAATTGTTGGGGGAGATGCTGTCATCAGTGACTTTATTATATGACTGCTCAGTGGGATGATGGTTGGTTTGATTTTCTGCAAAATGATTTGTTGGGATCAGATCTATCTGCTAGATCTGTTCTATGAATGAGCGACTTCAGTGTACTAGGAGCTTCCATCTGCTTCTCAAAAGAGGGTGTTTTTGTGTCCTAAGTTGTATGTTTTGGAACACGACAAGGTATGAATGTTGTGATCCCAGTAAGGGCAAAATGTTTTAATTTTTCAAGTATTAGTTGTGAAAGTTTGGAGACTTGGGTGTTTAGTGAGGGATCACTGTAACATTTTCATGTTTCGCTAAGCCACATTGCACCGGGTTTTGTGTCTTTGACCATAAACTAGGGAACACACATATCTTTGTACCAGAGCCTTAGGGAAAATTAGTACCATGAGCCATAAGTTGAATTAAGACAGGAATCTCTTGGGTATCCCTCAGTGTACTGCAGGAGAAAATTTGAGCCTGTGGTGGGTTGATGGTAAAGTTTTATCCCTCTGATTAATTCTGTTTGTGAGATACGGCCTCTGGGGTTCAGGCTGAGCCATGCCGCTCTCTCATACAGCTTTGCTCATCAGTCTCTCTCCTTTCAACCTGCAATACAGAGAAGCCCTGAACCTCCAGCCACAAACTAATGTGTTTACTGTGCACCACAACAACAGCTAAGGAGTTGTTCCTGTGAAAATCCGAATGCTGTAGCAAACATTCCTAAGCAAAACAGTTTGTGATATTATTCAGTGAAATAGCTGGTGTAGGTTAGATTATAATGTCCATTTTTCTACTCCAGCCTTGCGGTGAAGATTGTCTATAAAGACCAGTTTGTTCGACTATACATGTTCTATTTATCCTATGGAATTTTTTTCCAGTGTCATTCAAATTTTGTCTTGTCCATTTCATAAACAGAAGCATTTTCCCAGGCCAATACTGCATTACATTTTTATATTTTGATAAAGTATAAATGAGCAGAGACAGTATTTTCTCTATGATGTGTTCAAAATCTTTATCTTCCTACAACCAAACAATGAAAAATTTCTCATTCAATATCGGTCTTATCTTTAAAAACCAATATTTTTTCTTTCCTTTTTTTTTTTTTTTTTTTTTTTTTTTTTTTTTTTTTTTTTTAAGATTTTATCAATGTAAGTGTATTCATTTTACACACAAATATGTAAGTCTGTGCTTGAATATGTAATGTGAATTAAATAAAGAAATAGGATTCAACATTGCATTGCATTGCTTTTGCCTCATTATAAATGATGGGTAATAGTGGAAGCGTCACTTTTGATACAAGTCAAGTGAGCTTTTATTGTCATTCCTCTATATAGCTTGTATACATTGGAACGAAAAGTTTCTTCAGGACCATGGTGCAGCACAGAACAGCACGCAAGACTACATAAAGTGCAAATACACAAGTGTCAGATGAGTGCAAGACAATAAATACACAGGAAAATAAATACACAGAACAACAGATACACAGAACATGGGCTGTAAACTATTGTGTGATGAATCCGTACAAGTGTAGCAGCAAAAACGAGTTCCATAGTAGTGTCTGATGCAGCTTTGTAAATTGTGGTGTGCAGTGGTGCTGAGTCATATATATATATATATATACACACCTTACTGAATGAGTGTTTTAGCTCCTCAGTAGTCATTCGTTGCTGAGTCCTAGTTTCAAGGTCATTCCAGATCTGAGGATTGTGTGAGATGCGTTCCGGATATGGCAACAAGGATCTTCCACAGTCTGCCACCTCCGGCAAGAACTCGTTCTTCACAACCCCGATACTTCAGTGAGATACTGAGAAGCTCACTCATGGCTATGCAGATTCTGGGACACTGGGAATATAGACTGTATGTGCATGGTTAATCATAGTTATGAAAGAGTTTTAAGAAAATACAGTTTTTCTTCAGGTGAAGTGTTGAGACTTTTTTTTGGGGGGGGGGGGGGGGATTACAAAGTGCCATGTCAAGTTAAAGTTGCTTTCCTAAGATAGATTTCTTTGATTTACAACAGTGCAAAGGTTGCAGAATGTAAGTACTTGTCCTTATGAAGGTGGTGCACAATGTATGTGTAGATAATTCATTCAACTTCAGTAAACACTTTACCCTAGTCATAGTTCTCACAAATCAAGAGCCTAACCCTGTAGTATACAACCTGGATGGGCCACCACTCTATCACTGGGCACATACATTTACACATATACAGATTTATTATCACTTAGGGGCAATTTAACTAAACTACTTACAAGCATGCTTTTGGGAGGAGGGAGGAAACTGGAGAACCCAGATTTCTTTTGATTAGGTCTTGAAACTAAATTATTTAAAATTTTGCACATACTGTCTCATAATTAGCTTGTAGTCTTCTGAGGTTAAATGTATTTTTTTTATAAATGAAAATAGAGCAAAGTTGTAATGTAATGTTAATATAGCAAATGTGAATACTTTATTTAAAAAAACTCAAGTAAATGTACTATGATTTAATTACTCATAAAAATACTGTTACAGTGAACCCCATAGTGTAATAAGAGTATGCAGAGTAACGGACTGTCCTTTAATTAGGCACCTTTGGCATGGGTGTATAATTTATCACAATGATTTGCGTGTAAATTTTGGCATGTAGTTGTATAAGTAGCTAATGTAATGTACAACCTGAAAATATCCTGGTAAACAGCAGTCAAAATCTGCACTCAACACAACCTAGCTTTTTGCGGGAAAAAAAAAAATCCCATGATTTTCATCTAGCTCTGACACTCACAGTAAGTTATGCATCTGAATGGAGAAGTGCACTCTTTTATGCTCCACTCATTCTTGTTGGTGGAGTTCATTTAAAAAGGAGTAACTGGGTAACTGAGGGTCTGTTAGAACAGTTTACAGCAGAACAAGACATGTCCTTGCTATGGAACTGTTAAGAGCTTCAGGAGCGTGTTGGAAAATGCATGCACGTTCATGAGGCTTGACTGTCAGGTTCAAAATTGTCAATCACCTTATAAACCACACCCTTTTATTTATCACCAAATAACTCCTATAAAATGTATTTATTGTAAGGAAAAATATCGGGGGAGATTATATAGTTATTCTCAGAAATAATTTCTGGAGATGTAACTTAAAATTGCAGTCTGCTACCTTTCCCACTGACTAACATGGGAATAGGTGGTACTGCAGTCAGCCACTTGATGGCTTCACAGACATTTTGGCTTCACTTTTGACTCCCTGTTACAATGTCCACATATATACATCACTGTATACAGTCACTGATATACACTATATGGCCAAAAAATTTTTTTATTATTTTAAAAAACATCAGTTATATATAATATAATACAAGTGTTAGTTTTCTGTTGAACCTTGAAGTAGTTTGCACTCATCCAGGTCTTTAGGTCAGTCAACCAAGGCAGTTAACCAGTGAAGGTGGAGGTCATTTGTTGTATGGGGCAGTTATGTATGTAAATCTGTGTATCGTCAGCATAACAGTGAAACTGCAGACCATGTCCCCTGATAATATTGCCAAGAGGGAGAATATATATTGTAAACATCAGTTGGCCAAAAACCGAGCCTTGGGGAATATCATGAGAGAGAAGTGAGAGGTCAGACTTAAAACGTCAATTAAAACAAATTGCTGCCAGTCAGAGAGATAAGATCGGAAACAGGGGAGTACAATACTAGTGAGGCTAACTGTTTTCTCGAGTCAGTGCATGACTATATTATATGATAATGTTGCTAGACACAGATGCTGGAATGTGCAAGGAAGTGTGCACAAGGAAAAGTACACAACTGCATACCCATGAAATCACACATTATGTGTGATAAGTGCATTATGTTTGGAATAAATTTATTCTCTGGAATGCTGAACAAGAGATTAAAAAATTACAGTCTAGCCCAAATATCTGACACATATTAACTCAAATTAATTAATTTATTAACAGATACAGTATTAGTTAAGATCAACATGTCCCTGTGGAGCACAGATAGTGTGAGAGCAGCATGAAGAGGCAGTCATTTGCCTGCATTGTGATTGAACTCCCACTGAGATGGTACTCCTCTATTCTAATTGCACTTTGTGTTGATTATGGTACTTTCAGGCACTGGCACCTTTTGGAAAAGTATGCTTTTCTGCAATAAGCTTTTATAAAACTCTCTATATCTAAAGATAACGTAGAAAGAAAGATGAGTTAGAAGCAGGGGTGGAAAGTAACAAACTACATGTACTCTCATTACAGTACTTGGGTGCATGGCTCATTGTATTTTTTTTTAGTAAAATTAAATCATACTCCTTTTATTCAAGCTTTTTAAAAAATAAAATATGAGACTTCATCATATTTATTTTTTGATGACTTTTACAGAGTAAAAAATATAATGTATGAATTAACATTAGCTGAAACCCTAACAGCATTTAGCTAAGATAGCTAGCCAGCTAATGCTACCTTTCTATATACAGTGTTAATGGGTAATTGTATTCCCATTCAGCATAGCTCACCTGGTTACTTAAAATAATTGTTCAACAATGCATTCCTCAGAACATTTTCAGATTAGTTTAAATAATCTACCACTAAGCAGTGATTTTCTTTCTTTTTTTTTTTAAATTGATGTTTTGCTGGCAGGCCCAACAGCTCCCCAGGATGCATTGCTCAGAGGCTGGGTGTTGTAACAGAACCGAGTTTATATATGTGTTTATGTGGAGACTGTGGCCATGCTGAGAACCTTGGGGGCCAGAGACCCGCTGATTACTCAAGTGCTTGAACACCACCCAGAGGCAATCCTCTGCCCACTTGAACATTTGGAGGCTCAAAAAGAACTGTGAATGTCCATCTGTGCCAGCCACAGTGATCTAGTTGGGATCACTGAAAATTTCCCAGCCCCACAGAACTTCAGAAGACCTGTTGAGCACAACAAGGAGATGGTCCAGGCTGTTCATAAGATGTACTTGGAACTAGGAGGAAATGCTGCAGAAGCTGCTCAGTCAGAACCCATACATGCTCATGAAACCTCCAGAAGCCATGAGGAATAACTTAAGCTTTCTGAATAAACAGGGCTTCACCTTCTCTCCACTCTTACAGGGCTTCAGCTTCTCTCCAGACCTACAGGGTTGGCACAGAGCTTCACCCAGAATCAATAGGTCTTACTTTGAGTTACTTGCAGGAAATGCTGGGAGTTCAGAGTTTTTACGCTGGATGCCCTTCCTGACACAACCCTCCCCAGTCTTATCCTGGCTTGGGACTGGCACTGGAAGTGCACTGTCTTGTGGTTCCTTGGCCAGGAATTGAACCTGGGCCATGGCAGTGAGAGTGCCACGGCCTAACCACTAGTCCTCCAGGGACTTTTATAATGCTCGACCAAAATGGGTTGAAAACAGTAACTCTGAGTTACTGATAGATAGTACTGATAGCTGAATTACTGATAGGTAGTAGAATTGTTTAGGCATCCCATTCAATACAGTGTCTGTTATATCTGTTATATCCGTCATTGTTCTTTCAGTCTGACTTAGGGCACTTTGTTGACGCATATCTGCACCAAGCACCAGAATAAAATTATTTCAGATTTTGACTTAATATTATTAGTGAAAAAATTCTAAATAATTGATCTGCTTGATTGATTGATTTCTAAATAATTGATGTGCTTAATGATGATAATTTTTAAAATCAAAATTGGCAGTTATCAAGAGGACTGAACTGCTCATTTCTCCATCCATTCTTGTATTAGAATATTGTTCTCATGCTGGCTGAAAGTCTTCGGACCTCCCCAGCTAATGACAGAGCATTATACCCAAAAGCACATGAGGTTAATAAGAGAGGTTATAAATAGTCCTTTTTCATTTAAAACATGACACAGGGTATTATTAACTAGTGTTACACTTTGGCTTTATGGGACATAACTCAAGGAAAATATGAACACAGATGACACATGCAATTAAATTCTCTCATTTCCTGCCCTGGCCACAGAATGGTAGAATATTATTAAGGTGGTAAATATTCCATGTGTGGGGTCACGCAGTTCAGCATGGAAGATGACAGCTGTGGGGCCAGCGCTTAGCGCCTTAGAGCCTGAAAGCTCTTTCAGGAAATGCTGTATTTTTACAGGTGGGACATCAAAAATGCTAAAATGCAATATTAGATCTAATGTAACAATATAGAATATATGAAAATCAAAGTTTTATCAGATTACTGACAACTGAGTTTTTATTTTATTAAATTAATTAGTATGACATCTATGTATCTTGTGCACATGTGTAATTTTTATTTTTACTATCATCAGGAATTATTCATCCACTAAATATTAAGCTTTAAGTGCTGAGGTCCTGTAAATGATCAATGCCATACCCTGATCAAGGTCTCCATCTAGTGGAGAAACGACCTGCCTGCTGGAGTGATATATAGACTCTACCTGAAGACATTTTCAGTATAAACAATATTTTTATATTAATCGTACAAGGGAAGCAGTTATATCAAAAAGTAGACGGTCAGAGATTTTTGATATTCAGCAATTGCAAAAATTCAAATAGAATAAAGGACTATTGAGGAGATCAATTGTAATGATTGGTACATAAAAGCACCCAGACAATGATATCTCAGAAAAGTGTATCATATCATACACACCCCTGTTACGCTACACACCCCTGTTACTCTACACACCCCTGTTAATCTACACACCCGTGTTAGTATACACACCCCTGTTACGCTACACACCCCTGTTACTCTACACACCCCTGTTAATCTACACACCCGTGTTAGTATACACACCCCTGTTAATCTACACACCCGTGTTAGTATACACACCCCTGTTAGTCTCACACCCCTGTTCATCTCACACCCCTGTTAATCTACACACCACTGTTACTCTACACACCCCTGTTAGTCTACACACCCCTGTTACTCTACACACCCGTTAGTCTCACACCCCTGTTAGTATACACACCCCTGTTACTCTACACA
>CM075008.1:10292118-10309345 GCA_037576675.1 Pangasius sanitwongsei | reverse complement strand
CCCCTGTTACTCTACACACCCGTTAGTCTCACACCCCTGTTAGTATACACACCCCTGTTACTCTACACACCCCTGTTCGTCTCACACCCCTGTTAATGTACACACCACTGTTACTCTACACACCCCTGTTAAAAAGTGATGCAAAACATTAAAATAAGATAAATCATGCCAGATCTCTTTCCACCTTTAATATGAAGCCAACACAATTCAAGTGAAAAGCAAACAAAGATTTTATGGGGAAAAAAAGAAAGCAGAAAGAAAAAGAAAAAACTTGATAAAACATTAACCCGGTTGTGTCAGTGTACACAACCCAAACTTGTACATCATTTTCATGTGACTGAAATGAGTTACACTGAGTTACAAATTACACAGCTTGTTTTTGTACATTCAGCATAATTTGATTATGTATTTTCAAAGCCCTAAATAAAACCTATCTCCACACTCTCACTTGAACTGAGGCTCGAAACCCAAGTCATAACAGCCACATTACCTCTGTGCTATTCTACTGCACATGTTTTAATCATGTTAATTTAATACTGTAGTTATAATTCCTATCAGTGCCAACATCGTCACCAAATTTCACTTTAATGCTACCTGATTTGATTATGCTCACTCTACATAATTCAATCTAGTGTATATTAGAATCTTAAATTAAATTTATTAATGAAATCATGTTTTGATGAGAAACTTAAAATTATGAAAATTGTGGCACTGTCAAAATACTTTTGGACCTGACTGTAGCCATGGGATGCGATCTTTGCCACAAATCAGTCAGTTCATGAAATTTCTGCTCTGCTAGCTCTGTCCTGGTCAACAGTAAGTGCTATTATTGTGGAATGGAAGTGACACACACACACACACACACACACACACACTTATTTTGCCAATAGTGGCTTGCTATTCACCCCTAAAATGAGAACTTGTGCAGTTCAAATCTAACCAACAGCTGCTGTGGTCCTTACTTATGTAGATTACAGCTCCTTTGCGGTGTTTGCAAAAAGGGCTTCAGAAACTCACTCACTAATACAGTATTGTGAATGCAGACAAAGTTACCGTGTTTGGAAACTTCACTAAACTTCACTCTCATCAGACTCTAGACAGAGAATAGGCTCTGGTGGGGCTTAATGTCCTATCAGTTAAACTGGTTTACACTAATTAAATGTGCCATATGTTGTCACTGTTCTCTCACTCCCATAACAGATGCACTGGGAAATAAATGTCCATGGGAGTGAAAAAAAAAAAGAGCTCAGCAAAGAGCTAGTAAAGGCACCACTGGGTATATACAGTCTCCTCTGAAAGTATTGGAACAGCAAAGCCAATTCTTTTTTCTTTTTCTTTACACATTTGGGTTTGAAATCAAAAGATGAATATGAGATGATAGATCAGAATTTCAGCTTTCATTTTCTGATATTACATCTAGTTATGTTAAACATCTTTCGGCTTTCGTCTGAACCCTCTGATCAGAAATATTGGAACATGTGACTGACAGATGTTTCTTGTTGCCCGGGTGTGCCCTGTTAGTTTGATTGTTTAAAAATTAATTGCTCTGAATATCTACTCTTGGTTTGAGCCCTGGGTTTCACCTGTGAAGACTGCATTTGTTGTTAAAAAGGATAAACCAACAACCAGAGAGCTGTCTATGGGAGAAAAGCAAAGCAATTTTGAAGCTGAGAAAAGAGGGAAAATTGATCAGAGCCATTGCACAAGCATTAGACATAGCCAACACAACAATTTGGAATGTCCAGAAACCACTGGTGTACAAACAATGGACATTAAATAGGTCAGTCAAGGAAAACAATAGCAGAAATTTTGTGAGAGCTGTGAAGAAAAACCCCAAAACAACAGTCAGTGACATCATCAACAACCTCCACAGGGCAGGGGCGAAGGTATCATAATCCACCATTCGAAGAAGACGCCGAGAGCAGAAATATAGAGGCCATACAAACCATTCATCAGCAGTAAGAATCAGAAGGCCAGAGTGGAATTCGCAGAGAAATACAGAGATGAACAACAAAAGGTATGGAACCAAGCTTAACCTCTACCAAAGTGATGGAGAGGCCAAAGTGTGGAGAAAGTAAGGATCTGTTCACGATCCAAAACATATGAGCTCACCTGTCAAGAAGTAGTGTGTAGTAGTGTCATATCACAGAAAAAAAGAATTTATTTTTAATTTAATGTGATATGCATATAATTAAAATATACAAAAATCATATTCAGATACTTTTGCCAGCTTCCAATCGCCATATTATCGATGACTGTCAGTTTCACTGAGGTATAAATATGAGGTAACACAGAAGCCAAATTCCCTTAATCATTCATTAACATGGTGAAGATTAGAGAATACACAACTGAAATGAAGTGAGTTGACCTTCTTAAATAAGGCAATGGCTATAAAAAACCAATACATGGCTGAAAACGGTCATATCCACAGTGTTAACAATTGCAGTACATGCACAATAATACCTAACACTCCTGCAGATACTCTTGACCGAGCCTGCCCGCTCCCTCAGACAGTTTGACCAATCACACCCACTCCTGCAGCTATTATTATCTACCTTGCCTCTCTCGCTTTGCCTGCCACCCAGAGTAGCAGTCAGGGAAGGAGATTAAAATCTGTCAAGTTGGACAGTTTTTTCACATAGTGTGCAGCGAAACTGGTGGTACTCAAAATGTGCACAAAATTTCTGCACCAGGGCAATGTGGGACTTCTGGAGGCAAAGTGATGTGATATGAAGATGGCACCTGATAGCAAGGTGTTGACCCTGGTGCTACCAACAGCGGGTGATAAAGCAGAAAGAAATGAAGCAGAGTAACAGGCTGTAGGTCAATGGTCAAGACCCAGAATAACAACTCATCTTCACTCGCAGCTTGGAAATAGAAATGTCTGACATCTTTGGTCCTGACACACAGAACAATGGACAAGGCAAGACATGGCAGGAAGCAAGCTAATGGTGTTGTTCATGCCTGTTATGGAAAAGCTATTGGCAGGGCTGTACTTGAGTTCTCCCCTAACTGAACCCATCACATCTGCTGAAACTACACATGCCTCATAAGTTGCATTTTAGGGAAGAAGGGAAGGACTGAGTAGCTGGTATGCTACTATATGCTGGAAAAAAAACCAAGTTCCATTGTTTGGCAATACTATGAATCGCAGATTTTTTTTTTCATATAGTTATCTAAGGTATCTTTTACAAACAACAGCTTTAAACAAGGCCCTGAAATCACAGAAAAGTTTGGGATTGACAAGAAAACGGTAAAGATACTGTATATTCCACAAAATGCTTGGACTGTATAATACCTCAATCATGATTCCTGTAAAATAAATGAAAATGTAAAAGCATAAAAAATGAAGAATTCGCCATGAAGTGCAATCATTTATTTAAGTAATCGTCTGTTTGTATAAACATCTAGATTTCTCACTGTATTCTCTCTATCCCTAAAAAAGAAATAGATTATATTAACAAAAAGAAAAATCTACAAAGCCAGTTGTTATCTCATATTGCAGATCGCTCCATATATCAAAAATGTGTCCCTTGTTACTGCAGTTAATGGAGCTACAGTTAGATTATCAGAGTCCTGTTCAGTACCATGACACAGTACAGTGATGTTCACTGACAATTTGACATCGAGGCTACTAGTCCCAAGCTGGATCCAAGCAAAAAACACATGGTCAACTGGACTAAGAAAAACAAAGGTAAATGTTTCTATATATCAATTCATGAGCCATGCCAGAATCGACTTCGTTCCTCACATCTTTGTAGTCCATGTCTGACCAGCATTGGACAAGTGATGGATTACTATAAAACCTGCTAACATATATGTTAGCATAGAATGTTGAGGTATATATTGGTGCATACCTCCTTCTTCCACCTATTCCCTACACCAAGTTCTCACTAGAGAACAAACTCTGTACCTGACTTGATGCATGGACACTTTACCAGCAATGAAGGTGAGCTACCGAAATCTCTGGCTGGCCCGTGGACAAAAGAAACTGTTCTGGTCAGAAATAGCACACAAACTGACCAAGCAGTTTAATTTGCAATTTGATCAGGAAAAATGGCAAGAAAAGTGGATAACTTTGGAGGATGCCTTTAAGAAAATTAAAGACAATAACAAATTAGCAGGATGAGGTGTCATGAAATTTGAGTTCAACTCTGACTGAGTAAACATGACATTGACTTCCCAGTAATAGGTTATGCAATGGGTGTCCAAATAAAATAAAATGAGGCACTCAGAAAGGATTCTTCAAGGCATTCTTGAATGAATTTATTAACTGCTTACTTCCATTTCCTTTTAAGAAATGCATGTTTTGGAAAGAGTGTCAGATCATACTGGTTTAATAGTTTGGAACATTGAAGAACATTGTTGTCATTGTTCATTTGTTGTCACTTCGTACATTTGCCCTGAATTTCAAACACAAAAGGAAGAATAATAATACCACCTTCAATGCTTCTGTTTACACTGTTTAATGTATAATAAATGGAGCAGTGGAAAAATATTGTTAAAATAGTAATACAATTGTTTCTTTCATTACAGCAGAGTATTCAATACCTTTTGACATCACAACATATGATAAACATTCTCTGCTACAAAATTGACGAATTTCAGGAAAAGCCTCAGTTCAAAAGAATGACACTTGAGATGAAAACTCAGATGCTACCCAATATTCAAATACAGAGATATGTTTCAGAATAGTTAGCTCTACCTGTGAATGATGTGTTCTGGAAATGTGTGTGGAACGCCTACAATGCAGGATTATAAGTTCTCATCCTGGAGTCGTGGGCATCCGTGAGGATGTTCTTCACATACGTTTGGTTGTCCTTCATTTAATCTCATGTTGTGCAGTGTGCACACTGCCACAATTATCTTCACCAAAATGTCCATTCTCGTATTTTGGAGATCATGCAGCCTTTTCCACATGCACTTCATCCTCCAGAAGGCCTGCTCGACTGAGACCCTCCCACAGCTGATTTTCATATTCCTTTACAGGTCGCCATCGGTAAGTGCACCATTATCAAGCTTGGGTGTAATGAGGAAGAGATAGTCACCAGAGGTATATGCTATGTATCACCTAGTAGGTAACTTATATCCATATTTTGCTGCCAGTTTTCAAAAAAAGTAGAGGTCCGTAACATTTGTGAGTCATGTACTTTGCCTGGCACACCTGTAAAAGGTCTAGGAAGCATCCTTGGTCATTCACAATGCCCTGTAGTAGAAGAGAATAAAAGCCGTTCCTATTGAGATAATCACCTTCCCTGACAACTGGCCTCTGAATTTGTATGTGGCACCCATCTGTAGCCCCAATGATGCCCCTAATGCCATAGAGGCAAAAAAAAAAAACACTGCTGAAATGACTCTCTTGTCGCAATCTGTGGGTGATGTTATGTACATGTGAGCAAGTGAACAGGTCACTTCCAAAACCTCAAGGACAATATTATGAGCTGACTGAACTTGTCAGAAATTTCTCTGAAGGAATTTTGATTGCCCATGGACCACAAAAACATGAGGGCTTCCCGAATAACAGGGGCTTGAGCTATACCTCCAGGCTGCTGGCCATCTGAAAGCCCTGATCTTTTCAGCTGGTCAACAAAGCAGAAAAACTGCTCTCTAGTGAGGAGTATGTGACTTTGAAAAGTGCTGCGATCCATGTTCAATGTGTACAATTACCATATAATGTTTAACGATAAAGTTTACAGTGGCTTCAGAAATTGATGAAAAACATAAAAAAGCAAAACACACCTGATGCGCATTCTTTGTTCTTCATTTTTATAAGTAGATTTAAAAAAACTTGCTGTATTATTATGTACTTAAGAAGGTACGCCGCCATCTTGCTCCAACCAAAGTGACTGGAACGCACCTGATGTCGTAATTACAACTTCCTAACTCGTAAATACGAGCTTCCCAGGAGTACCTGAATGCACTATATGCTAACAAACATTAACGTATATAATTGATTTATTTTGGAAAACTTTGCAGGTGACTGATTTATTCATTTCAACAGTCTCTCTTTTCATGCCCTTATTTCTTGCCCAGAGACAAATTTTACTCAAAAGGGGTTTATTTTATTTCTTTTGTGTCTCTTGCCTGGAGCTGAGGTATAAAAGACATTTTATACTGAAGCTGTACTTTCCTCCCTGTGTGGTAAATGTAGTGGTTAAATTGCACATGGGTCAAATCCTCCTATAGCAGTGGGTGAATGTCATTTACAATAATATAAAAGTATTTAAAAAAAGATGCCTTTAAATAAAACACTGTTCTAATTAACCTAACTCTCAGTAACCTTTGTGTTTATGTTGCCTTTGATTAACTATCATTTTCAACATGAGATAATAGCTTGAGAATGTCAAATTGTGTAACTGTTAATAAAAGAGAAATAACATGCTTTTCCTACATGAAAAATACAGTCAGGTTCATGGGTATTTGGACAGTAACACAATTTTTGTAATTTTTATTTTCATCAATTTATTTTCAATTATCATTTTATTTACTATACAACTTTTTGTGGATTTTGTAAATACCAGTTGTGAATTTTCAGTTGTAAACGGAAAAAGTGGAAAAAATATGCTGAAATCTGCATTAATTAAAATTATTACATTAGTTAACATTTTATCTGTTAACTATTCAGCTTTTTGAATTTACAGACAAGTGAAGATGCCTCCTTGTCCTATTTAGTTGGAGTCTGGGGCACCACAGACATTAGACATTTTTTAAAAGCCTCTCCATATTTTTTCTCTTCTTACCTCTTCTACAATGTTATATTTCTGGATCAATTTACAATATCTATATTGAAAAGGTATTTTTATGCATATTCCCATTGTCCACGAACCTTATGCTTTGTGTTTTTTATGTATTTCTATAATATTGCTATTGATAATATTCCTGAATTTAAAAAATGTTTTTGCAAGTAAAGTAAGTCTGTACTAAATTGAAATGAGTCAACAGCAGTAAATTCATTAAGATTGGCAAGTTTTTTCTTGGTTTGTGAACATACTCTTCATGCCCTTCATGTAGACTACACCGACACATTCCGGCTTTCCCGGGAGTTTCCAGCAATTACAACTGTCAAGTTAAATATTGACAGTTTATGTACTGTGTATTTGCATTTATATGCAGAGATTTATGATGTCTGTAACAAATATTTTTTTTATTGATTCAACATAAAGCAAGTTATAGCTAAGTATATAATGGTAGACTTGCATCTCGTAGAATCAAGTCTGACAGCCAGTTAATGCAGAATGGTCAACATGGATTTGTGGCACTTAAATGAAATCACTTGATTGTATTCTGAATGCAAAAGCAGCCAGAATAGCACTAATGGACACAGCAATCACTAACTGTAGTGCTACAGGGTCCAGGGTATTTAATTCTGTTTCTATTTCATTTCTGTTTATCTGTAAATCACATCAGCCACACAGAATTAATTTTATAGTTCCATGTAATGCAGCAGTAATTAAATTGCAGCTTAGTTTGCTCTATTCAAAGAGCTGACACACATAACACTAACTAATGTATAGCTATAATCATGAACTTATTCTCTTTTAAATGCTCCATTTCCTTCCCTTTCTTTGTCTGCTGATTTCTTGCCTTTGTTGATGCTGAAACGCCAGGCTCTGTCTAGTTGCCACAGGTCTGTCAGGGTCTATAAAAAGCCTCCATCTCATAAAATATAGAAAGAGTTCGAGATTATGTCCAAATGTAATATGGCTAACTACTCATTACAGAGTCCAGGGGCTTTAGGCATCATATTCCATCAATGAGCCAGTTTTAGCCAAATGGGCATCTAAGTGGGGCAAGTGAGCATTTCATTATTCTAATTATGAACTTGGGATTTAGTTTCAGAGGAGAGAAACATCCTGCAAAGATTGAAAAGCAACTGCAAAGATTGAAAATACATACTACATATAAAAAACATACTATACAGTTGTTACTAATTAACTTAAATTAACAGATAGGTAGGTAGGGAGGTAAGCAGATAGGTACAAAATAGGATGGGACACCAGGGCAGGGCACTATGCGCACACACACACACACACACATTCGCATATTCATTCACACTCAGGGGCAATTTATCATAGGCAGTCCACCTACGTGCATGTTTTTGGACAGTGGTAAGAAACCAAAGAACCTGGAGGAAACCTGTGCGAACACTGGAGAACATGCAAAACTCCTCATAGACAGTACCCCAAGACTGAACCCAGGACCCTGGAGCTGTGAGGAGGCAATACTACCCACTGCTGGTCTAACCCCTGAAATATGAAGCTTATCACTATGCCCCCAGAAACACTGGAAGACGCTGAGAAAAAACCCACAGGCAGAAAAGTCAGCTCTGTCAGCACAGTTTGTAAATTCTGGCTCTGACAATTCCTCAACCTCAGTTACATCACAACTGGTGTCCACTAGAGAACTGCTTCTCGCACAATTATTATTTTTGTGTGTACCTGCAGACGATATATTCTAATGAATTAAATTGTTTCTATTTCTCAAAATATAAACAAACTAGAAGCCTAATTTAAACCACAGAGACCCTGACCAAACATCTACTAAGGATAAAAAAGGATAAAATCTGTAAATGCACCACACATTCATGTTATTGAACATGGTCTTTGTTTGTCCCCACAAGCTTCATAGCTGACCACTTGCTTGGTCCAACAAGCAAGTAAAAAAAGTAAGACTTTGAGTCTTATCCCAGATTCCCTTTCTGACAAGCATTAAAAAATGAATACTCTGCCTCTTATTAGTATCTGTATTTGTACCTGTTTAGAACACCTTATCGGTTAATTCTGTCTTTAAGATATAATCAGCTGTTTAAAATGGTTCTCAATTTTCTGTTAATTACAGTCCTCAATTGTAATTTTTTTTTTCTGTGACAAAATTGCTAAATATTTCTATGACTGTAGAAATCTCCTTTATTGCATTTATAATTAGGAGTTATATAATGATATTGTCCTATTGTGTCCCAGTGGGCATTATTTATTATTTTTAATTTGTTGAGGGTGGCTTTCTATTGTTTTGTTTTGCTGGATATCCTTGAAAAGAGGTATCTACTAAATACTTGATACACTCAGAAATCTTAAGCCTGCCACATGAACACACACATACACACACACACACACACACACACACACACACTGTTTTGAGCACTGGTCACTTCCATCCTCAGGCCTATCTTTGTCAGCTCGGTTAAGAGGGACTGTGTGTCTTGTGTAGAAAAGGCTATTAGTTGTGTAGCTGACTCAGACTCAACAGCAGCATTGAGAAATTAATGTTATACATCTCAGATTGTGTCATAAACACTGCTTTATTGCCAGTTTGTGTTGCTTTGCTTAATCTTAAAAACACTTTCTACTGGGTAGATGGATTATTCTGTAGATGGATTATCAGGTTGCTGTGAATTATCCTCTGATTTAGCAGCTACCAAGTAAAGGCTGTGGATTACTCTGCCAGACCTCTCTGTGAAGTAATACTCAAGTAATACTTAAAAAGTAGGTTTCAAATCTCCAATAAGCTGTTTGCTTATATTGTGTATTGTGTATTATCTACACAATATGGCCAAAAGTTTGTGGACACCTGACCATCACACCCATCTGTGCTTTTTGAACATTCCATTCCAGATTTAGTTTTTTGCTGTTATAATAGTTTTATGCTGTTATATAGATTTTGGAGCATGGCTGTGGGGATTTGTCCATTCAGCCACAAGAGCATTAGTGAGATCAGACACTGATGTTGATCAAGGAGGCCTGGGGTACAGTTGATGTTCCAGTTCATCCCAAAGGTGTTCAGTGGGGTAGAGGCCCTGCGTAGGCCACTCGACGTCTTCCACACCAGCCCTAGCAAACCATGTCTTCATGGACCTCACTTTGTGCACAGGGGCATTGTCATGCTAGAACATTTTTGGACCAGGCCCCTTAGTATCAGTGAAGGGAAACTGTACAGCACACAAAGACATCCAACTTTGTGGCAACAGTTTGGGCAAGAACCACATATGGGTGTGATGGTCAAGTGTCCACAAAACTTTGGCCATATAGTGTATGTATAAAATACCACTTATAAGCTGTCATAATCAAGCTTAAAAATACTTTTAGGTTATTTCATTCCCATTGCCATGTATGTTACCATGTATGTGGTAACCTGGCAAAGTTCAGCACAATTGTAGAAACAGGAATTAATACATTCTAAAAGTGTGGTTTGGTGAACTGATATAATATCCATTCAAATAATCTCCTTATATTGCCTCTTCTTAAAAGTGAGTGTGCACAGTGCAGTGACATTTTTGAACTGACATATGATGCTATATTTGCAATCAATACTGCTGTCGTACAGCCATCTTTCCCTTTCATCTCGCCTTGTACACACCTGCATGACAACTTGTGACTACATTTGGAGCTACAGCTATTCTGTCCTCCAAAGCTGGTGATAGACTCCTATCAACTCCTATATAGTTTTAGCTGTGGTGAGTGTAATTTCATACTTTTTGGAGCCAGCTCACAAGTCTGTGGTTTCTAGCTTTGGGTTCTGTCATTAGCTTGCTCATTAACTTATCACAACCTTTGTGAAGGGAGCAATGCACCTTTGTCTGCCATGTTCCCCCAAGGGCCCAGCACAGGATTTCAAATCTCACCTCATCCTAGAGTCCCTTAAGGCCTCTACTTATGAGCCCATGCAGGTTACTGAACTGAAATGAGTTACTGTAAACACTGCCTTTTTTGCTAGTGATTGCCTCAGTAAAAATTGTGAGAGCTGCATGGCTTGGTGAAAAGCTGTCTTGCATACATTGGTGGCCAGATGATTCCAGAGTGGTTAAATCCAGGGTGTCTGTCCAAGATCATATCACCCAATTATGTGAACCAATCAACTGACCTCACAGCATTCCATGAAGGTGAACCTATAGAGTATTCTTGTTATGCCCAGTACATGCTCTACAATACTATTTGGACTGTGGCGATTCAACCATCAGATGAACTGTTCCATCACAGATACACAGATACCAGGTGATGGACACATTCCCCATGGCCTACAGACAGCATCATATTTCACTTGGTGATTTTTTTTGAAAAGTGACAGCATACATGCAATGCATGCAACTGTCTCATAAACATTAGTAGCCACAACAAAATTGTTTGTTCTAATTTGTATCGGATAAAATGATTTAGTCATTTATATGTAGTTGGAATTGAGTTGATGTAAATACAGTAGTGTACATCCACAAAATTGGGTGGTAGGAAATGAAAAATATAGTTATAAAGTATAAAATATAGTTTTATATAAAATATAGTGGAGGTGTTGGTGCAACTGTGGGTGCATTTTGGTTTAGGCCTTCAGTACATTCTATTCAGGTAAGAAAACCATATTCTTACTGTCAGGTTCGCTTGTGTGATGGACAGATTTCATAACTAATGGATTTATGAGATTTTGTAATTGTATTCCAAGTAATTATGGACCAAAAAGTTATAAAGTTTTTTTTTTTTTTTTTTTTTTTTACTAACTGCAAATTGCCTGCAAAGTGCCTTGTGCATAAGCAGCAGTCTGATAAGATTCGCCTCTGCTTTTATTCTGATGCACATTTATGAACTAGCATTGGCATTTTACAATGATGTTGAAATGACAGTCAGTAGCTATTCAGTTTTACAACAGTGATGTGTCAAATGTAAGGAGAGCCCAAACTATACCCCACACAAATACTTTACAGAAACCCATATAAAGCAAGATTCATTGTATGCATGTTTACTTTAATTGTTATTGTTGTGTTTTGTGGATTCTTGCCAAAACAACCATAGTGTAGCAGTTAATTTGAAGGTACTGTATATGTAGAAATTTGTGCATTTCCCTGTAGAAGAGACTTTATATATCCAATTCAAAGCACTGATCATTACATGAAAAGCTGAAACACTAAAGATTGATTTGTACATTCCTTACTGAGTCCCTATATATAAAACAGTAAAGCCTTCACCAATGGGCTTAAATCACATTTAAAAACTGATTATTGAGGCTAAATCACTATGCACTTTTAACATCATTGGTCTGAAATTGGCCTTTACTTTCTCATTTTTGCTTCATTATCTAAAAAGTCCTTGGTTCCACTAAACTATTTCTTATGTTCCTCAGCTCCACCTCAGACTGTACTATTTTGTAGCCCAATAAAGCCAAAGTATCATTACATAGTGTCTGCACTGTCTTAACAATGTCAAAGCCCAGATGCAGTCTCCAGCTCTCTGGTGTGGTTTTGGAGTCTCTGCTGGTGGAGTACTTTGAGGAAGTGGAGGAAGTGACATGGGTGTTTTGAGATATCCAGGTAAGAACTTTATTGTCTATATCCAAATCCAGGAATTTGTAGATCTCCTTGGCTTTGGCTTCAGGTTTAAGTGCTAGATCCTCATAGCGCACTAGTAGATACCTTCCACGCAGCCAGGCTGGCTTCTTCAGACCAATATCCACAGAGTCCACCATGTCTTGGCACGTTCTCGTAATCTGTGTCAAGTCTACATAATGTGGTTGCCTGTCTGTGGCATTCCAGATCTTCCAGGCAATGAACTGATCAGTGAATGTGGTTATGCGTGATGCCAAGATTGCTCTGGGGTCTCTCACCACGTGAATAATCCTGAGGTCTAATCGTGGGTCTTCAGTTAGGAGACGAAGGTCACTGACCTGAGGGATCCGTACCGTCTTGATGGACACGTGGCTTCTGGACTGGCAAGCCATGGAGGCTAAGGTGAGGTTTAGGATTTGACACTTTTTGTGACACCAGCTCTCATCTGGCTGCCCTTCCATAATCTCCTTATCACCCTCTTGGCAGATGGGTGGTGAGCAGAGAGCATGGCTGGAGGTCTGACGGAAGAAAGAAGCTGTCAGGTGATCTTGAGGCTCTGGCTGGATGTAGTTCTCCAGGGAATTAAGGTCACAGCTATATAGGCTGAAGAGGAGGTCCCTGTAGACAGCCTGCACAACTCTGTCCATGGGCTTCCAGAGACACTTGGTGTAGTTGCAGAAGGTCTGTTGTGCATGGTAAAGTGGCTCATACATATAAAAGATAGCTGGGTGTTGGTTAAACAGCTGGCCAGCGAAGGAGGATCCGCTGCGGGTTTGTGAAAAAAGATGGATGTGCTTCCGAGCAGAGACAGTGGTATGCTTTGTGGGAACAGAGTTGTTGTTGGAGGAGGATTTCCAGCTGTGATCTGGGAATAAAAAAGCAGACAGATAGATTCTATGAGCTTATGGGCCACACTGAGTTCAGCACCAAACCTCACATCTACAGCTTGAGAGCATAAAGTATTCCAATAAACAGAGAATTACTGTATCTAAGCTCAACCACCAGCAAGACATTTATAGAGACAAATGTGGCACAATGTTAAAGAATACATTGTTGAGAACAATTGTGGTAAGAACATCAAAAAAGAGTCAGGCATTTGATTGTGTTTGACTTAAAATCTTAAATGAATGACTTCTAATGAGTCTTCTAAATGAATGAGTCTGAGACAAAAAAAGTGTAGTTACAACTGATGAGAAGTTGATGCGTGGGACTCTAGGGTGCATGGAAGTATATAATTTATAAGATAAATGTGAAATCAATTACATATATTACATCTTTGTGGCACAGCCAGTACCTTTGCTCCCTCACAGATCCAAGGTACCCGGGTTCAATCCTAAGCTCAGGGCAGTGGTAGCTCAGTGGTTAAGGTATTTGGCTACTGATTAGAAGACTGTAAGTTCAAAACCCAGCACTGCCAAGCTATCACTAAGCCCTTGAGCAAAACCATTAACATGTCTGTGTGGGTTTTACTCCAACCTCCCAAAAATGTACAGTGCATGGTGCCCTGTGATGGACTGGCATCCCGTACGTGGTGTATTACTCCCTTGTACCCTTTTTCCTGGGATAGGCTCCGAATCTACTGCAACCCTGACCAGGACAAAGTGGTTACTGAAGACGAATGAATGAATGAATGAATGAACGAATGAACGAACGAATGAATAAGACACTGACTATTCTTCCCACCCACTGACAAACCAAACAGTCTATTCATATCATAACCTACATGTCAAACATAGTCCCTAAAACTACAGCACTGAAGATGCTGTGGCTCACCTTTCTCAGGGCATTTCTGGCATTGCCTGGAGTACTGGCATGGTCTAGAGAACAAATCCTCAATGGAGCGGATGGCTGTGTACTGCACCGCCAGACAAAGGCATACCAGAAACAGCACTACTTTCCTTGAACACTTCATGGTGGTCTGCTGCTTTTCCATTCTCGTCTGTCAGAAAGGACGCACACACACAAAGGACACTCCGTTACTGCAATGCCTACTTTGTCTAACCTTTACAGCCTCCTGTTTCTGCTCTCTCATAAACCGTTTTTAAAAGATTAGATTAATCTACACCGGCATTTTAACAATTTCATCTTCAGTAAATCTGCATGGGCTTCTGCTCTTTTATTTATTTTTTTTTAAAAGTGCAGACAAATGTGATTAAATGCTGACATTAACAGCACCAGCCAAAGATCTGGAAGGTGGTGAGAAGGAGGAGCTAGAGACTTTAATTTCCATCAGTGAGCACACCAAAAAAGCTGAGTTTCTTTCTTTTGACAAAATAGGCAGAACCACAGCAAGCAAGCAAGCAACCAAAAAAAAAAAATCTGCACCAGCATCCTTCTTTTCACTTCACGTTTTGACCCTTTATGAGACAATTATGGTGCTGTTTATATTGGACTGGTGAGACAATAAAATCCTATAAGCAATGCTAGAACCCTACAATTGTCTAAAATAAAAGGCATGCCTTCCTTAATTGTGGTGCCCTAAAATTATATTAGTGAACCTTTTAGTTATGCAGCATGTGCCACACAAATATAATACATTTTACTAAAAATAATAAAAATTGAAAGAAGCAAACATCAATGTCAGTGTCACTTCCTCATCTGTTTCCACCATGAACTCCACTGCCCCGAATCCTATGCGACTCTTCTACATTCAAGTCTATTTCCCAGGAGCTGCAAGGACTACAAACACAGTCATATGACCTATATCAACATTCATGTTCACCAGACTTCTAATTAATCACACCCGTGCACAATCACACACACCCTACACACACAAACAAACCATAACATAACATTAACATTAAAACCACTGACAGGTGACAAGAATAACATTGATTATCTTGCTACAAGGGCACCTGTCAAGGAGTGGGATATATTAGGCAGCAAGTGCCTATATATTAGCAGTTCTCGAGGTTGATGTTTTGGAAGCAGGAAAAATTGGCGACTTTGGCAAGGGCCAAATTGCGATGGCTCGATGGTCTTGTGGGGTGTTCCCAGTATGCAGTGGTTATTACCTACCAAAAGTGGTCCAAGGAAAGACAACCCGTGAACCGGTTACAGGGTCATGGGCGCTCAAGACTCACTGATGCGTGTGGGGAACGATAGCTAGCTCATCTGATCTGATCTCACAGAAGAGATACTGTAGGATGAATGGCTGAAAAAGTTAATACTGTTTGTGATAGAAACTGGACCATGGAGCAATGGAAGAAGGTGGCCTGTTCTGATGAATATTACACAACACAATATTACACAGACACAAAGAACAGACTAACCTGCTATTTTATATATATATATATATATATATATAGCAGGTTAGCCTGTTCTTTGTTTCATAATGAGTCTGTAGCCTTTTAGAATTTCTCAGAGTAATTGCTGCATTGGACTGCACATAAATCAATATTAGAGCATCCCCATGGGTGAATGAATATGGAACCCCAGAAGACCATTTCCCCTTGTTTACATGACCTGTGATCAGTCCCTAACTACTGTGCATTAAGGCAAAATGGCCTGAGTCAGTTCATGACTCATTCTCAGTGAGTCTACATATATATCACTGCTTAGAGCTTGGTATGCATACAGACTACCTTACTTTGCTGCTTGGAGACAGAGTGTACACCTGCAAGAATGTCTTGATGATGACTTCATATCCAGAGCCACTGCCTGGACCTCAGGGTTGAATTTAACAGGGTCATGCAAAAAACTAGGGCCAAGATAGAAATAACCTTTGGGCTTAATTGTCAGCCAAGGCATGTGATATAACAGTGCTGCACAGTATAACCATGATTAGGAGAGAATCCCGTTATTCTGAATTACTCCTGAATTCTGTCAGCATGGAGTAACCAGAGGGCAGGGCTTTGCTGAACAATTCTTTATTCCTAATGAATTTATGTTATCATTCAAACGCCAAACAGTGGACACAATCTTTATTTCACCAATTATTTTTTTATTCAGTGATTTTTTTTCTGGAGAAGAGAAAAGACTACATTAAAACAAGATTTTTTTGAGAAGTACTTTAAAGCTTCTTTCAACAAGGCAATACTATACCATTTTTCAGTAATCCAGCCGTTTGCTTTGCAGTTTGATGAACTTACTTTGGAGGTTATACTCCATGTCTCATTCTAGGGTTCTTTTGTATTGCGCCCTTACATTAAAAAATACTCACAACTGGGAGATGCTAAAATGCTCAATAATTCCGATTTTTTTTTTAAATACTGATTTATATCTGAGGTCACCCTGCTATGCCCTGCAGGTGGAGGTCCTAGGCTGGGAGGAATGCTGTCACTGTATACCCCATGGATTAAGCAGGGGAAAAAATTGCTAATAGAGACTTCTGAACATACAATTTGTGTAGACCACTATGGCAATTTAATGTGAACACAGTGACTGAGTTTACCCCCAAAGACTTCTCAGAGCACACAGAGAATTACACAGTATCAGAATTATCATCTTTGGCCCCATCAGTTTGGGGAATCTGTGTTATGTTCAATGTTGCCTACAATCAATTAGTGTATTGATAACACTAAACTCACTTGTGCCCAAACAATAGCCCCCTTATGTGTAGTGCTGCCAGGCTATAGCAGTCTTACTGAACAAAGAGGAAAACATGACTTATTAATGTTTATGCAACTATATAAATAACCTTTTATTTTAGTTCACTTGTACTGAATGTCTACAAAAGACGTTGATATGCTGGAGCCACCTGGGTCAGAAGAGGGGCTCTGTGAAGTTGGCACCCCATATAAATAAATTGTCACCAAAACTATACCATTCATATGTGCTGTGTTTGTGCTGATTTGTGCCGCAAAAACAAACGTTTGTGCTGTGTTTGGCGTCCAAGATATTAAATATTCTTTTTTTGGCTGTGTGACGTCACTCTCCACCCCATGTCGTCCAAATCGTATCAAATTGGTGCCGTTCGTTTGT
>CM075008.1:10281140-10292018 GCA_037576675.1 Pangasius sanitwongsei | reverse complement strand
TCAACGACAAACAAAAATGCAAACAATTGATTTAATATAAAGTCGCAGTATGGTTCAACATGCTAACAAAATTCTCAATAGTGCACACAAGTAGTACATACACTTTCACACAAGTGATACACGTCATCACATACAGACCTTTATGTTATGGATTAGAGCTTGATTACGAAGAGGTATTGCAGAGGTATGGAAAAGGGCCCCATTAAAGGGCCAATTCTTTAACCAGTGTATAATCTGGGGGAGAAGGCCCACCACCAGTCTTTTATAAAATTCTTTTTCCTCTTAGTTGTCAGACATATAACCAGAGCACTTTGTCATACGCACAACAATCAGACAAAGAAGATTATGGTAAACAACTTTTAAACAAGTAGCCTATTTAAACAAGTAACCTGACAATTTACTGCTAGTTATTTTATTTGCAATTACAGTTACTTTAAGTGTACTTATGTGATCTATACTTTACTTATGTGAATTAAAATAAAATGATAAGTTATCTATTATAACTTACACATTTACAGTGTCAGCTGTTTTTTATGTGCCTTGGCAGCTACAACAGTATTGTTTTTTTTTTTTTTTGCTGTTATTATATTTGAAAACTTTTTTAGTAGTTTAATAGTTTAAAATACAGTATACCACCTTAATCCAGCTTTTTTAACAAGCATTTGAGTCAGATTGAGCTTCACCCTTTTAAAATGAAAGCCCACAGGACCTGATCAGGAAAGCCTGACTCAACTTAATGAGTTGTTAACCTGCGTTGTGATAATATTTAAGTAGTGATGTTATCACACATTCGTACTTTGATTTTTGTCTTTGCCCTTGTCTACGCTGTTTGCCAATCACCTGACCTGTTTCTGTTTTTGACTCCACTTTTGAAACTTCCTTTGGATTTGTCTGCTACATTCAATAAACCTGCATTTGTATCCACCTCGAACTGGCTCTGTGCCAGCTGCAGATGCAATAAAGACTATTTAAAAGTCCAGATCCAGGAATCTACAAAGAACCTTTAAGAGTTTCCTCCAAAGGGACAACTGAAGAACGTTTAAGAGTATGAGATTTTGCAGGGACACAGACACCAATGCATACAAGAAGTATGCAGTCAACTTTGTACAGTCAAAGTAGTAGCCAATGGCATCCTTCGTAAAATATCAGCAAAAACGATTGTAAAAATATACATTAGTAAAAACACACACTAGTTAAAACTTTCCTCTCAAACAACTGAAGAAGTGAATTGCCTTTTTTTAAAATAAAAATTCTTGCTTTTTAAAATCTAAAATCCCATTTATCATACTCCTCCATGGTGAAATCCAAAAAAATTTTCAAAACAAAAAGAGAAAGGTTGTTGTTGAGGTGCTCAAATCAGAATATAGATAAGCAGCAGAATTGATGTTAACTACATTCAAGACACAAAACCTCAACATTTGTCCATGCAAACTATTGGCATGCCTGATAAAATGGGACTACATACACTGTAAAATATTATGTTTTATCACAGATTTGGGAGTATTTGGCAGCTGGTGGTCTAGAGACTCTTAATGAACATTGATGTCACTGTGAATTCTGCCAAGTACTAGGACATTTTAGCCCAAAACCTACCAAGAAGTTTAGACTTGGCTCTAGATCTTTCAAATAAGATAATAAGCTCAGATCTACTTCTAAATCAACACAGAAATGGTTGTGGGATACAAAATAAATGTTTTGCAATGACCATCTCAGTCTCTGGATTTGAAACCTGTGTTCAGTCCACATGTGGCAATCTAAGAATATGAAGGATATTGAAATGTTCTGCATGAATTTGGTCCAAGAGGTGTATCCAACTTTGTTAGACAGTACAGGAGGAGACTCTGTTCCCATCTAAGTTGTAGGAGGTGTAGATGGTTTGAAACCAGTGTTTTGGAGACAAATTGCACTTAGAGACAAACTTTCTTTCTTTCTTTGTAACCATCTGTGTTATAAAATGTACAAAACAACAGCATGTTCATATGCTTAAGCTCAAAATTCTTTCAATGTTTATTAATTATTGCTTATTTTCATTATAATTCTGGAGAGTGTATACCATCAAGATATCAGACACCATAAATATCAGTGCCTTGTTTCAATAGCAATGTGCACTCAGGAAATCATTGTTGTGTGAAACCTTGCTGAAAAATCCAGCTTAGACTGACCAGCTTCTAGCTGCCAAAACACAGACTGAGCTGGTCAAGCTGGTAGACTATTTGTGCCAGCTGCTAAATACTGGTAGACATGAAACAGTTTCTGAGTTACGTCATATTCACATCATCAGTTGTAGTTAAGAAAATAACACAACAGCAAGGTGAGTAGAAAATCTCACACATTTATAGATCAGTTTAGCCAAGTAATTAAGAAACTGGAAAATAACGTACCAGCTGGAGAAGACAGTCTTCCAGTGGGACCAGCTTTGGCTGTGTTTTATCAGTTGTTAGGCGGTCAGTCCAAGCTGAATTTTTCAGCAGGGTTCAGATGGACCAGGACCAGAAATATAAGTATGTGTAGCATTAAAAACCCTCTAACAAGTTACTGTAGTAGGCTATTTCACTTGAGATCCGGTTGATCTCATACATATAGTAGTTCGTCTACATTTTGTTTTAGGATATAGATATAGATCTCGTGATCAGCTAACCTTCTCCCCACTTTGGATCAAGAATAGCTGTTCTCTCGTTCGTTAAGGCTGCTTTTTTCCCCCTGACAGTGGATCTGAAACAGATGAAACACAGCGGTACCGAGGACAGCGCTCAAGCCATGCACCGCCGTGCACGCGCGTAACACTCATTTTCATTTCCACTTTAAAATAAATCCAGCATGTTCTGTACCACAAGAAAAAAAAATATAAACCCGGCATAACAGGTAGAATCTACTCTCTTCATTAGATTAGCACGAAGAAAGCAATCCTTACCATGGATACGACTGACGCAATAATCCCGTTTCCGATATTTCCAGTCAAATGAAGTTGCTTAAGTAGGCTGATTGAGATTTTCTTCCAGACATCTTTTCTATCCGGTGGGGAGTGATGTCTAAGTGACAAAAGAACAAGGCTGTGTTTCTGCTCAGAGCGATTGGGTGGGGATGGGAATCACAGATACTCAGATGAAACGCTTCCTCGTCACTGGTTCATATGCTGGACCTGATCTGACAAAAATAATAATAATAATATGTGTTTATTATTTCTTTTGTGTCTTTATATGTTTGTGCATTTATTTACTAACACACACACGCACACACACCTGATCATAAGGGATATTCATCATATTCATTCATCCTCTGTAAGTGCTTTATCTAATCCATCATAGGGCACCATACACACACATTCAGACCTAGGCTCAATTTTAGAGTCACCAATCCACCTACTATCATGTTTTTGGGAGGTGAGAGGAAACCCATGTGAACACAGGAAGAACATGCAAAACTCCACACCGACAGTAACTTGAGCTCACAATCGAACCGGAGACCATGGAGCTGTGAGTCAGCAACGCTACCCTGTGCACCACTGTGCCAGCCTTAACTTATTTTGTATTTTATGTTCATTATCGTTTATTCATTCATCTTCAGTAACCGCTTTATCCTAGTCAGGGTTGCAGTAGATCAGGAGCCTATCTTGGGGCTACTATTTTTGGGAGGTGGAGAAAACCAGGGACCCCCACACAGGGACCCTGGAACTGTGAGGCGGTAATGTTACCCACTGCACCACAGTACCATACTTCTGGGCTGTGGTTCCCCAGTAGGCTGTGGTGGTACTGCTAGAGACTGAAAATATTTTAACTATAAAATAGATTTTTGCATGCATGCAAATGCTCTGAGTCAAATGTAAGCTCTATTTTGAGAAGATCTTATTCCCTAGTTCCCTAGTGCATGGGTTTTTGCAGCCAGGGACACCTAACTGTCTTAGTACAGGTTTATTTTATACTATATCCAATGCAATTCAAGTATTTGAATATTAGCCTCCTTATTCCAACATGTGCAATAATATTCTTGCTATTTTTTGAAGTCATAAAGCTTTTTATTCCTGAAAATTCTAATGTTGTTCCATGTTGAACTTATTTATAGGCCTACTTGTTTTTGAGTTATTGATGTTCAGATTAAACCCATTCAGTTCAAGTGACCAGCCAAAGGCTAATAACTATAATAATTCAATTACAAATATAATAGCTTTGATAAAAGTAGGATGTGATTTGCACTGTAACAAAGTCTCTGTGGTGACTACTTCATACGCATTTTTGAAATGAGTGATGTTTAGATGTTCTACTAAACTACTAATTCTATTAACAATACAAAATCTTGTACAGGCAGAACAACAAACTATGGCTTCCCATGGTGCACAGTATGTTCATGGGATCAGTAGCATCTGGACGGATAAGGTTTGGTAGCATGCCGAAGAAGCCTTATGACAAAGTGCAAGGAAAGGAAGGATGCCATCTGGTGTAGGACAAGGTGTGTACAAGCATAGAGAAGGTGTGTGCCAGCAGGATGGTGGGGGTGAGACAGCAGGGGGTGTGGACCAGATGGGAGCAGATGTCTTGGTAAAACCTCTGGTCAGATTTCTCTGATTTTCTCCCCCGCTCCCCTTTTGTTGCAGAAAGGTTGACACACTGACATGATCACTGTGCCTTAAAAAAAGGATCCCTATAGCACATTCACAGCTGTTGGCCTAAAGCCTTTGGAGAGGGTTCCTATCTCCAGAATGACACTGCCCAGCCAAACATTGCCTTTGTCAAGGCAGGGGAATAGTTGTTACCACAGCCAAGAATGTCCCGCAGGCTCCTCACCACACCAGGTGATTTGCATTGCAGATGAAAGTTGATTTCAGAAAACAGGTCAAATTTTCAGAATCCACAGCAGAGACCATGCTTAGGCCAGACAGAAAAATGTCAGAAACATCAAGACAGGTGGATCTGTTAAAACTAACAAACTTCAAGGTGACTATGGATCAGAAGGGAACAACATGCTACCTGGTCACAGTTCTGATCAACCCAGGTCACCTGTATGAGTGTGCGTGATTGTTAAAAGACCCTATAACCCTAGGTACAGTCATTGATGATGATGATCAAAAGCATCACAAGAATTATGAAATATTAATTATCAATTTGGGTAATTGATTGATTGAGTAAAAGAGCAAATTCTTCTTGTTTCTTGTTCTTTTGTTTAAACGTGTTAAAGCATTCGATGTGACAAATCTAAAATAAGAGAACAAATCAAGAAGAGGGCAAATAATTTTTCACAGCACTGTTTGCACATATAATCGTATACTTGAATTATATATAGTGTATACTTTTACTTGACACTGTTTACCTACTTAATCCATATTTCTGTAGCTAAAGCTACATTGTGAAGGGTTTTTTTTTTGTTTAAAATTAAAACATAATCATTATTGAGTTAGGAGTGGAAGTATCTTGTGAGTCAGCCTGTGAGCCCTGTAATAGTAATTCACAGTAATTCACAGTCACAGCTACGTCCTACTTCACTGCACTTAATAGAACAGCCAAAGACCAGTCCCAAATTTCCTATACAAATTAACCCTCTATGGTATGAATTATGATACCATTGGGTTTACACCACTGAGTGGGGGAGGCATTATGTTTTCAGGTCATCCATCCTTCCATCTGTCCATCCATCCATTCATCCCTTGTTCATTCCGCCTGTCTGAAATTCTCTTTAGTGTGGTTTCTTGAGAACGAGTGGCTGAATGTTTGTAGGATTCATGTGGAATTATCATTTGAAACAGGCAGATGAACTGATTCGATTTTGAAATTGATCCAGACAAGATCAAGGTCACAGCAAAGCAAATGTCTGAAATAGTTTCTCTTCAATAGTTTCCTTCCTGTTTGTCATACAATGATGTTACTTACACCTTCATGGTTAGGAACTCAAGACCCATTTTCATCACTATCTATGATTTTTACCATCTGTCCACCCATCCATTCATCCTTCCGTGTGTCTGTGCGTGTTTCAGTCTGTCTGTCTGAGATCCTTGTTAGTGCAATATCTCAAGAATGAGTGGTTGAACGTTTGTAGGATTCATATGTAATTATCCTCTTTGCAATTTTTGCACACACCTGTATTCAATTTCTGCTGCTATAAATATTTATTATATACTGTATATTTATACCCTTCACCTGGCTGCTACTCCTTATGTTTACATTCAGCAACTTATTTTGTCCATCTTTTGCACTACTGTCATAAGACTCACTTTTTTATTAGTACTGTGTGCTAGTCGGCGCTGCACTGTAACTCACCGTGCCCATTGTCTTGTTCTGATAGTTTTTGTACTGTCTTGTGCCGTCTGCACATGCTTGCACTGTGCACTTTATGTAAATATATATAATGTCTACTGTAGTTCTGTGTTTTATTTTATGTAGCACCTTGGTCCTGGAGGAACGTTGTGTTGTTTCACTGTGTACTAACTAGCTGTATATGCTGTATCTAGGGCTAGATGAGACCATGGATGTTGTGTGATAGGCAGTGGCATGAGTTTACCACCAGGCATTGCTCCTGGGACTTTGGCTTGAGCACAGAAAGACCTAATGAGATGAACTGGCTTATGTCAGTGATCATGTTTGGCCACCAGAATTTATTTTGGAAGAGCTGGTGGTTCTTGAGAACCATGAGGTAACCAGTAGCAGGAGACGTGTGTGCCCAGGTGATGAGTTTGTCCCTGAGTTGAGGTGGCACTCATTGAACACTTGTTTGAGACAGTTCTTGATCTATGTCCCATGTGATAGAACCAAGGTACTCCAGGTTTTTATGGTCTGTTTAGATGAGAAACAGGTGTGCTGCCCCCTCTAACCAGTGGCACCATTCTTTCAGTGCAAGTGTAACTGCCAGAAGCTCTCTGTTCCCAGCATCATAATTCCCCATACTTTGAGGCATCTACTTCCACGATAATGTTTCAGGATGGGCATTGTGGTGAATGCCTCTTTAAGCTGGGAGAAAGCTTGAGTTGCAGTTTTGTTCCATCCTAGTTTCCTAGGACACTTTTTAAGAGGGAAGTGAGGGGGGCAGCAATGGAGCTAAATCCTCTAATGAATCTAATGATCTATAAATGTTTGTGAACCCCAGGAAACTCTGTAGATCCTTCATTGTAATAGGGATGGGCCATTCTTGACAGCTGAAACCTTGCTTTGATCCATGGTGACTCCATCAGCTCTATGGTATAATCATAAGATCTACGTGGTGGTAGATCGCTAGCCTTGGCCTTGTTGAACACCTTCTTGAACTCCTGATAAATGGAGGGAATTTCCACTTTGGACTCCATTTCGGGACTTTCAGCAGAGGTTGATGCAGGACACTGAACACTGGGCAGGTGGCGTGACAATGGAGTGACCAGTGAACAGTCTCCTTCTCAGTCCAGGAAATGTGAGGGTTGTGTATTTGCATCCAGGGAAATCCTAAGACAATTGGATGCGTGGCTGTGGTTGTCAGAAGACACAAGTTTTTTTTTTTTCCCATAATGCAGGGTGCTGCTTTGGAAAATGATTTCTGCTGTGCATTGTGTGATAGACCCTCCTCCAATGAGTCCCCAATCCAGTGACTGGATCTAGAGAGGGTGGTGCAGTAGCTGGGTAGCGATGCTCAGCTACTCCGCAAGGGCAAGATTAAGACAAATAAGACCAGTCATTCAATTAAGAATGCTGTCTGTAAAAGGAGGGTGGGCTGCAATGACTCAGGGTATAAATCAATTCCGTTTGCCTCATCGTCATTCCCGTTAGCATCATCTTTAAATGCTATGCAACACTTAATTAGAGCCAGCACTAAGTGGGTGATAAGTGATCAATCTGGTATGTCTCAAGCTGCAATGTGCCGTATACCCCCTAGTAAGCAGTGTTGCTTCCTATGATACCCTCGTGCTTTTCCAAAACAGCATCGGGGAGGGTGCACTGGTGTGCGAGAAATTTCTGAATCACCAAGACATTCTCTGTTTTCATGTCAGTCCCTTTTTTTTGGTCTAAATTCACATCTAATTCTTTTTTTTTTTTGGAATTCAGTTCCACAGTTTGGCCATTAAGGGGTTGTTACACTGTCAAATAATATATATTTTTATTGGCATAGACATTTTGTCCTCTGAGAAAGTCTTTTTTGTGGTTTACTTGTCATTTTAGCACAACAAACTTATTTACAGAGCTTTGTCTTTTATGGAGTTTTGTGAACCTCACCAAATGCAAATCAGTTGTGCCATGCACATGCCTGGTAATTTACCTGTGACTGTAAAACACTAATGTTGAATTTGGTGGATTGCTGCAGGATGAGACGATATGGCCATCCTCACCACATTTGAAGCAGTACCAAGGTTTAGGCTTTGAACTGACTGCAGGAATTTGCTTTATCTGTTTCTTTTCTTGTTTATCCTGCTGATCCATCTGTTTTAGTCTCTTTGGTTTTCTTCCTTGAGCAGTTTTCTCTTCCCTGGAAGCCATAAGACTTGCTATTTGTGCTTGCAACTCAGCAATTTGTTTTTGCAGAGGTCGTACAACTGCAGAGGGGCTGTAATTATCCTCCACCGGTAAGTCAAATTGGGACAGACAAGGATTACATGTAGCCTGCACACTGGGTGAAACCTTTGCCTTAATCCCAAGGTGTTGTCTCATTCGCGTACTTTTAGTTGTTTGTCGTTCTTCTTCAGTTCGCAACAATGGTAAGAATTCTGGAAATGTTGGAGGTGTGCTTTTACGTTGCTCAAGCTGGAGATTTGCAATCAGAGCATTATTCCAGCACCCCCGACAAAACTTCAAAAGTTGCTTGTCTCAAAAGTTGCTTGTCCAACTCAGTGGTGGCAAGACCATTCCTTCTCACAACAGAGCTCAATGCTATATGAAGCCGATGAAGGTAATCAGAGAGCTTTTCTCCTGCATTTTGATTGAGGTTTAGGAATGCAGCAAAGAGCTCATCACCATCTGCAACAGCAGCAAAAGCAGAGTCAAGTAAGTCAAGGTAAGCCTCGGATGATGCCAAGGGGCCTAATGGTTTGACTATGTTGGAAGCGGGTGGTGCAAGGCTCCCAAGGATTTTTCTCACCACCACTGCATCTGGAATCATGGGATCATTCCTGTAGAGGTCCACATTAGCACGCCAAGTATCAAAGTCAACCTCGAAGTTTGAAATAGGAGTTTTGCCAGAAAAAGTCTTAAGCTTTAACGGTGCATGAGATTGGGTGGCTAATTCATTGCTTCTGACAACATGCTCTACCACCACACGCTGAACTTCTGAAGTGGTAAGTTGGCTGGGTGAAAGCATGATGGGAGTACTGGGTCCAAGGACACTATCCGGATTCACACCTGACTTGGGTGGTTGAGGACTTGTATTTACAGGTAATGCATATGGATCTGCTTGAATACCCTCACTAGCCAATACTGCCGGGCGACGGGGCAAAAGAGGCCCTTCAGGTGCTGTCTGAGAGTCACTATCATCAAGGACAGGCTGAGAAGTAACAGTATCATTAATTCTACTAAGTTCTTCATGCAGGACATCTTCAAATTGTCTGCCACTCAATTTAGCTAATTCCCTCAATTCAGACAAATAAGCTTTAGTGGTGGTAGTACCACGGGTTTTGCTATAAACACTTAGAAGGGTCTGAATGTGATGGATCACAGTAGGATCGCTAAGACAGGGTCTGCAGAAAGGTAGGCAAAGAGAGCTCAGAGCCTCTATAGCGGAACCGTGTTCAAATTCAATTATAATCTGTCCGTAGTGCTCAGACTGACTATCTGTTATTCTTATAGTTCTGGAAATTTTCCCATACTTCTGCAAAAATTCTGCAACTTCTTCATCCACAGCAGTATCTGTTAACCCGCTTACCAGAACACAGTTTGGAACCTTTAAATTCTCCTTAATTACTACATCCATGTTCACTGCTAACAAAACTGAATTGGCAAGGGTAATAACCAATAACAAGATGAATTATTGCTTTTTTTTCTCAGTAGACTAACTTCAGCTTCAACACATATAGTTCAATAACTTCAAATTGGTACCATTCACAGGATGTAGTAGATATTTTAGAAATCTGAATCCTTCAATATACAAAAACAAAATAAATAATCTCCTGGCTGGCTCGCCAAGTTTTACTGTGTAACCATCTCTAAGGGTAGATACACACTAGGTTCAAATACTCGTGTCCAAGGCAATTGGATTCTAAGGTGGTGAATGGTACGATTGGAAGTCATTGACAACACACAGATTAATTACCCTTTCACATGAACTGTATTGAAATGTGTACAATATATGACTCAACTATTGTAACGAGAACATCAACAAAGTGTGGTGCGCAATCAGTGTATGTGTTCAGTTTTTTTTCAAGTTCCACAGTCCAGTCTAGAAGATAATGAAGAAATGTTTCCCTTATTGTAGAAATAAGCTGTCTTTTTTTTAAAAAAAAATGATGAAGCAAAAAACAACAAAAATAAAATGAGGCCAAAAAAAAATGTTCTACTGATTCCAATCTGTAGCTTAGGAGTTGATAGGGGAAAAAAAGATATATATCCAAAAGGGGTGCAATCAAGGCCCACTACCGCACAGTGGTATCATCTGAAACATCCTTCAGAAAGCAGTGACTCCATGGATCCAACGATCAAGGGTGGGTGGCTCGCCATCTTCCTTCCAGAAAAATTCAATAGCATACAAAAAAAAAAAAAAAAAAACCTGGCCTGCAATAAAACAGGCACATCCATATCAAGTTACTCATTAACAGTGTTGCCATAGTTACTTTGAAACAGTAATCTGACTACTGACTACTTCTTTAAAAAGTAACTTAGTTACGTTACTGACTACTTGCTTTTAAAAGTAATTAAGTTAGATTACAAGTTACTTTCAGCAGCGGCTGATCCCCCACCACCATAACATAAAAATTACTACCAGTTTTGCCAATACTCACTTTAT
>CM075008.1:10256575-10281040 GCA_037576675.1 Pangasius sanitwongsei | reverse complement strand
AGTTAATATCAGATCGTTTAAGCTTGTTAAGCTCGTTAACACTCACCGAGATTCAAGTTCACGGTGTACAGCTTAGCCGAAGTCTCAAATTCACAGAAGACAGGATACAACTTCAAAATCTAAACGCTCAAGTGCTTATGACAACTTTGTCATCTTGTAGAATGAGTATCAGCTCGCAAATCAATCAACTTCTCTGCATCAGCACAACTGGAATCTCACTCTCTCGCCCGACCCAAAAAAAAACAAAAAAAACATTTGCATGTTTTAATCAACTGCAATCACTCTTAAAAATATACGTAGATATAACTGGTATGGAAACAATCCTTTATTCACTTTTCCATAGACAATGCCACATATTCCTCCTCTCTACAAAACTGTACAGTTTTGATCTTGTGAATTCTTCCTTTAAGTCTAGCCAACAAAAAACTAACTTTGACAGTTGCATAACACTCATTACATGTTACAGAGACACCCAGAAAACACCATATTGGATTATGCATATTGGATTTTCCAGTGTTGTATTTGGCAACTGTTTCTTTAAAACCAGTAGCAATCATTTTTGTGCTCAAATTAATTACCCTGAAGGGATTCAATAATGTATTACAACATTACAACAAATCCTCAGACTAGATATTAAACACCAGAAGGCATGCTTCCCTGCATTGGCTTGCATTTATGAAGCTACATCTTAAAGATTATATATTTTTTCTATGTACTATACAGTATATAAACACTTATTATGGTTTCTTACTACCAAAAGTAGAGACAATATTAACATAAAACTGATCAAAAGCCACACCCACTCAAGGAACCTTGGATATACACCCAACTTGTTGGAAAGATCTGCAAAAGTAAATACTGATCTGCATCAGTAAATGCCATTTTGAAGAAACTGTATAGCCACTAATGTAACTAAATCACACAACTACCGTTAACAATATTTAATGTATAGTAGAAACAAATGTATAATTACACTGTAAAAAAATTATAGTATCATAATTAATATTTTATAAAGAGTAGAATATTTAACAGCAACAACCTGTCATTATTGTTTTTATGAGAATACTGGGTGCCTGGGCTTGCAAACAATATTCTTTAATAAGTATATTTTTTTATTATCATTATGTCAAGTTAGATAGAAGGTAGATAGAGGATAGTTGGAGGACACAAGTATTATTGAGGATAATGGCCTGTACAAAACTACAAAACACCCAGCTTGTCTACATGGTTTGCATTGCTGGTTGAGTGTTTGCTTAAGATCTTTGTCATGACTCATGAACACACATAAAAAGAAAAAGAAACATTTTGGTAGTTGATTAATGAGAATAGCTACAGACATGGAATGTATGCAAATGATTAACTTCTATGTTTTTTTTTTAAAGATAAAACATTATTTTTCATTTATAACCACGGAGGAATACACAGTTTCCTTTAATATTTCTCAACATGTGGGTTTGCTATGGCTGAATACTGTCATAATAAAAGTTATGATATTACTCAGGCTTAACAAGGTAATCATTCTGTGCTCTACATTCAGACTAATGAATATGCCTGTGTAAATAAAGCATAAATAGAGATCATTTACTTCCAGTGCAAATATTAACATGTTTACTGATAAGCATCCATTAATTTAAACCGCCCCATTAATGTAACATTACGTTACCTTGAACACACTAAGTATTTAACACAGGGTTTTGGGTGGCAGTGAGCCCAGCTGTTTCCTTTACCTGTTTCTCTCTCCTACAGGAGCATGTTCCTGCAGCTTTGTGCTCATTAATTGGGCCCTACAGAACTCTGTACTCAGTTATCATTATCCAGTCTCCGTCCTTTCATCTCCTGCCTGCTGCTCAGATGATAACAGAAATTTTAGGACCATTTGCAGTTTGTACTTGATCACAGAAGACATAACGAATTTAAACATATCAATCTGACACTGTTAAACTTTTTACTTCAAAGAAATTGTAGGGGAACAAAACCAAAGCAGTAAGTGATGTCTTTTTATGGCAACCTCCCACGAATGACTTCATAGATAGCTTGAAAGCTTTTTTCGGGTTAAATGATGTTTTTATTTCAGGATCTTCTGATAATGTAGACTACTTATACAATAAAACGACATGACAGAATACATACAGTGTAATTGCTTGTCTTGTCTGAACTCCAGGACACACTCTGGATGGGACAACATTCCATAGCCTGCCTTCATGCACACACACATTCCCCCACTCATTAATACCTAGGAGCAATTTAGAGCAATGATAGCAGTTTACCTTAAGTTTCCTATAACTAACTGAAATTAATTGACTACATTAATAAACGTCAGCATTAATAAGCTAAAATAAAAAGTAACAAAATAATTTAATTAAGCAATATCTCACTCATGATAGAGTGTGGTTATACTGAATATTGGCAAGGCTGTGATTCTGAAAATTATTGTTTGCCATATCCGCTGATGATGTCGCTAACTCTGTTTGAACTAGGAGGTGGAATTCTACGTGGCCAACACAGACGAGTGGAGTGATACACACAGTGGAACGTTCCAGTGCGGTTAAAGGAAATATAGGCACTCTTGGAACGCCACTTGACCAGGTTAGTGGACTGGAACTAACTGTTGTATAATACATGTATCAATTGTCATTTATTTAAATGTTAATGAATGAAACATCCAGCATTGACTAATGTTTATTTAATACATGACTAAAAATGAATACACATAAATCAGCAAAAATTACATTTCACTGTTACTAAATGTTGTTAACTGAACTCTGGTCTCCAGGTGTAAAAACTGGAACTTGCTCAGTTCTGAAATTTTGCCAGTTAACATCCACAAAAGTTTTAGTTTATATTAGCTATTGTGGGCAATTTAACTAATTGTGGGTAATTTTATTCATTGATTAAATAATTTTACTAATTGTGGGACATTTTACTCAGTGAGCAATTGTACTTCTTGCTGGTTAATGCCAGCATTGATTACTTGTCTTATTTGTTTTATTATTTTTAAAAAAGTGTTAATTCATTGGTGCTCATGGTGTATTAATGCTTGTTCATGTTAACTAATAAATTAAATAATGTCCGATAAGCGATCCTTGATGTAAAATGTGTGTGTATGTGTGTATGTAAAATATGTATGTAATGGGTGTGATACACAAAAGTGTGTATCACTCCGCTCGTCTGAGTAGCCAATCCACCCACAGGCAGTAACCCGAATTCAGGATCGGACCACGGACCTCGAAGCTGTGTAAACGCTACCTGCTGCTCCTCCGTGCCACCCAGCCATTAATTTGAGTATCAAAATACATAATTACTATGGGATGGATGTGGTATCACTAGTTTGTGAATTTCCCCCAAAAGATATATAATGCAAAAAAGATGCACAAAACATATATGAAATCCCTGAAGCCCTTATGTAGTTACTAATGTTAAAAATGTTTAGTGAACTTTAGTGAAATTTGCAGTTGGCTCTTAGGAATTTGATCTATCTGATATGTGCATACATGTGGATGAGATTGAAACAAACCAACTGCTCTTATGAGGCTATGTCACTTTGTGCCAGGAGCTGTTTTGCATTTTACACTCGTGCCTGATTACAACTGAGTATAACCGAGCCAAACTTTCCCCAGCACCTTTTTCATTGTCCGCAGTGTAAACTGAGAATTCAGATCACCTTTTCAGAGGACACCTCTTAACATACATGAGTGTTTTCCAACTTCAGTCCTAAACCTGCTTGTGCACTGCATAGTTTCTTGTTTTGCCTGTTCTGTGAATGTGCTTAAGCGTTCTGCAGGACTGGAGGAAGCACTAACAGTCATATGTACATGAAGATTTCTTATTTTCCACTGATTGCCCTTAACATTAATGCTCAGTAAATGTTGAACATTGTGTACTCTGTTGAAAAGTAAACATGTTTACAGATCTATATTTCTTTTGCCAACAGGCATTTAAGTGAAACAGGAGACAGGTATGATATATGAGAAATTACATGAAGTACTAAGCTACAAGGATTTACAAGGGCATGAGTGGTGCGGATACAGTTGAGTCCTTTTGCCGTGCTGTGGGCTCAGCCCTGCTTGAGTCCAAGGCTTTTCTCTTAGCTCTCATCTTCATCACAACCACAACTATGATCAACCCCAGTATCACTATGCCAAGCACGCCTCCAGTTATAGCATACGGAACTGAGCTAGACTCAGACTCAGTTTTGATTTTTCGAATAGGGTGGTCCTTGGGTTGAATATTCAACTGGGTCACTCTCTTAATAATGCATGTTTCTGTATTTTCTTCCTCTTCTATCCATTCAGAGTCATCATCCATATTGTCATCTTCCTCATCATCATCATCCCCTAAGGAATCATCACTGTCCTGTCCTATGCTGTCCAGCAACACTACACACCAATATGTTCCACTGTCCTTCTCATTAAGTTCATTGATTATAAGTGAGGCATTTGAGTCTAAAATTTGTGTTCTGCCCATCATATCAGGAGGTATGTCTATAGAAGGATCCCCTGAATCATAGATGAGTTGGGTTTCCATAAGATCTCTCTGTCTGTACCACAGGATATTAACAGACTCATTTTTGGTCAAAGAACAAGCCAGGATAACTTTTCCACCATTGTACAACTGGACATTATCTGACACCACCTCAGAGCAAACAGTAATGTAGTATTCTACTACAACTAATTTCGACAAGCACGTATACTCCCCAGAGTGATTGAGTGTGATAGAGGGTATAACCAGTAAGTGATCTCTAGTCCCTTCACTGTTTGATATATACATCTGGCTGTGTGGTTTGGTTGCATCAACCTCTCCAAAAGGTGTTTTCCAGTAATTTTGCTGCTGATTCAGATGCTCCGACATACATGACAGAACTGCCTTCTCTCCCACAGCATAATAAACAGACTGCATCTCGGGCTTATTGCTCTCAGGCAGGTGTATGTTCTTGAAGCTCTTGCACTGACCCTTCTTCATAACAAGGCAGAAGAAATTCTGGTTCTGCTCCAGGCCGGCCTCTGAGATGTAAAGTGAAAAGCCTTTATCCAGCACTTGGAGAACATTGTTCAGTTCTTCCTGTATTGGCTCCTGTGACCTCTCGGTATCAAAAAACAAAGATATTTTGTATCCAGGGTATGCTTCTCTAAACCATTTGATATTTGTGCTGTCATGTTCAGAGTAACTGATGTCACAATCTAGCATTGCACCTCCATTTTCTAAGAAAAGTTCCTCAGGTGGGATCTCTTCATCACACATGTACAAGTAGTTTGTATGCTGGTTAATAAGTTTTCCTTCAACCCAGCATTCTCTCAAGTATACTCCTGAATCAGATAGCTTGAGATCCATAACTTGCAAACCAAGTAGTCCAGGGAGACTGTTGGAAGCATTGATCCGGTTCTTGTAAGCCTCAGAAGGTGAGACTGAGTCTGAGGAGTTCCACAACAGTTGCTTTTCTCCCTCATTTATTCTGTACACTGTGATATAGTCCACTCCAAAGCAAAAACCCATCTCCAGTGTTTCTCCTACTGCTTTAAAAATGGGCTCTGGGTCCTCTTGGGCCAGAGTCTTAGCCAGCAGCAAAACCAGTAGTAATCTGAATTTAGGCATCATGTCCATGCAAGCAAGTTGTCCATGAAACTCCCAAGCTTTCTGAAACACTGTCTCTTCACACAGTCAGAGTAAGTTCTGAGTAACTTGTTTGGCATTAAGGTCCGCCCATGTCATGGTGTAGTTATTGCCCTATTCATCTGTATTTTTGAAATGCTTTTTCTTTATTTCTCCCTCTGCTCTTATGTTTTGTGTTCCAAAAAATCTGAGAATAATTTATCAGTCGTGTTGGAGTCATGCCATTCAACTCGCATGTGTTCCAGTTTTATAATTTTGTATTTCATAAATAAAAAGAGACACAGATTGCATGTCAGTGTGTGGTTAGACAGGTTTAGTGTTTTTCAGCAGGTGCATGCATGCATGCGTGCGTGCGTGCGTGCGTGCATGCATGCGTATGTATGTGAGTGGGTGGGTGGATGTGCAGGGGACATGCCGGAATGTGCAAGGAAGTCTGCACAAGGAAAAATACACAACTGCATACAATTAAATCGCACATTGTGTGTGATAAGTGCATTATGTTTGGAATAAATTTATTCTCTGGAATGCTGAACAAGAGATTATAAAATCAGAGTCCAGCCCATATATTTGTCACATATTGGCAAACAATAAGATCAACAAGATGTGGAGTACAAAATGTTGCCTCATATTTGTGCTTCACTATGTTCTCAGGGCTCTTTGGAAATGTGTTGCTAGGCAGATTGAACTGTCATGGATGAACAGTTTGAGCTGTGAGATTTCTGACAATTAAATGAGCACTAATTAAAAAACAATCAGAGTAATAATAACCTTGACTTGTGTGTTTTTCTTGTTGTACTACCTCTTCACTGACTGAGATTTGGCTTGATAGTATTCTTAGACGTTAACCTTTTTGTACTAGGTTTTTGATGGAGACTATAAAGCACTTCTGGATAAGGGTGTTTGACAAATGCTGTAAATGTAAATATATGTAAGTATGCTGTAGGTACGCATTATGCAAAACATTTCACTTACACTTGCTATTGGGAACTCTGCTTCTACACTTGCACCTGATTCTGTTATTTTCCCTAATATAAAACAAATGTTGCCAAGTTAGCCAGATTGAAAGTTCAAGTCGCAAAGGGCGGTTTGTGAGAGCAGCATGAGGAGGCAGTCATTTGCCTGCATTGTTATTAAACTCCCACTGAGACTGTACTCTTCTATTCTAATTGCATTTTGTGTTGATTATGGTGCTTTCAGGCACTGGCACACTTTGGGAAAGCATGCTTTTCTGCAATAACATTTTCTCACACACTGTCAAATGTAGAGAAAAAGATGATTATACAACAGTTAGTTCTAGTCCACTAATTTGATTGGTCAAGTGGCATTCCAAGAGTGCTTATTTTTAGTATGACCGCACTGGCGTGTTTCACTGCGTGTATCACTCCGCTTGTCTGTGTTTGCCATGTAAAATTTCACTTCCTAGTTCGAAACAGTTACAATTAAATTGTTCACAAAGCTCACTTAGTTACTTAACATAATTGTTCAAAAATTCCTCAGATATAGAACATTTTCAGATTAGTTGTGTCAAATTGTAGACCTACACTCCTGGGCAAAAAAAAAAAAGGGCCAAGCCCAAAATGCCAAAAATATTAAGTGTCTATTGGTCTTAACAACAAATAATTGGTCAGAAAATCAGCAAGAATTAAACAGATGCACTCCTGAGAGCTCCTGTGCCACCAATGCTTGTTTGCTTTTGCTGCAGCGAACTGTTTGTTATATAGTCTTCTTGTACGCAAAGGTAAAATCATGATAATGATTAAAATGTTTGTTGCAAAATTCCAACTAACACGTCTGGTTGTACAAAATTTTCCAAAAAAAAAAAATCTTCTGTGATGTTTCTTTTCTTAAAAGATTAGTCATTATTTGGTTATCTGCAACACCTGATCCAGCCCATCAAGGCTCTGATAACAAGTTCATAAATGGAAGCAGGATTGACAGAACAGGGAGAGATCTATTTATTTTATTTGTTTAATTCTTGCTAATTTCCTGACCAATGATTTGTTGTTAAGACCATTAAAAGCTTAATATTTTGCCATTTTGGGCTTGGCCCATTTTTTTTTTTTTTTTTTTTTGGCGTGTATAAAAAGTATTTTGTAAAGTAATTACTCAAGTAGTGTTTCACCAGGTGACTTATTTACTCTTTCTTGAGTAATTTTTGGGAATTTTTACTTTTACTGAAGTGAATTATTGCTGTAGTAACAGTACTTTACTCGTCAGTTTGTTCTGTACTCTTTCCACCACTGGTACAAAGTCCTTTACAAACATTAGAAAGATACACTATATGACCATCACACTCATATGTGCTTGTTGAACATCCCATTCCAGATTAGGCCCCCGTTTGTTGTTATAATGACCTCCACTCTTCAGGGAAGACTTTCCACTAGAAAGTTCACTGGGCTTCACTTGGCTCTTTAGTTACAGTGAAGGGAAATCTTAATGCTACAGCATACAAAGACATCCTAGACAATTGCGTGCTTCCAGCTTTGTGGCAGCAGTTTGGGGAAGAACCACATATGGGTGTGATGGTCAGGTGTCCACAAACCTTTGGCCATATAGCGTTTTTAAAATGGTCTCAGTGATTCAAAAGAACTGAAAATACTTTTAGATTAGCAGTAATATGTAAATAGTCACGTAATCGGCTACGTTTACATGCACATCAAGGTCTATATTCAGGTTGCAGCCATATTCCAAATACGATGTTTATATGCGTACAGGCATCGGAATATTCCTGTGTACATGGTTGTTGTAAGTATGCCTTATTCATTTTCTGAATAAGGTGTTTACATGCAACACATTTCCAATTACAACAGGCATAATCCAGGGGTGGGAATCGGAATCTGGGGAATCAGAATATTGTCTTAATCCGAATCGGACGATCAGATTGCAGCATTTACATGACTCAGTACTAATTATAATATTGCCAAACTCCGATTAATATCGGAATATTGATGTACATGTAAACCGTTTCAGCATGGAGAAGGATTTTCAGCTTATTCACCTCCTATCCTGAAGGGGGCAGAAGCGCACCATCATATCATAGTGATCACAAAAACGGGAAAAGTAGAACAACAATATTCTGGTGTAAATATGATGCACTAGATAGGCTGTAGAAACGATTGTTTCAGACCCAATGTAGTGGACTTACATATGAAAGTGTATTTGGGATCGCTGGGGTTGTTTGTTGTTGTTTTGTAAAGGTATGGATTGGTGCTTATGGATGGTTTAGACTTCTGTTGCATAGCGTGTGAATGGGGCAGAGCAGTGATTTAAATAATCTACCACTGAGCCGCGCTTTTCTTTTTTAAATTACTAATTGAGCCTGATGTGACTCAGTGTTTTATATATTTGATATAGCCACACCAAAGATTTCCAAATAAAGTAAATAATAACTAGTCAAAACCTGTTTTAAATTGTTGACCCACCTTTAGCATTATACATACTTGCCCTGTGTTGTGTATGTCTAACTGGCTCTGCTGATATTTGAATGAATGGTCTTTTGAATGAATGCTTGTAGTGCCTATATGTAGCAGACACACACCTGTGACATGTGCAGACATGCTGCGCTCTCTCACAGTGTCCCTGATGTTTTGCCGGCGGGCCCAACAGCTCCCCAGGATGCATTGCTCCTCCATCAGGCAGGCTGAGAACACATCCGCCGTTGATGCACTTCACAACCTGTCAGTCGACATCTCAAAGATTCGAAAGCTCAAGGGCTGGGTGTTGTACCAGTGCCCAGTTTATGTGATGGAGACTGTGGCCATGCTGAGAACCTTGGGGGCCAGAGACCCGCTGATTGCTCAAGTGCTTGAACACCACCCAGAGGCAATCCTCTGCCCACCTGAACATTTGGAGGCTCAAAAGGAACTGTGGATGTCCATCTGTGCGAGCCACAGTGATCTAGTTGGGATCATTGAAAAGTTCCCAGCCTCATTTTTCACCTCATCATGCCATATTGATCACCAAAGGGCCAACGTCACGTTCTTCCAGAACCTGGGCCTTAATAAACGTGTCATTGCTAAGCTGATGGCAAGTGCCCCACAAAACTTCAGAAGACCTGTTGAGCAGAACGAGGAGATGATCCAGGCCCTTCAGAAGACATACTTGGAACTAGGAGGAAATGAGGCCAATATGAAGGTCTGGCTGCAGAAGCTGCTCAGTCAGAACCCATACGTGCTCATGAAGTCTCCAGAAACCATGAGGAATAACTTCAACTTCCTGCATAAACAGGGCTTCACCAGCAGTGAGCTCCTTCAGCTTCTCTCCAGACTTAAAGGCTTTGTCACAGAGCTTCACCCAGAATCAATGGGTCTTACTTTGAGATTCTCCCAGGAAACACTGGCCTGCAGTGATGCTGAGCTTCGCCAGATCGTGCTGCAGTGCCCAGCATTGCTGTACTACTCTGTACCCATTTTGACAGACAGATTCAAATGCCTTCTCGGTGCTGGAATTAGCCTGCAGCAGATCATGCAGACACCCACCGTCCTGGAACTGACCACACAGATTGTCCAGTATCGCATTCAGAAGCTGCGTTCTTATGGTCATGATATTAAGACAGGGAGCCTGGAGCTCCTCAATGGCACTAAGAAAGACTTTGAAATGAACTGTGGAAAATTGCTTCTGAGACGAGAGCGTCCACTCTTTAACCCAGTAGCACCTCTAAGGACAGACGAGTGAGATTTCCAGTTGTGAAATGGTTCTATAAGCTTCTAATCAGCAGAATCTCAAGGGTAACTCCATTTATTGTCTTGCTGAATAAGTGTTATATAGGTGTATTTACAGAGATTATGATTAAATAATTATGACTCCTTAAGTCTGTTTTTAAAAAACGGTAATGTACAAAATCAATAAATGTCTCTTTGTGTCATAGATAGATAGAATCTGATTTGAAAGAGTTTTTTTTTTTTTTTTTTAACTACTTTTTCAGCCACTGTGTTGTGTTAAAGTAGTACCATTCTATTTTAATGATACAAACCCTGTAAAGCTGCACTAGCCTTGTTAGCAAGGCATAATAATGCTTAGCTGTTAAGGCAATTCATATAGTCATTAATATATTATAGCATAATAGTGAGATCCGGTGTAGTCATGGCTGGCTGCTATAAATGGACTAACAGGTTTAGGCTCCCTCCTGTCAGGAAAAAATACATGAAAATAATGCTCAAATTTTGGCATCCATATCAAATAGGTTCCTGGGGGTGCAATAGAAAATGTTTGCTCCGTCATTAGGAGATTGTGAGTTTGATTGTAAGTAAAAGTACACAGGCTGGGGCTTATACATTCTAGCCCAGACTGTAGATTCATACAGCCTATCACTGACAGTCATGTCAAGTTATTACACTTGGAGGAACTACCCATAGATTTCATGCCCTTTAAGGCTAATTTATTTAAGCCCACTTCTCTGCCACAACTCGTCATCAGCAGTGATTGAGTAGGCTCATGTGAAAAACAATGAAAGAGATGGATTACATTCTTGATCACCGTTTTCATTTTTTTTTAAATGTCTCTGGAGAAAATAGAAGTAAATACAGTAAGTAAACATTATCCAGTTAAAGTACAAATTACACAACGGGATAACCAGCAGAACTGTCTAACGGCAAGGTTAGCTTTTCTGTTTAACATGCTTGCTATTTGGAGGAAACATGGCATGATTACAGACATAACATGCTTGAGTTAAAAAATATCAATCATGAATGGTGTTGCCTATCTGTCTTTTAATAAGTGTGTTCCTGTGTGTATGCATAAACAATTTATGCCTATGAGAAGACCCTGTGCTACAAGGTTCAGCTGAATTACTGATAAATAGTACTGGTAGCTGAGGTACTGATAGGTAGTAGAATTTTTTAGGCATCCCATTCAGTATGGTGACCAGATGTCACTGGGTATAACACACTGTTTATTCTCTCAGTTTAATTTAGGGCACTTTGCTGATGCATATCTGCACCAAATGGTGATTTTTTTTTTATTTTTTAAAACAATCAAAACGATCAGTTATTAAGAAAACTGAACTGCTCATTTCTCTGTCCATTCTTGAATTAGTCTCTTGTCCTCAATGCTTTTTACTCTCTCGGCCCATGCTGGCTCAATGTCTTTGGCTTTCTCCCCAGCTAATGACAGAGCATTATACCCAAAAGCACATGAGGTTAATAAGAGAGGTTATAAATAGTCCTTTTTCATTTAAAACATGACACAGGGTATTATTAACTAGTGTTACACTTTGGCTTTATGGGACATAACTCAAGGAAAATATGAACACAGATGACACATGCAATTAAATTCTCTCATTTCCTGCCCTGGCCACAGAATGGTAGAATATTATTAAGGTGGTAAATATTCCATGTGTGGGGTCACGCAGTTCAGGCATGGAAGATGACAGCTGTGGGGCCAGCGCTTAGCGCTTCCATTTTCCCGTATGCTACTCATCTGAAAGCTTCTAATTATAGTGGTTATGGAGGAAATTGACCTCTTTCAGGAAATGCTGTATTTTACAGGTGGGATATCAAAGAGGGACGATAAATTGCAGTGATAAAGTGATAAACTATCACTATAGAATATGAAATTCAAATTTTATCAGATTACTAATGAATCAGTTTTTATTCTATTAAATGAATTCAATTTTATTTTTAATTTTATTAAGAAACTACAATCTTATTTTTAATTTTATTAAGAAACTGCAATTTTATTTTTATTTTTACTGTCATCAGCCATTGTTCTTCCGCTAAATATTAAGCTGAAAGTGTCAAGGTCCTGTAAATGGTCAGTGCTTAGACTGGTCAAGGTCTCCATCTAGTGGAAAAAACTTTGTACATTTTAGACCTGACCTGCCTGCTGGAGTGATATATAGACTCTACCTGAAGACATTTTCAGTAATGGATGTATCACAATATTTTTTTATATTTATCGAACAAAACCAGTTCGAACCAGTTATATAAAAAAGTAGAAGGTCAGCGATTTGTTTTGTTATTCACCAATTACAAAAATTCAAGTACAATAAAGGAAAGGGGGGAAATTTTAATATTTGGGGCATAAAGGCAACCAGATGACATTAATGATATCTCAGAAGTGTATCATGTCATATACCGTATATAGAAATATCTTTATCATATCATATTGCCTAGGCCTAAAAGTTTCTTTAATGTGTAATGTAGATTCATTCATTCATCCTCGGTAACAGCTTGATCTTGGTCAGGTTCGCAGTGGATTCAGAGCCTATACATCCAGGAATACACCTTGGCTGGGATGCCAGTCCAGGCACCTACACATTCAGACGCTCATTTACACCTAGGGGCAATTTAGAGTAGCCAATCCACCAACTATAATGCTTTTTGGAGGTGAGAAGATACCTGAGAACCTAGAGGAACCCCACACAGACACAAGGAGAACAAGTGAAACACTACACAGATAGTAATGCGAGCTCATGATTGAACCAGGGACCCCGGAGCAGTGAGGCAACCCGCTGCTCCACAGTGCCACCCTTAAAGTGACTTAAATTTTAAAATTCAAATATAGAATACTTTATTTTATATGATTTAAAGATGTTTTGCAGAACAGTCCACTCAATTTCCCTTCACACATCTGTCAGAAACATAACCATATAAGACAAAGAAATGCAACAAATATAACAGGTAGTCATTCTATATTAAGGAAATGGACTGGACTTGTAGCTGCCCAGCCAAATTGATCAATGCGCTTTGTTAATAATTACCTTGTCCATAATTTAATAGATTACAGAAATCATTTTAAGAACCTAATTCATTCAGGTTTTGTGGGGAAAAAAACAGGAATGGCAAAGAGCTTCTGACTTCATACAGCAGATGGTGTATTGATGCACTTCATGCTTGTAGGATGGAGAAGCTCCATGTTTCTAGTATCTCGGTTTGTTCAATTTATCTTTGATGCACAGCATTGGTGACACAGTGAGGTGAGTAATAGTGAGTCTGGTGAGTGGTTGCAAACTGTTATATCTCTGCCTATATCACTGGGAGAGCTGGCTCGCTTGTCACTGGCACTCATTCCTGCTTGACCATCTGCTGCTACTTTTTATGTAATATTCTACTTGTGAAATTCAGGATCATACTAAAAATCTTAAAACATATTCTTTATTTGGTGCCGTAAACATATTCTATGTTTGTAAATAACACTACAATACAGTGCCTTGCATAAGTATTCAGACCCTTTTTGACTTTTCCACATTTTGTCGTGTTACAACCTGGAACTGAAGTAGACTTAATTGGGATTATATATATGATTATATACATGAATCTATGCAGAATAACCCATAATACTGAAGTGGGGGTTAAAATCTATTTAGTTTGTAAAATTATTAACCAATAAAGCATCAAAGTTTTAAATGCACATATTCACCACCATTGGTATGAAACCCCTAAATTAGTTCTGGGGAAATCACTTGCCATCAGAGCAAGTGCAAGGCTGTGACTGAAGGAAAATAATATATATGGTATTTTGAAGCCATCTTACCATTTGTTCTTGTCTGGGACATTGACAGTTCTGGGAGTTACAGAACATTAACACAATTAAGAAAATACAAAATATGATTAAAAAAAAGCTATATAATAACACAGTTTGTATTTTTGAGTCAGTAATTCAGTGTGCACAATAAGACACACGATAGAAATAATACTTCCATCTTCTTGTTGTAGCTACTTGGTCAGCTTTCCTTCCTGAAGACTTGAAATTGGAATTTGAGGCCATTTTCTTCTTGAATCTCATCTGGCACACCAGGGAACCTGCATAAAATGATAAATAATGACTGGGTTCAGAAAGGGGCTAGGATATTTCTAGTAAGCTTGTTTTTCCCCCATACTATTTATATAGAAATGCCAGTGTAGGGCCTGTTGTGGCAGGTCAGATTAAAAAAAAAATAGGATCAGTTAAGTAGATACATACACCTATTAAAAACAGAGGCTTTTCACAGAAATACAAAGATATCTTACTTGTTTTGTTTTCTATAAACATTTTGGTCAAAACTTGGGAAAAAAACATCACAGTCAAAGTCAGCCATGATGTCAGTGAGGTAGATGAGGTCACACCAAGGGTGCTCCAGAGCTTCCTGTGAGGAATGAAGTATTTTGATTGATTATTGTTTTGTATCCAGTGTGTGGAAATGCTAAGTGAATGAAATACTGTGTTTATCAGATGATGATTATGCCAAAACATACAGTACTTGGACACCTGACCATCATACCCATATGTGAGCCTTCCCCAAACTTTTCCCACAAAGTTGGAAGCATATAATTGTATAGGATATCCTTGTATGCCCCTGTGCACAAAGCAAGCCCCATGAAGACACGGTTTGCCGAGGTTGGAGTGGAAGAATCTGAGTGTCCTGCGCAGAGCTCTGACCTCAACCCCACTGAACACCTTTGGCACCTTTGGCACCTCAGACCTCCTCACCTAACATCAGTGTCTGACTTTACTAATGCTCTTCTGGCAGAATGAGCAAAAATCCCCACAGCCATGCTCCAAAATCTAGTGGAAAGCCTTCCCAGAAGGGTGGAGGCTGTTATAACAGGAAAGGGGGACTAAATCTGGAACAGGATGTTCAAAAAGCACATATGGGTGTGATGGTCAACTTTTGGCCGTATAGTGTACGTGTGTCAAGCTGATGTTCAATAATGTGTGTGTTCATTTCGAAAGGCAAAAAAGGACTTAGTTGATTTCATTGTGAAGCCCTTTGGGAAATTGTTCTGCTTGTGATATTGAGACAGGACTGAAAGGAACAGTTCATAATCTTTTCTGAACAATGTACTGCTTGCAAAGTGAATTGCTATTGCAGTGAAAACATTGACAAGCCTTTGGTTTCCCAAACCAAGATAACCAATTGTTAAAACACTTGTGCTGTTTTATTTCTAAATGTGTACAAACCCTGAAATAATGCAGCCGTTTATTTTGAAAACATCTGCAAATTGACAGGGCATTAAGTAGCATCACAGGTCTAAAAATTGTAAAACAAAAACGATACAACTACCTTAACTGCACAAACACTGTATTTATTGTATTTATATATAAACTTCTGTATCCTCTTTTCCTTTTTCGTTTCATTTTTGGGTCTTTTAGTGTGTTTATACAGCATTTTCAGTACTGTACCTTTAGTTCAACAACGATCAGCTGAAATTAATAGCATCTTCATTTTGTTGCAATGACATGAACACTGTTTTAGGAAAAAAAAGTCAGGGCTGAGAAGCATAGTTATAGCTGGGGTGGAGCTAATTTCTGGGCCAGAAATATACAAAGAAACTAGCACGATCCACTGCATGGCAATATTACAAATATTACAAACAGTTTTTATAAACTATTTTTAGAATAATAATTATATTATTGTTGTAGATCTAGTAGCATTTTAAAACTGGTATTGGCACTGCATAGCAAAATTGTGGACCGAACTGAAAATCTGTTAATAGTACACACAATGCCGCACTGTTCATTAATCCTAGATGCAAATTTAAAACAAAAAAGTTTAAACAAAACATATTTGGGTTTTAGAATTGGTGATCGTTCATGTGAATGTTTTTTGTTTTGTTAGTGCATGGTTTTAGGTGTTAATATCCTGCAAAAATCAGGTACTACATTCTGAAGTGCACTGTATATATCACTATTTATTGCATAGTGCACAATATACTGTACACTGTATGAGCTGAGTTCAAGCCTTAATCTTTAACTGCTTAGTTCTTTGCTTGGATTGTACCCTGTTTCAAATGTAAGTGACTTTGGATAAAAACATCTACAAATATTAATCTAAATTAATAAAGTTTGTTAAAATTAAATCTCACCTTGTATACCTGAGTTCCTCCTAAGATCCAGATGGTCTCTACAAGGTCACTGAGAGGAGGATGAGAGGCCAATTTAACTGCACTGACAAAATCCTCGCACATGTAGTGAGCATGCTTTGGGACAGACCTGGGAATGCGGTGATGAAAAATAAATTGAGCTGTTGAGTAATTTTCAAACATATGGTTTTCTGAAATATGTTATGGAATGTCCTGGCTACATAACTACTTAAGCTCAACAATGCAAAAGAGTAAATGAACTACTTTAGTTCACACATGGTTGTTTTATTTGCCAGTGTAATGAACTAGATTACATCAGCTTTTTGCTCAGAACCACATTGAGGCTGTTGGCCAGGGGGAAGACTCTCTCTGGGCAGGAGAACCAGCTGTATTTACCCCATACGATCAAGTTCTTCTTTCCTAAGATAAGGCAGAAAGCATGTGCATTTAAGATCCATGTAACGATTTATCTAAGCCAGGGTACCTTGGATCTAAGTCAACAGTAATGTACTCAGTATGTGCCTAAGTGAATACTGCCTACTTCCAGTCCATCAAGGAGAGAAATAGAGCTTGTATTTAAAGATCGTACACTTAAAGTTTTCTCACACCCAAAAGCTTCCAAAGGTCCGTGAGTGAGTAAGGTACCAATGGCACAAGGAAGTTCTCATAAATCACTTAGTGTTCTCAGAAGTGCAAAGAACACACTTTACCCAGACATATCACTGCACAATTAGTTGCAACAGGGCCTTTAGGCGTTAGGGCAAGCATCTAAAATCTGTTCCTTGTATGTCATCTGATCACTCAACTCAGCAAACAAATAGATAACATCTTTGATATGTGTGTGCTACTCACCTGATTTACACACAGCTGTGATGGTATTCAAAAAGAACTTAAACTCTGTCCTGTAGATTGCAAAAAGAGACTGTGTTCATTTATCTGTAAGCTACATTCTACATGCACAAACAGATCACCTACAAAACTGATGAACAGGCTTCAATTTATTATCAAGGAAACAAATTTCCCTGGTATGTTTTTTTTCCCCCACCTACGTTTCACCTACTACAGCCTCAGATGAAGCACTTTTGTCTGATTCATTTTTGCTATACTCATGTCAAGTATAATGTAGTTATGTAGTCCTATATTCTTCATATAAGACCAGGCAACATTTTTTTTTTTCCAATCAACTGTCAGTGAGCTTGTGCCCACATTGTAGCCTCAGATTCCTGTTCTTTGCTGACAGGCGTGGAATGCGATGCTTTCTGCTGTTGTAGCCCATCTGACATGCTGAGTGTTCTGAGATGCTTTTTTGCTTACCACAGTTGTAAAGAGTGTTTGAGGCACCACAGCCTTCTTGTCAGCTCGAACTAGTCTGGCCATTGTTCTCTGACCTCTCTTGTCAAGAAGGGGTTTCTGCCTGCATGTTCCACTCACTGGATGTTTTTTTTTTTTTTTTTTCCACCAACAACCATAACATGATCAAAATCACTGAGATACATTTTTTCCCCATTCCGATTTGTGTGATATGTTTCACACACACACACACACACACACACACACACACACACACACACACACACACACACACACACACACACACACACACACAGTGGGGTCCAAAGTCTGAGACCACTGTTCAAATGCTTCTATTTTACATTCTTTTCTAATTGAATTACAAATTATATTATTGACATCAACTTGAGTGAAAGGTTTGTGTTGAAATATTTACATGAATTTCAGAATTTCTTAGTATTTGGTTTGTCCTCTTTTTGCTTTAATGACAGTGTGCACTCGAGCTGGCATGGACGCCACAAATTTGTGCAAAGCCTTACGATCCATTTTTAGATCAAATCCATTTGAGTCATTTGAACACATGATTCAATAGAAGAGATTAGGCATGAGGAAAATTTATTAAATAGAAATAGTGCAGAATCTTAAATATTAAATAATTTAACATTTACTTTCTTTGTTTTAAATATTTAAAAATTCTAAAACCTTCAGTTTATTTCCAAATTTAAATGAAAAAAAAAAAAATCCCAGCTTTTCAATGTGGTCTCAGACTTTTGGATGCCACTGTACACACACACACACACACACACACACAAAAACAAACACACAGTAAATGAAATTGTGTGTAGGCAAACTCTCAAAAGAAAACGGGCTTTTCTGATATCCTGTTTAGAAGGAAAATGTGTTTTCTGTTGAAATTCTAGCAGTTTCGCATGCTGTTGTTTTTCGATGTCTGGTTGTTAGTACTTCAGTGTTGTCTTTCTTTTTCAGGACATTCCTAATGGTTGTTTTGGCTATGCCCAATGCTTGTGCAATGGCTCTGATCGATTTTCCCTCTTTTCTCAGCTTCAAAATGCACTGCTTTTCTCCCATTCAGGCGACAGCTCTCTGGTCTTCATGTTGATTTCTCCTTTTAAAGGATAAATTAGATGAAACCCAGGGTTCAGACCAAGAGCAGATATTCAGAGTTATTAACTGTTTAAACAAGCAGTCTAACAGGGCACACCTGGGCAACAACAAACATCTGTTAGTCACATGTTCCAATATTTTTGATCACTTGAAAAAACGCATGTGTTTAACACATGTAAATGTAAATATTAGGAGATGAAAGCTGAAATTCTCATCTATCGTCTCATATTCATCTTTTGATCTCAAACCCAAATGTCTTTAGTGTATAACAAAAACATTCCCTTACAATACTTTCTGAAGGGACTGTACAATATATTTATTAAAACACTCAACTGGTTCTTCCTTTAGACACCGCCCATCAATAAATATTACATAAACAGTACAATGCAGCCACGTCATCCTGACCCTGCCATGTATATTATTTTTGGGGAAAAAAATATCCTTCATGATCTCTTACGGAAGATTCCACGGAAGGCGACCATCTTTGCCTATTCCCATATTTCTGCACGCTGCCGCGATCAACCGAATCGGCTTCTGTATTTCATCCCTCGGCTTCATGTTTTTCACACGACCATACACACACACACACACACAGCACACAACATGGATGTTCTTTAGGAACTGAGCTGTATTTCTCAGAATCACAAACCGCTGCTACACTCCTCTACTCAACTCTCCTGTTGAATCGGCGCCGGCAACATCTGGAGTTTCGCCAGAGTTGCCAGATCGGAATGAATACTGTAACTGAATTATTGTTTCTAACATACCAAGCCAAAACATACGCTTATTCCTGGTTCATTTATTCTATATTTAAATCATCAGTAGCATACGCCAGCGCGATGCCATTAACATGATAAACGGATGGAAAATCCACCAATCTGGCAACACCGAGTGCGCCTGGGGGACGGCTAAATCTCAAATCTTTCCTCCGCTCCTGTTCAAGCGCACTAGCCTGTGTAATAATGCCTTCTACGCCCTATTCGGAGCACTCGGTGTTCACTAAGAAGTCATTTGGGACAGAACCCGTGATGTTGCATGTGCTGGCTCGACCTTAGCATTTGAACAGGGCAGAGAGGTCGGATCTTGATTATTTCTAGGAATTTGTGCCTCTGTGTGGGTGGCGGGTTGTTTAAGAGCTGTGTGGTATTTTGCCCTAAAGCAGGCGATTTCTCAACTCATCTGCCATTGGAAACCCATGGTTGGGTCAAATTACCTAAATTACCAGTGAAATGTTGCATTACGAATTTATAATTTAATGCCAATTAATAAAGAGCACATACAAATTAAAAATAAATACACAGACAAAAACTGGTATTGTTTTCCATATAAAAATATATCAGAGGTCTGCCAATAAGCCAAAATAGTATATGCATATTTACATAGCAGGCTGTACTGTCCCTGTAATTGTACAAAAACAGACTAGAACTGGCTCAAGCCACACACTTCAAAGATAAACTTCAATAACTCTTTACACAAAAATAAGCAGTGGGGTCATTTTAGCCACTTTGTCACATGAGACCCCTTTTTGATTGACTAATAATAATAATAATAATAATAATAATAATAAAAAAAAAGTGTCTACACTGCACATCCTTATGGCACAGATACACCAATATAAAATAAAACAATGCATGCAAATATTTCCACACTGATCTGGAATACTGAAATGGAGGCTTATGTATGGAAATTTAGTGCATGAACACACAGTCGACTATACATAAAACCAGTGAACATAAACATTTTTCTAAACCATTTGTACAAACACTAAAACATTGTACATACAGTGCTTTAAATGCATATAATATAAAATGAATAAGTACAGCTCATGAACTGGATTTACAGTCACATCTCTCACATATGCTCACTTAAGCTTTACTTTAAGTAAGCACTACAGCCTAACATATAGGGCTGTACATATTATAGTAAAGTGATACGAGCAGATAAGCAATATCTAAAAAGTCTAAAAACCACTACCATTTGGACTACATCCTGCTGGCAGCCTGAGGAGAGGTGTGTGCTTTTGTCACTGCGAGTGTGGCTCGTCACTGTTTTGTTTCTGAATCTTGCATCCACTGCTTGATCCTGGCTCTTCAGTATGTCGCTTTAGCGTGGCTGTTCCTCTGCCTAAAAAAACAAAAAAACAAAACATTACAGTCAGCTGACACTAAAAGAGCACACAATGTTCCCTTGCATGGGTGTGACTGTGATCTGGTCTTGTTTTAATAAAAGAGGAAATTCCATCAGCACTCACATAATTTGCCACACAGTACAGCCCAGCCCTTAACTACGTGTTCTTGGCAAATTACCTGTGTGTATGGAGGACAGTGTTTGGCTCACCTTTCTGTGTTTGCTTTGTGTCTTTTCTCCAAGGTTTTACCCCACCAGCTCCTGCAACACCTTTTAGGAGAGCAAGATAAATAATTTACTTAGCTGAACACAGTCCCCTTTCCCCACATTTGACTGTTTGACTGATATCTGTAAATTCACAATACTGTGTGTAATAAAAATCAGTTCCTTGTTGAAAAAGCAAACATTCACTAGGGACTGCAGCTTCCCCTGTATATACAAGTCCTGTCTTTCGTATGGCACACCTTATTAGTCTCATGTGTGACTGTACAGAGCAGCTTCAATACACACCTGCCAGTGGCTGGGAACTAGTGCCAGTTAGTTGGTCAGTATAGGACAATGGGCCTGCTGACAAATCTTCTTGAATGTCGGCTGGGGTTAGTTGCACTGGTAGATAGAAATAAAACCCCCTTAAATAAAGTCATGAACAAAATACATTATATAATTAATTCTGCCATGACATGACCGTGGCATGTCTGGTTCATTTGCTTTACATGCCATTTTCTGTGACAACTGGATAAAAAAGAAAAACCATAAACAGGGAATTAAGTTTTTTGAATAGGAGTGGAGTGTATCCACAATCAGAATCTAGGCTTATGCTTGGTTTACTGCAGCCGAACATTTCATAACGCTTCCAGTGGCATAATTCACCTCCCAGAATGATCAGCTGCTTCCTCACTGGAGCTTGGTTATGACAGGTTAAAGGGCTAAACAGTAAATGTGTAGTGAAATTACCTGCAGCATTTCTCTCCTGTGTGCTGTCTGCAGAGTTCAGACTTGCTCCTGCACCTTCGCCGTTACCACTGGCGTTGGATGGCACAGAGGCCAGAAGCCCTGAAATATATGAAGATTAGTAATAAAAATTCTATATGTACAAGCATAAACACTGACCTTCTGTGAGAGTCCCCCCATCCTAAACTTAGCCAAATCCCTAGTTCTTCCATAATCGCATAATAACAGCAACCAACCAGGGATGGTGAAAGCTAACATGCAGTTCCTTTGAGGCACATGAAGCCAGCCAAACTGCTGCTCAATAATAGTGGGGCTAAACACATTTGATTGATAAGGCTAACTACCTTATTACTGCACTCTTCTGCATACATGATGCCCACAATTGGCTAGTGGTTTTTTGATCTATTAGGGAGAGGAACACCATCCCTCTCACCCAGACAGCAGCTCAGATCTTCTCTCTTGGACTCTCAGCCATGGGTGGCCATTGCATAGTCAGTATACATGCAATCCTACTGTACCACTTTTCAATACCCATGTTTACATGGTACCTAATAATCTGTTAGTGATCAAATACATTACAACTGCCAAATACCAAGATGAACACTGTCTGAACAGATCCTTTACACCATCTACCCAATACTTACCAAGGCCTCTGTAGCATGACAGTTGCTGATAGATCTGTTTCATGCGCTCAATGTTTATTCTGCTGGCCTCAGCATGCTTGACCATGGGCTTGGGGTAGTGCGTCCCAATGATACACTTAGCAAGCTTCTGTACACTTTCTGGTGCATTCCAAGGGTCGTAGATATATTTGGCAGGAAAACCCCTCAATATAGGCAAATACCGACTGTACATAAAAAGTCAAAAGTAAATATTACTGTTTTGTTTGGAACATTCAGTACTGTTAATTACTAACACTAGTAAGTCATCTGGTACAAAATAATTATGATCAGCATGAGCATATATGTAAGTGGTATTATCTGGGAGGGAGATACTACCGTATATAGTCTCCATTGGGATCAGTGCGGCGACCAAAACCCACTGGGCAGTAGCAGTGGAAGAACTGCTGAAAAAATGAGCTGCAGGAGAGCCACATCCAGCTGCCTGCATTAACACTCCAATCTGCATCCAGCAACAACTCTTCAAACACCTGGACCACACACACACACACACACACACACACACACACACACAGTCCTGAAAACTGAGACCAGACACATAGTGATTAAAGTCAAATGATAATATTCAGCAGTTCTCACTGTCATTTGCTATAACTTTGCCAAATCTTCATGAATGCCTTTTGCCTTCTAGCTCAAAATATTTGAAAGAAAACAGTAATACAAATGTCAATATAAACATAGAGGCCCAAAACATGGGCCTGATAAAGCATGTAAAGTGTTATGCTAACTGCAGACTTGGAAAGTAGCAGCACACTGATACAGGCACCTTTAGAATGTTAAACTAAGTTAGCAAGCAATAGTAGTAAACATCTAGGTTTATGTAGTTATCTTGAACAGATGCTCTTATGCCTGGGGAAGAGATTGTCTACTCAAGTTCTACTTGATTGTCCACCTCTCTAAAAATCTCTGCAATGACAGAACTGTTTACACTACTGATTGACTGGTCCTGAGACCAAACATGACACACCACATGCTGAGACGGACCATGGATCAAATATTTTGGTCTTATTCCTTAATAAACCAATTATAGCAGCAGATTCCACCCACTGAGATTAATTGACAGACAAGTGACCATACTGTGAAATAACACTGAAGAGGAAACCATGAAATAAAGTCAGCAAAAAAGGAATAAATAAATGAATGGAAATTAATGAATGAGAATAACAATATAATGTACCTCCTTAATATTTTATGAAACATACTAAGGTTTGTCTATGAAACAGAGATAAACATTAATGTATTTTATTTGCTCTACTTCAGTCCTCTAAAGTATAGCAAAATGCTTCTGACATAGTTGTTTTTATTTGATTTTCAAGACCTACGACAAATGATTAAAACAAACAGCCCTCTCTTCCCACCTTGACGCCTTCCTCCCAGCTGATCCACAGGTCTCCTCTGGTGAGGAAGCACGCAACAGCATGCCGTGCCAGGTGATGGATCCACCCCTCCTGCCTCAGCTGAGTCATAATAGCATCAATCCATGGAAAACCTGTCCTGCCCTCTGCCCACTTTGCTAATGCCTCTGGGTTACGGTCCCATGGGATCTGCACACAGATTGGGTTGCCCTCCATCTTGTCAAAGCGCGGACTGTTTGTGGCGGCCGTGTAGAAGAACTCTCTCCATAGCAGCTGGCCATAGAGAGACAGTGGAGGGACACTGTTTTTCTTTACCTAACATTGACAGAAGAATAAAAAATAAAACTGTTGATGAAGATGGAATGAACGCTAGTAAACAATATTGACAGATCTGAATCAATATATACTTGATGACAATAAATTATTGCAAGGAGTTGAGACAAAGTGACTATATTACTTTATACAGTTAGGCCCGGAAGTATTTGGACAATGACAGAGTTTTTGTGATTTTGCCTTTATACACCACCACAGTGGATTTGAAATAAAACA
>CM075008.1:10216733-10256475 GCA_037576675.1 Pangasius sanitwongsei | reverse complement strand
AATCCACTGTGGTGGTGTATAAAGGCAAAATCACAAAAACTCTGTCATTGTCCAAATACTTCCGGACCTGACTGTATATTTACTAGACCACTTAATAATCTACCTTTCAAATGAAATCCAGAAAGCAGCCTTATGCTCACCTTTCTGTACAAGTCTGTGAGTTTAAAGTAGAAGAGTCTACAGGAGAGGCAGCCGAAGCGAAGATATGGGCTCAGACCTGTAGGGCTGGCCAGTAATGAATTTGCATTCATCCTGGGACGCTCAAAGTTAGCCACCCATGCCTGCACAAAGAAATAAACAAATCATGAAGGAGGACATTATGCACATAAATATTAAATGCAAGATTAAGAATGTGGGATTTTACTTCAGAGACCTGCTACTGTTGTGAATATGCAGACAGCTTAATGTTTTGAAGGGGAATGGTGGAAGGTATATCAGGGCCTTTCTCAGTTTGTCTGTATGTATTTGTAACTGAATTCACCACCACATATCGTATTTAAATAGATACTGAGAGTACAACTGTTGAATGTCGTAGGAAAATAGAGGAAAAAGTAATTGATTTATAGCCACCATCCAGCAACCCTTACTTGCAAACAGCCTGTCATTATTGCCAGAACACCATGTCACTACTCGCCTTCATGAAGCCTTGACAGATGCACTCCCACATGCACTGTATCAGTACCATCAGAATTTTCAGTTCACTCCAGACATTATTCTCTGTACTACCAAGGCATATAATCTGCATTAAGTGGAAATCAAGTCCAAGATGCTTGTTAACAGCAAGTCTCTCTGAGAGTCACTTCTGCTTACCTTTCTCTCCAAGTGTCTCTCCAGACGAGTCAGAGCCTCGGTCTCTCCTCCTGGCCACACAGCAGACGGAAGACCCTCCGTCTCAAAGCCTACACCAAAAAAGGCACAGGTTAGTAACTAGCAGATGTACACTACACACACACACACACACACACACACACACACACACACACACACACACACTTATGGAAGCAAGTAAGCAAGCAAGCATGTAAGTAAGTAACTAAATAATTAAATAAATATATCATACCCAGCTCCTCCAGTGAGGGCACACCAAACCTCTCGTCATGGTCATCACCAACAGGCGTGATACACTTGCTTAATATCTCAGCAGTAATGTTCTCTGCTGGTATTTCTACAGCATCCATTCTACTGATCATCGTCTGAAAGCGTTTATAGGTGAGAGGTGCCTGCCCACCATTCAGCTCAATGATCCTAATATGAGAAAGCGGCAGTGGAGAAACAGAATGTGTGGTGAGGGAAGGTGATGCAATAAAAACTCTTTAGAAACATACATATGTCAGCAAAACATATTTTTGTCCTATGCTGTGTTTCATTTTTTTTTTTTATTACTGTTTTAAAAGGATTTTCATTTTCTTATATTTTCTGTGTGAGCTTGACCTAATTAACCACATTTGGCCAACAGCCTTTTTCACCTCTCTTTATTTAGGGTGCCAATAATTCTGGAGCTGACCATACATTGTTCATAAATCAACAAAATAAAAACCTGTTCTATATTTGCTGAGGTTTTTTCCACCTGCACTTTCAGTGCAAACTTTTATAAAAAGCTCTAGGTATTAAAGACCGTTCCTTATTTTGTTACATGGAAGATCACCTAGCCCCATTCAGATACAGTGCTGACAGAAAGGAGTGCAAGAGTCCAGTAGCAGAAGCTCTGTGGTTAGAGGTTTTTTTTTCTGGTGACCAGCAGATTATGAGCCCAAATGCAACAACAATACCCACAACCTACAACTGCTCAGCCCCATGCATGAGTTAGATTGCCTCACTTACAAGTTGCTTGGAATAAAAGTGCCTGCCAAATGAACAAATGTAAATGCAAGATGGCAAGCCATATGGCAATATGCAGAGACACACACTCACTTCTCTGGATCATAGAGTGTGTGGGAGATTCTAACCGTGACCTCCACCCCTGCCTCGTTGGCCAGCTTCTTGATGGCTGCATCCCGCTCCTTCCCAAATGGTTCGGAGTCATACTCATATGACAGATGCGTGATCTTCCACTCCTGCAGTAAAAAGCAACATCTGCTTGTTTTTTTTTTTTCTTTCTTTCAGGAATAGAACACTGATGAGAACATCCAGCTTTCTCTCATTGATTAAATCTCTTAATCTGATCAGATTATCATGAACTACAACCTATTTAAATGGATGATATACACTCTATGGCAAGATTTAAATAATAATTAAAAAAACAGGGGCCACAGTTCTTCTTGCCATTTCTTGTTGCAACACCTTATTAACACCCACTTCGTGTTTATGCACAAAACACAGCTTCTTGACAGCCTGCCTATCATCCGCGGGTCTATGAAACCGAATGAAAAAACAATGACAAGTTCAAGCTGTCTGCCAGTTTACCCCAAAGACTTCATTATCTGAAGAAAATCTAAGGAAGAAGCTTTTCCGTATTAACTTATAGTGCATGCTGCTTCAGGCTGTAACTGTTTGTTACCTTTTTAGTCACTGCTAAATTAAAAATACTAAATGTCATGTTGTCTTCTCTGAGGCAAGAAAAACAGGCCAAGCAGAAAAAAAAACAGCAGTACATTTAGAAAAACAATACCAAAGTGGTTAATGACTAATTTTTAGGAAGTTCAGGTACCTTGAAAAGCCTGGGGAAAACATCAGTGGGCTGGCCTCTGATAACATACAGGCGAGAGTTGAGTTTGCGAAGGCTGGCATCCAGGTCTTCCAGACACTGCAATAAAAACCTGAAATACAGCAAATAACAAAGAACGGCATCAACAGAAAGTTTACAGTCATGTTTACTGCCTAGTTGTGGGTACTATAATTTTTAAAATGTTAAAAATAGTTTGTAAACAAGTGGATGAATTTTTCTCCTATCACATGAAACATGGGGTCTCTAGAGTATTGTGTACAATACCAGCCTGTGAGCAAACAGAAACGTTTTCAGTAATCTGGGAATCCAGCTAACAAACTAAATTACTAGAGAAATGAAAAGACTAATCTACAGCAATAAATGTTATGAATAAAAAAAAGAAATATGTTATTCTTCCATTAACCATTAAGATACAGTGTCTATATGTGTGACACTCCTGGCCCTACAGAAAAAAGTGTACCAGTGGGAATGAATCTTTATAAGCAGCACGGAAGTCAGCCTCCTCGGTTAGTGCTCCTCAGTACCATTCCCAGTCCAAATAGCTGGCAAGCTAGTCAATCAAAGCTATTAAATAACCACATGTTCATGTCCTCCAAAATCTTGTGCGAGTTGATTTTCCACCAAATAATTAATCAAATTTTGGCAAGTGGCCTAGAAACTTAAATTCAGTGACTCACTGGGTATGCAGCATAGACCTGTACAAATGTTCTCTGGTCTGTTCATCTTCACTATAATTTCAATGAATTTAATTTCACACTAAATGACCTCCACTATTAAACAGGGTCTAGGATGATTTGTCCTGGCAGGACTTGAGCATATTTAGCCTCATAAGGGCTAAATCCTGTCTGAGCTGCATTGTACTTCTTTTGGCCTGTCAGGGGCATCACATTGAGACTGGGTCAGCAGGGCAGAATCCAGTACAGTCTGACGGCAGACTTCCCAAAGACGTCTGATCCACTCAAACCCCATCTAGCTAGAGCACGTTTTTACTGGCGAGTTGTGGGTACTATAACACGCCATACTTACTGAGAACTGGCAGGCATGAAGCATTTTAGAGTGTGACGAGAGTATACTAGGAGCTTTCCTTCACATTAGCTTTTATTCGGGCTACATGTGTTTATAATGCTCAAAATACACACTTGTTTCCCTGTTTTTAACCTAAAAAAAAAAAAAAAAAAAGAAAAACACATCCCAAAATAGCTCATTGTTAAGGAGAAAGAGAGAGAAATGGGCATCTGGGACAGATGTAGCCTGTGCATTTGTGGAATGATTCACCTTGCATAAAATGATGTTCTAGTCAAGACTTTCACAAGGAATTCTCAGTTATTATTTTGTATTATTTAATAGCGGGGTTCCCTACACTGAAGGAGCATTATAGTCAACAGCACTGTTTTACACATCAAATTCAAACATCTATTCTCAAGTTCTATCATGTTAGGAGAACCTGACATCAAAACCATATTAAATGTAGCTCTAATGAAAAGCACATACCAATCCTTGCTGTATGCCTGTGCGTGTTTGTGTGTTCCAGCAGAGGGAGAGGTGTGTGTGTGTGTGTGTGTGCGCACGCGCGCGCACGCACGCAGGGCTAACACGAGTGGTGGTGGCGGCAGCGAGAGGAGGAAAAGTAGGTCAGAGCTGACAGCGGAATGTGGTAACTGCCACTGCTGACACAATGACCCAGTTCCATCTGTCCTGTGCCAGGGCGGGAGATGTGGGTCCACTCCATATTACGTCATCACCAGACTGTGGGAGTAAAGCCTCCTACTAAGATCTCCCACTACTATACACAGATAGCGCTCATTAACACGGATGTACCATACCAACGTTATCCTACGCTCGACTTGTGTATTTGTGTACATATCATCTGTAGAATTTTTAGAACAGTATACAAGTGATTTACAAAACACAAGACTGTAGCTGTATTAAAGAAGACAAGCTGTGACATGAAGGATCTTGGTGTTCAGCCAACGGTGGCTTAAATTACTGAAAGTACATCGACAGTAACCTTGAAAAACAAGGAGGATAGGACATTTACAGAATGTTGATGTGCATACAATAAGTGAAACAGTAGGCTCATCTACAGCTCTCTTATTATTCTGACCAGTTTACCTTTTTATCAAGTTGTTGCCCAGAGGTTTCAGTGCTGTTTGGCGCACAGTTAGGCGATTTCCCTAGTGAAAGACACCCGATTCAACTAACCAGTTAACTCCCAGGATTAGTATGTGTGTAAGAGCAGGAAATCACCAAACTGTGCTGCACTCCAGGATTGTGATTAAGGACCTTTGGGGTAATTTGGCAAAAGATTAATGTAACAAGAGTGTGCCAAATGAGGGGCAGTTTTCTAAATTCAAATACAAGCAAGTCCTAAGCAATACTAAGCAGTTTATATATATAAAAACCTAAACCTACCAGACCTGAAGCAACAGGCATGAGTACATTTCAGAACACCATGTCTATATCAATTCTATATATGTCTATATGATCTGCAAGTAAGAGCAGAGCTCAGATAATGTGCTGGCTTCCAAGTCTAATAAAAAAAGGATACAGCTAGACACGACATCATACACCAAGTCTAACCCTAATTACTACTTAGTAAATTGTCTTTTATCCATGGTTGTGGTCATTTTATCTCCCATGCACTATCGCTTTATGGTTCTCCTGTCTCTTCCATGGTGTGACAGGATGAGCTACATGTCTTACCTCCATCTATTGATCCCCACGTTGGATGAACCTGCAAACCAGGGGTCAAGAATGTAAATACAGCGTAAAGTGTCCGCCCCTACTACACAGTCCCGGAGTGAGGGGTTATCATGCAGCCTCAAGCCCTTCCTGAACCAGTGCACCGCGTTAACCACCATTACTCCACTCTTCCCGTCCTTCAGACAGGCGTCCTAGAACACAGGGACTTCGAAGAAGTTGGACAAGTCTCCTGTTTCACAGGTCACGAACACGCTGGGTTGAGAATCTGGCAGCAGACAGGAGTACACCAGACTTCCCGAGCTCGCTGTGAATTTAACCTTGCTCGAGGAAAACGTTTTCCATGCTGTCGCTGCTGCTGGATCTCGGGTGAATTATCCAGGACGACTTCATAAACACTGGTCACATACAGTACTACAGTGGAACCAAAAGATTATTCGCTCGACTGTTTCTTCAGTAAAACTTACAAATCAGCAACAAGCTGTAAAAACAAAACGACGACAAAGCCTCAAAGACATATCTGTGTTTTTTTTGTTGTTGTTGTTGTTGTTCTTCTTCTTGTCTTGATATAGTAACCGAGACAGCAGTTAGCCGGTTAGCTCTCTTTAGGCTTAGCTAGCTCAGACAACAAGGCGGCGCACAAATGTCAGCAGGAGAACCGGAATAAAGGAGAAACAAATAAACACGGAGGGTCAAAATTCGTCCTGAAGCAGTCCGTCGTGTCGGTTTACTCAAACTGGTACTTCAGTTCAACACAGCCGTTATCCGTGTAACTCCCGAGCTCAGTATTTAATGTACTGTCTGTCTCGCGCGTGAACGTCCGTTTTATTCCAGCTGGAGAGCTCAGGCGTTAGCGACTCCGCCCACACGCTCGCGCAAGCACGGCGTGACGTTACCCTGTTGGTCCGAACCACACATACACGTAACTGGTTGTCACGTTTCTACGGTGTGGACGCTCTCACGTCATAAATTAACGAACGACATTATATAAGTCCTACATGAGCCCACAAACACGACAATGTAAATTATATGGCATAATGAATATATTAAAGGCGTTTACATTTACAACAATCCGTGTACAACGATGAAATTAATGCACGTCTGCAGACAGACTTATTTGTCGGTGCTCCGCGCTGATTGGATAGAAGCGTAGTACCCGGATGAGCAAATGACCTGGGGAGGTGTTTGCCAGTTGTGCTCCTGTGGAGTGTTTCAGAAAGCTCTTTTAGTTGCTGAGCCCTGTGTGTCAATGCAGAGGTCGGGAAAACTCTCACAAACCAAAATCAGAGTGAGTCTACGCTCACTGTCCACTTTAATAGGAACACCTGTACACTCACCTGTTCATTTATGCAGTTATCTAATCAGCCAATCGTGGCAGCAGCACAATGCATAAAATCAGGTCAGGAGCTTCAGTTAATGTTCACATCAAACATCAGAATGGGGAAAAGTGTGACCTCTGTGACTTTAACCATGGCATGGTTGTTGGTAACACATGGGCTGGTTTGAGAATTTCATAAACTGCTGATCACTCTTTACAACCGTGCATGCGCAAAACACTGAACCTTGAGATGGAAGGGCTACAACAGCAGAAGATCACAACAGGTTCCACTCCTGTCTGCTAAGAACAAGAATCTGAGGCCATCATGGGCACAGACTCACCAAAACTGGACAGTTGAAGATTAGAAAAAAAAAAAAAAAAAAACACCTGGTCTTTGTCCAGTCTTCGGCTGTCCAGTTTCTGTGATTCTGTGCCCATGATGACCTCAGATTTTTGTTCTTGGCTGACAGGAGTGGAACCTGATGTGGTCTTCTGCTGTTGTAGCCCATCTACTTTAAGGTTTGATGTGTAGTGTGTTCTGAGATGCTTTTCTGCTCACCATGGTTGTAAAGAGTAATTATTTGAGGTAATTATTTGAGTCTGGTCATTCTCCTCTGATCTCTCTCATCAACAAGGTGTTTCACTCTGCAGACCGTCCGCCCATAGGATTTTCTAGAGACTGTGTGAAAATCCTAGGGGATCAGCACTTTCTGACTCAAACCAGCCCAACTGGTACCAACAATCATGCCACGTTCAAAGTCACAGAGATCACACTTTTTCCCCATTCTGATGTTTGATGTGAACATTAACTGAAGCTCTTGACCTGTATCTGTATGATTTTGTGCATTGCGCTGCTGTCACATGATTGGCTGATTGGATAACTGCATACATGTGCAGGTGTACAGGTGTTCCTATTAAAGTGGACAGTGAGTCTAGGTCGCTTACTATAGTGCTATTAGCTGTGATGTTAACCTGCTCAGTGACTGGTTTAATTAAACTAATCCAGGTTTAAAGACTCAGAAATCAGCTCTTTAACTCGACATGTGTTAAAGGTGTTAAAGGTGCCCTTTAATAAAGGATTCTATAGATACTGAAGCTTACATTTTTCACAGCTTTATTAAGATATTTCTTAATTAATATATTCATAATTTGTTTAAATAAAATTATATTTTCTCTATATTAGTCGTCATATTTATTTTTATCATTATATTTACTAGAAGCCTTTTTTATATGGCTTGCAGTTTCTCCAGATTTACTTCTACTTTAAACGTTCCACAGAATTGCAGCTTTGACAGTTAAATCAAAACATATGAAAATGCTTCAGCCAGTGAGTAATTTAGGACTATGATAGGCATGTCATATTTCAGGAATTTCAAATGTAAAGGAAGGATATTATTCATTCATTTTTCTTGTTCAGCTTTTTTTTTTTTTCTTCAAGATTCAAGATTTAATGCCAGCCACCCAATTGTGGTGGTGGTAACTGAGTTCAGTACAGCTCATCAATCAACAATAAACAATATACTAAACAATAAAGTGCAGGACAAGACAAGGCAAGAAATGTGCACTAATATTTAAGAGTCAGCTAATGTAATTTACTTTTAGCCACACCTAACTATGCTCAATTAGATTGCTAGCCTCAAATAGGTCTATTTGGAAATCATATTCAGTTCTTCAGATAGACCTTATGTAACTTATTGATAGGCAGCTAGGAAAAGGTTAAACATGAGGTTCAAAAGGTCTACAGTAAATGTTCCTCTCTGAAGCAGCAACACTGTCTCCTCACCTTCACCCTGTAATGATAATGCATCATTTTGGATGTGGGTTAGGCTACTTAAAGACATCAGGCAAAATCAGTGCAAATATAATATACAAATGTGTTAGAGTCTGATGCTGTACTTCTGTGTAATAATCACTGTCATGTCATCAACCTTGCTACTCTTATGTCTGTTGTGTTGCCCTTATATCTGTCCTGTAGGCTATGTCAGCTCTGTTACTGATATGTATTTTGGTAGGCTGACATATGGAAAGAATAAATAGGATGAAATCAATAGGTTGAAAACTTTGCATTTCAAAATGGCATCCATTTCACTGATGACGAAATGTTGCTGTTAGTCAACCAACTTTGTTTACTATATCAGACTGCATTATATACCATTACTCCCATTATATACCATTATATACCATTACTAAAAATGCAATTCTGTTATAATCTGAAGGTGAGGTCAATGAACACTAGATGGCAGGATATCATCAGAAACCTAAATCTAATATGGGACGTGTACAATGACTATAAGGTGCGCATTAGACAAATGAATAAATAAGATACAGATTGAGTGAGAAATGTGATCAGTGGGTTAAGTATTCTATTAGAAATTACTTTCTATATTTATTTCTATTGCCACGCGACAGAAAACACTGACCCTGCTTCTATCATAAAGGCAAACGCCTATAAGAGGATTTTAAACGGATCAGTTTCTTTGACTAGTTTCTGATCTGAGAAGTCAGACCATGTTCTCTCCTGGAAATATGAAAGAAACTGTGAGTAGCATAATTCTCCAGAGCATTTATGTGTTTACAAAGCCTACTCCAGTAGCTGAACATCTAAATGTTTTTCTAATCTCCAGCTCCATCTAGAGAAATAAATGACCTTGACAGGCAGTGTAAATGCTTTAGAGCTCACAAGAATTAGTCCATTCAGGATATGTGATACATTATGCAATGCATTAAATATTAATTAAGAAGAGTCTTGCTGCCTTAGCCAGGTGTTCATCTGATCCCTATCACTTTTCTCCAGACATATGTTGCATTTGAACAGAACCATAAGCAGGTTATTGATCACTACAGTACACTTGATGTATCTTTCTATATAGAAATCTGGCCTAGTTAAATTAGATTATATAGGATGCATCACTTGATAAATTGTTCATGACTTTTCTACAGACTGCTTGTGTGGCTTTCAAGGACAAAACGGCCATTTAAGACAAAGTGTTTGGATCAAAATGTAAAATCTTGACATTCTGGAAAAAGTCCAGACCACAGAGAGCTTCCTTTCAAAGATGAATGCAGATGAATGGAAGTAATGAAACACGATTCAGGATTATTTGATTTTAAAGGCTATCTTCAAAACCGCATATTAGGTACCGCAAATAACTAGACTGGGTTATTTGGCTATATAATAGTACAGTGCTAAGGGGTGTGTAGGGTACTAGTACGGTTTTAGTACAGTTGTATAGGATTTTCAACGTCGCCACAGACTACCTGTTTACAGTGGTTCAGTTTTCACACGAGTGTTTTGGATGTGTGCTTCATCTCTCTTCTGGCCCCTCCTTCCTTCCACAGCTACTTCAGCGCCCTTAACTGCGGTGCAGTGAGCGCGCCATACACACCACTGCAGGCGACTTTCCCATCACCTCAAACCCTCTGAGCTCTTTATTTCACTTTCCCTACCTGTACAGCATCGCTGTTTATATCGAAGCCCGCTGTCTTCTGTTTCTCCTTTGAAACTTTATTTCTGTTGGCGCCGAGCTCACGGGACACTATGCGGCGCAGCCATGGCGAAGAGGGCTAAATCGGTCACGAGGACCCTGGAGGATTTGACACTCGACTCGGGTTACGGCGGAGCGGCGGACTCGTTCAGGTCGTCTAGCTCGTCACTGTGCTGCTGTCCCGAGGCGCACGCACCGTACGCGCATGGAGCGAGCTGCTGCCGCCTAACCGACCGCATGCGCAGTCGCCACGGCAGCTCGGACACGGTGAACGCCGCGCCGGTCGACGACGGCGAGACGCTGGAGTGCCCGGGCCACTGCGCCAGGCTTCCCGAGCTCGACGAGGTGCCGTGGAGCCTCGCGGAAGTGCAATTGGTGCTCGGCAAGCAGGGCGACCCGCGATGCACCACCTCAAGCGCCGAGCTGCTCGCCAGGCTCTCGGCTCTGCTGAGTCGCGCACTGGTGCGCATAGCCATGGAGGCGCGGCGGCTGAGCCTGCGCTACGCGCGCTGCACCAGGTACGAAGTGCAAAGCGCCGTCAAAATCGTGCTGTCGTGGACCGTCGCGGCGAACTGCGCTGCCGCCGCGCTCGGCGCGCTCTCCACGTACACCATGAGCACGGAGGACAGATACAGCCGCGGCAAGTCGGAGCGCTGCGGGCTCGTTTTCAGCGTCGGGAAATTCTTTCGGTGGATGGTGGAGAGCAGTGTGGCGTCGAGGATCCACGAGCACGCCGCCATCTACCTGGCCGCCTGCATGGAGAGCCTCTTCGGCGAGGTGGTGAGCCGCGTCCTGAACAGCGCGCTCTTGGAGGAGGGCAACGGCTTGCCAGCGTCGGTCACTGTGGAGGCCTTTGAGCAAGCTGTCAACAACGATTCGGAGCTGTATGGGCTCCTTCAGCCTTACCTGCACCTCGTATGTGGCAAAAATGCTGGTGGTAAGTCAGGAAAAAAGTTCTGGACCACAGCAACAGGTTTACTGCCCCATAGTAAAGTTAATACTCCTAATATAAGGTTCTACACTCACACTAAATGATGTTTACACTAAAAACTTAAGGAGGTTAATATTGAAATTAGGGTTCTTTAAGGAACCATACATGTCAAGAACTTTTTGCAGCAAGATCCAAAGAGGCATTTCAACAAGGTGCAATGATAAGACAACCTTAAGAACTCTGAAATGTCTAGATGTTTAATGACCACGTGTTTCTAGGTGCAGTGCCCATATTTAAAAGAAAACAGCATACAAAAATGTGCACTTTCTCTTTGGGGGTTCTTACTGAAATTAGGGTTCTTTAAGGAACCGTTCATAATTTTTCCAGAACTTTTGCAGCAAGGTCCCAAGAGGCACTTTAACTGGTTGCACTGGTAGGACAACCTCAGTAACCCTAAAAGGTCTTCCATGACCTTTTGTTTTTAGAGTGTAGCACACATGATTTAAAAGCAAAGAGCACAGAAGAAGTGCACATGTGGATTAAAATAGCAGAAGTTAGCTACAACACAAATGACAACCATTTTATGTAAACCTTGGAAGATTTCATTAGTGGAAAGCCTTTGATTTTTTTATTTATGTTTTTTTTTATTATTATTATTTTTTATTTTAAATGGTCTTTTCTGTTTTTGATGGACCTTGCAAGGAACCCTGCTATTATGTTTATCCAGTTAAATGATCTTCTGGGCCACTTGCCCAGGCACTGACATCATCTGTGTGTGTGTTCCTGTAGTCTGCATACGGATGTTTGGGCCAGAGTCCAGGGATTCAGAGTCTCAGATACATAATAACACAAGCTTGGATTTTTAATTTAAGCTCATTTGAGCACTTGTGTGTGTGTATGTGTGTGTGTGTGTGTGTGTGTGTGTGCACTCTGGGTGTGCTACAAGTGTTTGAAAGAGTGGGTATGGCAGCAGGGAGGTTTTATGGCTCTGTATTTAAATGCAGCGACCACAGATGCTTGTTTGTGGAGCCTTCCCTCTGAATTAAGTGTAGCAGTGGAAATGTGTTTGGATTGGACTTTAAAAAAACATAATTTGGGTATTCATGACACAAAATGTACACAATAAGAGGACTTTATAACAGAAATCACAAGAGGATATAGTAGCAGAAGGCATTCTTTCAGACTGTGATTGGTTTTGCATGACAAGGAAATGCCAGTGACTCACTGTCATTCAGTCTGTGGCTGACATCTCTGTGTTGAAAAACATGTAGTTTTCCTCTGTGGAGAGTGACATAATCAAGTGATGCAACCTCCAGCCAAGTTCCCATTCTATGGCTAACATTCCTGCGGTGCTTGAGCCACATTATGTTTGCAGTCACAAATGTGATTCAGAGGAGGCAAATGATATATTCAAAGGAGTCTTGATCTGTTATTGCTGATTTGCTTATTCTCAATCTGTCACTGCACCAGTTTTTGCATCACATGCAGCTATTGTAATGAAGGGACAAGATACAGTATATACACAAACCATGTATATTAGACTTGCATTTTATGAAAAATGAGAAAGCTTACTGGAGAGTTAGAACTCAGTGCTAAAAAAGAGCTGTCTTATTGAATGAACCAGTACAATGCTATGCTCCCCGAACAGCATGCAATGTTGATCTTTACCATGAACGTCAGTTTAAAATGTGACTACTGTCACACTTTACTTTTTTGCTCCTGGAGATATATGTCATTTTTTTTATGTTTGATGGTGGAGAACACTACAGCCCAGTAAACCTTATGTACACTCACCACCCACTTTTTTAGGAATGCCTGTACACAAGTTCATTCATGCAGTTATCCAGTAAGCCAATCATGTGGCATGACTCACCTTAGCCTGTGAGCCTGTGCCCAGTGTAGCCTCTTGGCTGACAGGAGTGTAACCCAGTGTGGTCTTCTGCTGTTGAAGCTATCCACCTCAAAGCTTGATGTGTTCTGAGACTGTTGTAAAGAGTGTTTATTTTAGTCTGCCAGTTGTCCTCTGTGCTCTCTCATCAACAAAGCATTTCTACCCTCAAAACTGATGCTCACTGGATGTTTTCTGCTTTTTGCAACCAACAGTTTCTGCAATTCTCAAACCAGCCTGCCTGGCACTAACAACTATGCCATGGTCAAAGTCACTGAAATCACATTCTTCCTCATTCTTGTGTTTGATGTGAACATTAGCAGAAGCTCTTGACTTGGATCTGCATGATTTTATGCATTGCACTGCTGCCACTCAGTTGACAGAATGGATAACTGCATGAATGGACAGGTGTACAGGTGTTCCTAATAAAATGGTCAGTGAGTGTATACTCTGTGTATATATACATATTACTGTTTTCATGAATGTAATTTCTTGTAATATGCAAGTCCTACACAACCGCCCCAGTGGGTATGTATTAATGTTCAAAATGTGGTCCATAAGGGAACATGTAGGCTTCCTCCACCTCGCTGCAGTAGATGTGGGGGCTGAGGTGCAGCTGCAGACGTAGGCAGCTTAGTGTCACAGGTTTATTGTGTAGCTATGTTTACTCTGTGCCAGGCACTGAAGGGTGTGTATGTGTGTCCATTATTAGCCAGTGTAAGAGCGTCCAGGCATGTCACATATATATATATATATATATTTGTGACCAATATTGCTATGAGATATTCAATATCAGTTTGCAGACAAAGTTAGTTATTTTACAGTGAACATATGAGTACAGCAAACTCCAGGACCATAGATTCTCAATGGACCGACCTTAATCTCATCCTTAATTGCTACAGAGATTATTTTATGGACTTCTTAAAACACTTCAATAAGTCCTACATATACACTCTAGCGGCAAAATGTCTGGATGTCAAACAGGTAGTAGAGATTAATTCATTGATTCTTCTTCATAACCACCTTGAATGGGACACCAGTTCATCACAGGGCACCTGCACACACACATTTACAATTTAGCATAGCTAATCTGCTTACTGGCGTGTTTTTGGAAGGTGGGAGGAAACTAGAGAACCCAGAGGAAACCCATATAGACAAACAGTATCCTGAGCTCAGGCCTGAACCAGAGACCCTGGACCTGTGAGGCAGCAACATTACCTGCTGTACCACTGTGCAAATGTCGTGAATAATAAATATTGTTTAAGGCACATACTGATACTAATAGACACTGACGCACTGCATGGATCCATTTCATGCTCAAGCATTTCCTTACAGAATGTTTATTATTAACAAGACTTGGATTTGTGGTCAAAATGGGCAAGGCGTCTCATTTTATCCGGAAGATATCCATTACGTAGCTAGCTACCTGTATATCTTTAATGTGGCCATATGTCACTAGCTTGTTGCTAGCACTGTGGCAAAGGGCAGTGTATAAAATATAGGAATGGCTACTGGTGACCAGCGCTGACCCCTTTTTTCCAAACATTTTGACAAATCTGTGACACTGATAACTTCATTACACTTGCTCACAGACATATAAAGTCTGGACCACACTTTTGAAAAATAAAAACTTTATTTTCTCTCTGTTGTGAATAAAAAAGACTGAGACAGAATATCAAGTGTAAGGGGTATGTTTATGTATTTTTCAAACCGGATTACTCACTTATACTTTATTGAACAGCGAAGACATAATGTTTGGAAAAGGTTAGCATTTCAGTTTCTAATGACATACCTCTTATTTTTGAGCAATAAGAATTTTATGCAAAAATACAGATTTCTCTCATTGGGTTATAAGGGCTAATTGTTCTGGCTTTCAAAAGCAATTCTGCATGGAATCTTTTCTGAAAGGGAACTCTCTGTCATAGCGTTTTACGTATGACCTTTATGGGTTTCCTTAGAAGGTCAAACCAGCGAACACTTAACAGTAAGGGTTTTTTTTCTGGAATGTGTTTTTTTTTCTGAGAATGTGGCCAAAACTTTTTTTTGTAGTTATTTCAAAATGCTAAAACACAAAAATACAACAAACACTTGATGATCTCATTTATTTTTCGAATAATGGGCCTCGTTTTTCAGGCTTGATTCATCGGCTTCAAATCAAATAAATTGTGATGACTTACTACACTTTTATATATGGATTTCACTGTCAAGTTTAAATAGCCAAGATATTTCAATATTTCATATTAAAGGCATTAACTAAAGAAATATTAAATATGAAAGTATGAAAAATTAAGAAAGTAAGCAAACAAATCCATAAATTGAGACAAATAAGACCAGTTATTGAATTTAGAATGCTGCCGTATAAAAGGAGGAAGGACTGCAATCAGGTGGTGTATAAGTTGGTTCTCTTTTCCATGGCATCTTCTTTTAATGCTATGAAAACACTTTATTAGAGCCAGCACTAAGTGACCAATAAGTCTCGTATGCCTCAAGCTGCAATGTGCCGTATACTCCTAGTGTGCCATCATCAGGCTTCCTGTGACACTTCTTGCTTTTCCAATACGCCATTGGGGAGGGTGCATTGGCACATTCTGGGTGACACTTTGCTTTGAATAAAAAAAGCATTTTCCCTGTGTGATGTGCTTGGTGCCGACGATCACGTGGGCTCAGTAGATATTTTTTCTCTATTTCATGTCAAACTGTTTCTTTTCACCCCACTTAATTCACATCTAATTCGCCTTTTCTGTCATTCGGCTCCAGCTTTTGGGCTTTTCAAGGGGTTACACTGCTAGATAATATGTAGTTTTATTGGCATAGACAATATTGGCATGAGTCAAGATTTCGAAAACACAAACTGATTAGAGAATTTGGAAAGGTTCAGTTATCTGTATTTTGTAAGATTTAGTTAAAAAGGATACAAGAGATGACTTTTTTTCTGAAACCCAGAAGCTGTATAAATAAGGAGACAGTGAGAAAGGATAGACAGTGTTCGGATCATACATTCACAGCTTCACCCTCTTTGAGGTGAATCCTGTCAGACTTGACTGGCTGCCAGAAGGAAGTGTTGTGTGACAAATAAAATGTGAAGTCTGACTAGTCAAAATTGTGGTATAGTTTGCTGGGGACTGGGGATGGTCCAATATTGCCTTACTGTGGGGAATGGTGGAAGAGGAAGGAGGAAGTTCAAATCCCAGCACCACCAAGCTGTTGGTCCTTTGAGGAAAGCTCTTAACTAACCTCTTTTATTATAATTCTTGCCTCTTGGAAGCCATAATTGTTGCATGGTTCCCAGATTTGGCAGAGTAGCATGTGATCTGTACAGTAGATTTCCTCCTGCAGGCTTCTAGTGGCATTTAGGACAGTGTTGGAGCCCAGTAACAGAAGGTTCCCAGTGTGAAGTGGCAGGTCTGGACAGGGGGTAATAGATTATTACTCTACTGTGAAAAACAGTGAGACATTTATTACATACTGTCTCACTCACACATTCAAAGTACACAGACTCATGTAGGCTTTCTCAAAAATATTTCTCACCAGACATCATGGATATGACATAAATATTACATATGTAAAATAAGCATACTTATTATATTACGTAAGCATTTGCTTGTGTCTTTTTAAAATCTATTTCAAGATAATTAGCAAGCTGGTCACAAAGAACTTCTGTGTGTGTTTGGGCAAAAGATGGAGTGATATTACTAGCAGTCTTCACTAAAACGAATACACACGACAGGCCACATAAATTACAACACTGACTACAGACTTTGAGCCAATAGGGGTGCATTTCCTCACAAAACCTTTCTCAGGAGTTATCTTAGGTCATCCTAGATAATGGATCAACCGAGGATAAGATTACTGGGAAAATGCAACGGCTATGCCATGATGATAACGTTAGCAGTGAATTATGATAAGTATTCACAAAGATCAAAAGCATAAACATAGTTTGTAACAAGTCTGGAAGTGTTTATAATTTCCTGTGCCACAACTGGTGATGCAGATGTTTATGACAGTGTTACGAATATCTTTACTGTAAATATTTGTTTAGATTTTGGGAAAAAGAACCAAGTAAATTTGTTAGAAGACATCGTGGGCAGGTACAAACAAAAATAATAAGTGAATAAGTGGGATTAAAAAAATAGTCCAGCACACATATCTAGTTGAGACCAATTATGAACTCAAGTGATATAGTTGAGGTTGAGGAACTCTCAGAGCCAGAATTCACATGACCATACTGACAGTGTGGGCATTTCTATCTACCTTCCAGTTTAGACCATACCCACTTTAGGTGTAAATCGTCAGACAAATACAGATACAGATATTTGGAGCACTAAACAAATACCAATACAGACACATCTAGAGGCATTGCATTACACCCGTACTAGATCCCTAAAGCAAAATGGTGTTATCTGATTTATAGTCACCAAATATTCATGCTGTAGAGTTTTTCCACCATGGATAAATCATTATTCATTTAGCTCAAGGAGATAAACTGCCATCAACATGTCAAGTTGAGTGTTATTTCTATAGTGAGTGCTGGATGAGTTCCATACGCTCCAGGATTTACAGCACCTACAGCAGAATAGACACCCAGATAAGTAGACAGGAAGCAGTCGGCCATGTCCTAATTACACCTATCTATGCCTTATGTACATAGAGGATGGAATTACACTTCTAATGGTGCACATGATATCATCTGTCTGTGAGAAATTGCAAGAGATGTCCTTGAGAAAGGAAAGAGAGGGAGAAAATGTCAGCTTTTTTGTCTATATGCCTTCTTTATACAGGTGCTACACAGCTGTGACTAGTGAGGAACACAGATGTTAATCTGTGTATATGATCAACAGTGTGCAGTGTGTGTGTTTGTGTTCTGTTTTTTCGTCACTACAGCTGGGCTGTAATCGTATTATCAACACAGACACATTGGCTCTTTCAGTGATAATGTTACACATTTAAATTAAATATACATTTCACTCTTCAAGGCACAGTGTAAATATAGCGTATGCTGTCACGAGTGATTTGAGTAATAAAAGTGGTGTTATGTTCATGATCACACAATAAAACATGCAAACCGCCTGACCGTGCCAGACACCACATCAGCACATAGAGAAGGTCAGGGATCCTTCTGGGTTGATTTCCACAACATTTTACACGACTGTCACATGGGATACATTTATTGAAGGTGTGTGTCTGGTGTTTCTTTGGTTTTCATTACATTTTTATTGGAAACACGTGCTTGTTCCTGTGTAGAGCTTATTTCATGGAAGGAGTTTGGCTGCATGCCGACAATGTAGAGCTCTTTTTTTTTTTTTAATGTTGGCAACATTTCCATATAGATTAATTGCTTTTCTCTCACACAGAGATCATTATTTGGCAATATTTGCATTAGAGTCAAAATGCACCTTTTTAAAGAACTTTAGGCTTCCAATCCCACACCAACTGTGTGTATGTGTGTGTGTGTGTGTTGAGGTTTAGTCAGTGGAAATGCTCTGTGACTGAATAATTAGAATATTCATATTGTGTCCCATGGTGACAACAGTGGAACCGTTCCTGGCTGGGTGTCTGTAATTAAGCTGAAGGATGGCCAAGTATGAGACGTATGCAGGCAGTGAATTCATTAAGGCCTAACATGCTAATGAGCTTCTGTATTTGAGGCTCAGCTCAGGAGAAAACACAGAAATCTTGATTTGGGGTTCACAGGTTCTTCATCCCATGCAGAGGAAACTGCAAGTTTGAGGTTGCCCAAATATGGCTGTACTCATCTCTTATTAGTGTGCTATTTTCTGAGAATATTAAAAAGACTGCAAGGCAGGAAGAGATGAAATATGACTAATACTGACTAATAGTGATCTAGGCATTTCTTTGTAGCCATTACAAAAGAAAGGATGCTTTCAGTTCTTTCCTGTGCCTATTAGATTTTTAAATTTCAATTTCTAGTGCAACTCCAATGCTATTAGTGCATGCATTGGCTTGGTTTCTGCACAACATGAGTGGTTCCAGAGACTTACTTCAAAATGTCTTATGTAATTTCAGAGGTTCAGGTGCCTAATAGGAGAATTAGGCAAAGTGACTTACAGGCAGATGGTTGGGAATCATATTGCAAACATTAATCATGTGCATTTTGGGCATCTAAAAGCTCATTTGTCTTTAAATACCGTATGACTTTCACATTTGTTTCTCACTTCCAATATTTCATTTGATAAATGGTGTAGGAGAAAAGCAATTACAAAGAAATACTGTGAACCCTGAGCATATCAGAGGTGAAGGGGAGTTATAAGCAAATGATTGCATGCCCAGACATGTTTACTGCTGAACAGCTACTGGTAATCTTAGCAAGTTAGCTGGAGTAAAACGTACAAGGTGACAAAATCACGCTGGCAAGACATGTACAATGTCTGTGTGCTATGACTTGGTTGTTGCTATTGGCCCTGGGCAGCTGTATTTTGGCCCATAGTTCACTTTTAATCATTGTCATTCATAAATAGCCTTAGGAGTGAGGGAGTAATTGAAAATGACCTTATCTCATCATCATCATAGTCTCATCGGGGTAATCTCATTTACAGCAACACTGAGTCACAGTCAGTGTCATCTTTTCAGATGACTCCTCCTTGCCATCATTGCCCTCCTGCTTTGTAAACCACGGTTGCTTGCTCTACGCCAGAAATTACCAGTCATTTTCAAAATGCCCCGGTTCCTAATTTGCTCCTCTACTATGTCTATGCAAGTTTCCACAGGACTGTTCTTTTGTAAGAGGATCCCAATACCAGAACAAAAAAGCCTACAGTTCTGTTCTGCCCTAAGTAAAAGAACTTAAAGTGAATTTTCAGGGTAGCCTGTCTGCACAAGCAAGTGAAAGCTCTTCCATCCAATTTAGGTTATTTAAACTCGCTGCTGAAGCTGAAAGTAGGCCGACCACTGTCTAAACACGAAGCCACCAAACTGTCCTCATGAGTCTCCGTTTGACAGGAAGGTTGAAGCTAGTGCTGGCAGTCCCTTAGGCCTTGGCGGGGCAATGAGACGCTCAGTGAAGAAATGGTGGGCTTGAATCAGACAAGCGCACAGGAAACCCATTTACAACAATCTTACAATGCAGCCGAGCACTTTTTTTAATAGGGCTTTCAAATAAAGAGGTGATGACCAATAGAAGGCTTATGGAAAGTCCATAATTATTTTCATATAATAATAATTTCATTATTTTTTTTTTCTTTTTTTCACCACTGAGATCACTGTGTGTGTCTTTAAAACCAAACCAAGTGGACTTCAACCTGAAATTTTAATTTTATATTACTTTAAAACTACACACAGGATTTTCAAGTTTTATTCCTTAACACAAAAAAAGAAAGGAAATGAAGCAAAGACAGGAACAGAAAGAAACTGCAGTTAATCACAACAACTCACAAATGACTCAGGTATATATATTGTTCTCCCACACAACATTACAAGAGCTTATGTGAGTATTGCACGTGCTCCTAGCCATTGTAACACTCAATTCTAAAACACCATTTTTTTTTGCACAAGGCCCATCACCAGTATATGGTGTATTTTATATTCGCCTACTTTTAAATGACAAATAACAACTAGAAAGACTGCCGCCTCCTTTTTCCCTATATGATTATGTAATTGTGAATGACGTAGAACACTTTCAAAAAAGAAAATAAAGCAAGTTTGATGTGGAAATCAGGTTATGTTGAAAATCTTTAATTTTTAACTTTTTTCTTGCACAAGCTGATTTCTAAGCTTATATCCACTTTTGTCACTGGGACAGTGCTTTCCGAGAAATCATATTTTAAGGAGGAAATAGTTATTTTAAAGACATGGCAAAGAGGAAGCACCAACAATTCTCCTTTTATAGTCTGGAGAAGAGCATTTAGGTGGGCTTCTCTGAAGGTGAAATGAATTTGAAACATTAGGGGGTTTGTAAATGATGTCACTGCTGTCTTCATGACTGAGTCAGGTCAGAAGAGCATTGAGTGTGGGCTAAGTGGTGTGTCTGAACCCCTACACATACATGGAGATTTAAAACCTAGGTCTCTGTTGTGTGAGAGGAGAATAAATCAATGCAGCTGTAATGAAGTAGCTGTTTTGGAAATGATTGCAGATTGCTGAACACTGGCAATGGTAGGGGTTATTTAGGGGCTAGTGCATAGTGACATGTAGCGAGGAAAACAATGGCGTATGTGTGGATTTTATTGGATGGTTTACTGTATGTCGATGCTGATGCTGGCCTGTAAGTTCAAAACACATTAACAAACAAAAAAAGTAACAGCAAATCAGAAAACAGCAACCATAAACACAACAGCAAATTTGGAAACATCAGCATTAACTAAAAACAGGAAGGGTAGGTCCTTACTGAACATCACATGTTCGTTGCCGACTGGCTCCAGTGTGCGTCAGTCCGAGAGGCCACAGAAAATTGAGAACTGGTGGATGTTTACAGTAAGAGGAAATATGACTACTGATACTTTTATTCTTGATTATTTTTAGTAAGGGCATTCATAATAATGTTACTTTAGATATACTGTCAACTATGCACAGCATTAATATAAATATAAGAATGCTGAAAACCCATCTAATGGAAGCTAGGTTATTCAGAAGAAAGAATTACAGCTCACTATAATAAAATGCAGTGCCGTGAAAAAGTATTTGTTTTCCTCTATTTTTGCATATTTGTTGCACTAAATGGTTTCACATCCTCATACAAAATGTAATATAAGACGGGTACATGAAGAAACACAAAAAACAGTTTGTAAATGTTGAAAATGATCACCTGACCATCACACCTATATGTGAGCTTTCGGCAAACTGCTGCAATATGGTTCTAAGCACACAGTTGTCTAGAATGTCTTTGTATGCTGTAGCATTAAAAGATTTCCCTTCACTGGAACTAAAGGGCCCAAACCTGTTCCAGCATGACAATGTCCCTGTGCACAAAGTGAAGTCATAAATACATGGTTTGCCAAAGTTGGTGTGGAAGAACCTGAGTGGGCTGCATGGAACTGTGACATCAACCCTATTGAATACCTTTTGGGATGAACTGATGCCAACTGCACGCCAGGCCTCCTCATCGACGTCACTGCCCAACCTCACTAATTCTCTTGTGTATAAATGTGCAAAAGTCCCCACAGCCAAACTCCAAACTCTAGTGGAAAGCCTTCCCAGAAGAGTGGAGGCTGTTACAGCAGCAAAGGTGGTACCAACTCTGGAATGGGATGTTCAGCAAGCACATGATGTGATGGTCAGGTGTCCAGATGTGTCGCCTCGCCCCCCCACCCCCTATTTAATAAATAGTTGTGCCACCTTTAGCAGCGACAGTTGCAACCAAATGCTTCCAACAACCTGGAGGAATTTTGGCCCACTCTTCTTTAAAGAATTGCATGACGTTCTTTCCAAATTTACGGTCATGTTTTTGGTTTTGCTGTTGTATGTATGTCCTGATTTACTGTTGTGTTTTTTTTTGTTGTTTTTATTTAAATGTGTTTTGCACTTATGGGCCAGGTCCAGTAGTGCCAACATATCAATATACTCCTGAATAAATAGTCCACATTGTGCATGCATACTAAAACTTCTTCTTTTGCAAATACCAAATGGAACATTCAGCCTTGATAAATATCACTAAATTCTGTATGAGCAAACCTGTCAGGCTTTTAAATAGAGCGTTATAAAAAAAGGTCATTAATTACCGCTGTCGTCTCTGTACTCTCCTTTCTCATTTTAAATTCTTCTCGCCAAGATTCTTTGCTTTTACTGAGAAATGTGTTTACATCAAAAGTAGCAGTACATGCTAAGACTCCCATGTCAAAAGACATCAGAGAACAATAAGCCAGTGCCCCTGCCAATCCCTCTGGCTTTTGTTCAGAAGTCATGCAACCACCCCATCTGTCCCGAGATGCTCCATCAGAAGTGCTGCTGTCTGGCTCGCTTTATATTTATGTCCCTGCCAAGCACCGCATTCCCCCATAGTCAAGCTGCACTGCAGATTGGAAAAATGTGTTGTGCCTGTGATTATGATAGATGGCACATAGACCTCTGTTTGCATCCTCTCCATCTCTGAAGTTCAGCTTTAAATCAGTTGCTTATTTTCAGGAATGCTGCTTGATTGTAGCCAGTTTACTTAAAGGCAATGCCGAATTAAGGCTTTTCTTGTGAGTGCATAAGAGGATTGTGCAATAAGCATTTCAACATGAACAAATAGATTTAAGATGGATGTAAAGAGAAGGTTCACTCATGCTGAGGGGTGTATGCAGTGGTCTGTCAAACTTCATTATTTTTATAGAGAGATTTTTTTTAATTTAACGGGGTATTGGCTAAGGGCTTGTGTTTCAGAGCCAAAAAGACAGTAGCTCAAGTGCAGACGACAGCCAAAGAAGGAAAAAGTACTGAGAAATTATGCGTAAGTGAAACTATAGATAATGTTTCAGTCTTACTCAGTTAAAAGTGGAAGTGTCCAGCCAAAAATGTACTCAAGTGAAAGTAAAAAGTTGCTACTATTGAATGTGCTTAAAAAGGTATTAAAAAGTAAAAAGTCTAACTTCATTTTAAAGCAGCTGTGCCATTTTGCCTGAAAACTTTCAATCTCTGGAGGTTTGCTAATCATATGCATGGCTAACACTGCATCATTTGATAATGAATTAATCAAAAGTAAAATATCCTGTAAATAACCAGTGTTTACCATTAGGTAGAATTTGATGTGTCTAGTCAGTTTATATTAGCTACAGGAATTGATGCTAGTCTAACCTGGCATTAGGAAAGAAAACATTCGTTAGATATAGCCAGTTAATGTTTGCAAATTATCGAATCTTACCTCTACATGCTTTTTCAAATAAGATGGAGTTCTTGCCTTCTACAGAGGCAAAGTACAACTACTCAAGTAATTTTCACCTCTGTAAATATGTAAAATGAATGTATGGCGCTATGGATGCAAAACTCAAAAATTATTTGCAAACAATAAAACTTGCGCTATTTTCTTTTCTTATAGGATCCACAGGTGAATGCACAGTAAATATAAAAAAAAAATTAATTGTTGTGAATCAAGTATTTTAAATACTGTTTTGTGTAGTTTTCTTGTTTTGTTGTTTTGCATTTCGTTACTTCTTTAGTTCTCACCTCATTTTAACTGTAAACAGTCTTGACTGTATTCTCAGCTGTTATAATACTTTCTTGCTTTATACAGCAGCAGTTATTTTGGAGATGCCCTGTTTTATCCTTGTGGCTACAATTCCTCAGAGACCAATATGAGGCAAGAGAGAGTATTTCCTGTCCTGTGTCAACATCCGCTGTGCTGTAGATTGATCGACATTTATTTGGTTATGCAGCATTGGTCCAGCCCTCTAAAAATAAACCTCTGGCAGCCTCAGCCTCAGCTGTGTGTGGTTCGCGCTCATGATACTGGACTCCCTTGTGCTCCCAGTAGAAGCCTGCCATTTACACAAAGCACATCACTCATCTAATAAAATAGCTGAAGGTAAAAACATGATCTAAAGAATTTGTACAAAAAAAAGAATTTGAATACGTTTATGGGGTAAAAGACTTTAGTAGGTGAATCATTAAAATATCATTAATATAAATGTTTCCGTGTAATTGGCCAGGAGAGAAATGACTCCAGAGAAATGAGGCTAGTTTCCATTATTTGATACAAGACAATGACAGCATGCTTGAATAGTTTTTTTCATGTCATTTATTTCTCATTTGGTAAGCTAATGTTAGTTATTCATTGCCCACGGCAAGGCTTCTGAAATAGTTAGGCATCATTACAGAACATAATAAGAAAGTCCTTTTTTTGGCATAACTGCTACAAGTTGCAAATATATATATATATATAAAAAAAGTTGATTTACTTGGTACCACATGAATCTGCAATTTTGATGTCTGGTTCAGATGAGTTTCATAGAAGGCAATGGATTTAAAGACCATCCATGTAAAGATCATAGTTTGCATAGATAATCGAGATATGTGTGAGTCATGCTTTAATTTAATATTTATCCAGTCCCTGAAGAGGCTCATCCTGTGGACTGGCTCCATTTCTCCCCTCCATTTGGAAACACTGCATGGAGTGTTCCAGTTCTGTGGTCTCAAACATTGCATCACTGCAAATCCTTGTAGGAATCTTGCTCTTACCCAGCAAACTGACATCACCCATGAATTATCCCAAGTAAACAAAGCCTCCTCCTCACTATAGTAGAGAATAGGCTAGGATTTGGTTTTCAGTGCTTCTGTACCTTTTGGCATTATGAAATCACTTTTGTAGCTGTTGATGGAAAAGTGGACATACTGACCATTAATTTCAGAAGATTTCAGAAGACCCCAGTGAGAGTGATTAAGAATTAAGCAAAACTGAATGCTGAATGAAGGTTGTACCTTTAAGCCCAGGTATCTTAGCAGGGGAGGTTGGTATAAATGGGCTAGCAGGGCTAAGCACCCTCTGTCGTTCAAAGAATATAAGACATCAATATAAGGTTTAATTTTTAACATCCACATCAGTTTATTTGCTGTGATTTGGTTTATTTCGGTCAGAAGAAATATATTAGTTTAAGCAGTCTATCTGTGACGGTCTCAATGAATGTGAATGATATGGATTATTTACTCTGCTATCTGTTTTTTTGCCTTTGCCTCTTTGGCCAAAATGCCTTTGGAGGAGAAAGGCTAAGCACGCATTGTACAAATTAGTACAAATTACATGACAGATGACAGAACCATAAGTTTGATGAGTTTTGTTGTTGTTGTTGCTGTTGTTGTTGTTTTTAAACGAAAGGGTTTCAGCTTTTCAGTTTATCGTGGTTGGTATTTGATGAAAAACAATGGAGTTATGGACATGGACAAAATTAAATAATCACAGATGCCCCCTTCCATCTAATATCATGACCAGCCATGATTAGTAATAGTGAAGAATACATGGAAATATACAGTAGAAGCATGGAGAAGATGCTTGATTGATTTTTGCTGCCAAAATTGGCGGATGTTCTAAAATTACATTGAATTAGAAAAGTGGAAGAAGTCATTTGTGTGGAAATGATTCAGAAAGAATCCCTCAGAATGAGACATAGAGAGAAATGGTGAGCAGATGGAGAGAAAGTAAGAGAGGGAGAACTGGCACAGAGAGGCTCATGCTCTGAATCACATGGATCAACTGCATTTCTGGGTGGAAAAATAAACCAAACCCACAGTCAGGTACACAATATGGACCCATTTACCAGTCAAGTAAGGATAAATTAGTCTTAACTGCTACTAAACCAACGTGAATATGACTATGTTGTCAATTTATGCTCTCTCTATATCAGGACCAACAACAGCTTGATATAATACTTCTTCATTAATAGTGCTGTGCCACATAAGACTTGTTTAATCAGAACATCTGTTGTGTTTCTCTGGCCAGTGAATAAAACCAATCAATATAAGCCTTAGCTGATTTCATTAGTAAGCACACCTGCTAGTACCAGTGCATTAGCATAGAAAGAGCATACTGTGGTTTATTGTGTATGGCTAATTTTATAGGTATCTCACATTTTGTTGTCATCTCTGTTCATTTTTGACACTGAATCATTATCACTAAAATACTTTTAGTAGGTCTGTAGGTTTTGCAGAGTAAAAACATCGTACATTTTACAAGTCAATGATGTACACTACGCATTGTATACTTTTACTGTTTTAAGGAAGTCTTTTCACAGTCATTTTCACAGTTTTGTCCCAGCCATTGTGAATTGTGAAGGGTTGACAAAACCTAGACCATGCATACATTTGGTTATTTAATGCATCTCAGGGATTAAAGAGATCTGAATGGCTTAATCCAAATAAATACTAACACTATGCACCCAAGACACAACACATATACAGTATAGTATCTGGTCGCTCAAATACAAGACACATTTTAGCCAAATGGTATACAAATGTAAATATATTCACCTTAACAAGCCACATTTGACAAACAAAAACTCTCCTGATACATTAGAATATAATGCATGACTGCTGAAATTGGCAACCTTAAGGAAATTAAAAACACCATGCAAAATCAGATTCTGAGGCAGTGTTTTGCATACAAACTGGAAACAAGGAACAACATAGGACGATGGTGGTCAAGTCACGACCTTATTTGCATATTTGCATGTATTTCACATAATACATCGATACAATCAGATTGTTATTCTGGACAACTCTCTTATGCATTAAAAATCAGGATACAATCCAGATGAAAGGTAGATAGGGTCCTAGTTTCCTAGTGTAAGAATAAACAGTGTTTGTGTGACACCGAATGGCCCTTATTCATTAAATGAGTGAAGATTGAAGCTCACAGTATGACATATGAACGGATCAGTGTCTAATTCAAGAAACTGTCACGGGAGTGGCGAGTTGAGCGTAATTTATGAATCAGCTTTACCTCTTGTTCATTAGTTCCTTACGTCTATGTCATATGGAAGTATATGCATAGAGTGTGCCCCAAATTACTCTCATATACATCCACTTTATATGAAAACACATTAATTTATGTAAGTGTTACAACAGTGAGCCGATGAAAAAAAAAATCATTCAGAAGAGTACAATTATCGAAGAGAGAAGTAAATCAAGCAGGGAAAAATGAAGTTCAGTGAAGCTGAGTTAGAGGTGCTCTGAGGTTTTTGAACATTCAAGAGGTTTAACAAAAATATTGCATTAACCATTTAGGAATTACAGCCATTTTCACAGGTTCAAAAGTAATGGGATAAACTAACAATCATAAATATTAGGATTATTTTTAATACTTGGATGCAATTTGTAGTCAATGCCTGTCTGAAATCTGGAACCCATGGACATCATCAAATGCAGAGTTTCCTCCCTTGAGATGCTTTGCCAGGCCTTCACTCCAGCTGCCTTCAGTTGCTGCTTGTTTGTGGGTCTTTCTGCCTTCAGTTTTGTCTTCAGTAAATGAAAAGCATGCTCAATTGAGTTGAGGTCATCAAACATTTAAGAACATATAATTCTTTTGCCTTAAGAAGTTCTTGCACAGTACTTTTTTGGGTCATTATTCATCTGTACTGTGAAGCGCCATCATATCAGTTTTGCAGCGTTTGACTGAACCTGAGCAGAAAGTATAGCTCTATACACTTCACAATTCATCCTGCTACTTCTATAGTACTGTATATACTGCAGTCACATCATCGGTAAACACCGGTGACCCAGTTCCAATGGCAGCCATACATGCCCATGCCAAAACACTGCTTCCACATGTTTGACAGATGATGTGGTATACTTTGGATCATGAGCCCTCCCTTTCCTTCTCCATACTCTTCTCTTCCCATCATTCTGGTACAAGTTAATCTTGTATCAGAACTGTTCAGGTTTTTTTTTTTTAAGGGTTTATTTATTTATTTATTTATTTATTTATTTATTTATTTATTTACCAAAGTCTAATCTGGCCTTTCTGTGCTTGAGTATTGCCAGTGGTTTTCATCTTGAGGTAAACTGTATTTACATTCATGAAAGCATCTCTTGATTGTAGACTTTGATAATGATAAGCCTACCCTCCTCCACAGTGTTCTTGACTTGGCTGGATGTTGTGAAGGGGTTTTTTTCTTCAACAAGGAAAAGATTCTGCGATCATCCTTAGTTGTCTTCTGTGTCAAATATGTAGAATGTAACAAAATTAATTAAACTTTAGCTAAGGGTTACCAAAATGTTCACCCCAACGTAATCTCAAAAACCACACAAAAAGACCTGAAACTAGAAAAGGGGAGATGCATTTTCTTCTTTTCTAAGTCTTTGCTCCTTAACCAACTTCATTTTTCCACCCAAAACTAGCCCAATTTGGTGTAATAAATGTTATCCTGGCAACCCTGCTCCCATGGGGAGCTCTCTGTAGATCAGACATGTTTTTGAATCCTGCTTTCTCCACTATATCTTGCAGAGTGTCACATCTGCAGCTATGAACTTCCTAACCACTGCTCTGATTTCTGTTACCTGGATTGAATGCTGTCAAAAAGCAGTGGAGAGAGGGTGTGTCTGGGTGTGTAGTCGTAGCCTTTCCTGATTCAAGATGAAGAGGAAATTACTTTTTCAGAGGAGGGAGTGTGGGCTTGATTCAGTTTAAATGTTTATTTTACCTCATGTACATGCACAATTGTGATTACTAATTTGATTTTTATTGTTATTACTCATACTACTTGAAATATTATACTTATACTACTCCTTTATAATACTTATATCGATCTGGATTTTTTTTAAACCGCAAATCAAAGTTAGTCACATTTACATGCACTTCAACCAGATGTGAGATTGGCCACACAGAAACAGTATGGCAAAGATTAAACTGATGAATAAGGACACTGACAATGGAATTTGTTTTATGGTACACTTGTTTTACAATCAGATTATACCACAACTTTGAATAATAAGGGCCAATGTGTTTTATTCCAAACATGAAATGCTACAGAAAATGTAGTCAAAATATAAAAAATAATAAGCAGTAAACAAAAAGTTTATATCTGAGAATGATGTAAAACACTGAGTCAATAATCAATATATTTCTTAGCATTTTTTTTGTTGAGATAGATTTTGCGAAGGTCAGGTTTGTATTTTGTGGGCGTGAAAGCTGCTGAGGGAGACGACTCTGGAGCTGACAAAGGAGTGATTATATTTCATACGCCCCTGCAACAAATCTCTGCTTTTCCTGTGCAGGCAGTCCTATTTCTTTTAAAGGACAGTCATTTTGTTGTATATCCTCCTAGCTCAAAACTGCCCATCATATCTGCCTGTCTTCTTTATTTGCACCTGGCTATAAAGCCACGTTTCGTAATCATAGACATTATCCGAAAACAGAGAATGAGTGGAAATGCGGACTGCAGAAGTTGAATTTGTGAGAGAGAGATATAGGAATGTCTCACCATTTTAGCTTTTCATTTAAACATGTCTGCATAGAAGACTGTAATTTCTTTCATATTATTTCATATATTGCTTTACTGGTTACTGTCATTATAGAACTATTTCACATTGAAAGGCATTTGTTCATATTTCCTGTGTGTATGGTAAATGGATTTGAACTTTTGTGAGACATTTTTCTAGAGAAAAATGCATCCAATGCTTTTAGAATCTCTTACTTTAAAGTAAGTCTGTATAGCAAGTGACACAAAAATGACCAAATGACATTTCCATTTGGCAACGTAATGACAGGTCTCAGGGGATCATGTGTAAGTTGATTAAACTAGCTGCTGAGCTTAGCGAAATCTCCTCATTCCTTAGCTTGGGCACGTCGGAGTCAAAAGGTTGCTTTGTAAAGGCAAATATCAAGGCATCTATTGTGACTAGCATTTCAAGAATTTAATAGTTTTCTTTAATATAAAAAGGTTAAATGGAACCTGATCTGAAAGTGTTATAAATGTAAATTAATTGCATACGATTGTATTGCATACGGCTTTTACTACCAAAGATAATTAATGTGCTTAGCAATTAGAATAATTTTTGCAATTAGATTGCTAGAGACTAATTGCAAAAGCCAAATTCGTGATAGTGATTAATATCTGCAATAATCCATCTGCTACTGACATGCACATAACATCTTGGTTTTTCTGTTTGCCTTTAGACATGAACAAACAAGAAATGTAATGGGAGTAGATGAGCTATTGATTACCTGAGAAGGGGCCATGCCTTACAATGATCCCAGGGCTCAATTTTTCTTTTCTTTTTTTTTTTTTTGGCAGCTAAGGATCAGATAACAGAGCTCTGACATACAATTATGATTTATGGCGCTGGTCCAATGTATTTATTCTCCATGATTAAGTCGGTTATTTCAGGGCCAACTTCCAAAAAAAAAAGTCCAAATTTAAAAGGACGTTTTTCATGAACGTTAATCGATCATCAGGTGTTTTTCATTAGGGTCTTACATGGCAATATCCGCATGAGCTGTGAGACATGCTTATACTTTTGAGAACTTTCATCATTTGTAATTGCTTTGATGGGATTTTTTTGTCCATGAAAAGTAGTAGGGCATGCACTGTTAATCGTGGGTGCTGCTGAGTGTGGGTGGAGGACATGACAGGCAGGATGAGACATGTGAGGGATGAGTATGATGAATGGGACAAGAAGATTGCCTGTCACACTGGCAGGATCTGGTGTTTTCATCACACAACAGCATTCTCATACGCTAAGCCATGCGAGGTGCTTCTGCTCTATGCGTAGGCAACATCAAAAACCCCATGGCACCCACACAGACAATGACAAAGCATTACATACTGTGCAAACACAACATGTTGTCAGATAAGTATGATTTTAACTAATATGTTAACTATTTGACATGATGTTTTTTTAGGCAATGTGTAGGGGCTCTTTGTTTTGATACACGCAGTCAACCACACACCTCAATGTATTACAAAACGGGCTCTTTTGTGTTGATAGTCACTTCAGAACATATACTTTAAGTGTTGTGTGTAGGACTATAAAGAGACCCCTGTGACGTCCAAGGAGATCAGTTTTTCAGGATATATTTGTGTTAGCGAATACTGTTTCTTTATTTCTGTTGCATACCGTCTTTTAGACATGCTAAATGTTTATCTGAAACAGCCATTTCTGCCTGTAGTGAGACAGCAGTGTCGAATCATCCTCTACAGTCCTGTCACAATTTATTATGTATCTGTGCATCCATTGAGAATGACACCAATACAACCTCTCAGCTGAGAACAGGGTCACATTGTTAAGCTGCTTTGTGTGAAGCTGTCATCTCTTGGCACCAAGCAATTAAAAAAACTGAATGAATGCACATGGAGTGTATGTAATCTGAAATGGTGTCACAGATGGAGAGTGTGACACCACACTGTCTGTCAGTGCTGGTTAAAATTTGATTACATTTGAGCCAAATTGCAAAAGCCAAGGATCAAGTTGAACATGTCACGCATGCGTTAAGGTGTATGTCATAAGGTCACACTGGTTTAACATTTTACAGGACAAATGTTACAGAACATGCTTTGATAAATGTAGGCCTAGACAGGTTCAAGTCCCCTTTCCTCCATATCTCTATTTGTTTATGCACATGCTATGTGTGTGTCAGTCTGGGAAAACCCTCCTTACATGGTCAAATGTTCTACTATATACTGTATATTTCCGCAAACTAAAATATATATTTTTTGCATGTATCTCAACCACAAGTAAAGTCTCGCTACCCCCACAAGTGAAAATTGCATTTAAAGGCTCCATTCCAATTCCACTGAAAGACAACCCACCTACCTCTACATTTATAACCTCATTTACTTAAGGAAAAACAACATTACAGCCAGATTTTAAGGAATTATAAGTTTTTGATGGAAATGAGTTCTCACTTTGATTATCAGTGACATCCACATCAGTCTCAAAACGTGCTGCAGTCATTTGCAGCATTTAAACATTGCATTGTAGCATCATCATCTCTGCACTTGACTGCTCTCTGTCAGAAATATTCAAGTAATTGATCATTGATCAGTTGATCATTGATCAGTTTAGTCAGTTTAAACTGATCATTGATCAGTTTAGTCAGCTCCATACTCTTAAATAAATTTCTAAAAAAAAAATTTTTTTAAATGTATCCGCTGTCATCTGTACAAAGTGTGTAAGCACTCTTCTCTGTTTTGATGATGAGCACCATGGAGGTTTTGAAAGCTGGTATCTGATCACAAACTGAATTAATTAGGCTTTTGCTGCATTTTGTTATGTCGTTTAACTATCCAACAACTTGATCAAGTCATGAGAAAAGCACATTTAGCTAGCAAGGTTTTAGATAGCTTTAGGCAGACTGCATCTGCTGCTGCGTTTGTCAAACTGACTCTTTATTCAGCATGATCTTTGCAGGCAGACAGCCAAGGCAAGTTTCAATATTAGCTATTATTATTATTCGATAAATCAAACATTTCCACACTGTTTTGGTGAAATATATTTACCCTTTTTTAAAGTAGAGATTTCAAAGGATACTGCTGGCAGAAAAACTCAATTTTGAAGCCAAAACACGATTTTTCATCATCTTTGGCTTTGTTTTTTTCCAGAACTCAGTCAGAGTGATATGTGACAGGTTTTTGTAGACTGCCACACATATGAGCACTTAAAACATTATTCAATGACCTGCCATCAATGAAAACATTAATGCTGTTAGGCCACTAACGTTATAACAAGGACTGGGATGCAATGTTGGAAAATTCTCTCTGAGACCAGGTGATTTTCCTAATGGCTTCTGACGATTTTTTTCCAAAACTCAACTCTCGTGACGAGCTTGGCTGTAATTTCTCTGGCAGTCCTTTCAATATTATGTAACATATATGAATGTGTCTTTTGTGGAATATGTGAAAATATGATTTCACTGGATAAGGCTGTAATGTGTAGCCTGAATCGTAAAAAACAACTGCTGACATTTATAACATGGTTAATAGAGTGAAACCATGAGGTAAAAAAAAAAAAATGCACATCATACATAACAGTAGTTCAAATACCTGAGAGGGAACTCACGTCCTTAGTTAGACTTGCCCCTCGGCCGACATGCCAGACAGAATAACACTTACACTTCTGTTCCCTAAACATAGCTTTTGTTGCTTTAAAGGATAGAGACGTGAGATTTATTTAAACTTTGGACCCTCGCCCTAGCTGCAAACCACACTATGAGATCTGAGAGTGTACACCAACAGCGCACCAGCTGTTGGTGTACACTCTCGGATCTCATAGTGTGGTTTGTTTATAAAGGTCAGCAAGCATGGTCTATGTGAACTCATTGAAGCTGGCTGATTGGTGTCATTATTCATAAAGTCATTAAAGTGCCAAGATGTGTGCCAGTGGAGCAGAAAAAACAGCAGTGTTAGCCTGTGACTGGGAGACGCAGAGTGTGTCTGCTCTTGGGCCACGGTCACTCTTAATAGGATGTAATCATCTGAGCATGAAGTGCCTCATGTGCTCCAGAGGCTCTCTGCTTTATGTGAACTGGAGTAGGGGCCGAAGGGAATGCTACTTATGTCCATGCTGAGGGAGAGCAGAAAAGATTTACTATACAACATCTCAAAAGCAACTTCGAAAATAAAGTGATGCATGGAGGAAAAAGTGACTGGTTAAAGACTATATAATCCTGGAGCCAATATGCCAGTATGGTTGGATGGTACTTATTCATGCAATGAGATATAAAAAAAAATTAAAACAGAAATACAGGGCACTCTGGACTGAAAACCAAAACTGGAAAACAAGTGCTGGAAAAAGAGTTTTTTTCATATTATGATTAGTTCACTTTTTGTACCATTGCATAAGTTGGAATAATTTATTTAGCATTTTATGCTACTAAAAATTGAAATGATTCATTTATTGCATTACTTAAATAATGCTTTCCACAAGGTAATGAAAAAAAACACTCTATTATTATCAAGTCCGTCCTTTCAATAAGTCATTGCTCCATAAAACCAAGCTGACAATAAATAAAACAAATACGATCTAAAATTTTATGTATGGTCTGCATATTGACCAGAATGTCAAGCTTTCAGGTAGAGTATTAAATCCTTTTTCAGTCAGAATATTTGGCATTTTTACTCCATTAGTGCATCTATGCATGTGCTACACATCTTTTTGTAGATGATGGCTAAGAATATTAAAGATCAGCTCCAGAATTACTTTCCAGAATTAAGATTTCAACAGATCTGGCAATGCTGCCATTATAGCATAATGTACCACATAGTAATTTCATATTCATAGCACTGTATTAAACTGAGGAAATAGCCATTATTATTATTATTATTATTATTATTACTTTTGATCTTGTAGTATGGACAGAACAGACGACTGACCTTCAAGCATGAGTGCTTCTGGGTTAGAAGTTGTCTAATTCTGTGCAGAAATTTCCTGCCTAATTTATCTAGCATAGCCTTTATTGCAATAAGCTAACATAGCAGGAAATACTAGCTAGCAATAAGCTAACATAGCAGGAAATACTAGCTAGCTACCATTCAGTCACACACACTACTGTCACACTCATTATTATCCTACTCTGGAGCAGCAAGAACAAGTTTATTTCAACATGCACAAACCTGTACTCTGCATGTTTGAGTTTATTGCAGGAGGAAGACATTTGAAAGAAACACCAAGTTTACCTGCTTATTCGTAGGATCATATTGACAGAACTGAATAGTTAACTAGTATATTCTGCTGTATTATCTTGCTAGAAAATATAAAATAAAGCTAAATTAATAAATGAAGGAAGTCTCTGTATTGGCTTGTGCAATATAATTATTTAATTTTCTTCACGTTTTTACACTCTGATTATATTATATTATATTATATTGTATTATATTATATTATATTATATTATATTATATTATATTATATTATATTATATTATATTATATTATATTATATTATATGATATGATATGATATGATATGATATTACCAGACCTGCCAACCTAGGGTTAGGGTTAACCCTAACCCTTAACTGTAACCCTAGGGTTAACCCTAACACTTAGACTTGTTAACATCAGTTAACTATATTAATTAGGGATGCCACTGAAAAAATCCACTGAGAAAAAAATGAGCTATAAAGACTAAATAGGCCTACACCAAAGCGTCAGATCTAACACTTTGCAAATAATGTTAATGTTGTTAAAGACGATTATATAAAAAATGTACTGTTATGTTTTTTTCTGTTTGCTGTGCATTACTAAAAAAAATCACCTAGCATATTGGTTCTGGATGATTAAATCTTTTTTATTTATTTATTTATTTATTTTTTACATTTTTTAAAAATAAATATTTAAAATGGTAACTCTTTAAAATCTTTAAAATGGTAGAGAGAAAAAAATCAATATTGTACAAGACTGCTCTGTACCAGATACAAGAATAAGACAGTAAACCCAGGGAATTAATACCTGAGGTAGTAGTAGTAGTTTTCTTCTAGTTAGTAGTTTCTAGTTTTAGTTCCATCCATAACACACATACTAAAAGACACAAGACAGTAATAATAAATATAATCATGAATAGACAGAAAAGCCTCTGAATCTATTATTTGATATGTTAGGTAAAGTAATTGCATATGCACATATCTGGCTTTTCTGTCTACGAAGATTATCTGCTCCTTACTCTTATTTAACAATGCATCAAATATCAACAAGTGTCAGAATAGAAATGCTAAAAATATTGGTGTTCAATAATTTCTGGTTTTCTTCCCAGTTAAGACAGAGTAGTTAATGTCATGAAAAACATTTGAAGTAGTGAAACCGTAATTGTTCTGCACAAGAGGCACATGCCTTACTTCCACCACCTGCCCTTCCATACTTCCCGCTTGATTAAACCCCACCCCTAATATCTGAATGGAAATATAGTATTAATTGGTAGGTAGCATGATGAGCTTGCTCTAAGAAAAAGCAGGACACTGACAAAACCTAATAAATATGCTGTGTCCTGTAGCAGGATTTGTCCCATGTCACTGCCACTAGATTCTCTGGTTTCTTGCAAGCTGCATTCAGATGTTCAGCAGTGTAGACAATTCCAGTACGGCTTGTGCCACAAATCTTTTTTATTTTTTTTAAAATGTTCAACAGAGGGGGAAAGGCATATTGTGGATATGGGAAAAATCCAGCGTGAATGACTTGCATGTCATTCATTCATCTTCAGTAAGTACTTCATCCTGTTCAGGGCTGCAGGAACACTGGGTGCAAACCAAGAATACTTAATGTATAGGATGCCAGGCCATTTCAGGGCACCATGCAAACACATATTCACACCTAGGGGCAATTGGCGTAGCCAGTTCACCTATTGGAATGTTTTTGGAAGGTGTAAGGAAGAGAATGCAGAGGAAATCCACACAAACCTGGGGAGAACATGCACAGAAACTCCATACAGACACCCAAGCTCAGGATCGAAACTGTGGAACCTGTGAGATAACAACGCTGAGTACAGCACCACCATGCCAGCAGATTGCATATTAGCTTTAAAATTAACATGTGATCTGCGGTGATTTTTTAGTTTAATCTTCTCACAATAATCATAATAAGGAAAATACAGCACCAAACAACAAATTAGGACTAGAATTACTAAACACATCACAAATACACTATATGGCCAAAGGTATGTAGGTGCCTGACCATGACTTCCATATGTGTTCCTTCCCTCAACTTTTGCCACAAAGTTGGAGGCACAGAGCCCTGACCTCAACCCCACTGAACACCTCTGGAATGTCGACTGCACACCAGGCCTCTTTGCCTGACATTGGAGTCTGACCTCACTAATGCTGTTTGGCTGAATGGGCGAATCCCCATCTAGTGCAAAGCCTTCCCAGAAGAGTGGAGACTGTTATAGCAGCAAACCGGGGGACCAACTCTGTATTAATGCCATGCATCAGGAATAGGATTTACAACAACACATATGGGTGTCGTGTTCAGGTGTCCACATACTTTTGACCATATAGCGTATTTCAGTATAAACATATTTAATGTGTTTCAGGGAGGAGTTAACTATAAAATAATCTATTTCATGTTTCAGATATAAAGACAGTTGTGGGTGTCTGCTCATGAACATTATTGAAATGATGACATATATGATGACGAATATGATCAATTTCCTACCCCTGGCCTCTGCAGATTTGATGTGTATCTTTCCCCCCTTCAAGCTGGCTGTCTGGTCTTGGTCAGTATTTTCATTGGGGTACACTACTAAAATAAAATATGTGACTTTGAGCTTATGAAAGTGAATTTTAAAAAAAATATTACATTATTTTTTAAAATGAAATTACAAATATACAGTTTGTGGGGGTCTAGTGAACCTGTTTATAATTTTGTTAGACATAATATATCGAGTCATACGTGTTATCCAAATTACATTTAAATGAAAAACCTGCACAGCACTTTACTGAATGAGTATGCTGCACATCTTGGTGCAAATCGCAGTGTAAGACTATGAAAGACCTCAGTTGAGGATGAAATGTACAGCTTCTTCTGCCTTCTTCAGAAGCTGTGGCTTGAGCAGCTGTCACAAAGCATCTCATAGGTCTTTGTATCTTCAGGACATATTTAAATTAGAATGTGCTTATTTGGCTTCAGCCGCTCGTTTCATACCCTCCTTGCAGAAAGCAGGGAAACAGGTTAGCTTTATGTTTGCGAACATTCTGTATCTGTTTCAGAGAACCCCAACTGCAAAGGACTGACAGCTTTTCCCCCCAGACCTGATACCATGTGTTAGTATGTAAGATGCAAAGAAGATCAGCACATCAGTTAGCAAACAGATGGATTACTGTTGCCAGGTAACTAGCGGTAGTGCTAGATAAAAGACTAGTTCTTTTGAGTGGGAATCAATTTTGTGTTAATTTTACAATTCTGTCTGTATAACAACTAACCTTAAAAACAATCACACGTAAGTGAATATTCATTGTGCACTTCAGTTTCTATTAAAGAAGCAAAAATAATTTAGCAATGCTAGGTATATTTAGATTATTTTGTCACTAATGTCAGCTCACTAACTGGCTAAGATTAGCTAGTAGGCCTACAAATGTTAACATGGAGTTTAGTCACTTTATGCAACTTCAGTTTATGCATGTCTTCAGTCATGAACTTTATTTACGATGAAAATTGTTAGCTGTATTTAAGATGAAAATTGTTAGCTGTATTTAAGATGAAAATTGTTAGCTGTATTTAAGATGAAAATTTGTTAGCTGGAATTTTATAGCATATAATAAACCACCGCTATATTATTTCTAGGAAATACATTGCAGGCCACATTGTACAGGGTATAGCCATACTCTCATTTAATTTCAGAAATTATGGAAAAAAAAAAAAAAAGGTCCACACACTTCTTCATTTGCATGAATGTATTAAAACACTTTCAGGTTATTGGGTATTGCAATAAACTACTGCATGTTACAGTCATGAAATTAACTAAACAAATACAAGGTTTTTAAAAAAAGAGGTTTTATTCACTTACTATGAGAGTACTTTACTTTACTTAAAGAGTAAGCTTAAAGTTCCTAATTTAATAGTGTTTGCTCATGTTTTTATCCAGGTTGAAATTTCAGGAATACTTGTAGCAAGTCAGTGCAAGTCCAAATTTGAGCTGCTAGCTCGACTCCTCATGCTTGGTTTAAAGATACATCACTGGAATAAATGCTTGGGGCAGAATTTTCTTCTAAAAAAAGTTTGCAATATCCTCTTTACCAGTTATCAAAGTCATCCCATGTAATATGCTGCTGACACAGTTTGGACGTTTTGCAGATTTCAGATGTCCTTGATTTTTGCAAATTGCCACCATCTTTCTCTAATGAACAAATGTCCTGGAAAGAAAGCTACAGTTTTCTGGGACATCTAAAAATGCAATTCCTAGGCCTCTTTTATAAGTGCTCTGACAGGTGTTGCACTCTAAATAGGATTCAGTGTATCTAAATGTAAAAAAGTATGGTAACGTAACCAGCAATATTATTGAAAAAAGGTAATTATGTTAAATTTAACCATTATAACAAGTTTAAAATAAGAAAGCAATGAAAAATTACTCAATAAAAATGCAATGTTCTTTTTACTGGAGGAAACTATTTTTAATATAATAAAAATTATTTTGAATAATTCTAATATAATTTAATATAATATTAATCACATAATTAACTGTATCTATCTATATTTTTCCAGTGATATGTCTAAATGTAATGTAGGTTGTTTTTTTTTTTTTTTTTTTTTTTACTTTATAATTTCAGGCATAACCATTTCTAACATTCAGTACACAACATCTACTGTATCCCAGTACACCCTCACCCTCACTGTATCCCAGTACACCCTCACCCTCACTGTATCCCAGTACACCCTCACTCTACTGTATCCCAGTACACCCTCACCCTCACT
>CM075008.1:10183967-10216723 GCA_037576675.1 Pangasius sanitwongsei | reverse complement strand
TCCCAGTACACCCTCACCCTCACTGTATCCCAGTACACCCTCACTCTACTGTATCCCAGTACACCCTCACCCTCACTGTTTCCCAGTACACCCTCACCCTCACTGTTTCCCAGTACACCCTCACCCTCACTGTATCCCAGTACACCCTCACTCTACTGTATCCCAGTACACCCTCACCCTCACTGTTTCCCAGTACACCCTCACCCTCACTGTTTCCCAGTACACCCTCACCCTCACTGTATCCCAGTACACCCTCACTCTACTGTATCCCAGTACACCCTCACTCTCACTGTATCCCAGTACACCCTCACTCTCACTGTTTCCCAGTACACCCTCACCCTCACTGTATCCCAGTACACCCTCACCCTCACTGTTTCCCAGTACACCCTCACTCTCACTGTTTCCCAGTACACCCTCACCTCTCTACTTCCAAATTTATCTGTATTTTTAACTGTAGAATACCAACCAGTGCTGATAGCGTTTTGCAAATCTGCTGGTTTGATGCTGTCAGTGCATTGCTGATGCATTGGCGTCCCATCCAGGGTATATTCCTGTCTCATGCCCAGTGTTCCCTGGATAGGCTCTGGATCAACAATGATCCTGACCAGGATAAAGCACTTTAAAAGTACTGACAATGAATGAATGAATGAATGTGCACACTATAAATAATACATATGACATACACATTTGTATATAACTAATTGACAGACAAATGGGATGCTTTGTGTGGACTATTGTAGGCAGTGATAACTAGGTGTTGTATGGGAAAAGAACTTACAGCAGAAAGGGTCAAGTTCAAACACTTTGGACAAATCTTTCCGGTTTGTGTTAAATTTTCGAATTTATGTCCTTCAGCAGTTTTTTTCCCCATCAGGATGTAATATACCATTGACTGACTATACCTGATCATGCATATTTGAGACTGGAGTGTTTTTTTTTTAATGACTGCTTTTTGACATCTCTACTCTGGGTAATATAAAATAATATGAGGAAATAGGGGGTTGTCTGCTGAGTTGGCATGTTTTTAAAGAGCAAACCCATTTTATGACAGCTTCTTTCATTTCCTATATATAGTTGGCCCACTGTATATGGGAATGCTTGTGTGTGAGAGAGAGTGTGTAAGGTAACTATAATCCCTTAAGGCCTGCAGGACAAAATGAAATGGCAAAGATGGACCTCTCTGTTAGAGCAAGCTATTTAAAACTGTGGTACATAATATACGCTAGCGGTGTGGTTCTATTTTTAGGTATTTTTGTACTTCAAAATGTATATCAAGCAACAGCAAGTCAATCAAAGCACCTAATTGTCTTTGCTATTTGTTTTACTTAGCAGGGTAATATTAGTCAGTCAGCATAATGACCAGCATAATGTGGTTGGCCTGGTTTTTGTACTTCAGCTTTGGTTATATTGCATCTAAAGTCAAATTCTAATGAATTAGTTTTTGCATATCTAGCTAGCTAGTTTTCACAATATTGCTTCATTACTTTTAGGTGTTGCGTGGTGATTTAGTATGCATTATGCGGTTTGCAATGCAGCCATGAATACAGGGTGTCTGAAAAGTCAGGAACCAATGAGAGTAAAACTACATATACTTTTTGTACTTATTATTTAATTATTTTTACAGCACATGCTCTACATGTTCATCCTTATGCTTTACACCTTGGACATTTGGACATTGGCAGTGGTAGCTCAGTGGTTAAGCTGTTGGGACTACTTAGGAAGGTTGTGAGTTCAAATCCCTGCATTGCCAAGCAGCATTGCTGGGTGCCTTGAGCAAGGCCCTTAACCTACACCTGCTCAGTTGTGTAAATGAGATAAATGTAAGTTGCTCTGAATAATGGCATCTGCCAAATGCTATAAATGTCCGTAGCTCTCTGCACATTTTCTCAGCTATTGTTTTGTGTTTTTGCGGATTTTGTTCAACATATTCCCATTGGTTCCTGACTTTTCTGACACCCTATACTTCTCAATTTTGTATGAAATGTCACTGACAAGCATTACAATAAATCTCATTGGGGTAGGCAGGAACGGCACAATCTATGTTATGAAATGTGGTCGATTGCAATAACATTTTTCTACCAGAGACCAGGGTATAGCCAGACCTTTTACAATTGTGTGGCCAGGTTATTTCCAATACATTGGGGTGGCAAACTAGGGTGGGGTAAAATACTAGTCTGTATCAATGGACAATGACATAATATGGCTATCCTCTATGTGTGTATAGTCTGTGTAGGTTCCTAGACAATAAAAGGCAGACACTTAAGCAACATTTGTTTGTCCTCTAGCAAGCTACATAAAAGTCATATTCTACATAACATTAGTCTACATCTTATGACATGCACTAGCATTACGAATAGCTAATAATAATGGTAGCTAATAATGAACTGAAGAAATCCAAAATTATGCCTCCAAATAATGAATATCGTTAATGTAAAAAATGTTTGACCAATGTTTGCTCATTTATTTGTTTGTTGTGGTCAATGGGGCCAGGGAATAGTTCACTTCTGTGTTAGCTAGCTAAACTTACACCCTCGGCCACCCCTGGCCACCTCTTAACTATGCCCATGACCAGAGAGGGCTCAAATCCCCAAAGTTACATCCTATTGCTTTAATTTGGTGTTTTCATCTTCCTTATCTTACCTTAAGATATCTTATCTTTCTTATCTTATCTTAAGTTATCTTTCTGCACCAAACTAGGGTTGATATGCATAAAATACCTGTACACTATCATAAAGGACTGACTCTATAGTGGTTTACTGTCCTACGTTTGTGTTTCCTAATCAAAATAGATCTAGACCTATGGCACTTGATTGCAAAGAACGTTGATGCCATTATGGATACCATAAATTGATGTATTACTCTACATTTGTTAGTTTATTTTGACTTGTCACTTGACATGACACACAAGCAACTGTACATCCACTTTAAGCTTTAAAAAAAATGTGGAGTTGTATTCCAAGTGAAGTACACACTCAGTCTTCACTAGAGGGGACAAAGACTTTCAAGGGCAAACCTTTATGAGACTATATAATATTATCAGTTAACTGCAGTAAGCAGTACAGGTACTTCTCTGTGCTGTCAGAGGGCTCCAGCAGACTTCAGTCCCAGTAGTCACTGGCTACATGTTCAGCCCACGCTCAAGCTCCCATAACACATAGAGCCCCATTGCTGAGTCAAAATGATGAATCACACAAGCGCAGTTAAGCAATTACAGCGCAATTTAAAGTTCAGCTGCTCGCAAATTATCGCCTGACTCTTAAGAAGAATCTGAAGAATAATAAGAGGAGACTCCAAAAGAAAATAAAAGTCCCAAATGACTCAGAGGAAAAGCCTCTCAGGAATGCACCATGATCCACTGGACTTTCTGACCCACTCTGTCATCCAAGTGGACGAATGGCAGAGCATAGACCTCACGGGCATCTTTGCTCATGTGTCCAACAGCAGCCTTCTCTGTCTGAAAAGAGAATGGTACGTATGTTGGGGTCAGAACAGAGCGCTACTGTGTGACCTAGATTACTGATAAGTGGTTGGCCGTGCCTGTTTATGAGCAGCGTGCCGCAGCAGGGAATTGAGAAGCCTGAGTTTTACTGGATCATAGATCGGTGATACAGCTGCAGGGGAAGTGTTACTGCATGAGACAGTGATTTCCATTGTGGTTTTGTTTGATTTTTCCAGGAAGAGGTGCTGTGTGTGTCCCTCAGGCTGGCTATAACATGAACATTTAGCTCAATGTCATGCTGGCACACAGAGCGAGCGCGTATGGCACAGTCATTACCCAGCAGCCATAGAGAGGACTTGTTTCTTCATGTGAGGACATATGCATGTGTATGTGGTGTGTGTGTGTGTGTGTGTGTGATCATCTCTAATTATGCAGTACTGCTGTTCTTTTTTCCTTGCCATAAATTCTGCCCATTCATTCACAACGCGGCTGTATTCCACTGGTACTGCAGCTGTTTACTCTGTAGTTAATCAGCCATGACTGACCATGATGCTTTGTCAATAAAGCACTCTCGGGTTATATGTCAATTAGGAAGTCCAGTGTTCTTTTTATAGGGAAAATACTTATGCCTGAAATAAAGATGTGCACTGTTTGACCTTCCCAGGAGACCTTTTGATGATATTGATGAATGTCTATTTTGAAATATGAAGGTTACATATTTCATAAAATAATTCATTCTAAGCAGCACTCCAGGGTTCTCATTTTTTCAAAACGTATACACATATACATATACACAGCTGTACACTACGGATGATGATAAATCCTACATTTTATAAATTGCTCTGCTCAAGCATGGCCAAATAGGTTTACATATAGTGTAGAAACACTCCCAAATCATCAGACATTGTACATTAATTCCCTTTAAATGGATGATTTTATGACTACATATTTGCAATCAATTGCACCAATCACATTATGAGAACCTGTTTTTGCATGAAAACTCCTCATTATTGTTGTATTTTTCAATTTTTTCCAGTTTCTCATTGAAATGTGCCCATGGCTAAAAACCCTTCAGTAGAAAGGACCTGAGTGTACTTGGGGATGCTATTGGACTCTCCAAAAGTGAGATGACTTTCTGGCAGATTGCATTAGATGTGTGTTTTATATGGTTATAATTTACATATCATCTGATCACCTGTCTGCACCTTGTTGTGAGCACCATAGTCAGCGATTACTCTGTCCGTTATCCTGATATGATTGACAAGCACTTCATAATCCGTATACCTCCAGTTACACTGTTCTACCACTAGGAGGTTCTTACTTTCATACATGTAGTCAGGAGTAGTTCTAAATACACGCACATTCTCATGCACAAGAACCTGATAAATCATGTTCTATGTGTAGAAACCTGCAGAGACCTGGTTTATGCACAATACTATGCATATGCATGGATGATGAACTAGACCGCAGATCATGGAAACTGGTATGAATGAGGAGTTGACTAAAGCCTTAGACATTTGCTGTGAGTGGAAAAGATATGGCATCAAAAAGTTCCTATGGCAATTTTTCAAGACATCTTTTATTTAACTAGTTTGGCAGCACGTATTATAGAAATGATTGATGTCTCCATTGCCTTTTGTGTTTTATTTTAAGACGAAATGTCTTCCGTTTATAGTATCCCAAGCCTTCTTTTACTTTGTCCTTTATTCAAGTGCTTGGCTTGTCTTTCTATATCTCTATTTGACTTGTGGTTTTTTGAAAGGTCTGAAATGTCATCGTGATTCATATCTTTAATGTAAACAGACACCATGCAGTCAACAATACGCTCCAAATATATCCAACTTTCTGATCACCTAACAATTCCCCATTGCTAAAGGGCTTGTGGTTGGCCTTTCTTGGAGACATATATTGAATGTAGACATGGCATGGCTGCTCCCCTTCTGTCTCCCTCTTCGCTAAGGCAGGCTTCCTGACTCTGGTTGCTATACATATGGTCTCCATCTGCTGTGGCCTCTGTAAGATAGCATTTTTTCAAAAGATAGTTGGCTTTATAAGTATGTGTGATTTAACCTATTAGAAAAACATAATCCCTTGGCTCCTATTTGTGAGTATGCTAGATGACTTGATTGTAGCACGTGGGCTGATACTGGAGGGTGTTTAAATGTAGCGTAGGAAAGACCACCATCACAGTACAGCTATCACACAAGCCCAAGCTGTGTCATTAAAATACCAGCCTACACTGCCAAGAAATATTAGCTATTATTTTTTCTCATGTGTGATTTTAGCTGAGTGTAGTTCTGGTGACAGAGTTGGACAAACCGATTGGTGTGAGGGCAGAAGGTGCTGTAGTTTGGGTGTCGTTTTACATGATGTAGATGAAGTTACAAATGAAGTGAGGACGTACAATACCCAGTTGGGGGCTGTGCTCTGTAAGAAAGCCTGAGAGGTGTTTTTCCATGCATACAGCCAGACAGCAAGTGTGTGTGCGCGCGCGCGTGTGTGTGTGTGTGTGTGCGTGTATGTGTGCATGTGCATGTCTGTGTGTGTGTGTGTGTGCGTGGAACAGGCTTGGCTCCACTTCCCTTCAAAATAGATTTAAATATATAGTGTGAACCGCAGTGAGGTCAGTGGCTGATCCGCACTCAGCCTGGGAATGCTGGGAAATGTTCCTGTCTCGCCCAGCAGCTCTTCTCCTGCATGTTGGACTGTCGCATAGCACAGGCTTGCATTCAGCCAGGAGGTGTGTGAACAGCCAGGCTAGGGCACTAGAGCACAAGATAAGCAGTGCAATACATTTCTAGTCCCAAATAACTCACATTTTTGAGGGTCTTGCCCAAGCCAAGAGGTTTGAACTTGAATAATATACATCCTTTTGCATTTTTGCCAAAAGCTGTCCCTCAGGTCCTGTCATGCATGTTGTTCTGTATATCGCCAGTGTCAATTACTCTTTGACATTGTTGTGGGGCATGGGATCCACACACAATCCAGCACACTCTCCAGCTGGTTCACACATGTTTATTCATGTGATAGGTGGTCCATATCGTTGTACAGCCTGCATCTAATGAACCATAGTACTCATTTCTTGGCAGGCTAAACATATAAGTTTGATTTATAGGAATTTGTCAGCTATAATTTGGAGATCCTTTAAATACTGATGGCCAGAAATGTTTTTTTCCAGTAGTTTTTTTGGCTGATGTTTGGAAAAGGTCAGTAGCTTCCACAGTTTGACAGAGCAGTTTGAGGTAGCTCAAAAGACTTAAAGCTCCAGCCCATTATTATTCCTTTTATTATTTATTATTCCTATTATTATATATCACTTTTATAAAAACAGACCTTTCCTGTAATGTGGGCTCTAGACCACAGGTCAAGACAGAGCAAAGAAGTGTGAATCATTTGTGTGAGAACATCTTTATTATTGAATCTTTCCCCGACCGGCAGGTAGCAGTGGGAGGAATTGTATCATAGTATTCGTATATACCACCATATACTGAGACATATACTGTCTACCACTTTGAACTGTTCAACAAATGTTAATCTTTGTAAAGTCCTCTATCACAACTCAATACATTTTACACTAATTGCATCTTTTTATGTGACCAGTATTTTTTTTTAAGTTGATATTCTATTGATTTGCTCTCCTTTCTAGATGTTGCACAATCAACACTTAGCTTCCATAGTCATTGCACCTAGTGGTCATAAATAGGAACTGCAACATGTGCTAACAGAGGCCCATTGGGGCAGGAATCACTGCAGGAGTCAAAACACAGGTAGACTGCATCATGTAGGGAATAACATACGACAGACCATGCTTTTTTACAAAAAATAATGCATGCTGGGGGTTGAGGGGGGCATTTCAACCTAACGGAAAGCGTAGACTCCTCTGTCCCGAAGACTTCCTATGCTGAGAAATGTATCCTAACAAAAACGTCACCATGAATATATGTCCCTGAGTATGAGCTGTTACTATAACAACAATAACATATTAGGATGAGTGCATTAATATTGACCTATCATTCATGCTTCTGCCGGAACTACTGTTCAAGCCATGCGAAACAAGGGAACAAAAGAACGAAGGAACAGGAAACCATGGAAATGCGCATATACTATGACAAGACTTCATAATGAGACAAAGACACAGAAGGGCTTAAATAGACAAACTAATGAGGAAATAATACAAAACAGATGCTTACAATCACAACATAATAGAGCCATAAACCAATGATAAGACAGGGGCGGAGACAAGGCTCAAATCAAAACAAAGCATGACAGGAACTCAAAACAAAGCATGGAAGCAATGTTGTCTACGCTGGGTGCCGTGACACAGGGCACTCACGATGCACACTGAGAGTGGGAATTCGTCACATGATTATGCAGAATAAGAAATTTCAGTTTGCTGTTTAGCAAACCACTTCAAAACATAACGTTATACCGCTCACTACTACCTGAAGGCCTTGGGCATAGACAATGAGGCACCTCACAAATCAATTCTGCTTCAATTGAAGTGTTCCGCTTCAGGCTGTCTCTCTATTTTTCTCTGTCACACCACAGTCAATGAGACTCCATTCTTCAAAAGACCCAATTATTCAGTGGAATTGCCATTATGGACCTCCTCGAAATAGTTGATCAGGGCCCATGGGCTGTTGTCCAGAATGAGTTCAGAAGATGGGACAGGCTTAATGCATTGTGGCAGTGCTGTTACAGTCAGAATACTCAAGAGTGGAGAGAATAGTGTTCAGTGATAGAACATAATCACACATAAATTCAATCTGATTACCAGAATACCATGTAAATCTGTTTTCAATATCCATATGTTCTTTTGATTTTGGCATGTGGAAACTCATGAAAGTACAAACCATTCATTCCTCTCCTTTCCACTGGTTTGCTTATGCACTGTCTCTTTCAAAGCAAATGTGTGGAGAGCAACATGAACCAGTCAGAGGACGCAGTGGCTGAATTCTAGAAAAAAGCTGAAAACAAAGAAAAATTGAGTTTTTCTACCAGCACAATAATTTTCCATCTTACTTTATTTATTATTTTGCATTTCTGCATTAGTTTTATTTAGGACAGTTTATAACCCTGCCTAGGCTTTCTTCTTCAAACATCATGTTGTGTAAGGAGTCATTTTAACAAACGTAGAGGTAAATGCAGACAGTATGTCTAAGGTGTCTAAAACCTTTCTGCTAAATTTCTCACGGTTTGATCACGGTTTGATCATTTTGCTATGGCAAAATGGACACAAGCCAAATCAATGCAGTTTGTAATCAGATACCAGCTGTCAGAATGTCTGCGGTATTTCTGGGTCATTACATCATCAATACAGAGAAGAGCAATTTAATCTCAGAGTGATGAGACAGAGACTGATGTGGATAAAGATAATAATCAAATAATTAATTTCTTTTAAACTTAATTTAAACTTATAATTCATAAAAATCCAACAGTAAAGTGGATTTTGGTTCTAAATGTAGAGGTAGGCAAGGCATTTTTCAGTGAAATTGGAGTGAAATCTTTAAATACAGTTTCTCGCTTTTCACTTTCGGGGATATCCAGACTTTAAAAAAGCTGTAACTTCACTTGTGGTTGAGACACGTATAAAGGAGGAACACGTATTTCAGTTCAGGATAACCTGTAGTTGTCAGAACTATATATAGTAGAAAATGTTCAAAAATTGAGAAGAGTTTTTCGCAAGCTGCCACACAAATGTGAAGAGAAGAACTCCCAAGGGTGATGTATTAATGTTGTGCTTTGGAAGTAGTTCCTTGTGCACCCATGAGACCCATCAAAGTCATTAGCAAAATCTGTCAACTAAGAAATAAAATCTGTTTTACCAAGCTCCTGTTCATCTGTTTATCACTTCCTTGCTGCTAAATAAATTTTGATGAGTTGACAGTGAGTGGGCTTTGAAAAATGAAATTAGCAACTGTCTTTGTTTACTAATGGAAAAGGAGCTGGCTACACAGCCACAACCTTGTTCTTCGTATTCTTTGGTAAAGGAGATCCATGGATAAAGGAGATCCATGCCACGCATTCGTATGGACAACACATCAAATGTGTGCATACATGTGTATACTTTACAGCCTTCTGTAATTTGAACCATTTACCTCGGGAGCGAGAGGGAAAGGTTGTGTGTTTGTGGGGGTGGGGGCTAAGAGAAAGCGTGTGTGAGAAATGCCAGCTGTACCACCCGCTGCTTTAAATGTTTCAGGCTGCGCTGGAGCCTAGCACCCTCATTCGTCATGGAGAGCCTTGCTGGACTCCTTTGGAGAGAGTATAAAGGTGTAAGTGCTCTCACCATTTTTTATTTTTTTCACTTTTTCCTTTTTTTTTTTTGCTCTTCACTATTTTACCTTACCTGCTTTCAGTGGACAAGGAACTTTGGAACTTTGAGCAGACATTGCATTCAGCATCATTCAAGTTGTAACTGCTTGCTAGGTTGTCAGTTTAGCCAAGCAAACAACTACTTTATCTAGCCTATCTAATTTTATATGTAGCTAGATAGATAGTTATATAAATAGTTACTTACTGCCCGTCAGGTGATTCTCGCTATGTCCACAATGATTTACTATTCAGTGTATATAGTGCACTATTTTCAAGGCCCTTCATTTTCTTAGAGAAAATCCAGCATACTCTTTTAATCTCATAATTCACCGTGATACACTGTATGGCCAAAGGTTTGTGGACACCTGACCATCACACTCATATGTGGGCCTTCCCCAAACTGTTGCCACAAAGTTGGAAGCACACAACTGTATAGGATGTATGCTGTAGCATTACAATTTCTCTTCACTGGAACTAAGAGGACCAAATCTGTTCCAGCATGATAATACACCTGTGCACAAAGAGAGGTCCATGAAGACATGGTTTGCCAAGATTGGAGTGGAAGAACTGGAGTGACCTGCACAGAGCCCTGACCTCAACCCCACTGAACACCTTTTCTGATGAACTAGAAGGCCGACTGCACCCCAGGCCTCCTCGCCTGACATCAGTACCTGACCTCAGTACCTGACCTCACTAATGCTGTTGTGGTTGAATGCTCAAATCCCCACAGCCACGCACCAGTGGAAAGCCTTCCCAGAAGAGTGGAGGTTGTTATAACATGGTAGTATAATGTGCTGGTCAGGCGTCCACAATCTTTTGGCAATATATAGTGTAGGTAGTGAAATAGCAGACATGAAATACCCATATTGCATTGCATTGTCTGGTTTGAATTGAGTGCACCTTCACTGAGTAAGACAGCAGGCTAATAAAGCGACTTCCCTTCAGATTTCACGGACTTCTTACAAATGTAAGGTGTGTATTAAATGTTTTATCAAATCATTTCTATAGTCACATTCGCAGCTCAGTTACTTTATTGTCCTAAGTATAGGTGAAATACTTGAGTGGTTAGCTAGTTAGCTAATGTTGTATGTGTTTATATGACGATCAAACCCATGTAAATAGTAGGGGAGGATTTTGAGCTGAGCATTGAAGGAAGAAAATTTGAAAAGCACACTGAGAGACTTCCATAGTTAGGCAGCCATGGCGCAAAATATCTGCCTCTCGAATTAAATAAAGGAATAGTAACTGTACTTTAAATTGTCAGTGATAAAGCAGTGTATGTAGAATACTGTAGTATATAATCTGACTGGTTATCACAGTTAGAGCAACATCTTGTTCAGTATGAACTGCTATGTTGTGTGATGTGTGCTTTTTCCTGAATGAAATGCAGCCACCTCAAACACACACACACATACGCACTGAGCTTGGCTTATATGCTTGACAGATATCCTTGATATATCAAACTGTGGTTTGTGAGCAGTGAGGTGTGGTTATGCATCTCTAAACACCTGAAATCCCTCCCATGCCGCAGGCAAGCAACCCACCCTGACACCCCAGCCCTGTCTCTATGGCAACCATGGACTAATTCTTCAAGGTTGTATATTTCACTTACCAAACAAAAGATGCTGACTAGAAGATGCTGTTCTGAATTTCTGATCTCTAACAGGTCAACACTAACATTTGCAACTCAATTTGAAAGAAACATACTATGTGTGTGTGAGTATGTTTGTTTGTGTGTGTGTGTGAGCGCACGAGGGAGTGTGACTGATGGCAGTCCATTTTCACCTTGAGCCATATCTGAAACTGTGTTTACTTCACAACTGTAAATGAAACAGTTCTAACCAAAAAGCTCCCTTGTTGACTGGACAAAAAGAGTCATTGTTTTCTGTCACATCATAATTTAACACACAACTGGCAGAGTAAAGAGAACATTACAGTAGAGACGGATACAGTTTTCTTATGACTAGGGTTGTTACAGTGTCACAGTTTCACGGTTAGTCACGGTGTATGCTCAGATGATTACTTCACTGCTGACTTTTTCAAAATGCTTTTCCATCTATTACAGTCTGCCTGTTAATTTTTTTCTACCTAATCAAGGATTCCTATTCATGGATATGCAAAGACACCTTTGTACACCTTTGTAAGATTTCATTATAATTTTTTATTTTAATTTTCACCACAGGCATGTATGTTTTTAAATGGTTGAATGCCATAATACCATGAAACTACCACCCCTACTCATGACATCTTCTTAGTAAAATGCAATAAGAATGGTGATGCAAAAAACAAGTGGAGTGTCTGCCTTCATAGGTTTAGCTTCTTGTACTGATGAGTGGTGCAGAGTTTGTGTGGTGGCATGAAAAGCGGAAAAAGTTTGACATAGTGCATTGACTTTAAATCATACAAATAAATTCAGATTGTGATCTGAAGAGAACTGATCAGCTTAAACAGTTTGTTAAGAGCAAGTGATTACAATTGTATCCTCTGCCAGAAACAGGCACATACTGTTCCTTACTGTAATCGCTGCGTGTTCTGAAACATAATAGCTTTTCCATTCACCTTGTCAAAGAGTGCAGATGGAGAGCGTTTAGCCAAGTCTTTGAACAGTGGGCTGTCTAATGGTTCAGAGCTCTTCTTCCATATAGACTTACATCATAGGATCATTAGGTCTACCATCAGCATCAGTCATTAATTGAACTGAAAGCATAAGGTGATAAACTGCCTCAGGAATGGTGTACTTACAAGTTTCCATTGGTTAAGAGAGCCATTTTGGGCCATTTTTATATCCAATGACTGAGTCTCACAATGTTTCCACCTGCTTATTTGTGGTTCCCATTAAAACATAAGACTCATACACTCTTATCTTGACATACTACTTTAAGTGACATTCATTTGACATTGTGTGTTTGAGTACATTAGAAGGACTAATGAATTGTGACCACAAGCCATCTAATTTCATAATTGTAATATGAAGGCCACTAGAAGGAGCGCTGGATGTCCTTCAGCAATGGGCATTTCCTCTGCAGTAAAAATAATGAAGCTGAAACATCTGAAAAAAAAATTGAGTCAGCTTTTCCACAAAGGTCCTAATTCTCTTTGTCTTTCACTCTCTCTCTTAGGTATCCTGAGTCTGCCAGACAGTTTTAACCTACACAGAGACCAGCAGCGGTCAGGGAAGGCTGGTGATGCCTACAGTCAGGCCGAGCTGCGCACTATAGAACAGTGTCTGCTGGCCACACGCGTGGGGAGCATCGCTGAGCTCAGTGAGTGAAAGCCATAGTCTCTTTTATAGTAGCTGGATCAAAATCTCCTGACTTAAAAATAGTCTTTGTTCCATGTTCAGTTCCATGAATTAAGGAAATCACTGTTTGTTCATGTGTGTCTAGGTGTTCATATTTGTGCTTCTACAATATCTGCATGTACATAATAAAAAAAACAAAATTAAGCTGCACCCTTTATTAGGACTAGTGGCATATAAGGACAGAGTGTGTTTACACAGCTGATGCAAATCTGCTTCTCTTTTTCTGTCACTTTTTTCTCTCTGTGTCTCTCTCACATACACATGCAAACACCTCCTGCCACCTCTGCACATTCAAACATGTGGCCTTATTTCAACCCACAGAGTCTTTCTACCACATCCCTTGTTTTACGAGTTACTATAAGGGCATGGTTATTGCCTATAAGTCCATTAGTGTGGCTTGATGCATGCTCACCATGAAGCACATAAGTATAAAACACATTCCTAAATACTTCACATTCCTTTGATATTAGTATTAGAGACTTTTGAGATTTATGTCAGAAAATTCAGATTTTCTTGCTTATGCAAATATCTGAAAGCTTTAGAAATAATGTTTGAATTACTCATCTGGATTTGTATTTTGATCTTTTGCTATATAATCCAGTATGACGTATAAAAGGAAGACATCTATTCTGGAACCCATTATTATTATTATTATTATTATTATTATTATTATTAGCTAGTAATTGCTCATGTTCAATATGACTCATAAGCACTACAGCCTCATGCCTTGCACTGACTTCACACTTTGTGATCACAAACCATGTCTGTTTGTATGAATGCTGTTTGCATAAAATTGTATGCTTTTATTGCCCTGAAAAAAAGTGGCTTGTCATCAGCAGGATAACATTAATGCTTGAATTATTCTTCTGTAATTGGACAGCAGAGTGCACTGCCCATTGCCTCAAAATGCCCCTGCACTTAAAACCTCTCCAAGCCCATTTTTATTCTTACAATTTCAGTAAAGCATGTCTTTCAACTTCACCAGTGTCTCCTTTGTATTTTATATTCTCTTTCTCTTTCTTTTTCATTCTACCTCTATCCATGATGGCTGTTCTCACTAGCCCTAGAAGGGAGGCTGAGGGCGCTTGCATCCACAACACACACGGCACCTATGCTGCCTGCCTTAGGGCCGTCATACAGAAACTCTCCATGTTTGGACAGCCATCACAGAACATGCTAAAATGGAAATATCTATTTTAAAATATTCAATACAGTGTGTTACATGAACACATTTGTATTGTATCCCAAACTATTTAGGAAGCAGTCATTTGCATAGTGCATTCTACTTATGTCTGTGTTTTGTCTGTTTTTGTGCATTCTAGTCAAATCACTACCTTCAGTTTACTTTGTTAGATACGTAGTTAGTCAAAATATAGACATACAAGTTCGCTAACATAATCACCTATAGTATATCTACAACAGACTTCATAAATTCAAGAAGATTTCTTTCTACAGAACATTGTAGAGAACATTTCTCATTTTGTTCCAAACCTTCTGCAGTGTATTCACACAGAAATTAAGCTGGGGTGCTGTCGCTGCCAGAATGGCAAGGTTACTGTGATCTCTGCCTTCTATCTCAAAGGAAGATTAAAACTAAATTTGGTCAGACGTTAGTTGCAAACATTTAAGTAAAAGAAATTGAACATCCAAGATGCACTACTAGTAATGTTTACATGCATTTTTGAGATTTTCTCCTTCCTTAATATCCATGAACAAAATATAACTGAATACAATGTCTCTTTGCAGAGCCCCAGCAATTAAAAGAGCACTCTGTATGTTAGGAATAGCATTAGCACTAGGAATACACATTCTTTCTCTCACCGTCTCATAATTTCTTCACTGTAAACCATTAGGAGACACCAACCTTTATATTTTATGTGTGTATATTATACACAGTAAGGATATAACACAATGCCAATATTTGTATCAGTATCTGTATCTGCTTAATACCCCAAATATCCATATTTATATCTGTATTCGGATTCTAACAAAGTGGATATGACCTAAACCGGAAGGAGATTTTTCTTTATTATTATTATTATTATTAAATATGAACCAGATATATAATATATTATACCAGAGTATGCCAGAACTGTGAGCATGGTTTGTGAATTCTGTCTCAGACAGTTTCTCAACCTCAGCTACATCACTCAAGTTCATAATTGGTCTCAACTTAACAAATGAGACAGGGGCTGTTTTATTGCATCTTATGGATTTTCTCCCTTACACCTATTTATCTGGATGGCTGGTTGAATTTGAACAAATCCACGTCATTGCTTTTTCTGTGATTGTGTGGATGTGCATGGATGTAAGTTTTTTTCTCATGCATGTGATTTTGAAGCCAGGCAGCGGTATTAACTGTATATTTCAGATTTTACTGTGGCATTAGCTTCATTCCAAAAAGCGAGCTAGACTCTTCAGGAAAAGCAAGCAGGCTTAACTTGTCTGATAGAAACCTGCTTCATGGTTTTGTTTGGAGTTGGTCAGAGTTGCCAATTAAAACACCATGGCTGGATGGCCCCCAATGAGTGTTTCCATGTTTCCACTTCGTTCTTTCCTCTGTTTTCCTAAGAGATATCATTTCCTCTCCTAACTCTGATAACGACCCTATTTCTTTGGTCTTCCCTCATTACCCAGCATGCCTGTAGGAGTTCCTGGCTTTGTTGCCAGTGCCTAATGCCTAATACATTAGCATTGTATGTGCACTTTTCCTGCATGAAAAAAATTCTTATTTTGCTGTTACTGTTTCAGATATTTAGGATTTATATGTGTTGATTTTTCTGTGAAATGCAAGACAAATTGTATTACAAAAGTATGCAATGTTTTTAAATTCTTTTTAAAAACAAGGATACAATTTATTAAAACTGTTTAAATTCTGAATAGCTACTTAAGTTAAAATTCAGAAAATACATGCTGATATCTCTGTTAAATGTGAAATGAAGCAGTTCCACATGGAATATTTTGGTATAGAAAGCTTGGCTGAAGAACTCAGAACCGTTCCATGTACTCTAATGTACATATGTTCAGTACAGTACATAGACCAGAAGAAAATACTTGTTAGGCCATTTGCTAAGGGAATGTTGATCTGAAAAAAAAAAGGCATACTTCTGTGACAGTGTAGAGCAGAACAGGCCATGCACCTGGCCCTCATCAAGGCCCTCATTCTTTATTTATGCTTTAGAGGAGGAAGGATGAGCCATCAGCTGAAGCTCAGTTTTCCCACTTAAAGCCTGTTCTGTTCTTCACTTGCTACTGTATTCCCACTTTGTGCTTTGAAGGTCACCTTCATGGCCATTAAAGTTTCTGGATATTGTGTTCATCTAAAGCCTGGAAAGCACAAGGGGAGAAAAGTGCTGTTACATGCTGCAGAGTTTCTTCTTGATGGTTAATCTGGAGCAGATATCACTCTCAGTCAGCTCCTACTGGCCCTTGGACTCACAGGAAATATCACAGGCTATCATGAATAAGAGATGAGAGTACTGGTCATGGAACTGCCCTCTGAGAACAGCTTTCAGTCTCCTTTTCTCATTTCCAAAGCCGCTTGTCATCATATATATCTCATGCTATGCTTATTTGGAGTTTGTGTGTGCCTGTAGCTACTGTATGTCTGTCTTGTAATCATAGTCTAGCACCTACATGTCTGCAGGTGTAAATGTCAACACTTAGGTCTCTTTTTGTGGAAATTCACTTAATATGTGACTTCTCTTTTTTTCCCTAGTTAATAGTTGAAACAAGAGGATCTCATATCTCCATGTAATCCTGTAATTGCTGGATAATTGCTGTCTCTTTGCTCTCTGCTGTCAGTTGATTCACATGGCATGCACGCAAAACCTTTATAAATGTGGCTTTTACCGTTCTCCCTTTACTGCATTCTTTATTAAATCTGTAGCCTTGGCTGTGTGAAAAACACAATTATGTCAGTTAAACAACCTCTTGTCTTTTTTTCCTAAATGATTGGGCCTGTTGGAGCTGTCACACACTGGCTGTGTAGATGTTAATTCATTGAAACAAAGAAATATATGAAGTAGAGAATAGCTGCGACTGCATTCTGATTGTTGTGTGATTTATAGAGGCATTTGCTCACTAGGTCTCGCAGCATGGCACTATTTATTCATTGCTATATGCAGTGTGAAGTGCTGTTGTGTTCTTATGAATGGATTCAAAAGTGCTAAGACCCATGGATTCAGTCACACACAAATTCACACACAGATTTAATATTGGAGCGATAACGAATAAAAGACAGAAAGCGATGCCAAATGTCTGATAAATTAATACTGAATTCCGGCTGAATGATTGCATTGTATTTTGAGTGCTTAGTTTTTGCAGGAGGTGCCCGGCTAGTTCAGTCGGCATGAGACTCTTAATCTCAAGGTTGTGGGTTTGAGCGCCACATCAGGTGCCAAACCCAGCTACTGGGGTTGCACGAGCTAGTGCGCGCTCAGTACCAGTCCCAAGCCCGGATAAAATGGGAGGATTGTGTCAGGAAGGGCATCCAGTGTAAAACCATGTGCCAAATCAAATATGTGGACCATAAACTGGATTTCCATAATGGAGATGGAGGATCACTATGGTGATCACTAAGCTGAAAGAAGAAGAATAACATTTTTTTTGCAGTAACTTACGTAATTTTTTTTTCCCTCTTCCATGCTGTCTTATCCTTAGAGAAATATCAAGAAATAATATAAACACAGGATACATGCAACAGGAGAGTGTTGCTCAACAGGTGGAGATGACAAATGACTTGAGTCAACAGTTCCATCACTGAATGGCTGAAAACAGGATAGCCCAACACAAAACACCATTTAAAAAGTGTGTCTGTGATCTAGGACTGGGCTGTAGTATATGGATATAATATTGATATCATGATAAATTATGTCACTATACAAGATACAAGATGTGAGTATTGTGTTAACGATGCGAGTATCGTGATATCGTGATACATTTTAATAGCAGTTACATACTCTGAAAGCAGCTGATGACAACATTTGATGACAACGTTTCATACACTTATCTGAATTGTAAAGTTTTTTAAGTAATTTATTTTTGTCATTAATAATGAAAAAACTACTGTTTTGTTGACAGTTTGCTTGCAAAACTATATATCGTATATCGTAGAAATGTCTTCAAATGTCATGCTATGATATTTTTGTGATATCACCCACCCCTACTGTAATCACACCAATGTCACATGACCCTCATTCCACACTAATAATCACAATTTCATCTCCTGCCTACTGATTATAGGTGACCTGGTGTCCAGAGCCATGCATCACCTTCAACCGCTGAGTATCAAGAACCATACTAACAGCACTCCTGTGCACCAGAAGAACAATCTGCTCCACTGGGAGCCTGAGGCTCTCTACACTCTCTGTTATTTCATGCACTGCCCTCAGATGGAGTGGGAGAACCCCAATGTAGAACCCTCCAAAATCACTCTTCACACAGAAAGGTGAGACCGGATTGGATTTCAACCAGATAGCCTGGGAACCTTTCTGGCAAGCTTTTTACGAAACTTAACCAAATAGTGTGCGTCCTATTCACATCTGTATTTGCATTTGTATTCATTCCGAATAATGGATTCATATTCGGTTACCATTTGGTTTTATGGAAATAATTTGGAACAAAATATACGCAGTTTCTAAAAAATAATAGTTTATGATAGCAAAATCTTTTATATTTATATAATTTAGACATAGCAAACCTTATTAGGCAAGATGCCTTAAATTACACTTCTAAGTAAATATCACAATATTTCATTCAATATAGTTGTAACAGCTGCAGATGCTAAAGCCTTAACAGCTGGAACTGTTGAGATGCTGTGAGGTGAATAATTGAGATTCTGCTTGTTGTCTCTCCCTGCAGGCCATTTGTGGTACTGCCTCCCCTTATGGAGTGGATCCGAGTGGCCGTAGCCCATGCTGAGCACCGCCGCAGCTTCTCGGTGGATAGTGATGACGTTCGGCAGGCGGCCCGGCTCATGCTGCCAGGAGTGGACTGTGAACCTCGGCAGCTAAAGTAAGAGGCCATTTCAAAATCATACTCCAGATACATGTGTAACATCTTTTACGGCAACAGATTGGGGGCAGTTGAAGACAGATTTGGGGCTATAGACTTCAGTGTGTCAATACACATTTTGTAGCACACATGAACACATTGAGACATAACTGTGTTACTGTTTAACTGTGAGACATAACTCGAAACAGTGGTTGTTTTCAGAACTTACACAACTTGGTATTGGTTGTCAATGTGTTTTTTATCAGCGGAATGAGTCATGGTTTTTGTCTCTGCAGGACAGATGATTGTTTTTGTATGTCACGGAAGCTGGATGCTGCGTCCACTGAGGCAAAGTTTCTGCAGGACCTGGGGTTCCGCATGCTCAGCTGCGGCCGCACGGACCTGGTAAAGCAGGCCATCAATCTGCTCGGACCTGAAGGCATCAACAGCAAGAATGAACAGGTGACATAACTCACACATACACTATAAACATCATACCATTCATCCATCTTAAAAAAAATGTAGCGCTTATGTACTAAATAAAAATGGTTTACTTTCAAATAAACATCCAGCACAATAGCAATCCTGTCACTACAGACCTCATAAACCTCATCCATATTTGTCCTATGAAGACGCTAACGCTACTAAGAGTCTCTCATTACATCAGCATAGTTGTGCCACTCTCATCCTCACAGTGTTTTATGGTTAATCGTCTCAGTGGGAGCCAGCGTACAGGCCACACGTCACCACTCTCTCCATCATCCCGCTAGCTTGGCTGCACCACTGAACTCTGGGAGGGAAATGTAAGCCGTTCCCGACCTTTTTCACAGAACCAGGAATGGCGTCAGATTTTCCATGGGCTCTTGTACTGGATTAGGCTGAATCCCCTCTAGTCTCTCTGTATACACAGACTTTCAAAACCCTCCTTTATTAAGTAAATATTCAATGTCTACAGTACATTTAAAAGAAAGCAAGTAGTGTTGCTTTATCATAAGACAAAAATAAGTAATATTTTTCGGTGAATGTGACCATCGATGCATGTGTGTGTATGTTCTTTAGGGTATGACTCCACTGATGTATGCATGTGCTCGTGGCGATGAGGCCATGGTTCAGATGCTGTTGGATGCAGGAGCTGATATCAACAATGAGGTCAGTGATTTATATGTGGTATGTCCTTATACCACAGCACTATTGCATTCTCAAATCTGATTGGTCAGAAGGTGTTAATTAATTTTCTGTAACAGCATGGCTCTGGCAGTAGTTCTGGCTGAAAGGCAAATCACAGGTTTATGTTATTGTGCCTGTTCTAATACATTATCATATCTATACTACTGGCTAATGCACAGGGACTTGGTAGATGATTTACATTAATTAAGCCTAATAAATAGACTAACAGATTGCAAGACTGTTATTTAACAAAGAAAACTTTATAATCATTGATATGGTGAAGTTCTCTGTAAGGAGATGTTTATTCAACATTTATGGATGGAGAGAAGTAAACTGGTGAGGTAACAACTGTTTATAGCTGTTATAATGTGAGCGATAACAGGAACTAACTTGTCTTGCAGACATTCCACAACATTAAACGTAACTATAAAATGTTTTAAAAAAAACATGACATGTTCATTAATAACTAACAAATTATAATCATTGGCAAATTGCTGTGGTATAAGAGGAATAAAACACCCCAGGACGTGTTGTCACAGGAAAATAATCCACTTTGGCGTGGTAACAGTAACTTTGTACCACCTCATCGTTGATTATTTTCCTATAACAGCATACCCTTGCTTAATTCCTTGCTTATGTTTAACAGAGCTTCTTCATCAGCCCATGCTTCCATTGTATTCCATATGTTCCACTGTATGTATTTTTGTGTACTGTGTCATGGCGTACCAGGTAAAAAAAACCCAATTTATTTCCCAAGAGTTATTTTTTTTTTTCCATTTCGTCTTTCTTAGTTTGGAGTCATCACTACAACTGTTGAGACATCACTCAGCTGTTTAGCTGGAGACTCCAAAGCAAAGAATGATTTAGTAGAGATTGCATGACTTGCTGTTTTGACTGGAACTAATCATACTTCAGTCATGCTGTAAGTCATCCTGCAATAGCAGGTCACCGTTGTTGGGAAATATTTTTGCAAAACTATTGCACAATCTGATCACATTGTTACTTAATGTACTGAGTCATTATGTGTAGACATGAATTAGACATGAGAAGGTTTAAGCAGAAGTACCACTGAGAACATTTGGAAATTAGAACAGAATGGCACTCTAAACTATCTCTAACCTTGTCCTCTCAAAAGCTAAATCTAACTATGAAAGTGACAAATGTCTTCTGGGAGCCGTGTGCCAAGTTTTTCCTGAGTGCAGCGTGTGTATGATTTTCCCCAAGCCAGCACTTTTCCTGGCTGCTTATTTGTCTGTGTGTGTGTGTGTCTTTATGCCCTGACTGTCCCCTGTACATCCTTCAGGTGCCCAACACAGTGCACCAGCACCCCTCAATCTACCCCGAGACTCGGCAAGCCACGGCACTCACCTTCGCCGTGCTCCACCAGCACGTCCCCGTGCTGCAGGTAGACGTCCTCCGCCTGCCCTGACAGCACACTGACTACACACTCTTGTCCAGAACACACAACTTACCCTGCATTGTTATTAGAATTATGCATTAGGTCTCTTTTTTTGTGTTCTCTCTTGACATTTTGGTCAGTTGTGTGTGGGTGTAAAAAGCTCTTCTCAGAGTCTTTGCCTAGCGACTGTGCTACACCCCATTTACCATGTTTCTCATTATCAGCCATTTTCACTGTGTTTTGTATAGCTGCTAAGGATGCTCAGTGTGTTTTCTCACTCAGCAGAAAATGTGTCTTATAAGCAGTTTAGTTTACTGTCTAGATCACATTGCAGGAAGCTGTTGAAAGTGGTCAAGTTTGAACTCCGTCAGTTTGTCTTTCAATCTCTTGCTCTTTCTCTTTCACCTCTTGTCTCTCCTTTCTTCTCTCTTTTTCTCTCTATTAGTTGCTGTTGGATGCTGGGGCAAACGTGGAGGGCTCTCTGCAGGACGGAATGGAGAACTACACAGAAACACCTCTGCAGTTAGCTGCCGCTGCAGGTAATCTAATACTGTAAACATCACTCAATAAATGCAAGACACAGTCAGTGCAGATCAGCGGTGAATGCAGAGCCTTCTTGTGCATTTGCAGGCAACTTTGAGCTGGTCAGTCTGCTGTTGGAGAGGGGAGCTGACCCAACGGTGGGTACCATGTACCGTAACGGCATCTCTACAACCCCACACGGCGAAATGAACTCCTTCAGCCTGGCTGCAGCACATGGACACAGGTAGCACACATACACTAAGAGAGTCACATTACTGCAACACTGTAAATTTGTTTCCTGTAAATCTTACTGGAAAATAATGCTAGCATAGATTTAGACTACAAAAGTATATTATAATGAAATGACAGGAATTTACTGAAAGAGTCGCAATCAATTGGCATGCTACCATAAAGAAACAGAAGTTTACTGACGACTACTGCCAATGCCTGACTAATTTACTGTCATTTTTACATTGCGTTTCACTTTACTCTAAAATTTACTGTACTGTAAGATTTACTGTAGATTTTCAACCTGTACCAGTGTGAATATATTTTTATTTAATGTTACATTTTTTGGGAAGGAAAGCAACCAATGTAAATTATCAAAACTTACCAAATTATCAAAAAAATTTATTTATTTTTTTATTTTTTTTTTTACTTTAAGCTAACTCAGGCAAATTAGATGACAGTTACCCTGAGACCTACCATTATCTCAAAAAGTTTTATATGGGAGCAGAATAGCAATACCTCCTAATATTTCAAATACCATTTTAGATAAATAGCTATCAGTAATCCTAGGTACAACAGTAACTCACCAACTTCTCAGCTAACTTTGTAAAATATTGGATAAAGTGAACATTTTGTAAGAAAATGACCAGAAACTATTATTGGAGAGCCAAATAACCCAGCTGGAAAACTTAGCTAAATGATTTGGATGTCAAATTCTGAAGTAAACAGCACATGATATAAATTATGGCTTATATACTTGCTGTGTCTGTGTGATTCAGGAATGTGTTCCGTCGGCTACTGTCCCAGTCTGAGAAGGAAAAAGGGGATGTATTGTCCCTGGAGGAGATCCTGGCTGAGGGGACAGAGGCAGGGGAGAGGAATTCTTTGCAGATGGAGGCAGCACGCACCGGGAAGGCCAAACTCAGAGCTCTGAGAGAAGCCATGTACCACAGCACAGAGCACGGCCATGTGGACATCACACTGGACATACGCAGCTTAGGTTAGTACTATGATCTCAGGCCCAAATCTTTCCTCCATCAAATTTTTCCAGGCCCCATATCAAATTTATTTGATGACCTCCGTTATACAGTATCATCAGGAATGGACAAAAGTACATCCAAATGTGTTGTGATAGAAAATACAAACCATGCCAAATGTGAATGTGTAGAAGTAAACTACAAAATACTGCAAGTGAAAATGTATCAAGATAAAATATGGCATTTTGTATTTTGCATATACAGAAACAACATTTTGTGAGATGCGCATAAGATCAGTATCACCACTTCAGCTGGTAATGTTAGCATATTGGTGAATGATAGCTAATGCTAACTGGAGGTAGGTTTGGTGTCTGTCTAGTGTCTAAAATGTTACCACAAACATTGACCTGCTGTTATATTTTTCTACTGTGAGTGTAGCTATAAGATCATAGCAGCTTTGCCTACTAGCTAGCATCCAGATTACTGGCTAGTTAAAAGTATGACAAATAATAAAAGGACCTTGGTGATTATGTGAAGCCATTTAAGCATTAATTAAACATCCAGTAACAGCAGTTAAGTTGTTTTGCAACATGCTGGATAGAAACGAGTTAGTCAACACATTGCTAAGACTGCATTTCCTCCGTGATGAGTCACTGAAGCACTTGTTAGCCCTGCAGCACTGCTCATGAACTGTTCGCAAACAGAAGGTGCCTTTGATAAATCTTTGATGCTTCACAGAATTTCTAGCCATAGAGCAGATCTACAACCTGTAGAACTTAGACCTGCTCTAAAATTCGACAGAATCGGTTTACCTGCTGTCACTATGTAAAAGTAAATGCAGAACACAAGAGCATTTAATTGAAGTCGCATAGCCAGTCTTGCTATGACTATAAATACATATTATAAAATTGGCACACTGGGTAGTGTTGCTACCTCACAGCTCCAGGGTTCCTGGTTTGATCCTGAGCTTGGATTACTGTATGAACAGAGTTTTGACTGTTCTCCCCGTGTCTGTGTGGGTTTCCTCCCACCTCCCAAAAACATGTTAAGTGGACTGTCTATGTAAAATTGCCCCTAGGTGCGAATGAGATCCACTGTAGCCCTGACCACGGTAAAGCAATTACTAACAATGAATGTGTTTTGTATTTCAAATATATAGCAAATGTATAAGAAATCATGTTCATCCCTGAGTGCTACAATATATGTATAATACAGGGTACAATCCACAAAGATAGTGCTCAATACGTAAAACAATGTGATGTTAAACTAGTCATTATGTGTGTGTTTGTGTCAGGAGTTCCTTGGACACTGCACACCTGGCTGGAATCTTTGCGCACGTGTTTCTTGCAGCACAGGCGGCCATTGATCCAGGGTCTGCTGAAGGAGTTCAGCTGCATCGAGGAGGAGGAGTACACAGAGGAACTCATCACACACGGCCTGCCTCTAATGTTCCAGATCCTCCGCGCCAGCAAGGTCTGCAACAACCTGCACCATCGCACATACACACATCCCACTCAGCCCACTCTGCCTACACACAGCATTCTGAAACTTTACCACAGATTTCTTATTACTTGCTGATAGGGACAGTAATGTAGCCTGTGATCCGCTGAATGCTTTAAATGGAGAGATTTGCTTGGAAGCAGAACTGTGTTATGTAATAGTGTGGGCTTTGCTTTGACTCTGGTGGAGAGGTTCAGTCACATACCTGCTCAAAGTGCATTCTTTCTGTATGTATAGGAGAAGTGATAGACTCCACTTCAGTCTGACGTTCCAATCAGCCTAACCGCCTGTACAAATCACCTGCTGTCATACCAGCCCTCTACTGCATGTGTTCAATCAGTTGTGTGTTTGAGTGCGCACTGGTGGATGTGCGCATCTGTCAGAGGTGATCTATGGGAAATCCTGTTTCAGTTCTTCAGTGGTGACTGATTGTACCTGGGATCTCATACATATAATATACGTACACCCGGTACATACTATGATGTGTATCTGAAAAGCATTCATATTACCAAAAGACAGAGAGATAGAGAGTCCATGGAAAATAGCAATGCAGGCAGGGTGGAAGAAATGTCATGTTGATGAGGAGCTCCTCAAAGTTGCACTCATCAGTCTTTCTACAAAGAGAGAGCAAATAATTCAGCTGGGGATTTAGTCTACCCATTTTCCACCCACCTATACAAAGGAGAGCTAGAAGAGGCATAGCACAGATGAAAATAACATTAAACTCTCCTCTGATTTGCATCCCGTCTCTCCACAAAGTTCATGCATCCCCGCCCCTGCAGCACTTCTGTTGCAGCATCGGCTAAGCACATGGGCACTTGTGGCCATTATTTGTGATGCGTGTCGTGTTTATGATGTTAATTTATTTTGTAGAATGAGGTGATTAGTCAGCAGTTGGCTGTGATCTTCACTCAGTGCTACGGACCGTACCCTGTTCCTAAACTCACCGAGCTCAAGAAGAAACAGACCTCCAGACTCGGTGTGTGCTACCATAATTTATGCACATATCATATTTATATTTACACATAGTCATATATATATATATATATATATATATATATATATATATATATATATATTCATTTCCCAGGTGATTTATTTACTGTATATTTTGGTTTTACTGAGCTGAGTGAGGTGGTCACAGTAAAGTTATCAATGTCTCTTTTGTATAGCTACAGCAAACACATTCATGATGTTCTTTTTTTGTTTGGAGACATCACAGCTCTCAAATTACAGTCATCTCTTTCTTATAAGGCCTCCTCTGCCATCTAGTGTACAATACCTTTTCAGCACTGCTTTTGTTGTTTTTTTTATGCTCCTGCTATTTCTATGAGCCTGGCTGTTTATTCATGTTGCATGCATTTGTGTTAGATCCCCACTTCCTGAACAATAAGGAGATGTCAGATGTGACATTTCTGGTGGAAGGAAAGCCATTCTATGCTCATAAAGTTCTGCTCTTTACCGCCTCTAACAGGTGAGCCCATGCACTGCACTGCACTGCACTCAAAGTCGGCTTTACTCTGCAGCTAAAGGAAACCTCCACCTGGAAATGCATTATGTTTATTCTGAAATATTTGTGATGCGTTTAGCTATTGTGGTGCTAATTTGTGGGTTGGTGCAGTAGTGTTACCTTGTCACTGCAGTTACAATGCCATTCAGTAGATGAAATACAATTTAAATCTTAAATCAACCATAAAGAATAATGGTCATGTTTGCTGTTAGGTCTTAAAATCAAAAGAGGAAGAGCTTGCATGAAAGCTTACATGACAGACTTGCCTCAGTTAGATAGTGAGCTGCGGTATGACAAGCATGATAGTGTTAATTGTGGTATTAGCATGAAAGGTGATGCTTTAGAACTTGATAAATTTGAAAAGAATATACAGATGAGGAAGTGCAAGAGCTGGACAGATTAAATATTAAAGCACTGCTGCATTGCTCTTCATCTTTAGGTAGAGATGAAGCGAGGGTTAAATCCCACTTAAATCCCAATTATATATATATATATAATTGTTTATACATAACATAATACAGTATATTTCCCTGACACTGTATCTGTTTGTCTTTCATAAAGGTTTAAATCTCTACTATCAAACAGACCAGCATCAGAGAACACCTGCATTGAAATTAGCAACGTGAAGTATAATGTATTCCAGGTTTGTGCTTTTCTGCATAGACAAATATGAACTACAGTGTTCAGCTGAGTCTCTATCTACCACATCTGTAGTATATGTGTGATTACCATAGGAAATAATTTTGACACATCTTCCTGTACTGAGCAAAACAGAAAACCTGCTCGAGACTCACTTATTTGTGGATGTCTAGCAGCCATCGTTTAATTACACCAGTAAATGGCTAAAGTATGCAGATAAATATAATGTGAATTCAAAACTACAACCATTACACTCTGGCAGAAATGAAAGCTGTTTTTATGCATTTTTATCCAACTTTGCAGCACTATAGCAATAAAGTTAAAAAAAAAAAAAAAAAAAGTAATATGCCTTCCGGAGTGTTTTATGATGTCCTTGATCCATCAGACCCACACATACTGTATACTGTACATTGGTGATTTATAACCACAGATTCTTCCCTATGAAAGGATGTATTATCCAGATTTAGAGCTTAATGTACAAACACTGAAAAAATCATAAAAGCTTCTATAAATTTAAGTATTTTTCCTAAATGTTTGTTGACTGCTCAAATAATGACCTTTATGCTTCCACCATAAATGAATTTTGAGTAGATATTTTTTTTCTCAGTACAGAGTATTGAATTACCTGCTCATGGTAATCGCACATACATGTGTGTAAATAGTATAAAAGCTATCATAATGCAGTTGATCCTTATGCAACATTAATTATGCATTTTGTTCCAGCTGGTGATGCAGTATCTGTACTATGGTGGCACAGATGCACTACACATCAGGAACACTGAGGTTATGGATGTACGTCCTGTTAACTTCTTCATACCTCTTTGCACTTTAAAAACTCGTGCATGATGAATCAATATAAGCAGGTGATCCGTGTGACATCATGTGCTAATAGACTCTCTTGTCCATCAGCTTTTGTCTGCGGCTAAGTTTTTCCAGCTGGAGGCACTACAGAGGCACTGCGAGATCATATGCTCCAAGAATATCAACACCGAGACCTGTGTAGAGATCTACAACCATGCTAAAGTATGGAAAATAAACTCTTTCCACAAACTTCTTTTTTTTCTGACTCATTGCCGCCAGGGCCTTATTCAGAGTTGGCGAATTAAGTCCAAAGGTTATGTCAATATTTATGTGGGGAAGGTTATGCATATTCTGAATTGTTTAAGACACCTTTTCTGGTTACTCATTCAGATTATACAAATGACCTTCACAAATGCTCTTGTGGCTGAATGAACCCAAATGGGGGACTTAATCTGGAATGGGATGTTCTAAAAGCACATATGGGTGTTATGGTCAGGTGTCCACAAACTTTTGGTCATATAGCATAGCAATATGGCTTCCCCTGTCATTATTCTCAGTTTCAAGGATAAGCTGACTGAGGGCTCATCTCCTAAGCTTGCAGCTCACTTTAATGTAATTCATAATTTTATCCGAATAAATAATTCGGTCCTGTCTCTGAATAAGATGATTCATGGACTTAAATAAGTCAATACTATTAATGCTGTCATATTTATGTATTTAATATTGACCTCAATTGTAGTTATGTCTGAGTTCTGATGTACACAATTTCTCCAGTAAATACTGACTACATGTGCATAACTCAACTCTGCATATGGTTCTCATTGTGCTGTTTTCTCTTTAGTTCCTTGAGGCACCAGAGCTGTTGTCCTACATTGAGGGCTACTTCCTGAAGAACATGGTGGTGTTGATCGAACTGGAGCCATTCAAGCAGCTTCTCTACGACACCCCAGTGGAGAATACAGGCCATGACGTGCTGCATGCCCTGGAGAGGGCTCTGGCCACTCGAATTCATTCCATCCACTTGTCTTCATCCAAGGGATCTATAGTTTGAGACTGTCACAATTGCTGCTCTGACACTTTTGAAGCTCATGCGCATTTTGTCCAGTGCTATAATAGCAGGGTAGGTTAAGTGTGTGTTCTATTTGTTAGTGTAGCAGTACTTAATACGTACACTGGCTAAATCTGCAGCCGTATTAAATCATTTAATGGAGAAAATGTTAACAGGAGTTCAGCAGGTGGTAAATTGCTTCCTGTTAGGAGCTATTATATAAACAGCATCAGTGATTTTTGCCATTACGTTTCTCATTTTAGATCTATTCGCCGAGACACCATGCAGTTCAGTACATATTTTCAAATTACTATTATTGTAGTACCAAGAAAATGCAGTGAAAGAAAGAAAAATGTAGTACCTTTTGCGATGTATGGTAGAAAACCCCGCCTCACACATACTAGAGAGCACTTTTGCTTTTATAAATCTGTCTTCGGTATCAGAGGCTTTTTAAAAGTGCCACCGTCACCATCCACGAAACACACACACTACCATGGCAATAATAAATACAGTTATAATAGCTGGCCATCAGCCATCTTCGTAGATGTTTTGTGGCATGCCTGACTCATATACTTGCTTCCACTCAGCTCTACGTTGTGAAAGTGTGTGCCTTTATCATCACAAACTGTCATCTGTATAGCAAGAGGATAAAGCTTAAATAAATTACGGCTATTTTTGTAAATATACAGTGTAAATCTCTCATATGGAGATCTCTCTCCACCTGTAATTATATGTATATAACAGATTTCCCCACTTACCATATATGTACAAAAGTCTTAAAATTAGGTAACAGTTGTAAATGTGCAGATGCATGTATTTTTTATTTGTTTTTATTTTTAATTCTTTTACCAGTGTTAGGTTCGTGTATGTGGAGTATTGTTGTGTTAGACAAAAAGAGAAAGAATCCTATTACGAGCATGGGGTTAGAGAGCTGTAGCTGTGAATATCTTTGTTCCTGAGGAGCTGGGATGAGATCCTCAACTCAGTAGGTGCCTGCAATATGTCGTGTCTCTTCTCATGAAGTTTGTGCAACTATATGTAAATCCCCCTGTGACTAATTCCTTTTCTTTATAAAGATTAATACAAAAAAAATGTATCTGTGCTCTAAGTTATTTTATATGTGAATTTGGTTAATATATGCAGTTCAGCTCTGGGTTTTAAAGACGCTTGTGTGCAGAATTTATGATTCACGGCGTGCACTACTGAATGAGAATTGCTGAATTGCTTGGCTGAATCTCTTTTTTAGATTCTGAGTAGTGGCTGGCTGTGTGCAGTGATTTCACATGCAGGCCAGCTTTAATCTTAGCAAACCAGACATTTATGGTAAGATTTTTTTTTTTTCAGAGTATTGGTTATTGCAGCATCCCTTCATGCTGCACTATGAATTAATCCACATTATTATCTTCTCATGACCAGCAATGAAATTAGCAACATAAACAATGCTATTCCAATATCATTTATAAGAGCTAATTAAAGTAGTGCAAATCTTATTCCTGTCTCAGGCATAAATAGACATAAATATACAGTGGAGTGAGAAAAAAGTGAGAAAAGGAAGTCTGCACGATGAAGGAGTGTGTAAAAAGAGGACCACAAAGCCGAGATACAGAAAGAAAAAGATTTGCGATAGTAAAAGAACAGAGAGGCATTGTTCTCTGTACTGCTGAAATGGAGAACACATGGTTAATACACTCCACATCAATGAGTGCATCAACTCATTGATCTTACATCATCTCTTCATTGAAAAGGAACTGCAGCAGCAAACAAAAAGATGAATGAGCTCTGTCTTGATGTAGTAATGTTATTATCTGTACAGATTCAATTCTTACACTGCCTATACCAGGGGTTCTCAAACGTTTTCATTGTCTTTAATTGTAAAGTAAATTCTGTGGACTCTCTCAGTACATATTTATTTCATTAACATAATCCAACTATTTAATAAATATTATAAATAGTAAGCTTATTATTCAAATGTGTTCAGAAATATCCTGGCTATTTATTAGACTCCTAGGGCTTTTTAGTCCTAAACTTTCCACTGAGGGAACACATTAGGACCAAATTGCCATTTATATACAAACCTGTTTTTGAGGTACTAACAATTAAACCCATTCAGTTCAAGTGACCAGCCAACTAACTAACTCAATAATTAATGTAATAACATTATAAGTAATGATAGAAAAAATGCTGCCCCCTGTCTGTTCCACAGCCTCCTGGGGGTCCCCAAACCCCACTTTGAGAACCAGGGGTCTATACTGTATTTACACCATGGTTCAAAATGTCCATCACTTCAAAATGCTAAAATTTGGATTTAGCGTTTGACCTTAAATGAGGCCTTGAGAAGTGTCTTTTCGAAAGCTTGGTCTCACTAATGAACATTTTATGTGGAAATCGATTGCAGAACGTGTTCCTGAGAGTTGTAGCGCTTGTAAATATTACACTTTTATTACGACTTTCATCAGATCTTCTGCCAAGCTGTCATTGTGCTTATATATTACATTTCCGACCTCATGAACCAACTCCTATTTCACATCCAGGTTCTCTCAAGTTTCAATTTCAGAAGCTGACTCACTGAACAAGTACAGGATGTGACTTAGGAGTGCCATTTGTGCAGACCAGCATACTGGCGGGAAATAATCATATTCAAAAAAAGAAATTCACAGCAGGAATAAAACTGTGAAATAAAGACTGAGAGAAAAAATAAAAAGGAATAGATTGCAGTGGTTGAGTGGGTAGATGACTATTATTCTAAAGAATTTAGTCTAGATATGATAAAACTTTAAAGGGAATGTTTAGAAAGCTAGACCAACTTGTCACTGGGTTACTCTGCAAATAATGCTTTACTTCTTCAGGACATCAAACTCTCTCTCTCTCTCTCTCTCTCTCTCTCTCTCTCCTTAGGGTTAGATTTAGGTATGCTATTTCAATCAGCTACATTCATTATGTCAATGGAATGTCCTCACAAGGATAGTAAGACAAACATGTGTGTGTACTACATGTGGAGGGGGCAGAGGAATGTGGTGAAGGGGGAAATAGTGGGAGTTGTTCAAAAGGTATCCATGGATACCCACCATTCAAGGACAATAGTGAACTGAAACTGTACTGCTGTGTAAAGCATGCAAACTTGATCTCTCTCATCTTTCTCTCATCTCTCACCCAAACTAAATTCCCCAGCAAAACAGCACCAGCCAAGTGGGCACAGTAGCTGAGGAAGTCTGATCAGGTGACCACTTTAGAAGGAGCTGCATGAAACACACCAGGCTGCTTGATGAGACAGTCTGAGACATGTGATTATCATCAGTGCCATTGCTCAAGGCATTTCTAAGGCACAGTGGGACAGCCAGACTATTTGTTCTCTATTGGGAAGCCAGCAATGAAGGAAGACAGGATATGTTTTTCCCATATCCCATTATATTCCAGCTATGAGCAAAATGTATTAATATGAATCCACATTGTGGTGGCCTGTGTGTTGCTACATGTGCTTTCATACATACGTGAAAGCCTTTGTACGTTTATAGAACAGTAAGTGTTAGGCAGCAAGGGATATTCATTTGTGTGAGTGCTCTCCCTTGTGCCCTTGTGAAGGGTATTCTGAAGTTTCAGGCCATACTTCCCCTGCTTCGAGCCCCATCCCTCTTTTTTCCCTCTTCTATCTCTCCTCTCTTCATTGGCATTCATAGCCTGTCCCTCTCTGGCACACAGACAGCTTGGCACAGCCACACACTCAACTTTTTTGTTCTTCTCTTTTAACTGCTCCAAAAGTTTCAGAGGGATAGTGAGAGAGGACGGGGGGGTGTGTGTGGGGGGGGGGGGGGGGGGGGTTGTTGGGGGTGTGGGGGGGGGGGGGGGGAGAGAAGGAATTTTTTTAAAAAAAAAAAAGTACCAAACAAACAAGCTTTAAAGCAATGGTTGCCCATGAACA
>CM075008.1:10158917-10183867 GCA_037576675.1 Pangasius sanitwongsei | reverse complement strand
CCCCCCCCCCCCCCCCCCCCCCCCCCCCCCCCCCCCCCCCCCCCCCCCCCCCCCCCCCCCCCCCCCCCCCCCGTCGGGGGTATGGTTCTAGGAGTGGGGAGAGAAGGACTTTTGTTAAGACTACTACAGTACCAGACCAACGAGCTTGAATGCCATGGGTGCGCCTGAACGACAGTTGGTGGGCTGATATAAACTGGAACAGTACGAAGCTGAACAGGTGAGTGTGGGAGATGAAGAAAGACAGGAATAAATAGATCAGACGGGTCTGAGGTATGAGAAAAATTGGGGCTGACAATAAAAATGCACAGGAAAAGAGCTGGAGAGGAGGGAAGGGTGGGGGGTGCTTGTTTTTGTGCACTTTAATCAGTCATTGCCAACATGTGTTTCTTTCCAGGATTCAGGATCTCATCCTATTTCTGTCACGTTTCTTTGATCAGCATGCAAATCAGTGTAAACTTTTGTAATCTGATTAGTGACAGTGCTTTATTATGTATTAAAAATTCCTTAAAATAGATCAGAAAGGGAACTATTATAATTTATATGGAGACATAGAAAAGCACCAAAATGTTAATAATACTCAGCTCCCACATACATGATTCCAATGTATATATTAAAGTTATGTTAGGGAGGAATATCATTACTATTTTTTGCTTTTGTATTTGCACTTTTACTTTTCATTGTCTACTTATGCCTAGCCTAACTGCTTTTCCACTAAATCAGTATGAATGATATTTTGGAAATCCAATTAATAAATAAATATGAATGTCTCGGCTTGAATTACAATATTCTTTTTTTCATCATGCTGCCATCATTATGGAATATTTGTTGTGGAGTGATGAGAAAAAAAATGTATTAAATTCATTTTTTCTCATTACTCTACAGTAAAAACTCCATAATGAAAAATCATAAACAGGTTTCCAAATAGTTTCATTAATAATAATAAAATAGAAACATCATTTACTTTGTAAATGCACTTTACCTTTAGTACTTTGTTGAAGCACCCTCGGCAGCCGTTAACACTTTTTGAGTATGATGCTACAGCATAACACACATGGATTTGGGGATCATCTCTCATTCTTCTCTGAGGAACATCTCACGCTCTGTCAGGTTGGATGGGGAGTGTTCCTGTCATGTTGAAGTCAGGGCTCTGGATGGGCTACTTAAGGTCATTCACCCTGTCTGAGTTCTTCAGTGCACTTAAGCAGATTTTTCTCAAATATGTCTCTGTATTTTTATCCATTCAAGTTTTCATTCCTCCAGACAAGGCATCTAGTAATGGCCAGGTATTGAGCACTGCCTGGTTTCCAGACATAACTGTTCACATTCAAGCCAAAGTTTTCATATCAGACCACAGAATCTTCAAACAAGTCCTGTGGCTTTTACTGAGGAGTGGCTACTGTCTGGCTTTTCTACCATAAAGCCCTGGTTGCTAGAGTACAGCAGAGATGGTTGTCCCTCTGGTAGGTTCTCCCATCTCAAATCAGGACCTCTGAAAGACTGTTAGAGTGACCTTTGGGTTGTTGCTCACCTTCCTGACTAAAGATCTTCTCCTCAGTGTGCTAATTCTGGCTGGGCAGTCAGCTTTAGGAATAGTTTTGGTGTTTCCAATCTTCTTCCATTGAAGAATGATGAAACCATTGGGACCTTCAAAACTGCAGAGGCTTTCCCTTCATCAGATCTGTCTCTTGACATAATCTTGTATCAAAGACCTAAGGGCAATTACACAGGGTTTGCTTTGTGCTCTGACATTCATTTATATAGATAGAGACATGCCTTTCAGAATAATTCAATCAACTGAATTTACCAGAGGTTAAGTTTAAACATCTCAAGGACGATCAGTGATAACAGAATGTGCCCAAGCTAAATTTCGAGTGTGGGTCAAAGGGTCCGAATGCTAAATTTTGTGGAAAAAAAAGACATTATTGTAGATGAAAGCATAAAAGTTAAAAGGTCTGACTTCTTTCCAAGTGGACTGTATTTTTCCATGTGTGCTTAATGACAGTGCTTGAAAAATTAAAAATAGTTTCATAATAAATAACCATGAAAAATTATTCACATGAAATATGGATTTTTTTCCTCCACCATTGCAGAAACAAAGTTTGAATTTGAAGGCCACAGTAGTGAAGCATGATGCAGAGGGAGGATGAGTCTGCACGGGAGGAGTTTAGCTACACTCATATCCCCACCCTGGAGCGAGCAAGTGTGGGTGGCACTCTGAGTCGACGGCTGGACCGGGAGAGGGACAGAGGGGAAAGGGACAGCTACATAGTGGATGTGAGAGCCAGTGATTTGGACCTGGACCAGGCTGAGACATTACACCCCTGTTTCAGCTACAGAGCCTGGCTCTACAGCATCCTCATAGGGGTGAGAGCTCATGGCTTTGACAGCATTGCTAATCACACTACCATTTTTGTTTAGCCTAAGGAGCTAATATCCTCTCTTAATTTTTGTGTGCCTCTGTGTGGGTATGTATATGATTCTCAGTGTAGTCTCCTGATCACAGCGGGTTTCTCTCTCTACCTGGGTAATGTGTTTCCTGATGCGATGGACTACTTGCGCTGTGCAGCTGGAGCTGTGAGTGTGTGCTAGCCAGCAGACACAAAATTCACATCTGTAAGCAGAACTAGTGTAGTTCTCTTCCTCCTGATTTCAATAACTTTTTGGGCTATGTGTTCTTTTGCAGAGTATCCCAGCTGCAGTGGTGAGCTTTGCCATCGCCACAAACTGGCGAGCTGCAGTAAGTATATGAGACTGAGGGATGTGAATTTTATTTAACCTGTGTTGTTCCTCCAGACTTAAATACAGTATGTAGACAGTGGCAACAAATGAGCAGAACCTAAGGGGTTTCAAGGTTGGATATCATCAACTCAGAGATTATTCCCATTCCTGACCATGCAGGAGCTATCAAATATTTTCAAACTTGAAGGAGACACCTTGAAACAATTACAGGCAACTGAATCAGCATGCCTGGTTTTATTATGTAAACCAGTATCACACCAGGCTGAATGCCCAGTTGAAGTGCGAGCCCAAATCTTGAATACGTAAAGAAGAAAACACTTTAGTGACATGAGGTTATAGGAAAATAATCAACGGGGTGGCGGGATGCCCTTTCCACCCCAAAGCTGATTTATTTCAAATAATAGCATGTCATAAAAATCTTATTTTGTGGTTATGTTTAATGTTGTGCAAGATTCACAAAATGAGTTAGTTCCTGTTGTCACTTATGTTATAGCAGCTATAAATGTTCCCTCAGCAGTCTCTTTTTTTCTCTCTTGAAGTTATTTAGATGAAAAAAAATTGCAAAAAAAACCCACAAAATGCAAAGTCATCCGTCCTGAAGATGCTCCTGTGGTGGAAACATTACTGACTGTTAAAATTTCTGACACTGGAGGCTCCTTCCATACATGTTAGAAGCTATAACCTATTCATTCATATAAACCTGTGATTTGAATTACAGTCAGAACTACTGTCAGAACTGAATATTTTTCAGCATCAGCATGTCAGTCCATTTTCTTCCAGTTTGCAGTGAATTAATGATGCTATGATGCACTGAGGCTGAACTAAGCTACTCCAAAATGTATGGATTTATAAATTATTGTTTCATTTTGCCCCAGCAGCTACACTGGCAGCTACTATACCCTGCTATACCAAAATGACACCACAGGTATAGACTAACTGTACTAAACAAGTCAAAAATGGTGTAATGTAACTGCAGGTGTCCGATTTTCAACTGGTGTATGTGTCCACGTTTGCTGTGACAACCACATGCCTGGTATGGTTCGGCTGCAAGCTGGTTCTAAGCCCATCAGCCATCAATGTGAGTAGGTTCCATTCATCCAAATGTTATCCAAATGTAATGTTCATCCAAATGACATAGAGGTGTCAAAATGATCTACATAACTTTTTTTTTTTGTAAAGCAACCTTGAGTATGAGTTATTATTATTATTATTATTATTATTATTATTATTATTATTATTATTTAAACTGTTTCTGTCCTTCTGGCCAGATCAACTTTAACCTGATCCTGCTTACTCTGCTGGAAGCCCTCATGGCCAGCACTGTTATCCTGTCAGCTCGCTCTGTAGAGGACTGCTGCAGCCACAGCAAGGTGTGTGTGTGTTTGTGTGTGTGTGTGTGTATATATATATAAAATCCCAAGTTATATTATATTATACAAAAGGACAAGTATAATATATTCTATAGTGGGATCTATATTACATAATATTGACATCTATAATATATTCTATGATTTCTTTTCTTTAGCAAGTATATGATGGTCCTGTGGCTGTGACGCCGGCTAAATTCCCTTCACGTCTTCTCAAGGCTTATGCTGTGAGTCACTTCCTGAAGATGAATGAATAGATGGACAAAGAGATGTTATAATTAATATAGAAAAAGATTAAATCAATATGCTCAAATTCTTTGTACAGGGATATTATATAAATTTATTTAAACATTTTTTTTTTACCACAAAAGATTTTTTAAGTAGCAATTTTTTTTTTCTATGAAACAATATTTTTTAAATAATTTGCATTATGTGATGCCTGATGACTGAGTCTCTTCCTGTAACAATGTTGGAGACATTTCTAGAGGGATCTTGGTCCTCTCCTCCATTTTAGACATCTTTATTGTGTTTTTTCCTCCAAATGTATCCCCAATTTACTCATCAATTCCCGCCCCAGCTCTCACCTATCACATGACAGCTCCCAGCTGGGGAAGGTGAGGGTAAACACATGCTTATTCCAAGACATGTGAAGCCAGCTACCACACCTTTTGAAACTGCTGCTCATACTACATCACAGGGCAGCATAACACTCTGAGGAAAGTGCTAACTACCCTCTTCTGCGTATATGATCTCACAGAAACCCACAATTAGTTAGTGCCACACTATCTGACTGACTGAGAGAGGAAAGAGTAATGACATCTCTCCCACCCATGGCCAACTATGCTCTCTAGGCCTCCTGGCTGTGGCACTGGCAGCAGGGTTGCTACTCTTAGCTAGCTGTGTTGGCTCAGTGGTTAAGGCTTTGAGTTACAAGGCAGGAGGTCATGTGTTCAAATTACAGCACTACCATGGTTGGATCATTGAGCGAAACCTTTAACGTTCAGTTGTATCAGTTTTTTTTAAAGCATCAGCCAAATAAGCAAATGTACTGGATTATGTGTTATTTTATACTAAGTGTACTATGTAAGATATTATAGTACTTTACTGTAAATATGTTTTACAACTGTTTACTTTAAATTTTACAGTACTGCTGTAAAATTTACAGTCACTTGTTTACACTGTGGCTGTGACATGCCCTGGATTCAAACTCATGATCTCTCAATGATGCAGCAACCACATTTATGTCGCACTACTTGTCAACCTCACTCCTTTATATTCTTATGTTTGTATTTGCGGACTCTTCAATTCAGACACAAGGTTTTTTTGTAGGGCTCAAATCCAGAGATTGAGATGCAAAAAAATTATTTTGTGTTTCTCAGTTTGGAAATATGTTTTGCTCATCATCTTATTGAAAGCTCTGTCTATGACCAAGTCTGAACCTCCTAGCAGAGGCAACCAGGTTTTGGACTTGAAATATCCTTATAATTCATGATGTGATCAATCTTCACAAGAGCTCCGCAACCACTAGCCACAAAACAGCCCCAAAGCATCCCTGACCCACCTCCACATTTTACAGTGGGCTATCAGGTGCTTTTCCTTGTATACAGTCCCCTTTTATCAGCAAAACATGAGGATGGTTTGGAGAAGTTTTTAGTCTCATCTGTCCATGGCACATGATGCCAATTGTATTTCTAATGACACTTGGTGAAGTTCAAGCAAGTTCAGAAGTTCATCCATGTTCTGTGATCTAGTAAAAGTTGTTTTTTTTTAGATTTAAGTCTGTATCGTGCCATATGTTTTTTGTATTTGTATCCCACTAGCATTATGTGTTCTGTAGGTGATTGAGGTGATAGTTGGGATCTCTGCAGTATTCGGTGGTATTATTGCTCTCAACATGGATGCTCTGCTCCCAGGGCCCTACGTCTCCGTCACATTCTTCTGGATTCTAGTGGCCGTGAGTGTTATCTGTTTTATTCTTTGCGAGTGTTATCTGTTTTATTAAGTCTGTTTTATTCTTTGAAGACAAAGTGCCACAGTTTAATCAGACTGCTTCCATTTTCTGTAAATTAATTACATAAATATAATGTCCAGAAAGTGCTCAGCTGAATATCCCCCACAGTCTGTTTTTGTCTTTAAATGCCCTTTGTAGTGTTTTCCGAGTGCCATAGCCAGTCATGTGGTGTCAGAATACCCCAGCAAGTGCCTGGTGAGTTCTCCAGGGTTAAATCCCCATGGGACTTCTCCATGCTCATTACTTTAGTTTATTTGTATGTCTGCTCAACAGGGGAATACGCAAGATACTCACTATTCCGTTACTAATCTTTCTTCTTCAATGTCTCTCCTTCTCACTGCCTTTCTGTCTGTCTGGCTGTCTCTCTTTCTCTCTGCTGCAGGTGGAGACATTGATTGCCATCAGCAGTGTCACGTCACCACTGCTGTTCTCTGCCTCTGGCTTTTTGTCTAACAGTGTGTTGAGTTTTATTGAGATCTTCCAGCATGAGGTTCCCACAGCCAAGGTGAGTCAATTTCCAGTCACCAAACAAAGAAAAAAAAAAGTCTTGAAAAATGTATATTTATGACAGCGCATTCATTTCACAATATTTCATCAGCAGCAAAGGGCACATTCATCACAGACTTTGACAATTGCTCTATTTATTATGTGCTTCACCTGCAGGAGCTGACATTCACATCTTTAATAATTAACATCACAGAAAAAAATATGATTAAAAAGTGACAAAAGCATTAGTTTTGTCAAAACAGGTGTGGGTGGCAAAATATTTTATAAATAAAGCTAGCACATTTCATTGACAAATGTGTAAAGCTATGCCCATAATATGTAATATACTATGTAACTGGCTCATGCATAATGTGATAATAAAGATACACAATCATGTTTCAGTGTTGGGAATAATATAAGCTTATTGTTTTACAAATCATCTTTCACAGCAGATTCTTTTTTTTTTCTGCATTCCCCTACTTTTGGGAATCTCTTGCTTCATCATCATCCTCATCATCACTAGTGCTGTGTACTCTGTAGATAAAATATTTTCACTGCATTTTGCACTCAGTGTTTTTTCTTTAACATACATTAACATACAGAAAAATAGTGCGTACAAAAGTATAACTCTGTTGATATGGGACTTTGTCCTTCACTCATTCAAAACTATAAATAAACCCATAAATGATTAATTAAATTGCTCTAGATAGAGGTTAAAAGAGTCCTTACTCTCCTCCCTTGGTGGGAGTGTTACAATTTCATCACACTGGATTTGTCTTTATGCAATGTGAGGCTATGCTACGTTTGATAAGCTGTTAAATGTCCATTTTAATGGACACCAGGTCTCAAGTAGTGTGACAACAACAATAAAAAGGCATGTGTAGTACATTATTCATTTTGTGTGTGTGTGTGTGTGTGTGTGTGTGCAGCAATCATATGACATCCTCCTGTTGATTCTGATGGTGCTGCTGCTGGTTCAGGCAGGCCTGACACTGGCCACTGTGGTACACTGTGCCTCTTATAAGGGTAAGCTGCGTATAGGAGCACCAGAGTGGGATGACAGTCCACATCTGGAGCCACACCAGTGTGAGGTAGTACCACACACTTATATGTACATCTTCACAACACACCCCTACACACACATGCATGAATGTGAACATGTCCATGTAGCATGCACAGCTTCCTCCAAAGGAAAGGAAGTGTCTCAGGCAAGTGTGTGAGTGATGAAGAGATGGTATATATCTCTATATACTGTACATCACAACATAAACAGAAAGTTGCAGTACGAAACAACACTCAGAGTTGGGAACTATTTTGATTGACACAGAAATACTACATTTTGACATGTGGACATTACAAATCCCTTCTCATCTTTTTTCCCTCTTTCCTAGCAACAGGGATCCAACGGCACACTTCGAGAGTTTGACAAAGAGAAGGCCTGGAAGGCAGTGGTAGTGCAAATGGCCCAGTGAGCACATGCACAAGGAGTAAAGAGAACAAACGGGAATGAGAAAAAATGTGAGTGGAGGAGGACACAAGAAGGTGAGAGCAAAGATAGGAAAAGTGAAAATAGAGAGTACACAAATATGGAAAACTAGAGGAGGACATAACAAACGGGGTCAGAAGGAGGAGTAGGTCAGTGACGGTTCATGAATTTGTCAGTGTGTCCTTGTCAGGAGAGTTAATCCCATATATCCCAGAGATTCTCAGTGTTAAAAATAAAAATTTATAAAGCATTTAAATACCGGCCATGACCATATATCTATTCTTAACAGTCACAGAAAATGAATCATCATCCTGACTGTTCAGAATTCTCAGAAAAGGAAAATCAGCAGAGTTTGTTGGGGCTTTAACACCTTCTGCAAAGAAATAAAACTCACAACTCATGCTTTGTCCATATGTACAGTAAAGCTGGATTCGTATTAAAATGTGAGTAAATTTATTCCTGTCAAGGAATCCACTTAGACTGTAGATTCCAGCCATCACTATACTGCATGCATACTTTCAGGAAACTAATGACTACATTTATGTAACATGTCTATGAATCTGAGCCACGTCTATGCAAGTCAAGCATTTTCTACTAGGGTTTTCTGCTATACAGTACACTTAATGCACCAAATTTATTTTTTTTTAATAAAATAAAAATAGTATGTCTGTGCTTGTGTCAAATTTGCTAATAGAACAGTTTACAGTTACATTTGCTTAACATACACTAACATCATTCGTGACAGCATATTTCCTGTATTTTATGTGACCAGTAGAAAGGGATAGAGTAATGGTGTCCTCTCTATGACAGACAAGACATCTATATCAACAGACAAGAAAAAAATATTGGGCAATTCCACCCATCTAACTGGGTTATTTTTAATCACATTAGAAAAATGGCTCTGGGCTACTTCGATATAATTTAGTTACAGTTTGGACTAATTTATACAGAATGGCCTGGGTCTAACACGTGGTTGGGCTGGAAAAAGTGACAATCCAAATGTCTGGTAGTGTCTATGTTTTATAGAATGAAGTTAGTTGCACTAATACTAATGACTATATTTTAATATGTCGAGTTCTGTATAATTTCCTAAAACAGAGTTTGTAATTATATGTAATAAAGTAATTGATTATGCGATTTAACCCATGTAAATGGAAACTGTTGAATTAAAGGTGACACTCTGCACTTAATTGTTTTCTGCATATTATTTAATTTCATATTCAGTGTGCTGAATTAATCCTACAGGACCAAAAAAAAAACACCACCACTGTATCATTGTCCTGAACAGATTTCCTGAATCAACCTGTTTTAGCACGTTGCCATGTTTATGATTGTGAATAGTACTTGCCAGGCAAGATATAGATTCGTTCATTCATTATAGAGTCATTTCATCCAAAAATGTGAAAAATGATTAATGTGACCCAAATTGTTGTTCTTTTCTGTACACACCAAAATTCCCAGTGTTGAATTAACACCTACAGTGTTCATACTGTATATGTCCAGTTGGACATAAATGAACTCTAAAAGAGTTTCGTCAACACTCTGTGTACAGAAAGCACAACAATTTGAGTCACATCAATCATTGTTCATATTTTTGGATAAACTGAATCTATAACATGTCTCCTCTTGAACAAAATAAAATGAATAAATTTATCAAAACTCAACCAAAAAAGTCTTAAGCTTGCCTACATTCACAATCACATCTTGTCATACAGTGCATCCCTCATAACCTTATAACCAACACTGTCAATGTGGAAACACATTAAATCATATTATATTTTAAAAAAAACATTTCCCTCAGAGCGATTTATTTATATGTATTCAGGGGAATCACAGGGCAATTTCCCAATATGTTGAATATTTAAGCAATATCACATGAGGAAGAGTGCCGTTATACTGAACATCATTGTGGCCACAGGGTGATTGCTATAGCTAATCACAGCCGGTCCGATATTCAGTATAACCACATGATTGCAAGTGCTTTTGTACAACAGTTCTATAAACAAGAAATTAATATCAAGTAGGTGATATTTCACACACAATACGGCCAAATGTTCTGTTTATTTTTCCTCCGCTAGTGGAAATAGATCCCAAAGAAGCTACAATCTAGCTAGCTAGCTCACACTGATTTGTCTATTCCCTTTAAAGGTGCTTCCTGTAAAATTTGCGTCCCTTCTTCCTTTTCATCTTCAACTGATGAGCTTTCTTGTTTTAAGTCAAAAGTATCATTTGCCATGTCTGCTGATGATGTCGCTAACTCTACTGTAGTAACGGTTTCCAACTAGGAAGTGGAATTTTACATGGTGAACACAGACGAGTAGAATGATACACACAGTGAAACGTCCTAGTGAGGTTATACTAAATATGAGCACTCTTGGAACGCTACTCGACCAAACAAATTAGTGGACTAGAACTAACTGTTGTATAATGAGGGATTAAAGGGGCAAAAAAAAAAAAAAAAGAACTTGTGTTTTTTTTCTGTTTTGAATGCATCTTTATTGTGATATAAACATTTTCAGTCTATCATCATCCAAAGACTAGACATTTGTTTTTATTAAGTATGCAAAAGACTAGACATTTGTTTTTATTAAGTATGCAAATGTACACTTATTTAATTAGTTGAAGCTTTATTTGTATAAATATATGTATTTTTTTTACATTTACATTTACAAAAAGTCATTTAAGACATTTCAAAAAAAAAAAAATGGAAAAAATAGCCTACTTGTAAGAATATGAACAATCAACTGGCAAAGACTGATTGTGATAGCCTATCTATTGTCTTTTTTTAATTTTTTTTTAAATAACCCTATTCATCTGTAGTGTCTTGCCTTAAGAACCAACTGCATGTATTATCCATGTATTATGCAGATCATAACCTATATTTTCATTGTCGTTGCTGAAAATCCGTGTCGGTTTTGATGCACGTGGTTACTTCAAAGCGAAATCCAGCTGCTGCAGCTGTGTAGTGGCGTCTAAATTTGGAAACAGGCGTAATACGCGTTCGCCCTAACCGGTACAAACTGGTTTGGGAGGTGGGGGGAGGGATGTGGGGGGTTACATTATCGTGATAGAAGCCGGTTGTCTAGGGACAAATGAACTCCCTCCTAGCAGGAATATATCTACAAATCAGAGGATATCCATAAAATTACTGTCGGGGTATTTTTTTTTTTTATTATTGAGCTTCCCCATAAAATAGGCAGACTAACAGGCTAGTCTGAATCAGCAATATTTGTAACTGTAGGTATATTTGCTAGATTTTCCAGCCTAGCTATTGTAATATGTGGAATTGTCGTATATGCTGTAATATAGGCTGCAACCTGTAATGAGTCGAGCTCGAGCCAACATACGCCAAATGTATGGACTGTCATTGCTGAAGGTCATAGCGCTTTTTGGTGAACTCAGGTAAGCTGGCTGTGTGAGAAGGACAGAATCCAAATGCGCGAGCCTGGCGACTCTCCTTCAAGTTTGTGAGGATGAAAAGAAATGAGCAGCAGAGAGGAAGAGTGAAAGACTGGCGGGAGAAGGCGGAACAAAGCGGTGCCCGGATACACGCTATAACCGCTCACCCGCACTGCAGATTAACTCTTGACTCCCCGAGGATGCTCTGTACTGGTAAGTAAAAAAAAAACACACACACACACACACATGACATCCTCGGTTTTAGATCTGTGCTTGTGTGTGTTTTCTACGTGGCGTTATTTGTTGCTCAGAGGTCAGGTAGACGCAGAGCACCGGTGCATGGATGTGACATTATTATAGAGGTGAGAGGTCTAGCCTCCAGCTTAATCCGCTTTCAAGTTGACTCTTAATATCATGCATATGATACAACATCCTAAACTACAGCGTGTCTTAGGCTGCAACGTCCGGACATCGTCACGCGCTAAATCCTCAGGACCATGCGGTCCGCTTCAGCACCAGCATCTGGACAGCTCTTGTTAAGCGTCACGCGCTATCTGCTCATCATTCTCCTTTCAACTCCTGGCTTTCATATGAGGAAAGTGTACTGTATGTTCTAGCAGGACAACACTGCATTGCTTGAACAACACATCTTTAACTTTACAAATATGAGCGCTTATAAGCCTATTACGCTTAATAACGCTATACTGTTTATTATCAACCGAAATGAACAGAACTAAAACTTCTGTGACTGAAATTGACTCTGATAGCTTGATGAAGAGTTGCTAAGTCTACCATGGCCAAGTGACAAAACCAGACCAGGAATCCGGTCCAACAGTTTCTAGAGAGGTTTCTTTGGTAATACTAAAACATTTTTAGAAACACAGCAATGTGCTCCCTAATGTTTTTTTTTTTTGTGTGTGTGTGTGTGTGTGTGTGTGGCATGCAACCTCTGATTTACAATAAGTTCAGATGTGTAAGTATAAAGAACAAGCATCACTCAGAAATGATACAGATTTAGAAGGTAGACAGATTAAAGGTGGTGGCGTTGTGGTGGTCTCACAGCTCCAGGGTGCCCGGTTCAGTCCTGAGCTCGAGTTACTGCCTGTGTCGTGTTTCACATGTTCTCTCCGGGTTCATGTAAGTTTCCTCTGGGTTCGCTGGTTTCCTCCCACTTCCCGAAACATGCCAGGATAGGTGGATTGTCTATTTTATGTTGTTCCTAGGTGTGTGCATGCATGGTGCTCTTGCACCCAGTGATCCTCTGAAAGGCCCTGGATCCACTGTGATCCTGCCGGACAAAGCGTTTCCTGAAAGTGAATGAATAAAAGGTGAAAAGTGATTTAGGGTTTGCAGTAGGGAGGTCAGTTCACCCTTAGCCCTTAGAGATTACCAACACAAGCACTCTTCAACAGCGTTAAAGTAACATATTATTAAAAAGCATTTTGAGTCTGCTTGTGTATTAAAAGGCATAACATTTTTCATGTATTTATTTTTATTAATTTTTTTTTACACTATGAACTACATTTTGTGGTTCACTACAGGTTGTCATGAAGAGCAGGGTGATGAAGGTTAGTGTTACCGTTCTCTGTAATACAATTAAGTCAGGTTTTTGCAGGACAAACTACAAACAATTAAGAAAAACCTTTAGATTTCTGAGATATATGAATAATAAACTAATAAATTAATATGACAATTACCTTTTTCACAAAGCAGTTTACCAAGAACAAGAAAATGGGTCTATGGATGTAAGAAAGCGCTGATAGGCTACAGTAGTCATATCTGAGTAAGAGTAAACATACCTTACTGGGAAATGACTGAAGTAAAATAGTTTTTAAAAAAAATTACTAAAGTAAGTTAAGTTTAATTAGTAGATACAGTATAACTTAAACTATTTGATATTAGCCTTTATGTAATTTGACGACTAAAGAGTTCATATAGATTTACCAAATTTCAAACACGTAATTGCACTTTTAAATGTTAAATAGTTAAAAGCTGACACAAGCTAACCTGACAACACTGCATACCTGTGCTAGTAATAAGGAGCTAGTTAGCTCAGGCACTAATGTAATTCATCAACGTATAACAATGTTTCACCAATTATGTTGTTGGAAAACTACCTAAAGGTTATCAGTTGAAATATAGCCACAGTGTGTTCCTCATCTGTTACAGTTATCCGAAAGGGGGTGAGAGATTAAGAAGAAAAAAGTAATAACCATTTCAATAAATTTACCACAATCATCAGGAGTCAAGTTTCTGATTCTAGTCATTGGGAATTGGGAGTTAAGAGACTCCTAGATTTCTGGAATCAAACAGCCCTATAGAAGAGGTAAAAAGTGAAAAGATGCTTGCTGGTGAAAGGCACAGTCCTTTGAGTCGGCTTTTCAAGATGAACATTAGGAGCTGCACAGCTAATAAGTCGTTTTAGTGATTATAAAGCTGAGAAATAATGGTCAAAATTCATTAGAATTTACATGTAGTTGCAAACTGAGAATAGGTCGGGATAAAAGGCTTAATGTTTCAGTATATAAGGAGGTTGGGAAAATTTATCTAGGAAAAGTGACCATTTGTGTTTTTTGAATATGTAGTGAAATAAAAGTTTATATAAATACACATGAAATTAAATATATTAAAAACATACTTCATACAAAACATAAATAATTTCTACTTCATTAGACTACTGTACACCACTGAGAACCATTAAGCTGTTTCCCATCATCAGAGTAGCAACGTTAGTATTGCCATATGTACCATGAGAAGATTTACTTGAAAATGAAAAAAGTCTCAGCACAGTATTATCAAATCTGTGTCAAAAAAGGAGAAAAGAGGAAGACAGGACACAGGGGGAGAGTTGCTGTAGTTGTCACATTCACAAGGGGCATTTATATAACCTATATAACCTGTAAGATGACTGTTTATAACATGCATTCATATGATATCTGCACCTCCACCTATGTAGCCCACAAGGAAGGAAATTAGGTGCTCACAGTGGGTAGTGTTGCTGCCTCACAGCTCCAGGGTAATGATTCCATTCTGAGTTCAGGTTAAAGTGGGTGTATAGTTTTGCATGTTTTGCCATGTCTGTGTTGGCCTCCTCTGGGTTCTTCAGTTTCCTTCTACATCCCAAAAACATGTTGGATTTGCTACTATAAATTTTCCTTAGATGTGAATAATGTGTATGAATGTGTGTGCATGGTGCCCTGTGATGGACTGGGATCCCATCCAGGGTTTATTAAAGCCATGAGCCTGCCCAAGTTACTGAAGATGACTAAATGAAGTTAGGTGCTCTAAACTGCATTCTATTATTGTAAGAAATCATACATACATGAAGTGCAGAGAAACATAAAGCACTTCTGTGGCATTTCCCCCCCCCAGAACTTATGTTTTATTGACACAAAGCATGTCCATAGACACAAAGCAAGCTAAAATAATTTTAGCACGAAATAATTTTAAAAATGACTTGATTTTAGCACTCGCTAAAAGATAAAGTGGTGCAGGTAGTGTTGCCGGCTCACAGCTCCAGGGTCCGTAGTTCAATCCTGAGCTCAGGTTGCTGTCTATATGGTGTTTCCACATTCCTCTCACCTCCCCAAAGCATGCCAGTAGATGGATTGGCTACTCTAAATTGGCCGTACGTTGTGAATATGTGTGTGCTTGGTGCCCTGTGATGGACTGGCGTCCCATCCAAGGTGTAGTCCCACTTCATGTCTAGTTTTCCTAGGACAGGCTCTGGATCCACTGCAACCAGGATAAAGCAGTTACTGAAGATGAACTAATGAATAAACAGTAAAAAGAGATTTAAGGTTTGCAACAGAGAGATCGTTTTGGCCCTGAACATCCAGTTTCATCATCTCTGTACACACACAAGTACATTCCATTAGAGTAATATCTTTCTTCTGTCATTCTTATAAGATAAAGGACAAGTTTTCCTTTTATGATCTTTTACCATTTGATCTGTGTGTCTTTTACAGGTGTAATGTGAGTAAGGCCTATAAGCAAACTTAACACGAATTCACACTGGATTTTATGCCATTCTCCATGGATTAAGCCCAGCATTGAACATGCATCAGGAGCAGGATATTTGACCAATAGCAATGGTTCTACTGTGACTGTGTCCATCTTCATCCAATAACATACAGCCCTCATATAACATCACCCTGTAGGCTGTAATGGACAAGAACCTTTAGCCAATAAGGTGGCAGGTTTGAGGGTGAACTGGTCAACTGTTCAACCAGGTGCATCGTGGATTTAGCTGTGGCTGGGCTCCAGGTCCCGGATGCAGAACCTCTTTGAGCAGAACTTAGACATGGCCACCGCTCTGCTTGCAGGGGAGAAGCTGAAGGAGTTGATCCTGCCTGGTTCCACGCAGGATGAGAAGGGTGGTGCACTAGCTGGACTCATGGTACAGCTCAAACTGGAGCTGCCCTTTGACCGAGTTGTCACCATAGGAACAGTCATCATCCCCATCTTATTAGTCACTCTGGTCTTTACACGGAACTTTGCAGGTTGGTGCTCTGAGTTCGGGTTTTCTGCACATCTCAATTAAATGTTGTTCATTTATAGGTGATGTCAGCCTGGATTACTGATATTTAGTACACAGTAGGGATATGACTGAATATGAATATATTATTCAGAATGAACAGATAGCGTTTTCAAATACAGATACAGAATTGGACTGCGACTGGGATGCCACCACAAGCACCAAAACAGTCGTGGAGGTTTTTCTTTCATGCGAGTGTGAGTGAGCGGTCAGATATGAAGCTGACAAGACAACGAAGGACCACATACATTAAACATGAAGGGGAATGCACTGAGCGATGCATTTACCAGGTCCTTAGCAATTGCCTGGTCAGGGTCACGGTGGTTTAAATTAGGCTAGGAGTTTATTTTTGGGTAGAAGAACCAACTAAATTCATTAGACAATATTGCAGGCAAGTACAAACCAAAATAATAACTGTGCGAGTGGGATTTTAAAAAATAAAAAGTCATGTGCACATCTCTGGTTGAGACCAATTATGAACTCGAGTAATGTAGCAGAGATTGGGGAAGTGTGTCAGAGCCAGAATTCACAGACCATTCTGAGAGTGCTGGCATTTCTAGCTAAAAGCCTTCTGGTTTAGGCCATGGCCACTTCAGGTTTAAATCCAAATACAGATACAGATATTCAAGACTCAAGATTCAAACATTATTTGTCACGTACAAATAGTTGCAAAGAGTATAGTCTGTGCAACACATCATGAGGTAGACGGAGACATACAGTAAACATACACATATATAGTACACAGAATAGGCCATGTAAGGCAGTAGTAGTGTGCAAAAAATACAGTACAAGGAAAATAAAGGACATACATGGATAGACAAGACAAGGTGCTCCTTTCATTACAGACGAGCATACCAACATAGCTTGGAACTACCCCTTTCCTTTGTTGCAGCCTGAACACACGGGCTGTAACACAAGGTATGCTCATGTGGTAGTATACAATAAGATATAATTGTAGAAAATAGAAAAACGGTACATGAGAAGACATGAAGATGGTTTCCTTGACACACCAGTTTGATAAGTTTTGATGAGTCCAATGTTGCGCAGTAGGTAGTGCAATCTGTGCAGCATGTGCATGTTGTGTAATTTGTGCATGTTCTTCCTTATTTGGAAACAGGAATACATTCAGACCAAATTGAAATACGTTTTTACATGCTTACACCAAATGAATCCCTCAGTTTGGTAAATGTTCTAAGTCCCTAAATTAAATATGGCATTTTAAAATGATGCAATTTTAATCACACTACTATTCACAGCTTTATTGTGTTTCACCTGAATCGGGCAACTGCTGGCCAGCATTGGAGGGGTTAAGTGCGCAGTGCTGATTTTCGAGTGTTAGAAATCAGCGAAGAGAATTAAAAAATGGGGAGGGTAAGAGAGTGGGAGCAAGAGAGTGTGTAAAGAGTGTGTGGAAGAGCACAGAAGAAATGGGGACTTGAAGCTAAATGCTGAGTCAGTTTGACTGCATAGCAGTAGAAACCTGCTGTGAGGTAGCACAGAGGCATGAGAAGAAGATAATGAAACTCGGGATAGATTACAAAATAATCTGAATAGACCTTAGTAATAGGATAAGACGGCTCCTACAATTACGAAGATTGAAAGGTTATAAATTTATGATAATGGGTATCTGGTGTGTAGGTATCTACAAGTTTATACCTTCATTAAAATATACAATACTGGAGTAAAATGGCAGGTAAAGACATCACTATACTGGAACCATATGCTGTCTACACCTGTACCTGCAGGAAATAATGTTTTATTGCTAATGTACAAATCATTTCACATCTATTACATCAGAATTGCTAGCATTCCTAATGGCAGGATTGCCTCCTCTGCTGTCAGATTATCTGCAGCACAATTTAACTACATGAAACTGATTCTCAGGAAGATGGTTCTCAGGCTGACACAGGATAATTCTGTTAGGATGTGTTTGTCAAATGTGGCATACATGCATCTTGTAAAAGGATACATTCATAAAAGCTGCTTCTGATGCCTTTTTCTCATATGATTCTGTTTCAGAGGAGTCAATATACTGTTACACCCCACACAATTTCACACGTGACCAGGCCCTCTATGCCAGAGGTTACTGCTGGACAGAGTTACGTGATGCTATTCCTGGGGTTGATCCTGAACTCCGACCCTCTCTGTTTGAGCATAAGTTTCTACCCTATGCTCTGCTAGCATTTGCTGGTATTATGTATATTCCAGCACTAGGCTGGGAGTTCCTTGCGTCCACACGCCTTACCTCTGAACTCAACTTTCTCCTCCAAGAGATTGACAACTGCTACCACCGTGCAGCTGAGGGCAGAGCACCCAAGATTGAGAAGCAGATTCAGTCCAAAGGGCCTGGGATCAGCGAGCGTGAGCGGCGGGAGATCATTGAGAATGCAGAGAAGGAGAAGAGCCCCGAGCAGAATCTTTTTGAAAAATATCTCGAGAGGCGAGGGCAAAGTAACTTTTTAGCCAAGCTTTATCTAGCCAGGCATTTAGCCATCATCTGTCTCAGTTCCATTCCCATCACCTACCTGAGCACATACTATGCTCGGCAGCGGCAAAACGAGTTCACATGCATGCTGGGTGAGCCACCTGACATCAGCAGCATCCCTGAGTTGCGCCTCAGTGTGAACTGCAAGCTGCCAGCTGTGCAGCTCCAGCGCATTATGGCTGCTGTAGACATTGCACTGCTCTGCACCGTGAACCTCATCATTTTAGTTAATCTACTGCATCTGTTTGTGGTGCGCAAATCCAACTTTGTATTCGACAAGTTGCACAAAGTCGGCATCAAGACACGGCGGCGTTGGCAGAAGTCTCAGTTTTGCGATATTAACATCCTGGCCATGTTCTGTAATGAAAACAGGGACCACATCAAGTCTCTGAACAGACTGGACTTCATCACCAATGAGAGTGACCTTATGTATGACAATGTGGTGCGACAATTATTGGCTGCTTTAGCTCAGTCCAACCATGATGCCACTCCGACTGTTAGAGACTCTGGAAATCAGACAGTTGACCCCAGCATGGATCCTTCTGTACTGGGGGTTGGAGAAATGGGAGTAGAGACAGTTATCAAAAGACCACGGAAAAAAATCAAGTGGATCCCTACATCTAACCCTCTGCCACAGCCATTTAAAGTAAGCTAAGATGATTCTGTTTATACATTGCCAGTGCATTCCACTGACCAAAATGCTTTAATTATGCAACCAGGAAGACAGTATTGCATGTGTTACACTGGATACATCTAAAAAACTAATTATGTTCTGTTCTAGTAAAAGGACAAACAGATTGCATCACCTCAGTAGTATGCAGATATTATTTTAATGGTAATGCTCCTGCTTAATGCAAGCTAAATTTTAAGCATTAAGCATTAAGAATCCAGTGCAGTACTTATCAGACATACTTTAGCAGAAAGGTTACTCATTACAGTGCATTAGCTTATTTGAAAATCAGGATAGAATATGTTTGTTTGTCCAGGTCTCACTGTATTAACTACTTTAACATTCTGAACCTATATCCATATACCTTGACTATTACAAGTACAATGTCTTCTAAATAGTCTAGTTCAATATTTAAAGTAAAAGTCATTTTTGTTTGAATGATTATCCAGGAACCTCTAACTTTGACCCGGTTGGAGAACAGCATAAAAGCAGAAAAACCTAAACCTTTGCGAAGAAAGACCGTAGCAGATACCATCATTGCTCCTCTACTGGACACCAAGAGCACACAGCATCCTCCTAAAGGTACATCACAAACAATTAGATAACACCAGACAGGAGAATGATTATAATAATTTTTTTTTAAAGATACAACCCAAAAGAAAGACACATGACAATTGACCAATTTTTACTCCTGCAATGCAGACCTTCAAAACAAAGTGCATAGTATGACTGTTTACACGTTTACCAGTTGCTGATTGCTGTTTTAATGTGATATTGTGTTTAATATATGTGTGTGGCAGCCTGGGAAAACCCACTGTATGTTGCTTTGGCTGAATTCTGGAAAAAGAACAGCAAAAAAGGTTAACTATCTGTTTTGTTTTTGCCCAAAAAGTGAGTTTTCTCCTATAGCAAACATTGAAACTTCAACTTCTAGCAATAGGTTTCACCAAAAGAATGAGGAAATGTTTGAACCTTTTAATCTTGCATAGACTATCTTCCTGCAAAGATCACAGTGCAGTTTTCTCCCTTTTCACTTTTGGGGGTAAATCAGACTTTACTTGTGATGGAGACACATAAAAAAAAGGAAAAAGAAACATATTTCAGTTCAGGACATGCTGGAATATTTAGAATGATGTATAGTAGAAAATGTCAGCATTTTACCATGTAAAGGGATTTCTCAGGCCACTAGAGAACACTAGAAGAGCTTTCTCAATTGTCCTTTCAGTAGTTAAGCGTTATGAGCTTACTAAAGGGGTACAGTTTTCAGTTTTCAATAGATGACATTATGTTCAGTAAGAATTCAAAAGTTTCTAAGAACGTTAGGCTGTTTCTAAAATGATGTTCCTGCAATGTTCTACATCATTCTGAATGGTTTGAATGAACATTCTTTCAACTAAAACATTCTATTTAAAAAATTCAGAATATTTGAACATTTTAATGTTTTTTAATCAAACATTCCTAGAACATTTCTCATGACAATAAGAAAACATTTTGCCAAGTTGGATTGGAAATTGTTAGTTGGATTGAGGTATAGGACAAGAAAACACTCTGTTGTAGGGTTATACCTTTCTAGATTTGACTGTTTTTCTGATAGGGAAACACTGTGGTAGGGTTCTACATAGAACCTAGATCCCTTAAGAGTTCTAGATGTGACCTTTTTTTTCTCAAAGTGTATTAGATAACTGAACTGAGTTGATCTTGTTTGCCATGACTCCTGAAAACTACAGAAACCAACAACGGGACGGAGAAAAAGCACACTCGGAATTTCTCCCTGGATGTCCATCCGTACATGTCGACCATCCAGAAGCCTAAATCAGAAATGAATAATCCACAGCCACCAGCTGCTGACCATCCTCTGGACACTACGTACATAGAGGGCACACACACTGTAGTTCATGTCTCCTCAGCGCTCACTGGTAATTATTATTACCAGTTATTACTGGTTATTATTATTCTTAATTATGTAAGGAATAAAACACGATAAGGCATGCTGTTATAAGAAAATAATCAACAGGGTGCTGTCCAACATGAAACGTCTCGAACCCCTAATCAACCCTGAAGTTGATTATTTTCAGGATATCCCAAAAGTCTCCATACATAGGGGACTATGTATGCCAGCAGCACGTCAGTTGTGCTTCGTCAGTGGATGTTCGTGGACGTCCACTTCTCGGTTGGTCTGTGACACTTCCAGTCTTTTTGAATTTGTTAATAAGTTTGGCAGCAGTGTTGTGTGTGATGTTCTTCCCCTTAAAGTCCATCACAACCATGCAACAGTTTCCTGATCCAGCCATGAGAATGATTTCAATACGTTCTTCTTTTGTCAAAGGCATTCTTAAAGGCTATCTGAAAAAATATATAATATAAACTAAATGGAAGACATTATGCTAAAAAGTGTTAATTTCCCCTATGCATGGAGATTTTTGGGACAATGGGAAGAATGTCCCAAAGTGTTTTATTCCTCTTATACCACAGAAATTTGCCTTATAGATATGGAATGATCACAAAGCAAGTTAGTTCCTGTTATTCTCTCTCTGTCTCTCTCTGTCTCTCCCTCAAAATTAATAAGACAAAAGAAATGCAGCTTAATCTATGTGGAGCGTCCACCATACAAGTCCCTGTTCAAGTTGTTTCAACAGAATCTGAACGAGTGCATTATTATAAACTTTGCACCCAGAACTATAGTCAGAGTTACTGTTATAGAAAATTAATCAACACCTTCTGACAATTAGCATTCGAGCATTTAACAGCACTGTTGTGTAAGAGTGCTTAGCATCTGAACACCATTCTATTCATTAGACATTAGATGAACCTTTGATTTTAAGTCTGTCAGTGGTGGTTGTTCATAAAAAAATGCACGGACAGGACTTGCTGTAATAGCTAAGGACTAGGGTTGTGTATATATAAAGCTATTATTAATCATTTTTTGTTGTTGTTCTGGCTTCACTCTCTTCTTAAACCCTTTAGAAAAGAATGACCCTCCTCCTCAATCCACCACCAGTGCATTTTCCACCGTGACCCTGTCCTCCACCTCTTATATGAATGGAGGAACATCTAGTTTGCCTCCTTCTGAATCACCCAAAACCAATGAGCCTCTCAAAACAAACCCAGAGCCTGTGAGTCAGCCTGCGTCCTACAGCTGTAACCCCTCACATCCTCTGCTCAGCATCCACCACACTCTCTATGAGGAGGAGGAGGAGCAAGGCCACAGGGACAAACTGGTGGAAAGACCTGGCGAGCTCATCGCTGCTGGAGAGTGCTGAAGACACGCACAAAATAGACAAGCACATATTCACACCTCTCATCGTTTGACCTTAGCACCAAGCCATAGAAGGGTAAATTGTTTATAAGCACCTCACATGGAGCAGCAACCACACTGTATCACCTGCTGTGCTTTAAGTGGGAACAGTGCGGTCAGAGATTTGTACTGTCCACCAGGGAGAAGGACAATGAATTGATTGCACATACAGGTATTTAGAAAACATCTTTCTTTGCAAGTAGACGACCAATTATAATGAAACATATCACTCAAGAGTAAGAGGCCATTTCCCTGAAACACTGGTGCTCACTTGAATGGAATGTTTCCCTGTGGCATTCCAAAGCTAAGGACGGGGTACATCAATTAACATAAAAAAAATTTAAAGAAATATCTTGTGTTTTATACACCTCAGTGTACACGTCTTACATCAAACACAACTTTCCAAGTGATTTTATCCTATTGATATATTGTTCTGTGGATTTCTGCAGGTATCCAATGCAATATAGTATAGTTATCCTTAAATTATGCAAATGCACACAATCCTTGTTGCAATAATATGCATATTTAAAATATTCACACTGTATATACAGAACATATAGATATGTCACATTATTTAAATCATGTGATTCTTCAACCCAAGGACGACTGGTGTTTGTCATAGTATGGCTCATAAATTCAGGTCCAAATTGTGAGTATCACCAAATGAATTCATTTTGGGAACTGGGTACTATTACATATCATAAGACACAACAGCAAATCCAGCATCTTTATGTAATCTAATATGGTAATTTAAATGTTTGGCCATTAACGAAAAAGCCTGGAGTTGTACTGGAAAACTGCAGCCTCTCCAGCAGAAGCACCAGCTGACCTTTCATTAAGAAGGCCGTTACCTTTACACACAAATGCCGTGTTGACGCATTTGAAATCCATTGATTCACCTCTTCCCCAGACACACAGCCAATATTCTGCATTGAAAAGAAATACAAAATACTCATCACTTTTTCATAAGCCGCTACATTATAAAGCACATCTGTAATTACCAATTACACCTCGCTCTAACATTTCCACAAGGCCAGTGCAACATTTTAATTGCAACTCTGGCAAGACCTCAGTAGTACCAAAATGCACAGAGACACTTTTATTCTGTATTCCTATTAACTGTTTGAATGTTGTCTGAAAAATGCAAGACTTCATATAATGCTAAAATGTTGTACTTAGTATAGGTAATCAAAGATATCTGAAAATCAAGCTGCCAGTCCTTCATGAGCAGTCAATCCATGGACACTCAGCACACTCTTTGTGTTAAATATTTTAATATTGTGGAATTATTATCAAGCACACTGATGAGTGAGACATATTAGTACTGTCAATGATATATAGTCAGGTCCATAAATATTGGGACATTGGTCAAGTTATTGTTATTTTAGCTCTCTACAACAGTATATAGGAGTTCAGATTAAATAATGAATATGTGCTTAAATTGCAAACTTTCAGTTATAATTAGCGGATATTTACATCAAAATTGGATGAACTGTGTAGGAATTGCAGCACTTTTTATATGCATCCCCCCGCCTTTTTTAAGGGACTAAAAGTAATTGGACAAATTAACATAATCATAAATTAAACTGTCATTTTTTAAATACTTGGTCGCAAATCCTTTGCAGTCAATGACTGCCTGAAGTCTGGAACCCACAGACATCACCTGACACTGGGTTTCTTCAGTTCTTGCTTGTTCCTGTGTGTTTTGCCTTCAGAAAGTGAAATGCATGCTCAGTTGGATTCAGTTGACTTGGACATTCCACTTCTTTGCCATTCTTCTTCAAAGTATGCTTCAAGTCATTGTCCATCTGCAGTGTGAAGCACCGCCCAATGGGTTTTGAAGCATTTGGCTGAATCTGAGCAGATAATATCACCCTATACACTTCAGAGTTCATCCTGCTGCTTTTGTCAGCAGTCACATTATCAATAAATACAAGGAAGCCAGTACACCTGGCAGCCACACACGCCCATGCCATAAGAGGAGGTGGTATGCTTCAGATCAATGAGCAGTTCCATTCCCCCTTCGTATTGTTCTCTTCCATCATTCTGGTACAAGTTGATCTTTGTCTCATCTGTCCAGAAGACATTGTTCCAGAACTGTATGGGCTTTTAAAGATATTTTTGACAACTCTAATCTGGTCTTCCTGTTTTTGCAGCAATAGTATGTATCTGATGGTAAACCCTCTGTATTTACTCTGGTGAAGACTTCTTTTGATTGTTGACTTTGACACAGATACACCTACCTCCTGGAGAGTGTTCTTGATGTGTTGTGAAGGGCTTTTCTTCACCAGAGAAATAACTCTTGTCATCCACCACAGCTAACCGATTGTCCAATTACCTTTGGACACCTGGTCACTTAAAAAAAGGGGGGGGGGGGGGGGGGGAAAAAAAAAAAAGTGGTTTAATTACAACACAAAAAACCAGATTTTTATTAAAAAACCCAAAAAAAAAATAATAAATTAAAAAAATAAAAAA
>CM075008.1:10139967-10155181 GCA_037576675.1 Pangasius sanitwongsei | reverse complement strand
AACTTTTGTTATTCTCCCTTCCTTTTTTTTTTATTTACTTAAAATTTTTTTTTTTCAAACCATTTCTTAAAAAAAAAAACCACATTTTTTTTTTCTTTTAAAAACCCCCCCCCCCCCCCCCCCCCCCAAAAAAAAATAAAAATAAACAAGAAGCCCAAGTGATATGAAGGGGGCTGAACTAACTGTTAGTGAAATCACAAGTTAGCTTGCTTCACACAAATGCTATCTAGCTAGCCTAGTTAGTTAGCTCAAGCTAATGAGCTCTTGTTTCTGAGTACGCAAGCTAATGAATAGCCAGGTAGGCAAATATTGGCTGAAATATCTTCTCTAATCTTGTTTTCACATATGTTTGCCTGAAAGAGTGTTCAGAAAATGTCAAAGTTGTGTTAACTAGTTAATTCTCAGCTTTACTGTTCCAATGCAATTTGACACAGACTGCTTATAGCTGATTTTAGCTAACAACGAAATACAAGGTGCTGAATTTTAATACAAGCTGGAACAGGTGAATGGATGTTAAACTAGACATTTTGGATATTTATTGTAAGAATAAACTCGCTGTTGCTGATTATGGAGCCGAGTTCAATGTATTACCGAGATGAACTGTCTGTCTCATACAGAAGTCCACCATGGGTCTCAAATGGCTCTAATCCTCCCTTGATAATTGTACTACATAGTGCATGACATAATACCTCTTGCACACTAGCTAGTGCACCTTAACACCAGTAGGAAGTGATTTGGAATTTAGCCATGGCAAAACGCTTACGTGGTCCTGGGCTCCAGATGGTAGGTTTATTATAGACACTGCTAGCTATACACTGTTCCTGCTCTCTGTTGTTCAGCTAATCTTCATGAAGATATGATTTAGACATGCGTTCTTACTTGTTGACTTGGTTTTTTTTTTTTGGTAGATAACTGAGGATTAGTTGTACTTGACGTCGCCCCATGGACCAGGACAATAATTCAGAGGTAAGACTGGAGAGACTGGAAATCCTGTCTGTAACTGGTTTCTGTATGGGACAGAGATGAGACGTCCATAGGCTTGTTTTGCTTCATGTATGTCCATTACACTATGTCTTAGTGTCCCTTATTTTGCCACATTAACTGACACACATGCTAGAATTTTCTCCTAAAGGAGTAAAATCACGTGACTCACCCAACTTGAATAACACCACCACCTGAAGTGCATCTGGATACTGGTTTGTTTTTTTTTGTTTTTTTTCCGGAGACCATTCACAAATCTTGGAACTACAGGAGAATTGTGCTCAGGTTTTTTTATTTTTTATTTTTTAAACCAACCTGTTGGGTTGGGGGTTCGACTCTCGCCTCCACCCTGCGTGCATGGAATTTGCATGTTCTCCCGTAGACATACGCTGTAGGCTGATTGGCATTTCCAAAAATTGTCCGTAGTGTGAGTGTGTGTGCGATTGTGCCCTGTGATGGGTTGGCACCCCGTCGAGGCTACACCGCGACCCCGTGTAGGATAAGCGGTATAGAGAATGGATGGATGGACAACACGCTGCACTACACACACAACCAGCAATGTCCAGTACACTTCTGTGTTAATAAACGTGACCTTTCTTTATCAGACCTCCTGCCCCTGCCCCTGTGAAAGTAAAAACCACCAGGTCCCACGGATTCCAGTCCTGATGCACACAACTCCACAATTGTGTAACATTTTACTCAGAAAATTTTCACTGTTCTGTTAAAATTTTCACTGTTCTGTTAAAGCCTTTCCTGTAGTCCTGAAGGAATCGTGACAGATACACCAACCAAAATAGTTTTTATGTTGTGCAACTTATATTTATATTTATTTATTATATATATTATATTTGCAACTTTGACAAAAAGTGAGGTGATTCCCTATCCCATCACTTCTGTTTTCATGCTGTGGCTCTACACTGCAGTTCTGAGACTGCCACAGTACAGCACTGTTTAGTGCTTTGTCCATGTTGTGTAGTGCTGCTGATGGTTTATAATTAAAAAAACAACTTAAGGCCTATGATACAGTGTCAAATAAATCCTCATTTAATAAATTGGTAAATAAACCTTAGTTACATCATGTATTTAGGAGCACTATAATGTTGTAACACTTAATGGGCTTAGGCCCATCTTAATAAGTTATAATTTTCCTGTTGTCTTTATTAAAATTTTTCTTCTTTTTTATACAGGAGGAATCTGTTGGTATATCAGAGGATGACGCACAGCAACGCTACTCACTTGAACTCTGTGAGTTTTTGCTATTTTACTAAATAGCTAAGTTTGCAAAGCACTTGTCTAGGCCAAATACACAATGAATATTTGACTACTGGTGCATGTACTGATTCACTCTCTCTCTCTCTCTCTCTCTCTCTCTCTCTCTCTCTCTCTCTCTCTATAGCGGACATGGAGGCAGTTGAGGTGTTGTGGCAGATGCGGGCTCAGCGGAGGCAGACCAACCCTGACCTGCCTGACACTGTGACAAGGCTCACTACGCCAGAGGGCAGTGTGGTCTATTTGGTGGGCACGGCTCACTTCAGTGACAGCAGCAAGAAAGATGTAACTACGGTGAGGGTCTTAAAGCCACTCGAAGAGTAGTGAAGCAAGACCGATAGTCAGCTCTAAGCGTAACTGGTTGCTAATATATATATATGTATGTATGTGTGTGTGTGTGTGTGTGTGTGTGTGTTTTAGTAGTTAGCATTTAATTGAATATAGATTCATTTCACTTTTATTATATGAGGACTTTTATTATTATTTTATTATATGACCACTCCACTGGAGCACGTGACTAAGAAACTGGACTGCAGCCAGTCTACTAGATTCTTGTTTGTTATTGAAACAATAGACATTATAAATCAGTTTAATTAGTTTTTACAGACAATCGTGACTGCAAAAAATAGTACTTTTCATTAAGGCAGTTTGAATACATGCTGGTTTATTACCATATAAAAAGAATACCATTTAGTGTTACCATTTTTGTAACCAAAAATGTTACAAACTTTTGATGAGAACAAATGCTACTGCAACATTCCCATTAACCACGATTCATGATGCCATTAATCACACACAGTGCAACCTTGATCAACAAGCATCCAGTGAAACTGATCGATATTTGAGTTGTTTGGCACAGTGTAAAGCTATAGAGCCAGGTGTCATGAGAATGATAATGTGTGTTTTAGACCACAGCATGAGAGTCTGCCTGCAACTGCTGCTTGTTAAAATAATGTTTTGTAGTTTCTGACAAACACAATGCAAAGTACTGTATAATGCTTTTTTGATTATCACAAGGTAGAGAAAGTTTGCACAGTTTAAACATTCAGTAGGTGTAGACCAACAATATCTGTTTTTTTTTTTCTTTTTTTTCTTGTAAATAACACTTTGGGAGTCAGTAGAGTCGAGTCTTATTGGTGAACCATGCTCAGCACCCAATGACTCACTGAAAATAGCTGGAATTCATCATTATTAGTGAATTCTGTTGAAATAGCTTGAGAGCCATGATTTGATTCTGTATGTTGACTTATTTCTTTTTGAAACAGGAAGTCAGGGAAGGGGGGTTTTGAAGGGCTTGTCTGATTTCCGTAACTGCCCGAGGCATTCAAAATACACCAGACCTTCCGGTGAATCTAAACATACTCAACTGTGACTCAGTAGTTTTCAGCTATGTAGAATTTCTCACCGCCAACTTTGTCTATTACGACGTTGTCATGTTCAGGAAATCCGATTGGTACAGGGATACAGCTTTTTTTTTTTTGGTAAACCAGTTCTCAGCGATATTTTCTCTGTCCCCCATGACAGTCACAGCCTTAGGCCCGCTGTGTTTTTCGAGTGAGTTCATACAATGAATAAAAATGTGATGTGTAACATTAGGTGGAAGATACTTCTAGAGAGATCTTGGTTCACTCATCCATGCAGAACATTTTAAGCTCATTTATATTCTTAGGTTTGTGCATGTGGATTTCAATTCAGAGCACAGGTTTTTCAGAAGAGTTCAAAACAACAAAATATAGCCTACTCCATGACACATTTATTAATTTGTGTTCTTGTTTATTTATTTCAGACAATCCGTGCAGTGCAGCCAGACGTGGTGGTGGTGGAGCTGTGCCAGTACAGAGTGTCCATGTTAAAGATGGACGAAAAAACGCTGCTCAAGGAGGCCAAGGACATCAACCTGGACAAGGTCCAGCAGGCTATCAAACAGGTGAGCTATACAGCAGACTGTGGTGTCCTGTGAATCATAACATGTCCCTCATTCGCATTCCTTCCCTCTTTGCTCTGTTTTGCTTCATCAGAATGGCATGATGTCAGGCCTCATGCAGATCCTGCTGCTAAAAGTCTCTGCTCACATCACTGAGCAGCTGGGCATGGCGCCTGGAGGAGAGTTTAGAGAAGCCTTCAAAGAGGTTGGCATAGACACGCTCCTACACAGTCATCTCTCATTCACACAAGTTCCTGATTCTGATGATGACACAGCAGATGGTGTTTTTTAATATTGTATGCTGCCTGATTTTGCTTGTTTATAAGGTTGCAATCTGGCGCTCAGATCACAGCAAAAAAAATCTCCTCCTCTCTCGCAGGCAGGTAAAGTCCCTTTCTGCAAGTTTCACCTCGGGGACAGGCCAATCCCAGTGACGTTCAAACGTGCCATTGCTGCTCTGAGCTTGTGGCAGAAAGCTCGGCTTGCCTGGGGCTTGTGCTTCCTGTCTGACCCCATCAGGTACCTGCAGGTTTCTAGGTTTCCTGCCTTCATATAGACAGTCCGTTGTTAAATATCTTTATTTGTGACTAACATGAGTTTCTCTGTATCGTTCTTAAGTGAATGACATTTGGTTTATGAAAATTATGCGCTAAGCTTGCTTCACACTGTAATGTTCTGCACCTTTAATGCCCTTTCCTGACAAAGCTTCTACGCCAAGGCATTTGAAGTCAGTGTGTGAGGTGTGTATGTTTGTGTGCTTGTCAGTAAAGAGGATGTAGAAAAGTGCAAACAGAAGGATCTGCTGGAACAGACAATGTCAGAGATGATTGGCGAGTTTCCCGCATTGCACCGCACCATTGTTGCAGAGCGAGACATCTACCTCACCCACACGCTCAGACAGGCTGCTCGCTGTGTTGAGGCGCCACCTAATGGCCAGAGTGAGTAATGCACCTGCCATCACATGGCTGTAGGACTTAGGGCAGGGATCAAAGTAACTGATAAAACAAAAGCCATAGAGCAGTTGGGTTTCTGAGCTTTCCACTCACAAGAGACATTTTTAACATAAAAAAAATGGGTGCATCTCAATCAGTTCCCTATGTTGTGAATCAGTATATCATGTACACGAGTTCGGGCACTGGTAAGGACCCTGGCTCACTACACATTGTTACACTGATGACTCAGTCTCTGGCGACATGATTACGTGTTCACGTTGTAAAATTTAAATGTAAAACAATATATGTCATAGAAATTTGTCAGCTTAATCACACGTGTTTCTGTCTTGGTACTTCAAGCAGGATTGTAGGGTAGCTAGTGGATTTTTTTTAAAATCGCTCAACACTTAAAAGTCGTTTGACTCAAACAAACCGTATATAGAATGTCAAATAAAGTTAGAAATCGCTAACGTAAGTATTCATTTGAGAGCTACAACAAGGATAACAAGCTACGTACATTTAAGTTGGCTGAGAGTTCGTCTGCCATTTTTTTCGAGCTGAGAGGCTTCAGAAAATATGGCATCATTTCCAGTAAGGGAACATAGTGAGCATTGATGCTCCCTGGTTTTTGTGGTGCATTGTGGGATTTTTTTTGGGAGCGAACTGGAAGGATTTTGCAATTGAGACAGCCCTTAAAATGGCCGACTCCCTGATCAGTGCCCTGACTTCTGAATTAGGGAGCTGTTTGAGACGCACCCAAAGTCTTTAGATTCAAAGTGACATCATTTATAGCTGTACTCTTCTTGAATTATTGAGATTTGGATTAAACTCATGCAGTTCAAGTAACCAGTCTGTTAATAACTATAAGAACGCAATAGTAAATTTAACTTTGATGATGGGGATTGTGATTTCTACCGCTGCAACAAGATTTAAGATTAAATGGACCACTGAGACCCCACGTTGACAACCATCCTGAATTCACGACAGTAATTACAAGACTATTTTGTAATAAATTTTCTTTGGTCAGAGCAAATAATGATCTTCAGTAATAGCAATAATCTTAATTTGGTTGCCATTTGTATATTTGTTCGTTTGTGTGGGACAAACACCAGATAATACTTTATTGTGTTTCAGAGTGTGCATAGTATTAAGTGCCTGTTCATGTGTTATAGGTCTGGCTTTTTCTTTTTTTAAGAGCCATTTAACGAAACGTGTGTTACAGAGTATCTTGTACCTGCTGCGTATTTTCACAGAAGTGCCTGCTGTGGTGGTGGGAGTAGTTGGAATGGGCCATGTTCCTGGAATTGAGAAAAACTGGGACAAAGAGCTTAATATTCATGAGATCATGAGGTGTGTATGTTTTTAGTTCTATCAAATCTCTTCCATGCTTACTGCATTTTATTGTCACTTGTCTCACGTGATATCTTTCCCGCAGTGTGGCGCCACCATCTCGATTTGGCTGGGTGTTGCGTACTGTGTTGAAAGGGGCCTTGCTTGGTGTTCTGGGATATACCTGTTACCGTGTTGGAGGGTGTGTGGGGAGGGCGTTTCTCTCCCTACCTGCTGTCCAATTGCTGGAGAATATACGACCGCCTCCCGTCTGACCTAGATCTTCAACAAAGACTTAAATAAACAGTATATTACGCTGAGCACCAATTGCCTTAAGATGAGAGACGGGGCAGATAAGAGGGTTGGATGTGGCTCATACTCTCGAAACAAACTGGGATTTTGGAATGGGGACCTTGGAGCAGCCCTCAGTAATCTCCCCTCTCTTAACTCTGGAGCCGTACTGCCAAAACTCGGACAGTACTTCCTGTTCTCTTTCTCTGTTTTCCGATTTTCTTACACTTTAATATATGACAGAACTGTTTCAGTATAGCATGTCTACTCCCTTTGGATTTTGTTCCTACATTTTAAATTATCATGTGGAAAGACAAAAGTGTGAAATGCCTTGGAGATGTCTAGTCTATCTACATGTCTCCATTTAGGTAGCAGGGCCATATATTGAATATGCAACACAAAACCCCCATGTTCTATAGTTTATTAGAGATTTTACATTAATTATGAGTAACGTGTCACTGCTGAAGTAAGCACATAAGTGATGCAGGAAATTTTTCCAATTCTACCATTCGTACCATAATTGCATAATTAAATGTATTAATTTTATTGAGTAAAAGTAAATACGCAAATTTCATACTGTAATATGATTTATACCAAAGCATGATTTGATTTTTTTTTTAAAAAAAGGTTTGAAGGTTCAACATGAAGTGAGAGAAGACTCCAATGTTTATGCATCTGGTGTAAGTGCTGTTTCTTTAAATGTAGGAGAATGTTTGGTCTTGGGGAGCATAATTTCCTACAGGTTAAGCAAATAATTGTCACAGACACAGTAATAACAATTCAGAGAAACTGCCCTTTTTATACTTGGTCTGTTTCTATTTTCATGGGAAAATGCATCTTGCAGTGGTGATAAAGCATGCCAACATTACTGAAGGACTAGTCTCACAAGCTAGACCTCTGTGGGCAGAGCGTCTGAGGCTGAGACTACTGAAGCACTAGGTCTGCGGTACCGGTAGTACTCCTTACAGTGTGGGGTTAAATGAAAGACAAGTGTGCAGGTGGTGTTCTAGCTTGAGATGATGCTATGTCCAGGTCATCTGACAAGTGCCTCCCATCACGTTACTTGAAAAAGGGCTAACAAACACAAGCTGACCAGATCGATTTGATCACCTTCCATCAAATCGTAATAAATGTGTGGTATTCACTCTTAAAAGACCTGTTTAATGGATAGTCTTGATTGCAGTCTTCGGCTTGAGCCTTTTGTATTGCTTGATTCGCAGGATAAACATTTGAAAAGTAACCAGTATCACTCTTGTTATGCCATATTCACCCCCTTGAACTTTTCCATATTTTGAAACCAACCAAAAATCGAAATGAGCAAAGTTGGGATTTTACCATTTGATTTACACAATTTGGTCATCTGTCAATTCGCACTATCCAGCCAGCTCTCCCTATCATACAACAGATGGTGAAGTCTAACACGAGCTTCCTCCGTGAAGCCAGCCACTGCATATTTTTGAACTGCTGCTCATGCTGCATCTCAGGGCAGCGTAAAACACTAGGGCTTTCAGCCCTCTTCCACATACAACACATCACTGATGCCCATGATTGGCTAGCGTCACTGTGATTGACAAGGGTGAAAGAGCATGGCCAGTGTTGCTCCTGTGGCTTCCGGCCATGGATGACTATATCGACGGCAGGACTCAAACTCACAATCTCCTGATGATCGGACAAATGCGGTTTATTGAGTTCAAGGGGGATGAATTCATATATAAGGCACTGGATAGTAGAAAAAAGACTGAAACAATTAAATGTCTTCTTCATCTAGCTGAAGATTATAAACTCTTAAAATAATTTCAAACTTTGCTATTATCATTCTCTGCCTTATTTAATGTACTTTTGTATCATTCATGTAGCAGTATTAGAACATAATTCACCACTGATCTAAACAAATCAATATTTAAAAAAAGCAATGTTACTCTCAAATGTGCTTAAAGTTAACTTTTATTTGATTTTATTTCAAATCGCCTCCAGTACTTGAAACTCTAATTTGAATCCCTTTTAGGGAAGCAAATAATGTGCAGCAAATGTCTGTGGTTTAATATGTTTCATTCTATTCATTACCAGTGTTCACTGTATTGTATGAGTGGATAGTAACAGGGAGGTGAGTTGTTACATTTTGTTAATAAGCCCAATGCCCAACCAAAACAACAGAACAGAACTTTATGACCAAATCCCCCAATAAAATAGACTTTTTAACTGTGTGTTTCTGTTTCCTGTTTCTTCCATTCTTCTCCAAGAGTTCTAAGCTAAGTACTGTGCTGCACATGGAGTAGAAAATCGGTCTAATGTTAGAGCTCTGGTCTTTACTATCCATCCATCCATCCATCCATCCATTCTCAGTACTGCTTATCCTACACAGGGTCACCTGGAGCCTAGCCCAGGGCGATCGGGGCACAAGGCGGGGGACACCCTGGAGGGGGTGCCAACCAATTACAGGGCACAATCGCACACACACTCACACACACTACGGACAATTTAGAGTGGCCAGTCAGCCTACAACGCATGTCTTTGGGGAGGAAACCCATGCACACAGGGCAGAGGCAGGATTCGAACCCTCAACCCCAGAGGTGAGACGCAAACCACTAAGCCACCATGCCCCTCACCAGTAAAGGCTATGGTGCTAAATTGAGCAAGCTGCACACTTTTCCTATTTTTCCCCCACACTTTTTGGACTTTTTACTAGCTAAAAAAAAATGTAAATAAAAGAAATTGAGATGTTAATGATAACTAGTCAAAGTTACATGGAATTACTTCCAGTCAAACAGTTTTTTTTAGAAGATATCTGGAATTAACATTTCTGCTAGTAAAAATTTCGTTGCAGGCATCTTTCATTGGTGTTACTAATCATGACTGTTGTGATTTGTCGGATTTTAGACTAAAATCAGATTTAAACATTGGTTCCTACCAGTTTGCTTCTGGGGGGACCAAAAACAAAGACGGACCGGATTTCAGAATGGCAAAAGCCAAATAGCTGTCTACTCCCTATATCAATGCACTACATTGAGTATTAAATAACAGCAAGTGCGCCCTATGTAGTGCACTATTTACTAAATCATGCGTCGTTTCTGGTCGTTCTGCTTTCTGTTTTTAAGTTTCAGAATTATGACGTCTGTTTGACTTACCTAACTCGTTTTAGCAGAAGGTAGTTTGTTAATGGCTAGCAATGTACTCCGTCTAATACGACCTCACAATTTCAACTGCAGCCCTGTTTTTCTGAGGTTTTATTCAATGGACAGCATGGGCACGGCGATCGCGACGAGTCGTTCCCCGCTCGAGCGGCTGGACTGGGATAACGTGGTGCTGAGAAAGCTCCCTGTGGAGGAGTCGGAGGCCCCGGGAGTGAGGACAGTCCGCGGCGCGTGTTTCTCCAGAGTGACGCCGCAGCCGCTGCAGAAGCCCCGCTTTGTGGCGGTGTCCGCTCCCGCCATGGCGCTGCTCGGCCTCAGCGCGGAGGAGGTGATCACTGACCCGCTGGCTGCTGAGTACCTGAGCGGCTGCAGGGTGATGCCGGGCTCTGAGCCCGCTGCTCACTGCTACTGCGGCCACCAGTTCGGCCACTTCGCGGGGCAGCTGGGCGACGGAGCTGCGTGCTATCTGGGTGAAGTGAAAGCTCCAGCTGATCAGAGTCCCGAGCTGCTGAAGGAAAACCCCAGCAGGCGCTGGGAGATCCAGCTGAAGGGCTCTGGACTCACTCCTTACTCCAGGTAGACTTCCCAAGGACATCACGGTGGTTCCGGAGCCTGTCCTGGGTGTGAGGCTGGAATACACCCTGGATGGGACGCCAGTCTATCGCAGGGCCCCATATATATATATATATATATACACACACACACACACACACACACACACACACACACACACACACACATGCTCACTCAGTGTAGCCAGTCCACCAACTGGCATTGGAAAGTAGAGGTGTAACAATCAGACAATTTGGGTCAATGCATCAATTTAAAAGGCAATAATTGAAATGAATTGAGACAACAATCATAAGTTGAGTCTATTATTATAAAGGGATCATTATCTGTAGATTATTCTCTACTGTAGTTGTAATTATAAGTCAAAGGACAGACAACTGGTGTGCAAAATAATGCATTTTTATACTAATCTGTAAATAGGCTAGCAAGGTGATTTGGCTGTTACTCTGATACTTATAATCGTCCTTTTCTATGTCATCATGATGCTTGATGAGTTAATGGTAGGCCTTACCCAGATTCTGAACAAAGTTGGTCACGCACTGATCCGAGGCAGCTGAACTGAAACGCATTGCATCATATCATATCATAGTGCATTCTGTGGTATCAAGTCATCTCTAATGTCTAAATTTTCCGTATTTATATTTGTAAAACAAGATAGTATCATTCATGTTGCAAAATGTCAAATACACTTGTTTGTGGTGTATCTTCTAACACTATGGCATATTGTTATTGATAAAGATTAACAAAAAATATTTTGCATAGCTGAAAACAGTAGCGCATATTCTGATTGGTGGCCATACACTTTTAATGTTTGTTACTTACATTTACATTTACAGCATTTGGCAGACTCCCTTATCGAGAGGGACTTACAGCTCAGTTAAATAAAATTTTATTTGTGTAGCACTTTTAACAATAGATAATGTTGCAAAGCAGCTTTACAGAACTCCAGAAGTAGGTTAAGATCCCTAATGAACAAACTCGATACAACAGCAGCAGGGAAAAACACCCTGAGACGACATGACAGGAAAAACCTAGACTCAGAAGGGAACACTTCCTCTTCTAGGTGACACTGAATAGTGTAGTTATAAATTACAGAAGTGCTTTGTAGTCAGATTTTTTAATTCTCATCAGAGAATGTGGCGAAGTGTTATCAGTCAGGGAGGAGGTTAAGGGTTGAGAAGCAAAGAAAATGATCTTGTAGCTACAGTGTAACATTACAATAAGCTCAAGCTAGATACCAAACATACCTTGGCTGGTCTGCTACATAAGGGATAAGTGGAGAATGTCATTTTTGCATTGCACAGGAAGTGTGCAGTACACTATTCTCCTGCTGTTCTGCACTTTGCTCTCTACATGACCATTTCACTGTTGTAGGTTTTCTGGTTTCAGGTTCTCTGTTCATTTACATTTTACTACTCAGCCGCGCTGATCTGTATTATAACTGTGATCTCAGCCCATTTTATAATCCATCTTATAACAAGTGTTATACCAGACCTCTCTCTCTTCAGGCAAGCGGATGGACGTAAAGTCTTGCGCTCCAGCCTCCGTGAGTTCTTGTGCAGCGAAGCTGTCTTTGCCCTTGGGATTCCTACCACACGGGCTGGCTCTGTAGTGACCTCAGACACGCGGGTCATGAGAGATGTGTTTTACGACGGCAATCCGCGCATGGAGAGATGCTCAGTGGTGTTGCGCATCGCTCCCACTTTTATCAGGTCAGCGCTGTCTCGTTCACTTCACTGGCCAGTGAGATACTATATGATGCAAAATGATGAACGTTTTTACGCCTAGAGATTGCATATTCTTTTGTGCGATAGATGGTGTCTGATTAATGAAAGAGAGCTTGTTGTCTTGTGGTCCGCATGCAGGTTTGGTTCATTTGAGATTTTCAAGCAGGAGGATGAGTTCACAGGTCGGCAGGGTCCCAGCTGTGGATATAATGAGATACGAACTCAGATGCTGGATTATGTCATTGAAACTTTCTACCCAGAGATCCAGCAGAGCCACTCGGACCCAGTGGAGAGGAACACTGCCTTCTTTAGGGAGGTATGCTTTACCTAGTAAACATTCATCAGGGGTGGAGAAATAATAAATTCATTATCTAGCCCACAAGACAAGTAAAAGCTGCAATGCACTAGCTAGTCCCTGCCTAATTGACTAGGCTAGTAAGTGCTAGCTTCCGTAATGTAGTAAAGTATGGTGAACTAGTTAGCTGATGAAGTACATTAATAAAGGCTAGGGGGAAAAAAACAAGTATATGATAATTATCCTCTTCTAACTACGTTTCTAATGTAGCACATTGTGTATGTGTCATTAACAGCAAGTCAGTGGCCAAAGTTTCAGCTATAAGCTATGGTGTTCTCTCCTTGCATCACTTGTAAAAGTTATTATTCGGTTATGGCTAGTGTTTTTATTTACTCTCAGCATGTTCAACTGTGAGATGAGGTATTTAAATGTTGTACGAGCAGAAGAGTTATATGACAACTTTGTACAGAACTTTATTTTGCTTGGCTTCGTCAGTTTTTCCGCATAACTGCGTGTTCATGATTCTGAAAAAATCGCCCATCTTCTATGCACGCTAATTAATCCACCTGGTAAAAGCATTATACCATCAAGTAGATCAAATCTTGGCTGATGTGTGTAGTGCAGCGGGAAGTGTTTTGGGATTCAGAAAGAGTAGCTACTCCTAGTTACTGTTGTAAGTATTTTTAGTCATATTAACAATTTTATAATGAATTTATGATTGAGGTTTGAAAAATCAATGCAGAATGAATGAAGAAACAATGACCTAGTAAGACTATAAAAGGCATTCCTTTATTGGGGCAGCAACGCCTTCAGAAAAAAACAACGCTTTCATACCCATCCCTTTCTCTCATTACAACCATGCTCCCGAGTATGGCTTAGAGTTTTGAATGGACAGTGACTGCATTTCAGTGTGGCACAACCGCAATGCGCTGATGGAAAAAGAAATTCAAGGCACTGGGGAATGACATTGACTTCTGATGTGAAGTCAGTTTTTACTTATTACTTGTTAAAAAAAAAAAGCGATCCCTTGCTCTTCTCGTTTTTTGTTTTTCACTGAAAACACAAGAGCAGTGCAGTAAAGGTTTTGCTTTTCAGTGTGGCATGTTGTCCTCAAATGAAAAGCAATAGCGTCTATAGGTTGCATGTCACATTTTTACCTGAGATTGCTTTTCTGTCTGGTACAGAATCTTCTCCACATTTTAGTTACCATATAAAATTCATAGTAGTTGTTTAATAATATGCTTTAAGACAAATCACTGAATAATAAGCTTTTAGGGTTTAATATTTATTTTTAATGATAGTGTCAAAAAAAAAAACAAAAACACATTATTAGACGCCATTCAGGTTTGTTCAGGGTTTTCTTTCTGTCGTAGGTGATGCTGAGAACAGCCAGACTTGTTGCCCATTGGCAGTGTGTGGGATTCTGTCATGGAGTCCTCAATACTGATAATATGAGTATTCTGGGGCTTACACTGGACTATGGACCATTTGGCTTCATGGACCGGTATGGTCTTACACACAGTCAGTGCTACATGGATGTCACTGAAATCATCATTTTGTATTAACTTGTCATTGAATAAAATTCTGCTTTAAATAAATGCCACTATGTTAAAAGATTTTGCTCAGGGTTTCGGATGGCACAGACAAAACAAAAAAATGATCTCGTCTTTCACCCAGGATTTGGGCCAAGATTGGTCTTCTCTAGTTCCTTCTGATATCTGTATAAATATGGGTTTATTATTAAAAAAAAAAACAAAACTTGACAGTAATTTGACTTGGTGTACCTATGATTGTTCTTGGCGCATGCATTCTGTTGATCAGGATCTCTGCAACCTGCAGCAGAATGTTAACGTCCATCTCTGTTTTTCCTTCTGAAGCTTTGACCCAGAGTTCATCTGCAACGCCTCTGATAATTCTGGCCGTTACTCATATCAAGCTCAGCCAGAAATCTGTCGCTGGAACCTGGCTCGGCTAGCAGAAGCTTTGAACCCAGATCTGCCCCCGGACCGGGCACAGGCTGTGTTGGAGGAGTACACGCCCCTCTTCAACACATTCTACTTGAGCAATATGAGAAGGAAACTGGGCTTGCTGAGGAAGGAGGAACCGGAGGATGAGATGCTCATCACAAACCTACTGCAGACAATGCACAACACGGGTAGGGACTGAGGAAACCTAGGCAGGCTTCAACTTCTTTTGTTAGGAGTTCCTCAAGGTCTTGGTCTTTATAAGCCGTTCAGATTAGTGGAAAAAACATCCAGTCTTAACTGGATCTTAATCACTACACATCCTAACCTACAACTAGACATTTCAGAAAGACCTGAATGACTTTAAGCTATGTATTTTTAAGAGAAAACTATTCTGGACCGTGTCCTATACTGAGTGACTTTCCTTTGTTCTGTGTGACCTTTCAGGTGCCGACTTCACCAACACCTTCCGCTGTTTGAGTCAGATCTCATGTCCTGCAGAAGGAGAGGCAGTGGAGGATGGTGAAGTTGTCAAACAGGCCACAGAGCTTCTCCTGCAGCAATGTGCCTCTCTAGAGGAGCTAAAGGCTGCCAGCAAACCTAGTATGGACCCACGGTAAGGCAGTTTTCACTTTAGATATATTTCTTATTTTTTTACATATGGATGAATGCTTGTTTTTTTCTCCTAGTAAACCTTGTATTGTATTGAGAGCAGCAAAGTTTTTCAACTGTGAGTTTTCACATTTAGGTCAGCTAGCCCATATATATATATATATATATATATATATATATATATATATA
>CM075008.1:10122634-10139867 GCA_037576675.1 Pangasius sanitwongsei | reverse complement strand
AGTGTTTTCTCACATATTTCTGACAGCGCCCATATATATATATATATATATATATATATATATATATAGAAGGAACATACCTACTGAGAAAAATAGTGTAATTATGGTTTTAGGTGACAGTTTTTAAAGGTTTTTCTAGGGGTTCCGTTACTAAAAATTTCAAACGCAATATTCATGCAGTCCACCAACGTATTTAATGTGATCGATCATGCTGACAGACAGCCCCTGACACTAGCAACACTAATGCCTCCCCATCCATTGGCTTTTTAACGGTTCGTGCTCATTTCTTCTCATCCCATCCTGTCTAAAACCTTGCTCGCTAATTGTGATTTCCTGATACATTTAATGTCATGCTTTGATCAAGTTGTTTAATTTTCAGCTGTAGTGAAATGGCCCTAGGCCTAATCAGTTAAGTTTAAAATCAGATAGCAGCTGTCCAAATGTCCCTGATGCTCCTGTGGTACAGTGAAAATGAAATCCTTAAATGCAGTTTTCTCCCTTTTCAATTTTGAGCATAACCAGACATTAAGCAATGTCGCACATGCAAGAGCGTGGTTATACTGAATATCAGCACGGCTGTGATTCGGCGTAGGCATGAAGCCACAGGGTGAATTTCTATAAACGAGAAATTAATATTGAGTAAGTGACATTTAGAACACTATGACCAAATGTTTTTTTTTTTTTTTTTTTGATCCACTAGCGGAAATAGATCCAGGAAATAGAAGCCACACTCACGTTATAGCCTGTCGGCTCACGCTGATTTGTGCATTCCTGTTAAAGGTGCTTCCAGGGAAACTGGTGTCCCTTCTTCCTTTTGATCTTCATCTGATGAGCTTTCATATTTTAAGTCAAACATTGCTGTGTTCACTGATGATATCGCTAACTCTGTGTGGTAACGGTTTCGACCTAGGAAGTGAAATTTTACATGGCGAACACAGACGAGAGGAGAGATACACACAGTGCGGTTATACTAAATATACACACTCTTGGAACGCTGCTCAACCAATCAAATTAGTGGACCGGAACTAACTGTTATATAAAAAGCTATAACTTGTACTTGTACCCCAGAAACATTTTTCAGTTCAGGAAAGTCTCAGGTTTTTAGAACTATACAGTGGAAAATGTCAAAATTTCAAAATCTAATTTTTATCCTTGATTTACAAACTGTAGTGAACTTTTGGCTGTATTGAGACAAAATGCCTTTCTGATACGCTAGACTAAAGCGGGTGCTTATAATTAAATGGCAAAAAATGGACTAAGTAAATAGCTAGATTATTTGAATACAGTGTTTCTTCCCAGGTATAGAATGGTATAGTAGGTACAGGTATAGGTGTGTGGTTTCACTTAGCCATTGTTTTCCCACAGTGAGTTCTCAATGCTGCTCTCCTTGGCCCAGAGTAACCCTGCGCTGTTCGGCATGTTGTCAGATCGGAGGACGTTGGCCCGGCAGCTGGAGAAGCTCTCTAGGTTAAAGGAGCTGCTGGAAAGCACAGAGGCGGACGTGAAGACCAAGCAGACAGAGGAATGGACCTCCTGGATTAAACAGTACAGGTGCAGATAGGGATGAGGCATTCAGTGCAATCATACAGAGCCACGTTTGTGCTAGGCAACAACAGGTTGCTTGGAAACCCAAGTGATAAAACACTCAGGGGTTTCATTAGTTACAGCAGATGGTAGAAAGCTAGAACAAACATGATGGAAGTGTTTGTGGTCCCTTGAGAACATTTGTCAAAGCACCCTCTTCGATGTCTTATCTTGTTTTAATTATTATGATTATTATTATTATTATTATTATTATTATATTTACCAGCAGTAAGGATTTTTATGCATAAACAGACCAGCATTTATGAATAGCCACTGCATTTACATGATGTCTTTGCTTGCCTCCAGGCAGCGTCTTGCTCGTGAATGTGAGGGAGAGTGTGATGTGAAGGCGGTGCAGGAGGAGAGAGTGCGTGTGATGGACAGCACCAATCCTCGTGTAGTGCTTCGAAATTACATCGCCCAGAATGCAATAGAAGCAGCAGAGAATGGTGACTTCTCTGAGGTTAAGCTGTTACCATATTTAATGTTAACTGATCAGTACTAAAAAGTTCTTCTGAAATAAAAAAAAATAATAAAAAAAATCCTCTGATTGGTGTCATCAGGTTCAGAGAGTTCTGAAAGTCCTGGAGAAGCCATTTTGCAAACAGGAGGGCTTGGAACTGCCAGGCTGGATGCTAAGACGAGGATCAGAGGAGGCACAAGAGAGGGATGAAGAAGAGGGGCAGAGAGAGGCTGAGGAGTGTGCTACAGGAGCAGAGAACAGAGTGATTGTGTCTTATGACAGCAAGCCCCCAGCCTGGGCTGCTAAGATCTGTGTCACCTGATCATCCTAAAGCCTTCAGGACAAGTAGCCCAGAGATTCTCCTCTCTGGGTATCTGTCTGTGAAGGCTATTTGAGGTACTGAAATCCTGTCAAACCAGTTTAAAAATATACAGAAAAGTAATGGCTGATTTGCTATGATATTGAATATGCAATTAAACATTCTGTTCTGTATATTGGACTGGTTATAAATGATGACTTAGACCGCCAGTCTGAGAGACAGGTCTTAGTCTGAAAGACAGAGATTTTAGTACCCTATAAACCAAAGAGAGTGTGGCCTAGTGCAAGAGAGAGAGAGTGTGTGTGTGTGTGTGTGTGTGTGTGTGAGAGCACAAAAAAGTCTTAACGCACAAGTTAGGGAGCAGTATGTAAGCTCCAAAATGTAAGCGCACAAGTAGTTGATTTGTTAATCTTACAACAAATTATGTCTGTAAAATTAATATGCAGTTACGTTATTAATGGGTGGTAATATGCACATGAGCTTATGCTGGAATAAAAGGTTTATGGCTCCTTACTTTATACAAATGGAGCATATGCCTGAATGTAGGCCTTACCGTTTCTAGACTTTTAGATACCGAACAATAATTTCAAGCAGTGCTGGTGAAAGTGGTGTAATAAGAGTGATTGTTAACCTTCATAATCATTTAGATATAATAAACTGTAAAAATAGACCTTTTCTGAAGACAGACTTTTTTTTTTTTTTTTCCCCTCCATTTTTTTTGTTCATTGATATTTTTATGAGCTATACATTTTGTTTAATTTATGGTACCTCATTCTGAAGACTTGTAAAATGATGTGAATTTACAAAGTCCATTTATTTAATTTATGCAGAAACTAGGAAATGTGAAATAATGCACCATTGTATTTACTAATACAGAGCATGGACAATTAATGTAAATTAATAACATCAACATACATGCATTTATGCCACATTAGAGCATATAAGAACATTTCCTGTTTGAAAACTATTCTGATATAAGATCACAATATTTGTTTCCTCAATTCATGACATACAAACTCTATAATGATTTAAGTTTTAAGTATCAATTGTTGCAAGAAAGGCACACCATTACTGATGATGACTTGGTGGAGGACTGTAAGATTTGAACATGACTTTCACTGTGTTTCAGTACAAGCAGAAAGGAATGTCTGCGCTTCAGTTCCTGCAGGTTTGGACCTGTTACCAAAAGCCTGCTTAAACACAACATACAACGCTAAACAAGGAGAAAATGTTTCAAACAGATACAGAGAGCTGATTAAAAGGGGGGAAGGGCTCCAGTGACATGTGGTTATATCATTTAATAATGATTCTCCAGATTTTACAATGCCATTTGTAATTTTTTATACTTCAAGAGTTAGACAAATACTAGTAGTAAAAATGAACAAAATTGAATGGGTGCTAGTAAAAAAAAACCCATACATTTCTTCATGCCAAGAATTCAATTTACATATGGAAAAATTACATTTTTGTACATAATAGTATTGCAGTCTTAAAATGTATTACAATATTAAAAAATGTAACTCTTTAAAAAAAAAAAAAAAAAAAAAAAAGGTACTTTGGATTCCTAGCTTTTTATAAAGGGGTGTTACTTAAAACCCAGGGAAAAAAAGCTTCTAAACTGTACCTTTCTTTGTCGCTGGGGCTGTACCCTCAAGTTTACTCCTTTTGTACATTTAGTATGTATCTTTTTACCTAGAAAAGTGAATGTAGTGTACCTTTAAAGCTTTACTCTAAAACTAATTATGGTCCATTTATGTATCTTAAATCATTTAAAAAGTACACTATATCCATGTTTCTAGGTGAAAGATACATCATAAAGGTAAAAAAAAAAAAAAAAAGGCACCTTGAGAGTACCACCCAAGTGATAAAAAAAAAAATAGTTAAATTTTTTTAATTATTATTATTTACATTGAATCTTTAAGGGTTGCCTCCAGAGGGACAAATGAAAGAAGGCGCAAGGGTTACATATTTAACCTAGACTGTTAATTTCTATGTCAGGAAAATGTCAATAAAAGTAAAAAAACACCTCTCAGAAATAAAAGTAAAAAGCTATTATAAGAATAAAGGTATAGTAGATATCTTTTAACCCAGAAAAGTGCATTTTACCTTTAATTAGCTTTTAGAGTAGTGTTCCTCTTGGTCCAATTATGTACTTTCAATTATTTTTTAGTAGTAATTGGTAAAATGTACATACTTACAGATACAAAACATGTACTCTTGATGGCACCATGCCAACGACAAGGACAAACACTTTGTATAGATGCCATTTTAACAGTCTGTATCTGTAGCTACAAACAGGATTCTTATACTACGTTAATACTACGCCACAGTACTACAGTACTAAACAGTACAGTGACGTATGTGCAGTGTACAAGGTATACACATACTATTTAGTACGCTAGTACAGTATGCGCTAGGATGTTGGCAGTATGGGCGCGCGCACTGTGGGCGGGGCTATGTACCTGCTCACTGCGCAGCCGCATCTCAGCTTTTCACAGGTATTTTCGGTCATAGGTGTGTCGAAGAAACGGGCAATCACTGTTGCTGTACCTGAAACAAAATATATATTTATATTTATAAATTTTTTTATAAAACAAACGATGACCCAACGCTCGAGACCCGGTTATTATCGTCAGGAAGTGAATAAAACCATTTGGGAAGTACCTGAACGATATAAAGATTTAAGACCGGTTGGGACAGGGGCTTATGGTACAGTATGGTGAGTGGGATACACTTTCTCCACTACATTACTCATACGCCATTTTATTGCCTTTAGTTATCTGTTCATTTGTATGGTTTTATCCCCGTGTTCGAAGGAAACCTTGTACGTTTTAGAACTGCAACACGGCTGCTTTGCTAACTTGGCTAACATGGTTTGGGTTGATACTTTTCACAGTATGTTATAAAGTCAGACCATTTCCTGTTTCGATACTGTGCAAGAAGGTAGTTGATGAAGCAGAGACGAGCTCACAGCAGTCCTGTCATGGCCTGTCTGAAATACCAGTGGAATCACCACTCAGGCCGTTGGTTTACCTAATTTTAACCTACTTTGTGGAGGAAATTTTACACGAACATTCTGTAATTCACAGTATAGTCCTTCTTCTCGACCTTGTTTGGGTTTCCAGAGCTCATATTTTTAAATAACAAGATAAGCTCCTGAATAAATGGACTTTTTAACTGTTCTGTACATTTTTTTTTTCAAGAATGCATGCAAACCTTAACAAATGCATACAAACCTTAATAAATGCCTGTAAACCTTATTTAGTAAATAATAATAATAAGTGATATGCCTGTAGCTCTGCTCAGGACCGCAAAACAGGGTCAAAGGTTGCTATCAAGAAACTCCTCCGTCCTTTCCAGTCAGAACTTTTTGCCAAGAGGGCTTACCGGGAACTCCGACTTCTCAAACACATGAAGCATGACAATGTGAGTAACCCAAATATTTGTTATGCACGGTGTGTCTTCTCTGTGTGTTTCGTTTTCATATGAACTCACATCTCTTTGCTTCATTTGGCTGTAGGTTATTGGACTGCTGAATGTTTTCACCGCAGACCTGTCACTGGACCGATTTCAAGACTTGTAAGCTTAGTGTTTAATCATTCCGCAGTTTTTTTTATAATCTGATGTATGACCATGAATGCATGGCGTCCTTGCTGCTGGTATTTGTTTTTTTCAGCTGCTTTGAATTCATCTTGGTTTGAGTTTGAGTTCTCAGTAACTCATTCATGCATTTCATTTTACAAATACAACTTTAGTAAATACCAAAAATATTTGTCAGCTTCTCTCTTCTCTCTCTCTCACACACAGTTACCTGGTGATGCCCTTTATGGGTACTGATCTTGGGAAACTAATGAAAACAGAGAGGCTTACCGAAGACAGAGTTCAGTATCTTGTCTACCAGATACTGAAAGGACTAAAGGTGCATGTCTTACACCCTCTCTCTTACACTCACATAGACGCACACACTCATGTACAGTATCTCCTCTTGTTCACAGTATATCCATGCTGCTGGTATCATTCACAGGGTAAGCTGTATGTATTTCCATATACTGCTATACACCACTGGATTAATAATGCACTGTTGATCATTGCTTATAGTTGTAACTTACAGGACCTCAAGCCAGGCAATCTAGCCATCAATGAAGAATGTGATCTCAAGGTAAGCATATCAGCATATCATATGTGATTCATGCCTGATCTGCATTACAGCAGGTGGTAGTGCTCTTTATATTTCTATATGTTTTCTGTATGCTAGATCCTGGATTTTGGTTTGGCCCGTCAGGCTGATAGTGAGATGACAGGCTATGTGGTAACTCGCTGGTACAGAGCACCAGAGGTCATCCTCAACTGGATGCACTACACACAGACTGGTGAGTCATATACTGTATTTGTGAAGCTATGGTGTTTTTCATTGGTCAGCCTTTTAAATTGATCAGATGACCTTCAGTCTTGAGATCACAGACTTGCAGACTGGTATGAATCATACAGACCTTATCTTGAAATTTGATGGCATTGGGGATCTTCCCGTTATCCTAATAATACTGCATTCAGCTTACCTCGGAAGTAGGCAGTCAGAACTCGGAATGATGTCATTTTCGTAACTGTAGGGGGAAAACACAGGTGCCTCCATGTTCGTCTTTTGTTAGCAGCAAGCTAGCCAGCTACCTATACTTACCTCCTTAAAACAGCAAACTGTTTAGTCAGTGTTGTAGCTTTAACAAGAAAATATATGTGTATGTTGATTGATCTAAAGCAGGGCTGTCCAATCTTATCCAGAATGGGCCAGTGTGGGTGCAGGTTTTCATTCCAACCTAATAGAAGCCACACCTGATAGTTGATCTTGCCTTTCAATAGACTAATTGAAACAGATTTTCGCCATATTTGCTAGTCCTGCCTGTGTTTTCCTGACAAGCACTCAAACAAACCAATAATAAACAAGAGTACCAAGAGTAAGCGGGTCCTTAGCTTACATCTCCTCCTTGTTTTTTATTTTATTTTATTTTTAGCAACATGCCATCATGGCTGACAACATGGAGGAGCTGGTGCCTAAAATTTCCGCACCAGTTATATGGAACTGCTGTATTTCACACAACGGACATGATGCAAACTATGGTTGTTTGCAAAATATGCAAAGGCAAGATTGGCACATCTGAAGGAAATGCAGCAAACTTGTTTAACTACCAAGAAAGCACAACAAAAAGTATAACAAAAGCCAGATAACATGGGGAGTGCACTTGAGTATAACAGCACCTCAGCCATAAATAGCACTGAAGCAACCAATAACAAATGCTTATAACACTCCTTATGAGTAAACAAATACAGTACATACTAGAAAAACATCACTGTTGCCATGACATTTTACCTGACCAATGTTATATCAAAACAGTCAAAATGAAGGATTTAAATGACTTTGTTGAGGTTATATATACTTGTAGATTTATATTTTTATCAATAGCGGAATTGGTTTGCAAAATGGTCTTCAAAACCAACATGAATAATAATCATGATCATATTGTGGATATGAAAAAAATTATACAAAGCCAAAAATGGACCAGCACCCACCTACCTTAAAGCACCCACAATGCACCACACTCCCTCTGATCCTCTAGCTCTTCTCGGTTGGACCCAACATCTCTAAGGGTACAAGGAAGCCATTTATCAAGACTCTTCTCTTTTCTGGCACCTAGATTTTGGAATGAACTTTTCCTAGATGTTCAAACAGCTGAGTCACTGGCTACATTTACATTCACATCAGTATTCCAATATTAATCTGCGTTTGGAAATATTTTAATTAGTACTGAGTCATGTAAACGCTGCAATCCGATCGCCCAATTAAGATTAAGGCAATATTCTGATTCACCAAATTCCGATTCCCACCCCTGGCAAACGCCTGTTTTAATCAGAATTCTGTTGCATGTAAACACCTCATTCAGAAACTCCACTGAAAGGAGATATATGCGCATGCTCAGTCTACAAGGAATTGTGGGTGCTAACAGATGCTTAGCTGTAGGCTAGGTATTTAGGAATGGCAACTCAGGCATACTTACAACAACCATGTGTACAGGAATATTCCGATGACTGTACGCATATAAACATTGTAATAGGAATATGGCTGCAACCCGAATATAGACCTTAAACAGAATTTGACTTGCATGTAAACGTAGCCACTGGCTGTCTGACTAAAGACTTACCTCTTCATGAAGTACTTAAATTAGCATTTGGTTATTTAAAAAAAAAAAAAAAAATCTTGTTTTTTTTTTTCTTTTTTTCAAACCATAGTACTCATAGTACTCTTAATCCCTGACCTAGTGAACCAGTATGAGAATGAATTTATTGATGGAGACTTCAGAGCACTGTAAGTCGCTCTGGATAAGGATAGCTTCCAAATGATGGGAAATCATAGAAGCTGTACCTAAAATCATAACCTTTTTTGTTAAATCATACCTCTCTCTTTTTTTTCAGTGGACATCTGGTCTGTTGGCTGTATCATGGCAGAGATGCTCATTGGAAAACCGCTGTTCAAAGGACATGATCGTATCCTACCCTCCAACAAATATAACACTGTTTGACATCACTGCTGATTGCCTCTTGCGGGGCTTCAGTAGACATAGTACTGCAAGATTGTAGCTAGTGGTGCTTAAATGTTGTGGTCCTATGTGCCCTCTTTCCTTGTTTTATTTTTTACCCTTGACCGCAGTGTGTTAGACCTGGATCAACTGACTGAGATCATGAAAATCACAGGGACGCCTACGCAAGAGTTCATCTCCAAACTGCAATCCCAGGATGTGAGATACACTCACTACTTCACTCAGTAGCTCCATGTAGGATCAGCAGATATAGAGCCTTTTATTCCTCACTTTCTGACCATTTACAGAAAGATCCCTGAATGCCAGTTACTTTATTCCAGGCTAAAAACTACATTCAGAAGATGCCCAAACTTAGAAAGAAAGATCTTCGGATTTTGATGCCAGACACCAAACCTCAAGGTACAAGCACTGATTTTACACACGTCCAGAAGCTGTCCAGTTCACCTCCATATTTTAATTATAAATAGCACTTATGTGTGCAGCCTGGAAAACCCTGTCTGATGATGCTGTGGCTACATTCTGGCAAACAGCCAAAAAGGACAATTAAAAAAAAACAAACAAACAGGTTTTGAGCAAAATTGGGGTTTTCTGCCTATGACATACAATGACATCTCTACAAGAAATATAGTTCACAGTGTTAACAGCGTTCCAGTCTTGTCTCTACTGTAGACGATGTAGTCTGTTTTCTTAGGATAACATTAAATCAGCTTAAGATCATTCCAACCTGATAATATCGAAATGACAACGTAGTAATTGAGGACTCCAAATCTAGTTAATAATGTAAATATAATGAACTCTAATAATCTGTAAAGGTTATTTGTAGTTTCCAAATAATGATGAATGGACAGGACCTCTGAATAGTGTCGAGGTCTGTAGGATATGAATAAATGCTTTTATAAACATAGACAGTTTTTATGGTCATATTTATTATTTATATATTATATTTTTTTACATATTGGACAATCAGTGTGTTGGTGTCTTTCTGTGGAGTTGGAATTTAAATGCAGTTTTCTACCTTCTCATTTTTGCTGATAACTAGACTTTAAAATGCTCTAACTTTCCTGTTGATTGAGATACCATGTGTGCTAAAGAGAAACATGATTCAGTTCAGGAATGTCCATAAATTTTAGAACGTCACATAGTAGAAAATGTCAAAAATTTAACCATGTGAAGGGGTTGCAAAGCCCACAACATGTAAATTAGTATATAAAGCTCTCTTATCTATAGATTTTATTGTTGTTGTAAATGAACAAGGCTTGAATATATGTGATTATATTGCCTGCAGCAATTGCTGTGCTAGAGTCCATGCTGCTGATGGACCCAGAAAGCAGAGTGACGGCAGCTGAAGCTATGGCTCTGCCCTACTTCTCTGAGTTTCGCGAGCCAGAGGAGGAGACTGAAGCTCTGCCATACGATCACTCACTGGACAACGCTGAGCAGTCACTGGAGCAATGGAAACGTAAGTGGTGGACATGAGTTAAGTTTAATGCAAGGTGAATCCTTTAACAGTGAAGCCAGACATACGTGTTATGATTTTTATAATCTTGTTCACTGCTTACAACTTGCACAGTGATTTATATTCTCATCCTGTGCAAAAATACTCGTTAGAACATAGGTGCTTACACTGTACATGAAACATGACCCCTACAGACAGTTCTGTCTCCTGAAAATCCACAGTTTTTCGGAAAAGCTCCCCCCCCCCCCTTAGCTTTGCTGAATCTGTTAGAGTGAAGTATACTGCATGCTGCTCACCCATGAAATACTTATACACACTCAGCTCAGGTTATATGAACAGTGTTTTTTTCCCCTTGCAGAGTTTTTTTCCAGTTTCTTCCTGTCATGGTAGCATGATGAAGTAATATCATACAGGCATGTATGTTGCTGCTACAGCTCAATCGACCCAGCCTCCATGCGTTATGTCCTGCGCTCTCTTTTCACCCTTGTGTTGACATTTTTTTTTGCTGCCATGTGCAGATGCATAAGATATATCTTCCCAGTATATTTTGGAAAAGCAGTTCATGAGGCTGCTCATATTGCAAGACGAACCAACGTTAGATGTAAAAAATAAATAAATAAATAAACAATAATAATAATAATAATAATAATAAGTTGGTGATTTGAGTCCAAAGGTTACATTGATATTTACTTGAGGAAATTTGCACATATTCAGAAATGGGATATGAAGGTCCATTTTTGGGCACCCCATTTAGATTATGCAAATCACTTGCATGTAGTTCATGCCTCCAGGGTTACCAGATTTTTCTTGAGTAGTAGTGTAAAGGACAGGGTTTTTCTTGAGCATGCCTGCTTAACTCTCACAAAACATCTGAATAACACTTAAATCTGAGGTCTGAATCCTGCTGTGTGCAATCCGTACTGTGCATGCTTAACTCAACCCTGAATAAGGACACTAATCACTTACGGCTCCTTCACATGAAGTCGAAATTCACCATAATTGGCGACAGTCAAATCGGGTGATAAAACAGGCTCAAGTTGTAGTGTCTAAAAGCTGAGAGGACGGTCGATTAACTGTTTAGTAGTGATGGCAGAGATGGGCCGATTCCAGCAAAAAATGGTGGGAATACATGTCAGATATCGGGTCCTGTCACAAATGGGAAAGAATGGAATTGGATTTGGAAAAGTAATTTATTTTTGAAACCAGAAATGTTTACATACAAAGAGACGTGAATAGTTTCTCTTTTGTTAAAATTGATTTGATTATATTTATACTGTAATGTAAGTGATTTTGTGTGAAAGAGTTTAATTGTAAAGTGCTTCAATTAGAAGTTAAATGTAGTTTTCAATTCAGAAAACAATATTGCATGGGTATTACTGATACTCAAGGTTTCAGTATTGTTACTGGAAAAGAAAAAGTGGCATTGTGCCATCTCTGCTGTTGAGCATATGTAGGAATCATGCCTTAGTTCATGGATTTTAAATCTCATGAGCAATGTTCATCCAGTAGCTTTCAGTCTGATATCTTGTGTTTAGTTATTACACACTGATATCCGAGGAGTCATTCTCTCTCTTCTGCTGTCTTTCTTTCTCTCTCACCCTCTCCCTCATTCTGTCCAGGACTCACATTTAGTGAGATTCTTACTTTCCAACCTCCGCCACTGGGGCCAGTGCAGAAAGAGACATCACTCTGAGTGGAAACATCTCAAGCCAAGTGTGCCTTAGCTCTTTTCATGGGACCCATGGTATTGTGTGTGTGTCTCCATTATATACTTTACGAACTATACAACATATTTGGTGTTATAGTAAGTGCTGCTGTGTTGGTGGTCAAACATAAACAATACCATTCACATGCCTTTATTAGGACACTGCACGACTTATTCATGAATATACTGGAACACAAAGAAGTATACTTCAAAGAAATGCAATCATTTCTTTGAGCAGGTGTTTATGTTTATGTCTATAATTCTATGGTCTGCTGTGGTCCATGGACACATTTGAGTCCAATGACATATGGGACTATGCATATGTTAAACCAAATATCTTTTTTAACCAAGTATTTTTGAAAATAGATTTGCTACAATGAATTGTCTGTAATCAAACTTCTGCTTTTTGCAATAAAGACAATTTGGTTTAAGTCAATGTTTTCATTTTTCTATCCTTGTTATGAGTTTAGCAATAATGTAAATAGGAACAGTTTTATTTACTTGTGGAAAACAGTTTCTGTAGTTTTTTTCCCCTCCTAGTAATACACATGATTGGGGATAATAAATAGTTCATATGATGGATATTAACACCAAAAAGAATTAACTGAAATTTCTATAACTATATAAATCATTACCATTTTGTGGGGAAAAAAAACATGCAAATTTTCCAGAATAGACATTTAACCAAATATGAATACATTATTCAAAATGAACAGGTAATGTGTTTTAAACAGATACAACTACAGATATAAATAGGAGTTTTAGAAGTATTGCATTGTTCTTTTCTTTCTGTTTTTTTAAAGAAAGGTTCACAAGCCATCTGGTTGGGAAAAAATTGCACAAGCAGGAGGTTTTTCCATTCATGCAGGCATAAGAGAGCAGTCAGATATGAAGCTTGCGGGACAAAGACCATGTTAACATGAAGGTGATGGATTTACAGCTTATAGTATATTCATTCATCCTTAGTAACTGCCTGGTCGGGGTTATGGTGGATTTAATGAGCTTTGTTTATATTTTGGGGAATAGAGCCCACTAAGCTACTAACCACAGGTGTATCACAGGTGTATCATGGGTGGGTTCCTAAGTGGTGCAATGGAAAAGCTTTCACCCTATTACCAGGAGATTGCAAGTTCAAATCCTGATGATGCCACAGCCATCCATGGCCAGCACTCTGAGAGCAAAACTGGCTATTCTCTCTTGGTAGCAGGGGTGTCATCTCCCTCCCCTGTCAATCACAGCAACACAAGGCAATCATAAGCATCTGTAAGCTCTTGCATGCATGCAGAAGGGGGCACATGGTGCTTTCCTCTGAGTGTGTTACAGTGCTGGCATTTCTACTTCTGACTGTATCCAGGGGCATAGTAATAGGGTAACAAAAAAACAAACCTTTTGGTTTAAATTTCAGGTTTAAAATCCTGATACAGATATTTGGAGCACTAAACAGATACAGATACAGATTGCGTCATTGTGTTACACCCCTATAGTACAGACGACCGTGTAGATTTGTGGACATGAAACCCTGTGCTGGTGTGTTTAGATCACCAGCAGAGGGCAGCACTTGTACAGCTATATTACACAGAACGTGAACTCATTACTAAAAAACGCATAGGACTGATGTACTTTACATTGTTACAATATTCTTCTCTTTTAGGATGTTTTGGCAAGTAGCCACCAGTGTAATGTAAATATGCTGTAATTAACAATTAAACCAGAGTATTATTTGTTAATTATGAAATTCCTGTATGCTGGTTCTAAATTTCATTTCTGCATATGCCATGCACATTTTTTGCTTTCCTGATCTAACTCAACAACAATTCTTGCATTCTTCATTAGCTTTCGAAGTCTAGAGAAATGCCTCTTCAGAAATGGGATTGAGAACAATGTTTGGATTTTAAAAAAAAACAAAAAAAAACAAAACCAAAACTAAAAGTCCTACTCTGGACTACTCTGGCTCTTGTTGTAAATTTGTGCAGTGACTAGCAGGATAGACATTTGCATGACTTCAGGATCAAAGAGGCACCCTCCCCCATCTCCACAGTGTGTGTGTGTGTGTGTGTGTGTGTCCTGTATGGGATATCCGCATAGTTCATATGCATGTCAGACTGTTCTGTCCTGTGGAACACATGGGGAGGTAAACTACATTTGTCATCCAACTCTGCTCTGAAATGTCTGATGTTATGATAGAGAAAAAGGGAGAGCAAAATGGTCCACTCTCTATCCTCCTTCCTCAACCAGCTGCTGATGTGTTTACCTGTTGAATCCTAGCAGGGAAATGTTTTTCCATGCTCTCCTACATTTTTTTGCATGTGAAACCAGCCTGTTTACAATACTGTAACACTAAGGAGTTAAAGCCCAAGAGAGACAGGCCCATCAAGTGTTTAAAAAATGAAACTTGAATTCTCCAGTTACGATTTTATTGGAATTATTAAGGAAATTGCTTCTATGGTTCATTTTCTATGTTAGACTGCAGTCAAAGGCCTGGGAGCATGCAAGTTTATAAAATTATCATCCAAACAAGATAAGCTTTAATTTCCTTCAGCTTTAATGTGTATGTATGTGTATATATATATATATATAACTCAACCACTCAATGTTACATAACCAAATTATGTTGAGTATGCATTAATTGAGTCATTATCAGAAAAACCTGTTAGAGTATATATTTATTGCAGATTAAATGCTGAGTGTTCACAATTTGACGTGCTAAATAACATCTGGCTCCATATTTGTGGCTTTATCGTGGCTCAGTCTTCTTAGAGAACACTCTGTTCTGCGGTCAGACTGTTAAACTGTCCATTTTTCCAACATCTGTATACTGTATTCTCTGTGTTGCATAACAGTCGTGAAAAGTGGTAATAAATCGCTCATGGTTTGCTTGTGTTTACATATTTTGCATAGTCTTAGCAGTTCACGCTCCTATATTGAAAAACAGGCCTTTTACTTTCAATTAGAAAACTAGAAAAAAAAAATCAGATAATGCCAGACCACTGATATTATGTGATTATGTGATCTGGGATTCAGGCACTTTTAGGCATCTGTAGTAAAATAAGATCCATTCAAATGTGTGAATTCATTGAACTACATTGAAAATATCATGATTACAAGAGTTTGGGCAATTTTTTGTAATTCACTATTCATGTAATAGTAAAAGCAGATATAACAGTAGGTTGGAATGTAAGTAAAGAATAAAACATGACCATATTCTTAAACGTGTTATAGAAAATTAATCAGTGAGAAGATAATGTGATACCTTCCTATAACAGCACATCCAGAAGTGTTTCATTCCTCTTATACAGTACTGTGCAAAGGTCTTAGGCACATGCAAAGAAATGTTGTAGAGCAAAGATGCCTTCAAAAATAATGAAATTAAACGTTTCTACATTTAAAAAATACTATAAAGAGCAGTAAACAGTAATAAATGAAACAAAGTCAATATCTGGTGTGACAATCCTTCACTTATTGAAAAAAATAGCAGTCTCAGGTACAGTGTGTGCAGTTTTATAAGGAAATGAGCTGTAAGTGTTACTGAGCATCTTGCAGAAGCAGCCACAGTTCTTCTGGAGACTTTGACTGTCGACTCGCTTCTTATTTTTGCAGCAAAACCCAGCAGCCTTCATTATGTTTTTTTGTCTGAAAAGTGTCTCTTATGTAATATTCTGCTTTCTTTACTGACATACAAACAGTTTTCTGTAACATTTAATTTTGTGCTGGAAAACTAATGTTTGAAAATCTAAAAAGTTTCTGTACTGAATCAATAATGTAGAAGTCATAAAATAAAAATCTTTAACAAAGTTTGTACTAAAAAAAAAAAAGGGTGCCAAAAACTTTTGCACAGTACTGTATGTCACACTTCTTAACCATTTATCATTATATTTAATGTTGTGGAAGAGCTGCAAGACAAGATAGTTCCTGTTACCACTTATGCTACAGCAGCTATAAACAGTTCTCTCACCAGCCCTCTCTTTTTTCTCTTTCTTAAAAAAAAAAAAAAAAAACTGGAAAATTCTGTGGCTTAAATAATATTACGTTTTTAAGAAATTATAATATATCAGAATGAGCATATTAATAAAAACCTGTGATTTTCCTTGAAGCTGGCACTACTGTCAAAGCTGTGTTTTCTTTATTCGTCTTTTAATTCATTGTCAATTAAATTGTTAATTAAACACCTTCTTCAATCAGAATAGAGAATTTAACAAATCAAGAATTAGTTTAACATTGAACATTTTTCAACATTGCTCAGCCAAGACTCACTTGGTAAACAGGTGGCACTGAAAAAAGTTTAGCAAGTGTATACTTGAACTTTTATTGTCTTCAAAGATATTATCATTTTCTATAAATGTACAGTATGCACACAAATCTGTCTCATATGACATATCTTATGTTTCGCTACATACTCCTCCTGCATACTGTATCTTCCTCCATGTTTACGTTCTGTCTTTCCCTTCTTTTTAAGAAGGCACACGTGCCCTCAGATTGTTTAGCTGATCTGAAAGAGCACATAGACTTTACAGACAGCTCTAGAGGAAATTCCACAGGCTTATGTGTTCCTGCAAAACGTCCCAGCATAAGTCAGAGAACCTGGATCTGTCCAGCCCCTTGGTGGAAGCAGAAAAAAATGGGATAGACGGTAGTTCCAGGACCATGGTAGGTTCCTCTCAGACTCAGGCTAGAGACCAAACATGGTAAGAGAGGCATTTTAAGTGCCATGGTTAGAAAAACAAACTTGTTCCAGAAAGTTACCGACATTCAAAATGACTTTGCACCAGTCTAAGACGAGATCATTTGGCTGTTTTCCCTCCTCTGTAGTGTGTCATCTCAGAACTAGGAATATTTTTCCTACTTGATCAGAAACCAGTTAGAAACACAATCTTTTTTAATGGAATTTTCTTAATCATAGAAATAATAGTTCATCTCCCATCTGTATATAGAATTCTTCTAATATATTATATATATATGTACAGTCAGGTCGTTAAGTATTTGGACAGTGACAGAGTTTTTGTGATTTTGCCTTTATACATCACCACAAAAATATGGCCACAAATGTTCCACAAAAATATGGCATTTACCATTTAGGAATTACAGCCATTTTAAGAAAAGTACTTCCATTTTCAGGGGCTCA
>CM075008.1:10024609-10122534 GCA_037576675.1 Pangasius sanitwongsei | reverse complement strand
TTGCTTAAAATGGCTGTAATTCCTAAATGGTAAATGCCATATTTTTGTGGAACCTCTTAAAATAAAGCTGAAAGTCTTATTTCAAATCCACTGTAGTGGTGTATAAAGGCAAAATCACAAAAACTCTGTCATTGTCCAAATACTTCTGGACCTGACTGTACATATATATATATATTCTTAACTTTCTCCATCTGCAAAGATCACAGTACCTCTGCTATGGATTAAGGCTATGAAAAGTAATCTGCTCTGTATTAACTCTGGTGGAGTTAGTGTCAAAGTGTCAAGTAGCACAAACCCAGCACAAATGTCATGTCTCAGCAGGCCTTACCTGACTGCAGGGGGGTTTAAGATCCTATTCTTGCTTGAGAGAGTAATTGTGAGAAAGTTTCGGGGGTTTCCATTGCAGCCTGTAGAACACTGGCAGTTCTGAAGTAGTTTCCTGGCTTTATAATTTTAACAAAAGATAACTGTGGTCTTATGAACAAAATGTTCTCGATATAAGTGGTTTAATGTGAACAAAACAGCAGCCCACTCTTTGCAAAGGGGGGTTTGGAGAGCTCTTAGATTTTGAGCAGCTATTAAATGGCCAGGCATTGGTTTATAATACTTTTAAAAAATAAAATAGACTAGATAGATTTGATTAGACCTGATAAAGTCAATACCACACTACAACAGATTCAAACATGTTTGTCTTGCACAATAGTTAATAATAAATTGGATGTATGATTAGTGACTACTGGTCATTTTAACCAGAAGTGTACTATTGTAATAGTAATATGCCAAGTCTCTGTGGCAGAACCAACTCAGTCCAACCCAACAGTCAATAAAACAGCCCAATGCCAAAACTCAAACGCTGAACCTCACAATCACTGTATTAAATACCAAAAGCATGACTACTATTGCCAGATATATTCTAATATTTTCAAAGCAACATCATAGGCTCCGTTTTAATGAAGTAATCTTACCATGCAGTCTTAAATGTCCTAAAAAAGAATACTAAAGAGAATGAGCAAACCATTCACTGATGCACAAAAAACACATTCATAGAGTAGACGTAGGCTACTGTTTTTCATTCAATATGCATTTACTGATTCATCTTCGGTAACCACTTTAACCTGGTCAGGGCCGCAGTGGATCCAGAATGTATCCCAGGAACACTGATCACAAATCAGGGATACTCCATGGATGGGAGTGATGCCAGTCCATCACAGGGCATCACACACACCATTTGCACACTCATTCATACCTAGACGGAATTTAGAGACGCCAATGCACCTAACGGCATGCTTTTGAGAGTTGGGAGGAACCTGGAGTAAGCCCACACAAAACCAGTACACTTTAATGTAATCACAGTACCTTATTTTTTACTTCAACACCATTATACCTGTTAATGTATTACTTATAAATCATAACTACAGTCCATGTATGTTCATAATAGTCTGTGCATTTGCACAAACCCACCAGCTTACTTATTTGGCTTGCAAAACATTGACATAATTAATCTAATGTATGCAAAACTTCCAACCCCCACCCTGGGGTAGCAAGACAAAAGAAGCCCAACATACAGACTTGGCAGACCGGTACTGCCATGACACAAACGTCAGTCTGTCTTCTCAAACAGAGTGACGATGTCAGCTTGAGAGTGTTAAATACTTTTGCTAAATATTTTATCCAAAGCAACTTATGTGTGAGGCAAATGGGAATCATGAACATGAGCAGTTAAAGGAAAAATCCACCCTGAACAACTTGCATATTAAGCTTTATAATTATCATGTAATCTCCAGTGGCATTTTAGTTTAAACTTATTTCATCACCGTGTTGGACTATTTTAATTCGGTTAACGGTTTCCTAAATTACCCACAATGCCTTTTGACTACCTGCTGATAGTGCTGATAGTGGAATTTATCTTCAACTTTCATGCTAACAGTGCCATCAACACCATCATGCTTGTCATCTCATAGATCGCTAGCTAGCCGAGCTTCTTCCTTAGCTCTTCCTTAACTTGTATACTGTGTCATCAGCTGCATTGCATTCTGAATTGGATTTCTCATTAATATGACATTGAATGTTGCTGGAAAATGAGGTGTCTGAGGTGATGAAACATTGAAATGTTTTCATTCTATTAAACACCATTGTAACTGTGACAATTTCCCCATGTGACATCACACTACTAACCTTTCACAAGAATAAGGAAAATACTGCACTAACAAGCAAATGAATACCAGAATCGCTAAGCACATCACAAATATTTCAATATAAACATATTGAATATGTTTCAACATGGACTTTTGTTTTAAAGGTCTGACTCTAAGGCCCTGGAATGACTTTATAGCAGGTCAAGGTTTTGAGCTAACAACCCTGCGGTCACTACCACAGAAAGAGCTACCATTGCACAAATAGCTACTTTATCATCATCCCAGAGCAGCATGTGGTGACGCAGAAAGTAAATTCAAACACTGCCAAAATAAACACAAGAGTTTATCTGCTAGTAAGTGCTGTACTTAGAAAATGTGATGGAAAGCAACATTTTAGAATGAGCTTGTTTATTTGATAAGAGACGCTTCTTCTTCTGTTTCCCACCATATAACTTGAACCCAGTTCACTTACATAATTTTCTTCTCCATATTTAAGTACATAAATACTACGTACTTACGTAGTACATAAATCAAGACTTTTAGGGGCCATGGAGAATGAATACCCTTGTTTAGCATGTGTTTTACAATCTTGTGTAATATGTATGGTGCAAGTGTGCGCAGATAGCAGACCAAAGAGGCCAGATGGTTGGAATGCAGAGCAGGTGAGGGGACAACATGAATCACTGTGTCCACGTCTCTCCTTTAGGCCTGCAGTGTGGTGTCCATGGCCAGGTCAAAGTTAAAAAAACACAGTATTCTGTTAAATAAAATATTTTAAAGTGTAAAGTAACAAATTAAACATATTTGGTTTAAACATTCTAACTTGGGGTGCGCATTTAAAAAATCACTATTATTTCTAGAGAAACAAAGTGTCTGGAAGTTAAATGTCTAGATTTTTTGTAGACTGCCAAGTCAACTAGAAAAGATCAACATGGTCTCACATGCACATTTGTAACAATTAACATGACTGAAATTATACGAAACGGTTAGCAGTTGGGTTAGAGTTTGTACCTTTTCCTAATTCATTCACACAGTAGGTAATCCATTGAAATCAGAAGAAATGCAACCATACCTTGCCACCATCATTAATTTAAAAATTTGTAAGGATTTTACATGAGAGCAGGTTGCAGAAATTTGGCCTACATGATAAATGGCTGAATCAGTTTATACAGAGGCCAATAAGTAAGGAATAAAACACTATGCAGGAAAATAACCAAAGATGGGGTAGTGCTTTGTGACCTTGAAGTTATTTTTTTCAATAACAGCACATCCTGAAGAGTTTTACTCCTCATATACTACATCCATTAATATCCATCCATCTCTTCTCTTTACTGTTTATCCTACACAGGGTCATGGGAGAGCCTGGAGCCTATCCCAGGGGACTCGGGGCACACCCTGGATGGGGTGCCAACCCATCGCAGCGCACAATCACACACCCATTCATACACAATTGACAATTTGGAAATGCCAATCAGCCTACAACACGTCTCTGGACTGGTGGAAACCAGAGTACCCAGAGGAAACCCCGAAACACACAGGACAGAGGCGGGATTCGAACCCCCAACCGAGGCAACAGTGCTAACCACTAAGCCACTGTGCCCCCTCGCACATTAATATAGACTTGTGATTAGAATTGCAGTCGGCACTATTGTCAGAGCCATGCTGTTATAGAAAAATAATCAAAACTTTCTGCCCAGCAAGACGCAAGAAAGCAAACAGCACTGTGGTATAATGATTTGTAGCAAATCTGTGACTGTTCCTACCTCACAAACCAAACTTATAGGCTTGCTGGCCTGAAATGAGGAAATTGGATATCTATGAGAAATATCAGATGAGTCTAGATTTCAGAGGCTACAACATACAAAGTAGGAAAGGAACTCCTCTTCTGTTTCCAGACATACATTAAACTCTCTGAAATCTTAATCACACTGAAACTGTTCATCACAGATGGAAACTGTTGAATGCTTTAGACTTGCTAGGGTGTGCTGGTGAAGTTATTTTAGCAGGCATCATTTTCTAACAATGGATTTCAAACATAATTTTCAAAGGGTTTTCTTTGGCAAGGACAGACAGAAAGAAAAAAAAAACCTCGCATTACTTCCACTGGCTCATTGAACGCCAGCTGTGCCATTAACCTCATGCCTGGCGTGAACAAAAGCACTTTCTTAGGAGAATACTTCATGAACAGAGAAGCGGCGTTCAATTGTCCTTGCTCCATACAAAACCAAGTTGCCATATGTCCACCATGAAATCCCGCCCTTCTGGGTTGCCAGATTCCTTTGAATCCCTTGCTGTTGTAATCAGTTAGACTAACAAGATGGCCACAGCTTTAGAGATATATCTTTAACTTTTTAAGTATAGAGGTTGTTTTATTATGGTCTGAGCAGGTTTGAAGTAAAGTGGGAGGAGTTTAAACTGTTATTGCTCTGCAAACACTGAACCCAATCTGGCAACTCTGTGATTCCAAAGATGAGCACCAGTCCAGATTTCCAGTCTCGGGTTTCAGTGCTTCATCTCGCAGTGCTGTCGAGTTTGCCATTATTGGCTTCAGAGAGGAGGTTCAGTGAACCCTGTCCTGTTGACTCTACTGTGGATTAAACAGCAAGTGTAGTACTATGACAGAGCACTCAGTCAGTGCGTGTGCTTTCTCTTAGCCTTGACTGGGGGGTTGGGAGGGCAAAAGCAAATCTTTTGACCCCCAGCCATCATCCTGTGCCAAACCGTGGTGCAGAACACACACCGCCCGGACTCTTTCTTCTTCACTGAAATCTCTCAGCACGCTCTGATCGGGATGTGATGTGATGAAGCGATTCCTGATTGCTGAGCTCAGTTGATCGGAGTCGAGTCTCGTGCGTTCTTATTGCTCAGTCATTCAGCGCGTGCTGCGCGGCTTTGACAACATGGAGAGTGTGGAGAAGGAGTGCGGTGCTCTGGGTGGATTATTCCAGGCGATCGTCAACGATATGAAGGTAAAACAGCTCTCAGATTAGATATAAACGCACTGAAGAACAGTGCTGGTGTTTTTATTGCCTTTGTCTTGTTTGGGCTCCAGCTGCCTGGACCATTGATGCTGAGATTAATGACAACAAGGGAGCAGCGTGCAGGCAGGCGCTTTGTTATGAACCCACCATCAAACCCTTTACACCGATCGAGCCAGTAATATGCTTTTAAAAAGCTGTTGTTTTTTAAAAAAAAGAAATAAAATAAATAAATAAACCAAACATGATGGATCAAAAGCATGTCCAGGTGACCACCACCCACTGCCTGAGTGTAGGTAGATGGTTAGAGCCTGTTGTGATACCATGTGGGTGCTATAATGACTGATGGCTTGAAGCTGCATTTATGCATGATTCTGTGGCATGTCTATTTACTGATGGCTTGACTAAAGTAAAAAAAACAAACAAAAAAACTAAAATTACAATTGAACTAAGAGTTGAGTAGGCTACCAGTGATTGCAGAGCCAAACAAATTCTCATCACATAGTAGATCTGGTGCTACAGCGCAAAAAGAAATTACTTCTAAGGATTTCTTATAGTATCAGAACAATAATATTACATTTTACTAGTTTTGCTCATCTTCTAATGTGTAATTAAGTATTTCCTATTTTCATTTGGGTTCAATAATACATAGTTTGGGCTTGCAATTATTTATATAGTCTTTTAGTGTACATCGCATAAGCCCACAAATTGTTTTAAGATTAATCTCACATATCAGGCCCCTAGCTTCTCTAGAGAGTCCGGCACGGTTCGTCAATAAACATTGGCGAAAAAAATTGCCCACCTTGACAGAAAGAGGCAATTTAACTGACCTGGCAGACCTTTTTCTGTGGCCTGTCAGCAAACACACAAAGATTTCTCATTTATGTACCACTAAGTGCTGCACACAACGCTTTAATAACGTTTAAAAACGAGATTCTTTTAAGCTTTTTTCAATCATTATATCTTGCGCTAATGTCTCAATAGTCAAAAGTTTGTTCTCCCACTTGAAACCAGCAATGAGTATGGAAATGAAGAGAGCCAATCAGATGGCAGGCTTCAAGATCCTGAAAGTTGTGGCCAGAAATGTGTACAAAATATATTTCAGACACTCCATATTCTATGGTTGAAGTGTCTGAGGCTGAGCTTCGTTAGACTTTAGGGTAACTAGTTTAACCTGCTCTTTAGAGAGTTATTTGATTAGGGGTTAGAGGTTATCAGGGCTCAATTTATTTTACTTCATTGCCAGGAAAGAGGAAAATACTTCTCTGGCTAGTGACTGATTTATAGGATTGATACAAATATTTGCTGTTCTTTCCTCTAAACAAAATGTGAACAGCATTATTTTTAAAGTCTGCGCAACAATGTGATGAGGGATATATTACCAGGGTGTGTAGCTTGAGGTTATTGAGGGCTTATAATAACTGCACTCAAAAATGCAGACAGCTGCTTTTCCTCCTTACTCTCCTCCTACTCTCATATTACATACTTGATGTGTTATATTTAGTCATCCCTCCCACATGCTTGACTTTCCTGAACACTTTTTAAGTCTTCAGGACTTGAATTGCTGTCCTCCAGAGAGTTCACTTTAAAAGTCTAGAAATACTTAGATCTTTCCGAGCTTGGATCTCATACCCTGCAGTAGTTGCAGATTTTTGGGTAATCTGCCAAGTCATTGTTTTGTTGGAACAGAATACAGTAGCTGTGTGTAGCGTTTGATACATGGCGACTATGCTCTCACACTGCTTTTGCACTGTCAGGAGTCACTATTATTGCCACATTGAATGCCATCATATAGTGAACTTCCCAGGCCTGAAGCCAGCACAGATGACCATACAATATATGAGGGCCTGGTCCTGGCAGAGGCTCAGGGTTGGCAATGTGCTGCTTTCCTGACATGTGGCACATTAACATCCTGAGAGAGTTTGAGGGGAGTGAGTGGTATTGTTAGAGACACCAAAAGTGCTGAAGGCCTTTTCCTCCTTAGTGTAAGAAAAGCCTAGTAAGAGATGGAGTTGCCACCATTTTCTTCACAGACTGTTATAGTTATGATACTATCCTGTTTGCATTTATGGCAGGGATATTATATTTTCACCTGCAGTTTCATCATGAGACTGAATTGAGAGTTTATTATTTTATTGTATTTGTATATGACATATGACAGAGAGATATGAGGCTAGTGAGAGATCTGCAGTCAGGCTGGACCTTCACCTTCACATTCAGCTTTTACATTTTCAATAACCATTTCAAAAACCTATTCATGGAAACAGAATGCTATAGAGTGGAATTAGTCTTTTTCTTATTTTGCAGTTATATGACAGATGTTTCCAATCATGGTAGTATTGCTAGTTTATACTTTACATTTACATGTATACTAAACTTTATATTTGTATTTAATGTTAGCTCCCGTAATGACTTAAATTGTAGCTGCTATAAACAGTCACTTCTCTACTTTCTCTTGAAGTTAATAAGACAGAAAATGCAGGTTGTTAGACTTCCCCGTGGTGGAAAACCTAAGGGAATATCTTTACCTCTGACTGTTACAGAGCACTGACACTGGAGTCTCCTTCCAAAAATGTTAAATAAACATCTCCTTTAAGAAAGCTTTTCCATATCAATAATTATATGTTTTTCTTTATTAAATAACATGTTTTTAATGAGTTTATTATGAGACCATCTGCCATACAAGCCCCTGTTTTACTGTGACTATATAAACAATAAATAATATTAGAACAAGCGCGTTAATAAAATGATTTGGTGGCTGAATAGGCGTATATATTGAGAGATCTTATGACATATAAAATTTGATTTTGGTATAAAAATCCACATACCAAATAACCATTAAAATATTCCTAAAAACAGAATGCTTTGGAGTGGGATTAGTATTTCTTGTCTTTGTGATCTTGTAATAGACAGATTCAGATCATGTTAGCATTACTAGGCATATGTTTCAACAAAATAAACAAACAAAAAAAAAAACAGGAATGTTGCTTCATAGATTTCCTCCTAAAAAAGTGAATGGTTCTCCTGGATTTCGGGGGACTATGGGCAATTCTTAAACTGCAGCATCCTCTCCTCTTGATCTGCTTCAGTCGCTGCATGGCTTTTAGCTCCACACGACAGGAAAGCTAATTAGCCACCTGTGGCTGTGACAATGGACATGGCCATAGCTGCAGCAGGAAATGTGTTCAGCATGGCAGTAATGGGACATATTAGACTAATGTCTAATTCAAGACCTTCTCAGGACAAAACACTGGATTGCTTTAGAAAACCTCAGAGGAGATAGAGTGTTTTTTTCTTTTTTCTTTTCTTTTCTTTTTTTCCAGAAACTAATTGCTAATACATGCTAATCCAAGGAAAATATGAACTAGCCATGCATTTTTTCACACCCTTTTTCAAGTGTGGATTAGCTTAAAGAAAACAGATCAAGTGTGTCAGTTACTCAGTCATGTGCTTAAACATTGCTCAAAGCTGAAATGATGACTGTGTGTCATTTATTTTAAAAAAAAAAGAGTAATTTTCTACTATTTATTCACCTTATTTTCCAGTAACCTTATTAAATAAACTATGTGTGTAAAGGTTTATCTACTTAACACAACCAGTTTGTTCTGGATCCTGATATAATACCAGAACAATACAAGAAAGTCACTTTTGTATATAATTCAACAAGGAACTGGGTGTGTTCAGATAGTTTCCTTTCAGTCGCCTCCAGGATAGAGATCATATGAAATCTATGGAAGATGTGCCTTATTGTTAATGGCTATTGGAGACTCTTACTTCTCTACACCAGTTACACCATTTTCAGTCTTGTAGTAATACAGTCATGCTCAATACACCCACGTTTAATGAAGACATTTGTTCTTGGGAATGCTCTTAGTGTCTGTGAAGCTCTTAGGCCTGGACATTGTGTTCAGAAGGTTTTAATAGGTAACTGCCTGTTTGAACGTTTTCCTGCATTCTGTCTGAAGAGCATCTGCTGAACAAGGCAGATCTGTTTTTCATTGGAGTCATGAAATTGTTGTACATTGCCCGCAGGCCGTGAATTGAGAAAAAATAACCGTAAACAGACGAAGAATTCTCTCTGAAAGACTCTTTATACCCAATATTATTTTCCTGTGATTTTGGTAGATGACAGCTTCAGGGACATTTTGTATAGCTTCACTGTATTAAACTGATATTAGTGTGTAATGTGTGTGAATAAAAGCCTGTTTATGTTTGACTAGACATCTGTTCCTCGTCTGAGGTGTTTTTTGGTGTTTCTTATTTGGATGTGAAGACTGGGCTGTGTGTGAAGTGTGTGTACCTGTTTGGATCATAAAAATAGGGCTTTGACATGACATGATCATAGATTTGATGTCAGTTGCAATTTTCTAACATGACACTGTTGCTCTTTCACTAGAACTCATACCCAGTGTGGGAGGACTTCGGTGCCAAGGCCACAAAACTACACTCACAACTCAGGTGATAAACTTTCACAGTGATCAGAGACTTTTACGAAACTTTTCTAGAGATCTTGGCGTATTATAGCTACTATAAAAGCTAAAAGAATTGCATCAATTTATTAAACTTGTATATACATCTTTTTAGATTTCAAATCTTTTGAAAATTGTTAGATGTGTCCTGAATTTCCTTTAATTTTAATTTAATATAATTAAAAAAATATAATGACTTGTATTTAAAAAGCGGTGATAAAATCTCAACATGGATACTTTGAGGAGAAATTATTATGCAGATATTGTTTATTATCTAGTATAGTCTGTCATGTAATATTTAAAAAAAAAACTACACTACTTAACATACATCTATATAATGTGGTGTTTAGTTTATATAATTTAATTATATAATAATATACTTAATGCAAGGAAAAAAGCAATGGGGTGTGTCGATGTAGAAAAACAATCAACAATCAGCGACGCAGTGGTGTCACGCGGTCTGATGTAAAGTGGCGTTACTGCTACATTCTGAAGTTGATTATTTTCTAGTAACAGCTTGTCACGAAGTGTTTGATTCCTCTTACACCACAGCAGTTTACCGATGATTGTGATTGTTAAAATTTATTCAAGAATGACATACATTTTACCCATTTATAGTTACATTTAATGTTGTGGAATATCTGTGAAACAAGTTCATTCCTGTTATCACTTATATTGTACAAGCTATGCACGGTTGTTCCCCCACTGTGTTTTTAAGTTATCACGAAAATGATGCAGCTTGTTAGACTTTCTGGTGGTGGAAGTCTTAAAGGGACACCTTTACTGACTATTACAAAGTGCTGACACTGGAGACTCCTTCCATAAATGTTAAATAAATGTGTCCTTACAGAAAACGTCACATGAATGGTTAGATATTTTTCCTTGTTAATAATTTTTTTTATTATGTTTGTTATTTTACTTAGATTACATTGAGCATAAATGTCCCTGTGAATTACCTGTTACTATAGAAACTGTAATATATTAGAATGTGTGTATTAATATAAACCTGTCATTTGCCTTACAGCTGCTGTTATAAAGCTGCTGTTATAAAAAATTTAATCAACACCTTCTGACCAATCAGACTTGAGAATTCCACAGTGCTGTGCTATAAATATATATGAGGTGATTCAGGACTTCAAATTTGGATGTTAGGATGTAAATCAGGGTTTGTCGATCCAGTTTATATTTTGCAGGTTGTCATCTTTTTAACTCATAATATAACATTAATGGTACTTTGTGTTGTGTTCACTTTTCTTTGCGCTCCTTAGGACCACAGTACTGGCGACGGCTGCTTTCCTGGATGCCTTTCAGAAGGTGGCGGACATGGCAACAAACTCAAGAGGTAAAATTTCTGGAAAAAAAAAAAAAAAGTACCATAATCATGGTGATGAAACTATTTCCAATTGACTCTTGCTCTAAAGGCCATGAACAGCTTTATGATCTCCACATGCTATTAGACATCATAAATAGTGCATTATATAGAGTTTAACATTTAAAATGCCCCTGCAACATACTCAGCAGATAAAAGAATGTTAAATGGCTTTGCCAGTTTTTTTGCTTTGTTTGCTTTGTAGGACGTCTAAATTTGAACATTCAAAAAAAAAAAAAAAAGGAAAGAAAAGAAAATGGCTTCTGGCCATTTGCAGTGTGATTAACAGGCCAGTCATCCTGTTTAATTGCATTGAATCACCTAGAATTAAACTTCATCACTATCCTGATGAAGTGTTTTAGACTCAACGAGGTCAAATAAATTTGGTCTTCATTGGCACAGTTTCAAAATGTGGGTCAGACACAGCTGTGGGCATGGAAACAGTTTAGACATTTTAGCATCTACCTTTTTATCTGCTTGCCATATCCTATTAGCTCATTTAACACTCTACATAGAGGATCTTATTCGTAGAACTCCAGAAATTGTGTAGTGACAGCATGAGGCAGCTGTATTTATCATGCATTCAGAGGCAGTTGCTATGGGTTACAAGAGTTTTCAAGACTATTGCCTGAATACAGTTGCTATCCATTAGAGACCAGTCAAGGCACACACATTGTTTCTAAGAGCAGATTAAGAATATGAGTTTGCATCCTTATGGTCTGAAGTTTAAGAGGTTCAATCACTGATGTACAGTGCCTTGCATAAGTATCCCCCCCACCCCCAAAATGTTTGACACTGTGTAATGTTAAAGCCTGGAACTGAAATAGACTTAATTGGGATTAATCGGCTTCTGGGTTGCTGCTCTGTTTATTGCCTTACTTTAGCTGGACGACTCTAGGCAGAGTTGTTGTTGTATAACTATGGAATTAGTGGTGCACTGCAGAATGTTCAATGTTTGGGATTTTTTTTTTTTTAATAACCATACCCTGATTGACACTTTTCTAAAACTTTGTCCTAGACTGGTTTTGATAGCTTCTTGGTCTTCATAATGCTGTTTGTTTAGGTATGTTCTCTAACAAACTGCGCCCTTCCTGGAACAGGTGCCATATTCAAGACACACTGTGTCTTGAATAAGTATTCACCCCTTGCGGTACAAGGGTGGTACAGCCTGGACCTGGACTTAATTTATGTAATGTCATGAATCTACACAAAAACAGTCCATAATAATAATAATAATAATAATAATAATAATAATAATAATAATAATATGTCCTATTTTTAGTCCTAAATCCACTGGAGATAATCTTGTTTTCAGATTTGTGTGTTCTCACACACACATGCCCACACTCTCTCTATTCAATCTCTCATCATTAAGATTAAAAATGACCCTCAACTACAAAGGCAGCAGCTAATCTGTCTGTTTATAGTACATTTTAGATGTTTCAGAATTACACTTCTAATGCACATATGCTGTTAAATCATCAAAACCTGCCTTCCAGCCCCCTCTTGCTCTCGACATAATCATTACAACGTCAAGGAACTAGTTTAATTTTCTTTGTCCTCTGGGAATGTGGCAGTCCACACTGGCCTCTAAACCTAGCACGCTGCCTTAGTGATTTCTTAGAGGCATCAGTGCTCTTGGTGGGTGGATGGATGGATGTCACTGCAGTTTTTTCTTCACTTACTTTAAATAATCTATTTGGTTAGGTAATTTATTCCATGCTCATATTAGACCACATAAACGCTATCCTGTGTGTAATTCTATACATGTGTAAGACAAGGATTGTGTGTGTGTGTATGGTGGCCTGATCTTTGATCTGCAATGTAAAATCACAGAAAATGTTGCCTCTCTTTTCTGCCCTCCAACAGAAATCTGGCTGCTAATCCCTGGCATTAAGTGTTAGCAATCAGTCCTTTTCTGAATCGGGCAGGCTGGAAGTGCAGGCAGAGCTGGTGGTTTCACTAAAACACTACCATCATGCCACAGCTTGTATTCTACAGCTCCCTGCTGATACACATCCAGTATTCAATTAGTCACTGTTACTGATGACGTAAAGTAATTCTCTGTCGCTTCTTTGTAAATATTGCCATGTTATATGCAGATGGTGCTAACTGTTACACATTTGACATTCTTACACTTGAAAATTTTAAGGTGTGATGAATTTAGTGTCTGCTTATCTATCTATCTATCTATCTATCTATCTATCTATCTATCTATCTATCTATCTATCTCTGTCTGTCTGTCTCTCTGTCTCTCACTCTGTCACAATCAGTAACAATATCAAGGGAAACAATACCAATAGCAGTGGTTGTAATGACAATAAAAGAAAGAACACTATCTGTAGCAGTAAACATAACAAGAGTAACAACGTTAAGGCCAATGGTAATAACAGAAGGGATTGTAGGGTATGATTTAGGGAGGGAGGGATGTTGGGAGGAATGGGGACGTGTCATTCAGTGTCTCTCAGGGGGGACATGTGGTCATGTACTTTGAGGAGAGTGTTGCTGTGTGCCCTTTCCCGAGTAACATCTGTGATCTTTCCACTGGGGTCATGTCTCTAAAGTTTGGTATCAGAGTTTGGAATTTGGGGGTGAAAAGAAGTGCACCTCTGTCTCGACCTTTCTTGTCATGCAGTGAGCAGACACTCTCTGCTGTCTGGGCAGCCAGATTTGTCTGTCTGTCCATCTATCTATCTATCCTCTAGCAGAAATGCTCAGCTACCTGGTGAGGCTGATATTTATGGACATGGCGTGATGGTTGGTATTTATGTAGGAGTTTGAAAGCAGTGCATTAGAGCTTGAGCTACACAACGATTGATGTCTCTCTGACCGCCTCGTGTTTGGAAGCCTGACCTCTAAGAATAGCTGCGTTTGTTTACATTTGTGAGACAGGACAAATGTTCAAATGTTTCAAGGGTTTATTTACTCAAAACTGCTTTGTACTGAATGCCTTTGTTCCTCCTGCCCTGTGAGTACACTTTCAAAATATTGTGTGCCTTTATATCATGGGCCAGGATCAGATTCTCATGTTGGTGGGAAACATTGTTTTGCTGCCCTGTGACTGAGATATGTGTGTGTCTGTGTGTGTGTGTATATATATATATATATATATATTTGTGTTACACTGAATGTGTATCTGGGGCTTTGTATTCTATGTCGTATGGGATTCAGGAGAAAGTCTCAGACCTCTCTGCTGGAGAGGAGTCATAGTAATTGGGTATTGTTTTAATGATGGCTCTGGGGGCTGTTTTGTGTTTTCTAAGTTTGTGCTCAGACTTTTCTTGAGGTGTGTGTGAGGGCATGTTTTTGTATCTTGGTAGGGACCAAATGTCTACACAAGGACAGGAATATCTGACATATTTGACCTTGTGGGGGTAGTTTAAAAAATAAAGGAGTCAAAAGTTTCCCTTATGATTACTGAGATTAGCGTTACGTTTAGGTGTAGGCATAGCATTACTCAGCTGTATTCAAAATTTAATTTAACGAATAACCTTCATTCAGTGGAAGGTCCTCACAAGGACAGTAAGGCAAACTTGTGTGTGTGTATGTGTGTAAGGTGCTTCAGTGTAATTTTGCAGTGGTGATGCAGAGACGTGTAATCCTCTTTACCTTGCTCTGACACACGGTCTGACTTTCTGCACATTTGTGTCAGTGTGTACGTGTGTGTGTGCTGCTTATCGTCCCGGTACTCTGGACTGGCAGATGGCATGTTATCTGTAGCAGCCATCTGGAGTGTAGGGCATGGGTGAGAATTGGCACAGGAGATTAAGCTTCACACTTAGTATGCTTCACTCATTTCTAGCACATCACAAAACATGTTAAGTATACCGAGGAACCTGTTTAAATTGCACAGAGATGCATCATCTGCATGTACCTCTCAGCACCTTTAAGTTCAGCTATCTGGTGCTGCAAAAAAAGTGGAAGGATAATAAAGGGCTTATTTTTATCCCTGTAAAGTCCCATCAGCAAGTCCAGCCTTTCATTCCGCACTCTCATAACGGCATACTTTTGCTGTTAGTCATTGAATAAATACTAAAAGTTATTAAATAATATGCTTTATTATTAAAAGCTGGATAATAATCTGAGCCATTAGGGGCTTGCTATGTTTTTTTAAATACCTCTATTCATATAATGTACAGTGATGAAATTATATATATTACACATATATATATTTGGGGGGATAATCCCAAAGTTATTATTTTGCTAACAGCATACCCTGAAGTGTTTTATTCCTCTTATACCACTACAATGTGCCAGTTGTTTAAAGAATGGCTTGTCATACTTTTTATGGTTTATATAGTGTTTAATGTTGTGGAATGCCCACAAAACAAGTTTATGTTAGTTCCTGTTAACCCAGTTACCGAGAAACCGGAAAGTCTTCTATTCTGAATATTTCCATATAAGTTAAATAAATATATCCTTAAAGAAAGCTTTACTATATCAACAGTGATGTGTTTTCCTTCAATTTCCTTTGTTTAATCTGTTTATTATTAGTCCTAGATTATGTGGAAAGCCCTCTATGCAAGTCCTTATGAATTAACTGCTACTATAGAAATGATAACATATTAGACCACGCATATTAATATCAACCTGTGATTTGCTTTACAGCTGGCACTATTGTCAGAGCTTTGCTGTTATATACAATAAAAAAATTTTCTTAAATTACTTTATTTCAGGTAATTTAAGAAAAATTTTGACTTGACATCACGAAAATGATGACTTCATCAAATCAAATGTATTTATTGTTATATTAGGTAAAGGGATAGAGTTTCTTTTTTCTGCATATATTTCATGTTATTGATCACATTATTTCTACACATTTCTACAAACGTAGTATACTGTTAAAGTATAAAGACAAACATGAAAAGTGATTTCAGATCGGCAAAGAGGTACAAACTGGACTGTACTAAATAGGCAGAAGTCTAAACAAAGTAAGGATCAAACCAGAGTAACATTACAAACAAGACTTCATAAAGTCTATGTGAGGGCCTGGATTATTTAAAAGTTTGTGTAGTTTGAGAACAGGTGTGTGTTTAATCAGGAGACTGGTGACTGTCAGCGGGTTGTGAGTATTATGTGTGGAGGTCATCAGCTGACATGGAGGCTGGCTGGGAATCCAGGGTAAGGTTTTTGTCAGTTGTCTATGTGCTGAACCGTGAATGGGTTCAGGTGGTAACATGACATACTGTATATACTGTGTATGTATAAAGTGAAAGGTGGAACAGAGGAAAATAAAAGTACGGCATGTTTATCCAGACCCTGTGAAAAGAAGCTACGGAGAAGGTGAGAAAGGGAGAATCAGTCAGAGCTGGAAAAGGAAGTAAACATGTTATAGATTATATCCTTTCACAATGTGACTGTAGAACTGTTACTTTACTGCTGCTCTCAAATGTCTGTTAGTGATAGTTCAGTATGCTGAAAGGAATAAAAGAAACAACAAAATTCCTGAGATCCAGTTATAATCCTGTCTGAAAGGCCCCTGTAAAGCTGTGTGTGTGTGTCTGTGTGTTTTTGTGTTTAGAGGTAACACAAAACACATCTGGAGAGTGACAAGAGGAGTAAGGGGTATTTTTAGCAGCAGCGCTTGATCCCATTGGCAGGAAGTCTCAGAGTAAACACTTTCTGCACACACACACACACTCACAGACACCCCTTAAATTTCTTCCTTGCTTAGAGACAGTCCTGAGTAATTTAGAGCAGACAGCCTATATGATTCCAGTCAGCTCTGTTTTCTCTCCCTGCCCCCCGTCCACATCTCCTGCTCATGTTTGGTCTCGATGTGTGAGAGAGCACATAGTGTCTGACATTTTAAGTCTCACTGTTTGGAAAAGTGTATATCCAGCAACCTTCACACACAGCTTCAGTCACACCACTCAGAAATGTGAATATTGGAACGTCCCAATGTTTTTGTAGAATCTGTAAGGATATTTAGGCCCTGAGGGAAGAATGAGTGCTTTAAACAGTTTATAATTTAGTTTCTGATTCATTATGTCATTTTTTAAATAGCTTTTGTATACATCAACCTCACAAACATGAATAAATCATTGCAAGTGTTTTTCCCCACTATAATAGAACATTTAGGGTTTTTTTTGTACTAAGAGTACTGAAGCAGCGGGTATTTTTGTCATGTTTGGATTTCAGTCGCAGAGGATTTGCTCCCCACCATGCTCCACCGGCAAAACTGTCCCTGCCAGATGAGACCCTGCTTCTGGAGCACAGAGGAGGGCTCTCCCACAGGGATATAGCTAAGCTGAAGTCTCAGTGTGCTACATGCCCTGTACGGCTGCATGTTCATAAGAGTATGATCAGCAGCACTCTCACTGGATTGGAGTGTTCCTTCTAGGGTTACCCAAAATGTAATTTGTGAATCTTTACTGCAGTATTGTCCTTTTCAATACCAATCAAGAATCCTGCAAGTGAGCCTTCTAACAGACAATATTGTTTTGTGGTCTCATGAGGAGAGGAATCTCAGAGCTAAATTTTTTTGTGGTATTGGTGTGATCGATAATAATAATAATTTTGGGCAAATGAAAGCAGGCCAATGAAGAAGCAATGGCCAGAAATTTTGAGATCATGTTGCTAGCAGTAAAAGTACAGCATGCTATTTTTGTCCAAGCAAGCAGCCCTAGTTTCTTTATGTAACTCAGATACCAGCCAATCTATGACACAGCACTTTTCCAGCAAATACTGTGCTATGTGTACTAATCCAAACACTGAACTATTCATGTAGGAGGGCTTTATGGAGATTCTGGTGTGGTGACATCAGGTAGATTTCATGGTGTTAGTGTTAATTGCGAACACGAACAACAATGGAGAATGTTCATAGGTCTGATTACCTTACGCTCACGCTAGGAAGTGACAGACGACCACTCATTTTCTATGTATGTGCACACCACGGAGCAAGCGACAAAGCAACAGTGCAACAAGTGACATTTGAATCAAGATGTCCTCAATTCTGTGCAAATTAGGTTAACATGTCAAATTCAAGAAACTGGCTCCAATGACTATTCAGATCTTACGATCTTATGGCTCACATGGTCCGTCATTTCTTCAATTCCCCATTCAACCCTTCACTCAACATTTGAAGACACAGAGACAGCAAAAATTTTCCACTGTACTTTCTTGACCAGTCAGTAGTGTGATCTATTTCTGGCTCCACCCATATGATTGGTGCTCTTGATAGCTTTGACAGAAAGGAAAAATTGAAGGTTCAGATCATTTGGCAGAGAAAAAAAACCCAACCAAATTTCGAATAACAGATTTTTTTTTTTACTGTAACTACACCATCCTGGACTGTCCAATTGCTATTAGTGTATGTCTTTATGACATGAGTTCCTCCTTCTAGAGTAGTTTCATTTTAAATGAGAAAAAACTCATCATCTTCACATGAATGGTATACAGAATGTCACTGAGAGTGTGGCTGAAGTTTCATAATTGACATATGATAATCATGTCCTTGTGCTGCTCTTAGCTGACTCTGTGGATGTGTAAATGTGTGTATTTTGGATATATGTGAAAGTTAGCAAGTCTGAACTGAGACGTTCCATGAATAATTTTGTTGGACTTGCTCACACTGACATGCTGTTGCAGTGCCAGGCATTGATTCACTCCTCAGCAGGCCGTGTAGAGAAACCATGGAGACTGCAGCCTTCCACACACAGCCCCAGAGCGACTGGCAGTCTCGGCTGCACCTGCACACGTACACACATGTCTGTGATGGAGGGAAGGAGCCAGGGGAACAGAGAGCAAATTAGGGTACTTAAGAGACAGAAAGATGTGGTAAAGAAGAAAATGACTCCAGCTTCTCTGAATTCCATGGATGCAAGGGTTCGACAGGGTCATCATCATTTTAGACACCTGTGAGGCAATTTTTTAAATCAGGGGTTTGCTCCAGTGTTAAAATGGGTAACGTGTGTGAGCTTTCTGTCAGCAAAATGTCTCTCTCCCGGATTAGCTGAAATAACACCAGCTTCTAATTACACAAATTGGGTTAAGTTTGGATTAGAATCAGATCAGCTTTGAAATCGTCCATTGTGAGTGCAGTTTTGGAAATGTCCTGGTTGTTAGAGCTCTCGTTTACACTGCTGAATCCCTTCTACTTACGGACAGACATATAAAACAGATGTCCCAAATCCTCCTCTCCAAAATGCAGACACTTGAGCTTTATAATGTTACAGTAGCTCCTGTCCTCTTTATTATGGCTTTTCCATATGCTTTCATAAGCTGACACAGGCGAAAATACCCTAAGTGGCAGAACAGGAGCAATCACGTGAGTAGTCCCTCCAGAGTGCCCCTTTACCCCCCCACCCCCAATGCAACTTGGCTGAATGGCTTCCTCAGGCGTGGGCAGGTGCTGGATGGAGCAGGCAGCACACTGAATGGAGCATCTCAGGTTCGGGAAAAGCTGTGGGAGTTGCACGCGTCCGGTCAGGGCAGAAGGCCAGGGGACTGCTTGATGCAGGAAGACTCTGAGCTCTTTCAGGATGGAGCTGTCAACTGATCTCTTGAGGGAGGGGAAGGGAAAGGGAAGCTGGCAGGTGTGTGTGTCTTTGTGTGTGTGTGTGTCTGTGTGTGTAGGGTTGTCTTTGGGATCTGTTTTTGTGATATAATTTTAACCACCTCACACACTTTCAAGTCTTGCAGTTTATGGTGTTTGTGCTTAAACTATGCAGAAAATATAGTGAGAAGACAGAAAGCAGAGCAGTGCATCTTTGTAATTTAACTATGCAAAGTAATAAAAACCAAAACATGCAGTGCTGGATATATCTTATTTTAGAGCTGGTACGTTTGTGTATCTGCACATTACCTGTGCAAATCTTTGTATCTCTATGTTTGTTCAGGGCAAGTGATAGGTGTGGGTCATTTTTCCATATCCTGAACCTGCTCAGCTGTCTGACCTTTCACATTTCCGTCCTCTTGATGTCACCTGGACTGTAGTACTGCAGTCACTGTCCCACCCAGTGAGTTAGAGCACAAAATAGATTACACCACAGTGCTGTTGAATTCTCAAATCTGATTGGTCAGAAGGTGTTGATTAACTTTCTATAACAGCAGCTCTGACAATAGTACCAGCAGTAATTCAAATTTTGCAGGTTTATTTTAATGTGCTAGTTCTAATATATTATCATTTTATAGTAACAGCTGATTCACAGGGACAGGAATTGGTTTTTTTTAATGTGTTGTTATTTAGTAAAGAAAAACATATAATCATTAATATTGCAGATCTTTCTGTTTGGAAAAGTTTATTTAACATTTATAGTTAGTCTCTTGTGTCAGCAATTTGTTACGGTTTGTGTCAGGCCTTATCACACCACCCCAGCATGGATTATTGACCTATAACAGCATGCCCCATTATTATTTATACCTTACTTAACACAATATCAAGAGACATGAACCAGACATTTCATCATTATCTACAGTAGAGAATAGAATCTCTAGACTGTTCAGATTTGATGTTGATTCAGGGTGCAGAATCAAAATGACTCTTCATCCTCTTAATACATTATGATGGATCTAGTATTAGAAAATTTCCGCTGTTAAAATCTGATATTATTTTTATTATATCATGAAAAAATAGGTTTAACTTTTTTTGTTTTATCAGAAAAGTTTGGCACAGTCACAGTTTTTCAAGTAAAAACTGTTTATGCATAAGCCTATGTAAAGGGCCAATTATGATGCTTTTCTGGTTAAATCCAGAAACCTCATGGGGTCATTGCTTTGTCCCTCTGGTGAAATCCTTAAAAGTTCTGTTACCTTATCAGAGAGGGATTTAAGTAGAACCTCTTAAGAAGCAAAAAAAAAAAAAAAAAAAACCTTAACTACCAAAAAAAAAAAAAAAAAAACCCTGAGAATTTGTATTTTAGCCCTGTTCTACAGCCTGCCATAAGTTGTACAAACCTCACTCACTACAGTTGCTTAAAATTTATTAATGATTGACATGTCATACTTTTAACCGTTCCTGTTATCACTTATGCTCTAGCAGTTATAAAGTCATTCCCTCACCAGCCTCTCTTTTGTCTCTCTCTTGAAGTTAATAAGACAAAAAAATTAAAAACACAAGTTGTCATCTTCCCAAGAAGCCAGAAAGCACAAAGTCCCTGTTCTGAAAACTTTCCTGTGGCAGAAAACTTATAGATCATTACAAAGCACTCAGAAGACTCCTTTCATAAATGTTAAATAAATGTCTCCTCACAGAAAAAAAGCACCAATATCAACAATTGTACATTTTTCGTCATGAAATAACAACATATTTTTTTTATTTATTTTAGGTTTAGATTTTATGATGTGTCCACCATACAAATCCATATGAATGAGCAATATAACATTCTTTAATTTCCTAGTATGTATACATTAACATAGATGCTGTTTTGTCAGATTTACTTCAGGAAATTGTTTCCAGCAAGTGTACGCAAATTTTGCATTGGTATTGTAGATCGGTGTGTATGCTTTGCGCTTGGGAGTATCCCATAATCAGAGTTAAATGTAGTACAAAAAAAGGCTGAGCTGCTTTGCAGTGCGTGCTATTGCAGTAGACCAGATTAGCACAGGCCTCTCCCATTCTCTCCTGCAATAATGGTCTTTAGGAAACAGAGCGGACAGGAAAGGCAGACACTATGAGGAAGAATAGAGGGATATCCCTTTACTAGGCTCCCTCCTTTTCCCTTTGGACCTGGCTGGAGCGAGGGGAAAGGGAGAATGTGAGGAGCCGCCTGGACCTTTCATACATCACCTTATGAAAGCTATTAAACATTATGAAAAGTATATAATTACAGACTACCACCATGGGCTACTCAAACATATGTGTGTACACATGCAAGCGTGGTTCCCCTAAATATATGGACCTTACTTTCAGATCATATTTTTGTTGTTTCAGTCTCTAATTTTGTTGTATGAGTCTCTAATTGTCAGATGTTATTAATAATCGTGGATTATCTTAAATTGCTTTTTTTGCTGATGCTTAACTCACATAGATGAGCATTTTGTTGGATCTACACTTTGCAGATTTACTTTATTTGCACATTTTAACATTGCGTGTTGTACTGATCTTGATATGAGAAGCTGTGTTGCAGTTCACAGCAGTCACATGGTAGACTGACTGTGTTCCGACTCAAGACCCCATTTTTTTTCATTCGAGAGATACCATTTTCTTTTTCGGCTGCATTTACAATAACATGTTTAAATTAAACATGAACATTGTAATCTGACTGCTTTACAATGCTTTGACCTTGCTTGACCTTTTGTTTGCTTAGTGGCCTCTTCACTTTGAACCCTGCTTTGCTTTCTAGCTAGTGCCTTGTTGTGGTTATGTGGTCCCGACTTCAGTGTTTGATTTGTTTGCCTAATGTTCGGTTATGCCTGTTTTTCTAGGTGCTACCAGGGACATCGGTTCTGCTCTGACCCGAATGTGCATGCGCCACCGCAGCATTGAGGCCAAACTGCGACACTTTACCAAGTGAGTGATCAATGCAGTCATGTCCCATATTACTTTTAGCCCTACCTCCCCTTCAATTAAGAGCGAGAAAAAAGTAGCTGACCATGCCAGGCATTGATTTTCCACTGTCCAGATGACCTTACATTCTCATCGATCAATCCACTGCTTAAAGGGTCTGATGGGTTATTTTTTGCAGTGAGTGAATTTACACTCACATTACCACTAAAGGCCTAATAAACACTGGAAATGCTTTTATATCCACATTGCTTATGCGTTGGTTTTTACTGATGCCTTGGTATTCCACTACACTCAGTGCTCTTATGGAAAAACTGGTCACACCACTCCAAGACAAGATAGAGGAGTGGAAGAAGACAGCTGCTCTTCTAGATAAAGATCATGCCAAAGGTATGGCTGATGCCTGAATTTAGTCTTTCTAATCAATCATAAAGATGCCAGTTCTCTCACTATTTCTGTCTTTATTTCTGTTACAGAATATAAACGATCTCGACAGGAAATCAAGAAGAAGTCCTCTGATACTCTTAAGCTACAGAAAAAGGCCAGGAAAGGTGTGTTACATTCTGTTCCTTTTTGCCACCACAGCTGCTTTCCTCACATTCTACAAACCAAACTACATCTCCTCATTTTATATTCTGCTGACATAAGACTGACATGGACATGGACATGTTTAGCACTAGAGAGTGATATGATTCCAAACTCAACTCATTTCTGCTGGTTGGATAAGTAAGGAATAAAACACGATTGGGCACTGTTATAGGAAAATAATCCACGCTGTGGGGTGGTGTGATGTGTGGTGTTCTCACACTGAAGTGGATTATTTTCGAATAGGAGCACATCCAGTAGGGTTTTATTCTTTAGTGATTTCTCCCATAGTGATTTTCCAATGTTTACATTTTTTTTTTTTAAAGAATGACACTTCATGCTTTTTAAGCAGTTCCAGTTATCACATACATTATAGCAGCTATAAGCATTAATTCCCTCAACAGCCTCTCTTTTTTTCTCTCTGGTGAAGTTAAGACAGAAAAATGCAGCTTGTAATGTTACTGAGAAACCAGAAAGTGCAAAGTCTTCTATATTAAAGTCTGTCGTGGTGTAAAACTTAACGTTACAGCTTTACGTCTGACCGTTACAAAGTGCTGACACTGTATGCTTACATAAATTTTACAGAAACATCTCCTTACAGAAAGCTTCACCGTATCAAGGACTATACATTTTTCTTTGTTAAATAACAACAAGCTTTTCATTTGTTTACATTTATTTTTGATTATGTGGAGCATCCACCATTCAGGTCCCTGTAAATGAGTTATTATACAAGGTGTCCCAAAAGTCTCCATACATAAGGGACTATGTATGCCAGCACCATGTCGGTTGTGCCTTCGTCAGTGGATGTTCATGGACATCCGCTTCTTGGTTGGTCTGCAACACATCCAGTCTTTTTGAATTTGTTAATATGTTTGGCAGCAGTGTTGTGTGTGAGCTTCCTGATTCAGCCATGAGAATTATTTCAATACGCTCTTCTTTTTTCAAAGGCATTCATAAAGGCTATCTGAAAAAAAAAATTAATATAAACTAAATATGAAAAATTTTAGAAGACATTTTGCTAAAATGTATTAATTTCCCCTATGCATGGAGACTTTTGGGACACTCTTTGTAGAAACAACAGTAATGCATTAGAACAAGCGTATTAATATAATCCTGTGATTTGGATTATTGTTTGCACTACTCTCAGAGCTGCTGCTATAGAAAATAAATCCACATCTTCAGATTCACGAATTCAATAGTGCTGTGTATAAAGCAAGTGAGATGACTTCATTTGCTACAGCAATAGTGTGATAAACAGTTCAGCTCAGTAGCACCCCCTGGTGGAGACACATTGCATTATATTTCAGAGAGCTAAAGCAGATTGATGTTTGTCAGCTTCACTGAAGTTTTTAATGTCTATGCTATGTTTTGAACTTATGGTTGTGCATCCTTGACTTTCTCCTTCCTGACATTTGCAATCCTTTGTCTCTGATGCGCTTTATCTTACCTGCCATTTCTCTCTATCTCTCTCGTGCTTTTGCTTGCTTGACGTGTGCACCATAAAAACTTTAGAACTCCCAGGTATGTATTTAAAAACACAAGCTATTACCTACCGCATTTAGCCTGTAGACCATTTCGTTTAGCTTGAAAGAATTTGTCTCGACTCCGTGCTTGATTTTCTGCATGCTGTACTGTCATTGAAGGATACTTGTAGTGCATGTGTCTTTGTGTGTTCAAACTACACCATGCTTCTGTTTCATTTTATGGGTGTGTGTATTTGATATCTTCTAAACTCTGGGTGTATGAAGAGCCATCAATTTTTCTTCTCTTTATCTCTTCAACTGTCCAGATTCTCATGTGAGTTTTTTTATTGACTTAATGCTGACATTCCACATCTGAATACCTACATATTGGCTAACATACTCTTCAGACGTCTCATCTCATGTTCTCACCCATCATACATGCTGCCTGCCAGTCCATATTGCAGTTTTGTGGATCTATCCATGCACAGTGTCTCCCTATGTGTATTCCATGATCCATTTACTAAAATCTGCTTCTGTTTTTATTTCATTAGGCCTCACCTACTCTTTCTTTCTTCTTTTCCTGTTTATCTCTCACAGGTCGAGGAGGGTTGCAGCCTCAGTTGGACAGTGCTATGCAGGATGTGAGTGACATGTACTTGCTGATGGAGGAGACGGAGAAGCAAGCCGTGCGCCGAGCCCTCCTCGAAGAGAGGGGCCGCTACTGCACCTTCATTAGCTTCTTGCAGCCTGTAGTGGTGAGTCTAGACAATACTATGCAGCATAATCATGGCTTGATGGCTGGGGTGAAGTGTGAAGTGCCTGAACTGATCGTGTGTGTTTCTGATTTTCAGAACGGAGAGATTTCTATGCTGGGAGAGGTAACTCATCTCCAGGCCATTATAGATGATCTATCTGTGCTGACCACTGATCCACATAAACTGCCAGAGGCCAGTGAACAGGTACTTTCTTAAACTGTTAATGATGATGCAATACACATAGAGAAAAGTACATACCTATCAGAAGCTTACAATTTACCATCATGGCCACACCCTCTTTTATTCTTTAGTAGAGACTGTCAAGACTTGTTGTCAGGATTCATATAGATGCTTGAAAATCTTATAAATACTAAAGTTGAACTGCGCTGTGAATAAATGACTGGAAAATCCTTGGTTTTTCCATTTTAAGGTGACTGAATCACATTTTACATTTTCATAATATTGTAGCTACTTAAAGAAAAACTCCACCCTGAAACACATGAAATATGTTTATGTTGAACTATTGGTGATGTACTTAGTTATGCCGGTGCTAATTTGTTGGTTGTAATATGCAAGTCATTCAGGGTGGAGTTTTCCATTAAGGAAAAGTCTTGTGTCTGATACGTGTGCATCGTGTGCTGGCTGAGCCTGCCGTGCCAAATAAATTCAATCAAGTTAGCAGTTAGTTCTAGGCATAAAGCATGCCAGCAAGTGGCAGCTATCAAATACTCACCTGCTCGCTAACTTTGCTTCATTACACGCAGCTGTCAGATGGCCGGAGAATGAACATTAAGGGCTGTGGTTAAAGTAAGGGCCATAGATGCTTTCCAGAAACATATTGTTGTGTGAATAAGAATCAGCATATTTATAACAGTCTACAAAGACCCAGACATTCATTCATCCGTCTTCTGCTATACCATGGTCTGGGTCACAACTCAGTCACACCGAGAGGCACTTAATGTAGTGACAGTTAGCATAGTGTTAGCTAACTAGTTAGTATTGTTACATGGCATTCAGAAACAGGGTCTAATGTTGTTCAACTTTATATAGTTGGAAATTTAGCTCCTGTCTTCGCTTTTAGCTCTTTACTTTAGGCCAAAGCCATGTGATGTACTATAAATTGAGATTAAATGCTGATCTGTGTTATACTGATTATCCACCTTTTTTTTTCTTTTCTTTACTAGGTTATCCTGGACTTGAAGGGTTCTGACTACAGCTGGTCCTACCAGACTCCCCCTTCTTCTCCCAGCAGTACAGGCTCCAGGAAGAGCAGCCTGTGCAGGTGCTTAACACATCAGATCAGTGATGTTTTACACTGATCCGCTGTTAATGTAATGTATACTCTTGCTGTAGAATCCATTTATTGGTTTCATATTTTAGTGTAAAACAGTGGATTTTTGTTCTGGATATAGTATTAAAGGAGCAGTTTGTTATTTATAGAGTACTCTGCTGAGCATTGACAAGTCTTCACCTTTCCACAAATAATCCCACCACTTTAGCTGAAACTAAATATGCCTTCTGAGTTTCCTTTGAAGAAAAAGAGACCTAGCTGCTCCAGAAGAATGCTAACAGGAGCCTGAAACAAAGAAAACAAGCCAAATCTGCTGCATAGGAATATTATGACTCACAGATGTTCTAAGATCTCTTTGAAATTATCATGGCTATTACATATCATTTAAAACATTACAAACTGCTAATTATTTATGACTGAACGCAATGATGAATCACTTTTAGCCCTAATTTACCGAAAGCTCAGATTTCTTGATCTCTCTTTGTCTTTCAGTTTGGTGCATCTACCACCAGGTGGCGCTCATCGCCTGAGCAGTGTCTCCTCTCATGATTCTGGATTCATCTCTCATGATGCCAACATGCACTCCAAACCTCCTTCTCCCATGCCATCAGACATTACCAGCCAGGTGATTCACTAATCCAGGAGTTCCAGACTCAAATTCTGCCCGGGCCACAACACAAGGGCCATAAACTAAAACTATTAATTTTTTAACATATTATTATCTTTTCTATCAGTTAACACCTGGACTCTGAAAGTAGAACTGGACTTTTCTAGGAAAAAGAAGGGCTTACAGAAATGATTTAATTATTTTGCTCTATAAGGTGATAACACAAATGTATTAATGCTTTTTGTAGTCTATCTCCTTATAATAGATATACAGTATCTATATTATATTTATATTTATATTATATTTTCCAAATATTGAAAATATATAGTAACTTTAAGAAAGATATCTCAAGAAGAAGAAGAAGAATGTACTTAGTCCTTAGAGTGTCCTTTGTCCTTGCTTTCCATAAACATTTTGTTTTTCACCATAGTAGGTCTCTAAAATCACTGGATATTACATCTTGGGATTTGGAGTCAATCATTCAATGACATTAAAGGCCAACACCTGACACGTTTGTGAACTGTTTTAGACACAGGTCTGATCTGCATCCAGTGCAACAGATAGGCTTCATTTTAACCAGCATTTCATTCCTGTGAGATGTGAGCCCACTCACGCTGTACAGTGGCACATGCGGAACATGTGCAGTTGCTAAGCTACGGGTCTGCTGTGAATTCTAGATAGGCAATGAGACAATGTGGCAGCAGGCTGTTTTTGGCCTGTGGGCGTTGAGTATGATACCTGTGTACTAATCTAATATTAACAGCATACTTCTAGGTGTGTGTCTCTATTTATCAATGAAAGTAACAACATCTTTAACATTTTTTTTTTCATAACAGAAGTCATCCAGCTCTGCATCCTCTGAAGCGTCAGAGACATGTCAGTCTGTAAGCGAGTGTGGCTCTCCCATAGCAGTGAGTATTACACCATACACTATAATCTGTATCCTGATCCCAAACTCGGCAACATATCAGACTGCACATAATATGTATAGTAAAATGTTCTCTCACTCAACACTTCCACACTTTTGCTATTTTCTCTTCGTCTTCAGTTTTTGCTTTTTCCTCAGATTTACAATTTGTTGGGTCTGATTTCGTGTTTTGGCCTGGATGGGGTTCTTGCTCAGGTCTATAATGTATAAATGCTTAAATTCCCTAAATGTAGGGATTTGAAAGTCAGTTACTTCCAGGCCTGGAAATGTACAGAAATTCAGAAAACATTTTGGAAAAATAGGGATATTCTATTATTAAAGTAAAATTCTGATCACTTCAAGATTCTAAATGAGTTTCTTTTAGACATTTCCTGATTTTCTGCACTAACACAGTTAACATTCCACTTTTTCCTCTTTCCTGGTACAGTTAATGACTCAAATTTGTAAGAAAACAATGAAAATGTAGAAAGTCCAAAAAAAAAAAAATTGGTGCAAGGGCCTGGAAAGGGCAAGAACCCTGCATATACTTTATATATATAATTTTGCTTATGTTACACTGCCTTATCGACTTTAAAGGAGTCTGTCCTCAATAAACACTCTGACAATCTGACCAAATGTCATTCCATCTCCACAGTTTGGCTCATCCTTCGCTACTTTCCACCTTGCTCACACTTACAATGGCTCCATCAGACCTCTCCCTTTTATATCCTATAATCATTCCCCTGGATCACACTCCCCCTCACCCACAACCAAAGTTCATCACTGGAAGGTTTGTTTTTATTTTGACCAGTTGGTCACGTTTCATATAAGTTCATGCATTCTGTGTTCTGTTTTGCTTTTCAGACTTTTCATTATTTAATTAACTTAGTCTCACGTGCATTTTTCTTTTAATTAATTACTTTTCATTTTGCCACCATTGTAACACCCACTTGCTCTTTCCATTTTAATATTTGCAATTACAACTATATAAATACAAATGCTCTTCTATAGGCATATTTATTTGCAGTTTGCTTACACTTTAGTTGCATTGATTATACATGCTCCTTTTTTTGTTTCAGCAGCAGGACTGGTCTAAAATACCTCACTATGAGCAGCAGGGGGTGGCACTGCAGCGCAGGAGTGAAGCTGTGGAGTCCCCTAGTGGAGCGAGAGGGTCTCTGCACCCCGAGGACCCTTACAGGACTAGAGTGAATCCTACAAACATCAGTGCCAAGGTGCAAAGAAAATAACTAACTTGACTCTAATGAGATTTTCTAACTCTGCATGGCTTATTATTTTTCATTAACTGTATGGAAATATCTGTTTTTTTACCTCCCTGACTGTGCCTCTCTCCGTATCTCTCTTCACTTCTTTCTTCCTCTTCAAGCACGGGAAACCGATGATGTCTGCAGCCAGTGAGCTTGCCATGGTTCTGACACGTGGTCTGAGTATGGAGCAGCAGAAGAGCAGCTGTGACTCCCTGCAGTATTCGAGTGGATACAGCACACAGAACACCACTCCATCCTGCTCTGAGGATACCATCCCCTCACAGGGTAACCCTGTTTCCAACACACAGAATCACACACTCGCATATAGTACACACATGTAGTGCCATACACAGTATTACAGGCATTTACCACATAGTGCTGTAGGTACCACTGAGTGCCAAATCATGATTTGTGAATGCAAATTCATGGAAAATATACGTGTGCAATTTATCAAAAAATTTGAATTCTACGTAGTCAAACAACAAGCATAATGTAAAATCAATAGAAATCCTTTAATAAAAAAGAAGCATTACCATCTCCATCTTGGTCTCCATTTCTGATTTGAAGAAGGCTGTAGAGCACATAAATTCTCATGCTGTAAAAAAATCTGTTCTTAATGAAGTTTACCTCAAAATCTGCCATTTTGACACGAACAAAACCTAATCAGTAAAAGTAAGGACTGGCTACATTTATCACGCCTAATGACCCCTGATATTTTTTGACAGGTTCCGACTATGACAGCTACTCAATGAATGGAGATGTTGACTGTGATGCTCAGTCAGACTTTGACAAATCTTCTACCGTCCCTCGGAACAGCAGTCTGGCCCAGAATTACCGTCGCATGATCCAGACCAAGAGACCTGCAAGTACCGCAGGGCTTCCTGGAGGTGTGAGTGCCCATGGTGCACCTGGAACCAATGGCAAAGGAGGAGGAGGAGGAACTGTCATATCTTCTGGTACAGCCACCATTCGTCGGACCCCATCCTCCAAAACTGGCGTGAGACGCACCCCGTCTAATGTGGGTCCGATTCCTATCCGTCCTCCCATCGTCCCAGTGAAGACACCAACTGTGCCAGACTCGCCTGGCTTCCCCAGCCCTCCCCCAGAGCACAATGGCAGTGAGGAAAGCTTGTACAATGAGGAATCTCTGGAGAACTTGGAGGTCAAAGCTTCCCCAAAGCGGATGAGCCTGCCTAACCCAGTGGTTTGGGGCACAGGCACTGGGATGCGTGTTCATGCCCAGCCGCCTGGAGCTACACCTCTCAGCACAGAGGAGGACCAGCTTCTGGCTGCCAACCGCCACAGCCTGGTGGAGAAGATTGGTGAGCTGGTGGCTAGTGCCCATGCTCTTGGAGATGGCCAGTTCCCATTTCCTGCAGACACCCAGGCCGGTCTAGGATGCCAGCAGGACCCAGCACCCCTCTCAGGTGAAGACATTTTGAAGTCCATCCGTAGAGGAGTGCGTCTCAGGAAAACCGTCTGTAATGACAGGTCAGCACCCAGGATCATGCGATAGCTTCACTGAGATCTCAGTGAAGATTCTGCACAAAGAAAAATGCTTGTGTATATATTAAACTGCTAAAAAGAATTGTGCATATTAAATTACAAACAACTGATGTCTAACAAAGGCAGGCCAGTGTGATGTGATGTGTAAATGGACACAATTTCTGTTTGGACTTTGAAGTTGGTAGAAATACTACCATCTATTGGAAACTATAATGAACTTACAGCTTAAAAGATGAGAATATGTTTAAAGTACATATTAACATTCTAGTTATGTCCGGTATCCTTTCAGAGTTTTGATTTGTAATTACTATGTTAGTCATATGTTATTCAACTGTAACTGACGTAAAGTGAGTTTGATTAATTTCCTTTCTCCTTAGGTAATGGCTTTGTTAAAAGAAAAACCCAAAGTGTCTTCATGTTGATCTAAAAGCTGTTGTGTTGAAAAGCACCAACGTAGCCTACTCACACTCAGAGGGACCACATGAACAAAGTACTGTATATACTGTAAACTGCCAAATAAAACAGCCCAAGTGTACCACACATTATAGAGGTAAAATGTGTGTGTTTTTTAAATAATATAGGACTAATCTTAATTCTAAGAGTCCAAATAATATGTGGTGGTCTAGGAAAACCATTCGGATGTCGCTGTGCCTGAATTCTGGGAAACAACCAAAAGAGGTTTGAAACCTCTTCGACTCATTAACTTTCAGTCTGTCTAAAGATGCACTATTTGGCCAAAAGTTTGTGGACACCTGACCATCACAGCCATATGCAGGTCTTCCCCAATCTGTTGCCACAATTTTGGAAGCACACAATTGTGTAGGATGTCTTTGTATACTGTAGCATTATATTTTCGCTTTACTGGAACTAAGAGGCCGAACCCAAACCTGTTCCAGTTCCACTAATGCTCTTGTGGCTGAATGAGAAAGTCCCCACAGACACTGTGAAGCCTTCCCAGAAGAGTGGATGTTATTATAACAGCAAAGGGAGACTAAATCATTAATGGGATGTTCAACATATGGGTGTGATGTCAACTTTTGGCCATACAGTGTATCTAAATTCTTGCTAGCTAAATGTCATTTCCTCACACAGTGAATGTCATGCTTTGACAAAGTTGTTGACATCAGTCTAATCGATTTAGTTTGGAATCAAATACTGGCTGTCACTGCTCAGCAGTGCAGCAGTCAGAATGAAATCTTTAAATGGAATTTTTTTTGAGTAACTAGATTACTCAAGAGCAAAAAAAAAGCAACACAGTTCAGGAAAACCTGTAGTTTTTAGAACTACATGTAGTACAAAATGTCAATATTTCCACCAGACATACTGCATGCATTTTAATTTTATAGCTCAAATCAATTTTGGGTTACCTACACTCTTTAAAATCCGACGTCTTAAGGTTTTTGTATGGTTAACAGTTCTAAAAAGGGCTTTGATCTGGAACATTTTCTGAAAGGGAAACCTCTATGTACTTTATTACACTGGGGTTTTTTTTGGTTCAGGTATAGATGTTAACCAGCAGAGAGCGCTATAGCGTTTTTACATTTTGCCATGGAAATTGGTTAAGGCCAAGAATATTGAATTGAATATTTGAGTCATTTAGCCTTGCTTTTCTTATCTCAAAGCATTTATTGTTTTCTCTCACTGCTTTTTGCAGTAGATGTCAGTTAACATCACTGGTAATCTTTTTCCCCAAACTTTCAACTTCTATCCATCCATTCTCAGTACTGCATATCCTACGCAGGGTCTCTGGGACCCTGGAGCCTATCCCAGGGGAATCAGGGCACAATGTGGGGGACATCCTGGACAGGGCGCCAACCCATTGCAGGGCACAATCACACACACACACACACACACACATTATGAACAATTTAGAAATGCAGTTAGCCTAGAACGCATGTCTTCGGACTGGGGGAGGAAACCGGAGTACCCAGAGGAAAACCCTGAGGCATGGGGAGAGCATGCGGGCTCACAGGGCAGGGGCGGGATTCGGGCCACCAGCCCTGGAGGTGCGAGGCAAGCGTGCTGACCACTAGGCCACCACACTCCCCCAAACATTCAGCTTAGGCTACTTAAAGATTTCTCTTGAAATAATGAATACATTTAATAGTGATGATTCTAATTAGTTGCCATAAGCTGCCATTATCTAGAGTAAAGCTTAAATGAGGCTGATCATTTGGAAACTGTGTACACTTGATTTTACTCTGAATCTTTCCTTTAATGTATGGTGGATTGTCACCCGCCCAGCTGCCGCTTAAATCTCACTGAAGGCGGATTTTGATGTGGCAGCTGGAGATCATGAGAACGAGGCGCGACAGAAAAAAAAAAAAAAAAAAAAAGCCGGCACCCTCTGTCAGTCACTCACTCTCATCACTGACTCGTCACTCGAGCTGTGTGTGTGTGTGTGTGTGTCAGTCAGTCAGCGCGGTGCAGGGACAGTTCAGTTCATTTCATTTCACTTCAGCTCAGCTCGCTCACAGCGCCCCGGGCCGCGCGCGCGGAAACGTGATGAGCGCATCAGGCACGCGGCGAAGTGGCGCGCGTGTCATTTTAACTGACACACTCGCCCGTCCGTTCTGTCCGCGCGCTGCTCGGGCGCAAATGCGAGGACACGACAACAAGACAGCGCGCGCGCGGGGAAATAATAAACTCGTCTGATCTGAGCTCGGGGTCAGAGTGCACGAGTAAAGCGGAGAGGAACGAATGAGCAATCGCGCTGTTTACTTGTTTTCTCCCGCACCTGAGATGGCTTCCGCGCCGCCACTCAGGTGAATAACAGAGGGTTCCTTCTAGTTTTGATCTGTTATGAATCTAACTGCTAAAGACAATATACAAGCATGGTTAAAAAATGGCCACATACACTCAATGGCCAGTTTATGAGGAACACCTGTACACCTGCACATTCATGCAATTATCCAATCGGTCACTCATATGGTAGCAGAGCACTGCACAAAGTCATGCAGATACAGGCCACGGGGGTGCCATGGTGGCTTAATGGTTAGCACTTTTGCCTTCGGGGTGGCATATTCTTTGCTGCATATTCTTTGCTTTTCCAGCATATTCTGCAACAGCGGCTGTATGATGATGAGATCCATCTTTTCACACTGAGGACAACTGAGGAGCTGATACACAACTATTACAAAAGGTGCAAACATTCACTGATGCTCAAGAAGACAATACGCTCCATTAAGAGCCAGTAAATTGTTATTATTTTGTTTAAAGATTTTTTTTTCATTTAGTACTGCCCTTCAGAAGCTACATACAATATTTACATGTTACCCTAGAAGACAAAATAATAACAATTCACACCGACCATCCTGTTCAAAAGTTTACATTCCCGGCTCATAAAGTATCGTATTTCCTTTTTGAGCATCAGTGAATGTTTGCAGCTTTTGTAATAGTTGTTTTCGAGTGCCTCAGTTGTCATCATTGTGAAAAGATGGATCTCAAAATCATATAGCCACTGTTGGAAAGGAGTCAAATATGCAGAAGATGCTGGAAAAGCAAAGAATGTGCAGGACCTGGAGGATTTTTCTGAAGAACAGTGGTCAGTTTAACTGCTCAGGACAAACAAGATCTTATGAACAACTATGAACGCAAAACATAAAAACAGTCTTTGATCATCCAGGTAACAACACACAGTATTAAGAATCAAGTGTATGTAAACTTTTGAACTGGTTCATTTGTGTAAATTCAGTTTTTGTGTCTTGTGGACTGTATGTAAACATCTGCTATGTTAAATAGCTTATTCAGGGCAGCACTAAATAAAAAACAAAATGCAATTGTTATGATCCCTGTTTTTTTTTTATTATTATTATTATTTAATTATTAACATTTTGCAAAATGGGGTCCCTGGAGGACTAGTGGTTAGGCCACAGTGCTCTCACTGCTGCAGCCTGGGTTCGATTCCTGGCCAGGGAACCGACCCCAACCACTGGGGCTGCGTGAAACAGTGTGCTCTCAGTGCCGGTCCCAAGCCTGGATAAAATTGGGGAGGGTTGCATCAGGAAGGGCATCTGGCGTAAAAACTGTGCCAAATCAAATACACGCACCAGTGTTTCGCTGTGGCGACCCCTTACGGGAGCAGGCAAATAAAAAGTGCCTGGGTTAGGGAATCCTCATATGTTGCCCCTGATCATCATTAATATAAATTAAAATTATATATACAAATTATAACAATATAATCTGTGTAACTCAATATAATTTGTAAATATAATATAATCTGATTAAAAGCGTACTAAATCTGGTGCAAATACAGGGACAGGGCAAACATTTCGGGTCCTATATATGATTTCCCCCCTAAGTTATGACCTTAGTGTTATATGGGTATTTGTCATTAAATTAACCCAGATAATATGTGGCCTCATAACACTAAGTTAATCAGATTTATTTGAGGAAGTTGAAAAAATGTAAGTAAAACATTTAGATTTGCATAAATTTGATTCTTCCCTGAATCATCCTTCTAATGGGTTGCAAGCGCTAATTTACTCTTGTCAGCTATCATTTTTGCTCCCATTTCACTGTTGATGGGTCGTGCCAAGGTAGAGCAATCTGCCACTCTTTTATCCTTTTAAGAGTAAGTGGCCCATTACATACGCTCCTGATGTGAAATAATTCTTGTGTTCTTTTAAAAACACAGACACCATTGACAGAAAGCTGCTGACGGATGCTGATGCTTTCAATACTTCCGAGGCTGGTGATGAATTACTGCAGACAAACAGTGCTGAGCATGCAAATATGTCCAGCCACAGTCTGATATCACAGCTGGGAGAGGAGGATGTGTTCGCATCACAAAGCATCTCACACTGCTTCACTGTTTCCATTCGCACTGTATTGATAATTATGTGTAGGATACTGCATTAACACTATGTTGTTTTTTTTTTGTTTTTTGTTTTTTTACCCTTTTCTACAATTTTTGTTCTACATCTGATTTAAAAATCAAGAATTTTCAGGTCCTATGACTGGCCTTAAACCATAACCCAGATGAAACCATATAATACTAAGTTTACAATATATTATCAAGTTACATTTGGTTGAAAATACCTTATGAAACTTTCATTCAACATTCAGTTTTAAATAACAAAAAGCATATAAATTACAAGAACATGTAAATTATGGAATAGGGCTATATACATTATACTGTGTGAGCACTACAGGTTTCTGGGCTTCAGCATGTACTTTATTTACCTCTGGCTACTTAATATGAAAAATATAGGACTTTTATTTCATGTACAGGGAACTAGCTGTGTGATGGGGCTGTGTTTCACTCGTGAAAGTCTACATATGATTTCATCCTTTCAGGATTATGCAGTTGTGTTTATTGTCTTTGAACAGCTGTTAAGGAATATATGTTTGCAGTGTAACATTAGGCTGTTCAAAAAAGTGTAATCCCAATAATTGTAAAATGACACACAAAAAATGAAAGCTTCCAGGGCCAGGTAGCATTATTTGAATATCAGCATAATGCTAACATTCCGATTTTATTTTGGATGAATTACAATATTTAGAGTTTATATCAGAGTTTACGTTTCTCTTACCTTTAGTTCGACTGATGATAGCGACTGGGGTGGGGGGGCCGGTGGTTTTGGGGTGTGAATAAATGATGAGTCCACACCTCTTGTGTTTGACGCTCTAACCCCCTTTATTTTTTTGTTTTGCAAAATTACGAAATGTCAAGGATATCTGTGGATGGCTTTCTATAGAGTCATAAATCAAGTCACAAATCAAACTAAATTACCCCATCAGGAGGGACAGTTAATTGCAGAAATGCATTTATGTCATTTGTGATGGATAAGCTGTGAAAATATCCTCTAAATCATGTTACATACACCTTTCACTATTACAACAACAAACAAATAACACTGAGCCCTTGTCACACAGTCCAAACTCTTAAGACAAGCAGTAGACCAGATTGATCTGCAGTTTTAGATTATGATTTAGAAAGCACTTTACTTGTCACATCAAATTAAAAAATCCTTTCAATGCAGAATCACTCACACACTTTAGGGAAAGAGGGACCTATTCATTGACACACACACGCACACACACACACACACACACACACACACTTCCTCTCCCCCCTTCTATCTCTTGGCCACAAGCCATCACTGAGTGCACAGGGTGGATCTACCTGTAGACAAGGCTGATGTGTCTTGGGCGTCATGTCTGCTGTCAAAGCGAGAGTTGAGAGACAGTGATGGCAGGCCTGGTGAAGCCCCAGTGAGCAGGAGAGGTCATCCTTCAGCCCACAGACAGGCTGAGAGACAGCCACATGGCACACATCTCCCAATGACAGCCTGTCACAGACAGGAGCTCCACCATACGGCCCTGTCACCCCCTCACCTGACAGAGCTCAACTCACCATAGGGCCTAACTGAGCATGATCTCACGTCACTGTCAAAACGAAGCTGGCGAAAGGTGAAGGATTTGCATTTTTACTGTACGCTCCATCTGCACATTTACATTTTAAGACCAAGATTTAATTATCTCTGAAGAGCTATCAAGGACCATGCTTTGGCTGCTATCCACTTAGAAAAACCAAGCTTTCTGCAATGCTTACTAATGAGACCTCATGTAGACATTCCAGTTCATATAGGCTATACAGCTAAGCATGTGTCATTTCTTCCCTAATACTTGGTTACACATCCCTTTGCCTTAATAAAAGCATCGATACTGTCAGGTATGGTTTACATCAGTGCCTTCAGTGTCTCTTCCTGTCAGATTTAACCCACTCTTCCACTAACTGTGTGCAGAATTCAGCTGGAGTTTGTGGATGCCTCCTACTGTTTGAAATAATGCCACAGTGTTATTCTATTGTTAATAGATGCATTGCACCACTTACCATGAAACAAATTAAGCACGTTCCTTTGACAGGTGTCCTTTTGCTATACCAAATGTGATAATACCCTTTTGCCACTATGTGACTTCTTCCAGCCCATTTTACACAGCACTCTGTTGATACTGCTCCTAATGTGTTGTGCACACATCTCAGTGCTTGGCCAATCCAGTTTTATGCTACATTTGTCCAATTGTGCAACCTACCGACAACGTACAATAAGACCCTGCTGATGGTGGGTGTGACTAAATTTTTATCTGTGGAGCTGATGTTCACTATATAATAAATATTGAACACTGGACCTTAGGCGGGAAAACACCTTGGATGGGATGCAGGGCACAATGCACACACACATTCACACACTCATGTACAACAAGGGGCAATTTAACATAGCCAATCCACCTACCAGCATGTTTTTGTTAGGTGGGAAACATGATGCACAGACACATGATGCACAAACATGACAACACAGACATGGGCAGGACAAGCAGAATGCCACACAGACAGAGACAGACATGAGCTCAGGGTTGAATTTGGGACCTTATAGCTGTAAGATGGCAAAGCTACCCACTGCACCATTGTGCCTCCCACCATATACAGCAATTATATAAATGTAAGGGTCAATGAAAATAATCTTCATTAATAATAATAATAATACCACTACTACTACTACTACTACTAATAATAATAATAATAAAATGAAAAGATGCCAAACTTATAGCATTTTTATGACTTAATTTGCAAACAATTAAACAAAATCTAACCATATTTCTCTCATTTCATTTAATTTGTATGACATTCTCATAAAAGTCTGAAGGATGAGAGTAAAGAAAAGGCTCAATTTTGGTATCAGTGTACATCATTCAGCATTACCAGTGTTTGTCACAATGATGGATTTTATAGTCAGCCAAAACACTGTTTTCTAAGTTTCCTAATCAATCTGTACAAAATAATAATAAAAAAAACTATTATAGCACATTTCATTTTAGCCCTATGTGATTGTTGCTAGCATCTCACTTTACATTCCCTCGTAACAGATTTGCGAAACTTCTAACCCATGTCAGTGAAGGTGAGCCATGTTGCTAAGATGTGCTGCAACAGCATGATGTTATGGAGCCCGACATCAGACTCAAAGAAAAGGTCATCTGCTTGTCACAGATCAAACTATATGACTGGACCTCTCAAAACATGGCCTGGGTAAGGGCAGAAGGAGACCAAATGGAGTGCTCACATCGCTGATGGACATGTAGCTCAAACACACCCTCCTGTGAACCCTGAGAAGGGTGGGCATCCTGCTGGCAGGTGTCCCTTCTTATTTCAGATGCCAGGTGACAGGCATGAGATTCAGAGGTGGTGATGGTGGTGATGAGGGTGCAGGGAGGTCTCTGTAAAGGCACCGTTGCAGAGGACTCTTTAGCATTTACATGACACCACAACACTATCTGAAAAAGAGAGGCGTAAATTCAAAAAGTGAGAATCAAGATATAGATCTAACTAATTTGTCTCCTGCACACCTGACTAGCAGAGCTTATGCAATATAATATACAGTTTCAGAAAAAAAATCTATCAGCCTAATGGGTTCTTCGTTTCATTCCTTTTGGGTAATTTTTAGATGGGCACAGTGGTGTGGTGCACCAAGTATTGTTGCCACCTCACAGCTCCAGGGTCCTTGAGTCGATCTCGAGCTCGGGTCTGTGCAGAGTTTCACATGTTCGCCCCGTGTCCATGTGGGTTTCTACCAAGTTGTCCTGGTTCCTCCCACTGCCTGTAATCATGCCTGTAGGTGGATTGGCTTTGCAAAAAATCACCCCTAGATGTAAATGAATGTGTGAATGTGTGTTTGTGCATGGTGTCCTGTGACGAGCTGGCATCCCTTCCGGGGTATATTCTCACTTTGCACACAGATTAGCTCTAGAGCCATCATGAATCTGATCAGGATAAACTGGATACTGAATGATGATTGAATGAATGAATGCACAGGATGCTGACAAAGACTCTCCATGAGCAGATGTGAATGAAACATAAATGACTATTTTTTTTTCAGTGTCTGCTTATTTTTACAGTACACAGTTATTAATTATGGTCTGGCTACAACTGGCGCAGCTATTCTCTTCCCTTCTGGCAGTAAGCATATGACACAATGACCAGGCATTTTCAGGTTATGTATTTGTGAAAAATGTACATGTAAATATACATGATGATGTTGGCATGTGTATGTCTATATTCATGCACTGTATGGAGCCAGTGGAAATCAGAAAACCATCATTTCTCATTTCTTTGGAAAGTCGATATACATTACTTTTAATGTAAATGTGTTGTTATTGGCTTTGCTTATCTGTTACCCTCCCTTATGCTGCAGACATCAAAGAACTTCTCAGCTCCTGGCAGCAGTGTGAAAAATGATACAGGGGAAAACCAAAAGCACTGTCCTCCTGCATCAAAAGGGCTGGCCTCACTTCTGAAATACTTCAGGATCAGTTAAAAAATGAATTTTTATTATTTATTTTTTTTGTGCAGAGGAAGAATACTGAAAAACAGAACTGACTCTCATTAAACCACTGGAATCCCATTCATATCAGGAATCTCATAATGACAGATTCAGGTAAATAAGAAAAAGAAGAAGGGTGTAATGAATGTTGAAGATAAAACGCCCTCGAGTTTCAGTCAGATCAGTGTATTAAAGGGATCATATCATGCATGTCGTAACACAAACGTGGCGTGGGAGTGTCCGACAGCTGCTGGGGGAAATCTAGCTCGCGGACTTTTGAGTGACGTGATGAGCCCGGAGCGCGCTCTGAGGCGCGTGACTCCTTCCTGCTCGCTTATCGTTTCAGCGCGCGACAAGAACAAAGGAGAGCAGCTCAAACCCATCCACCTGCTCCGTTTTTAAAGCGGTAAATGTGAGTTAGCGCGGTAGACACAGTGCTAGCTTGTAGCTGGGGGTTGAAATAAGTGCTGAGGAGCGGACCGAGCACTCCGCCTCTACAAGTATGGCCAGGAGGAAGCAGCGAGCACCCAAGCGCGCGCCAGGTATGCCATCTGTTTACCGCAGGTTTCCTTTTGCGTTTTATTTTTGAAACAAAGGATATGTTCTCTCTTCGTTTGGTGTTTCTTTTGGTGTATATATACTCGTTTTTAAGCTATTTAACTAGCTTTGCTTGTGGTTGTTGTGCTTCGTTTCCCTTTAAAGCTCTCTGTTTTGAGGCAAATCCATCCATAAACCTGTAATATCACAACAGAAACAAGTCACTGATTAGGCTACACTCCTCATTAAACTGTAAAAACATAAACTTATTATATAGTTATAAAATATAGAGTGGGGAAGAAAATACGCAGTGACATTGAGAATGTAAATAAACCAGTATCTGACCTCAGTCTAATACCATGAAGCTATAGGTGACATTGTAAGAATACATTTCAGCAAGTTTTAACGGCTCCAGGTTTATGTAGCACACCTGCTCCTCTCCCACTTTACTGAGCTGTTGTGCTGAACTTGTCCTTACAACTTCTGAACGCCCTGCCACTCTGAAAAAGAAAAGAAATAGCATCATTTCATGGGTGTTCTGTCAGCTTACTTTTCCACAGATGGACCCTCTGTTTTCTGGGATAATTCTAACTAGATATAATAAGTGAAAATATTGTGCCACTATGACTAGGGAACATGTCTGGGTTATTAATAAAAAAGAAATGTTATTTTAGTAATGAATGAGTACTGTTGTAAGGAAATGGACTTTACAGGGTTTTTTTTTGTGTGTGTGTGTGTGTGTGAGCGCATGTGGGCATGGTTTTATATTTTAGGAGGGACCAAATGTCCCCACAAGAATAAGAATATTTGACAGTTTTCACCTTGTGGGGATAATTGGCTGTTTATTTTCCATAAAACCTATTACATAAAAACTAAACTAGTCAAATGTTTCCCTTTGGTTACTGAGGTTAAGGTTTGGGTTAAATTTAGTTGGCATAATAGTTGTCAATGGAAGGTTCTTGCCAGCATAGTAAGTGTGTGTGTGTGTGTGTGTGTGTGTGTGTGTGTAAAAGTGAGTAAGTATGCATTGGTGGTGGGGGTGGAGGGTGGAGGAGGATTGGGTGCTTAATGGAGGGCTACGGCTTGCTCCGTTACTCTGGCCTGTCAGAACAGCTTTGTCTCATGTTGGATTTAATTGTTATCCCCGTGACAGCCTCATCCATCAAAGGCTTTAATGGTCAATCAGAGCGAGGCCATGTGAGCGCACTCATTCTTTTCCCATACACTCGTCTGGCCTTTTATTTCATCACACTGTTTCACTGGGATCTGCACAATTTCATGGTATTAAACTAGTGGAGGAAATGGTTTTGTTTTTGATTATTACATTCTTTTTCATACCATTTTTTCATTTTCCATTCAATACTAGTTTCGAAGGGCCAGCAAAGAATGATTTCCAACATGTGAAGTTGAATTTCAAAACATTTCACATCAGTGTGTTGTTTAGTAGCTTGATGTTTGCTCTTCTCTTACTTTTACTTTTCTCTCCCACTCCCCTATCATCCTATCATATTTCTCTCTCTCTCTCTCTCTCTCTCTCTCTTACAAAAAGTCATTTTGCCAGCTTCATTAGTGCACACCCAATTAGCTATAAACTTGATGGATTGCTGACAGCTGTAATGATCGGAGATGACGAGCTGTGTGCCCTGTCACCAAGTCAAATTAGGTTTCTGGTGCTTTGATGTAATCAAGTAGATATTAGCTGCTACTGCTGGCCTTAACTATTGTTTTAACCTAATTTGAAATTTCAGGTGAAAAATGAGCTTTGTTACATGAATTGAATGCAGCTGCCCCAAACTCTTATGATGAAATTAATACCTGAAATCATTTTTATGCAAATATCTTCTTCCATATTTTGTATTCATTTTAGGGCACCATACCTATTATGAAGTATTGCTCCAGACCTCGTGCTATTTTAGACTCTGAGACTATCTGAGGGTTGATTAAGGGTTGATGAGTTCACTAGTGACAAGTTCTGATATGTTACAGAGCAGTCCCACCAAAACATGTCTTAGAAATTGTAACTGAATTCCTAGAGCTTTAGGCTGGATTCTAGGCCTTGTTCACTGTCTCTGTGTGGAGGAAGACCAGTGCCTGAGAAATGTGGAGGAGATTATTCAGGCTGATGAGTGAGCCTGCTTGTGATGATGGAGATGATGAAAGGGAGGGACACTATAAAGGCCCAAGATTTGTAGTACAAAGAAAGTTTCAACTATTTTGGCCATCAGCCCTCATGCTGCTGGAATCAGATTAATTTACACCACAGCTCTGTATCCAAGGCAAGATTTAAAAGATCAGGCACTAATATGTATGTGAACAGTACAAATGTGTCTACAGTGGGATTTGGTACAAGTAAACTACTGCACACTCTCTAACCACCTTTCCTTGTCACTGGAGTGGTGCCTTCAAAGCTACATCTTTAGCACCTTTAGTGTGTATTTACCTTAAAAGTCATTTGAGGCACATAACTGAACCTTAATGACCACTCTTGTACCTTTAATTAGCTTTTAGAGTAATACTTTAAAGCTACAGGCACCTTTCCTTTATTTTATTATCCTTTTTTCTTGGAATTATAGTTTTATCCTTGAATATACTTGTTTGTTGTGTGCAGTTGTCTTTGAATAAAAGTGCAGATGGAGGTGCTCTTAGACATAACATATATTTTCCACAACTGCAGTCCCACAGTGTCGAGTGATATACTACATCTGTTCTTTATACTGCATTTGTAATGAACCTCCATAATGGTGTGGCTTACCATAATGATTGACAAATGCCTTTTGAGTTTCATGACACAGGGGTGAACCCTGTTAGGAAGGCCATGAGCTATTGGAAAGTACAGGAGAGTTCTCCATCTCACCTTCCTGTTTAAATTTCCGATATTACCCCAGCTTCGATATATATATATTATACATTGTGGTTATTTAAGTCATCCATTCCCATTGATATCCTAGTATGGAAATACATCTAGCTGTGAATTCCCACATCTAACTCTGAAATCGAATCTGCAGCAAAGCTACACACTTGTTATTGTCTGAACATGTGAGATTCATCTCTGTGGCAGCACTGTAAGATTGACGTCTCCTCCCTGGGACGACAATGGAGGCATCAATCTTCTTTTTGGGGAAGAGGAATGCGCCTCCTTTTTCCAGGGAGGTGCTTTTTTCATGTAAGCTCCATTTTAGGAAAGTGACTCAACATATCCCTTAGGGGTCCAGAAACCCAAACCCTGGTGGAGAAGATCAGCACCACGGCAAACCGTCAATTACCCTCTCAACAGAGTTGTTAATCATGCCACCACTCTATTTTTGACACTCTGACACTTGTCATCTATCATGCACACTTTCCAAAGACACAAGGTGGATAGGAAGAAAAGTACTGTGCCGATGGGACACAAGAAGACATTTTGGAATAAAGACAAAGGGGTGGGCGGTAAGGAGGTTGTTAAACAGGATATGAAATGGTGCCAAGTGGAGTCTAGGGTGAGAGTTGAGTGTTAAGGAAAGTGAGAGCAGTTCTGAAAAATGAGATAGTCATGCTGCTGAGAGACTCGGGAGGCCTACAGAAGGAAGAGTGATCCTGATTAATTGTAGATAGAGATGTATTACATGTTGAAAGGATGAGAGAGCAAGTGTGTTCTAAATTTAAAGTAATGCACACTCATACATACATTCCAGTTGTTCAGATGAGTTTTTAAGCCTAGGCTATGAAACATAATTCATTTTACTTTAGTAATGTGCGTACACTGTGTGCATTTTCTCTTGAGATTGTTTCTGTGTGTGTGTGTGTGTGTGTGTGTGTGTGAAGGTGCATACATGCTGCAATAAGCATTTGTTTGTGCCTGTGCATTCCAGCCTCAGCTCAGAGTGACATGCATCACTCAAGCTTGGCTGGCCTCAGTATGAACCCTACGTGCTCTCCCACAGCTCAGTGATGGATGCTCCTCTAAGGAAAGAGATTAATGAGAGGTAGAGGCTTGCAGGGTCATTCATCACAGTGAATATTATTTAGACGGGCCATGTAAGCCTGTAACCTGAGAGTTCAAGAGACACAGACAGCCTTAGATGTGTGCTCTATGATGAATGGCGCTGCTTTCTATCTGTTTGTTACTAGACCCCAATTGTGTAGTGGTCCTTCATTGCAGGAGCCGTGTATATAACAATAAACTCTCCGATGGTTTTTTTATTCAAACTTTGCTATGAGCTCATCAGGGAGTGTTATTTGGGGCCAGTGCTTCATTTGAGACAAAGAAAAAGAGGCTGTTCTGTTTAATGGTAATATTTCTGCTCTACATGTCTCACCTTTTTCCTTCTAGAGAGGAATAATGATTGCAATCCATCTGGTAGAAGCCTTTGTTGCTACACCATCATCTAGCAGCTGCTGGCTTTGACTCATACAGAATCGCTGCCAGTCACTCTTGGCAGCTGAGGCACATCAGACACACCACTGTCAAGGGGAACAGAGAATCAAAGGCATGTAGAGTGATATTTAGAGAGAGAGAGATATATGTCCCTTGAAAGTGCATTTTGAGTCAGATAGAATTTCAGTAGGGACATCTTTTTTTTTTTTTGACTATTAATGTTCAAGTTAAAGTGTCCTCTACTGAGCTGAATAGATGTGGAAAAGAAGATTGTATATCAACATTAATACATACTCTCACTGCCCACTTTATTAGGAACACCTGTACCCCTGCTCATTATCCAGTCAGCCAATCAAGTGGCAGCAGTGCAATGCATAAAATCATGCAGATACACATTAAATCTTTGGTTAATGTTCATATCAAACATCACAATGAGGAAAAAATGTGATCATGGTGACTTTTAGCATGGCATGGTTGTTGGTGCTGAGATGATGGGCTGGTTTGAGTATTTCAGAAACTGCTAATCTGGGGTTTTTATGCACAACAGTCCCTAGATTTTCTACACAGAATAGTGCAAAAAAAAAAACCAAAAACAAAAAACGACCAGTCAGCGGCAGTTGTGTGGCCAGAACACCTTGTTGATGAGAGAGGTCAGAGGACAATGTCCAGATTGGCATGAGCTGACAGGAAGGCTACAGACGCAAACAAACACCCTTTACATCCATGGTGAGCAGAAAAGAACACATAACACTTCAAACCTTGAGTCGGATGGGCTGCAATAGCAGAAGACCACATAATGTTCCATTCCTATCAGCCAAGAACAGGAATCTGATGCTACAATGGGCACGGGCTCACCACAACTGGACAGTTGAAGATTAGGAAAAAAAAAATCACCTGCTCTTTTTCCAGTCTTCAACAGTCTTGTTTCTGTTGAATCTAATCTAATGTGAAAAAGAGACACAAGGTATACCAACCGGTACCAAGTCATTCATGTCTGCCATTAAGTGATAACACAGATATTACTGTTGTGATATTTTGCTTGGATAAATGCCCCTATTAGCATTGCCTGGTGGATAAACAATTTATCATTCCCAATCTATATCACACATACTGAGCCTTTGAACTTGTCACATGAGCTCTAGCTCAAAATACTGTGTTGTCTTTAGCAAATAAACCTGCATTTGGGTTTGGTTCTCACTAAAATAAATCAATTGTCCAGTAGTTCAACCTTGTGTCTCTTTAAAAAAAAATCCTGTTTGAACTTTTTTTCTAAAGAGAAGCCAGATCTTTTTGGCACTATGAAGTCACTCACATTATCTGCTGTATAGTAGCGCTGACTCTGAAGTAGAAATATGCTATTCATTGGTCTGAGTTACAGCAAAGCTGATTACTGCTCTCCATGCTTCTTTAATAATTCTTATTTGTGTCATTTTTACAACATCAGCAACAGTAATTAGGCATACATTTGGAATGTTATGTTTGGTTTTGATGCTTTCACAAATGGTGACCCAAAGCCAAGCACATAGAGCTAGACATAATAGTCTCATAAATCAAAAGAAGCATAATGCCTGGAAATGCCTCTCTCTGCCTTTTTTCCAGAGGTTGGTACACACATCACATTTTATTAACTAAATAAATTACTGTGGTTGTCAGTCAAGTCCGAGAGAATAATTGCTTGTGATAGTTGCCTCTTGAGATGGATTACAATTCAATCATTCTTAGATTTTGTTAAAACTATAGAAAGACCTTGTGCATGCACAGCATTTCATTTATCTTTACTCGTGCATAGAAAATGAAACTCATTCTTTTGGGTTTTTACTTTGTATTTTAGCAGAGTTTTTATAGAAACACAGTGGCATTGACCTAAAAAAAAAAAAAAGAGCAATTTTGCTTTTTGAGCCCACTGTGTGTCACCATAATTGTCTCTGTGATATGAGTGGGCAAGAAAATGATCATGTCATTGTATTTACACCTGGTTCATTCTCTTTACGAGCTGTTTCAGAATTCATGCCAAACCAGGCAGTTCAAATGACATCTTTTGATCAAGGCTGCCAGGAATGATCAGAGGAGATTGGCAGGTAATGGATACCTAGTGACAATCCAAATCTAAAGGGGAATAAGACTGGCCTGCACCTGCCAATTATCCTTTAAAGCTCCAATCCTACAAGCATTCTGGCTGACATCTAGTGAGAGGCTAAATGAGAGAAGCACAGTCTCTGAAGATTGTGTATTATCAGTTGAAATGAGAGCTATTTGTGCTTTCACACTGGCTGTCCTGTTAGATCTTGTGTATACAATCAAAGCAAAAAAAAAAAAAAGTAGTTGAGAGAGATTATCTGTGTGCTGTGGTGCATTGGAATTGGGTTGGAATTAGAAACAAAATATGAGACAGGTCTAACACCTTCCATTAAAAACAATTTGACATGAACAACTTCACCACAACAAGAATGGGAAAAAAGGGGAACAGAGAAGGGCAAATTTGGTGTGGCTATCCTAGGAATGATTGTTCCGCTTACAGCATCAGAAAGACAATGTCAAACTAGTAGGGGACAGGCTGTCATGAAAGGAAATAGTCACACCTAGGGTTGGTGGATGGGTGCAGCTGGCAGAAAGAGGGGCGACCATGTCCCATCGAATCTGTCATATGAAGGTGGTCAGCCAGACACCTTTCTCCCCACATATCACCTGTCTAAGGTAAACAGTCATCAAAAAGGATTTAAAGTGACAGATGACTTATGCATTGCACTCTTTTGTCTTTCCTTGTAACCTCTCAATACATCTGTCCACCTTTTCCTTTTTTCTCTTCTCATTTCTTCACCCGTGCACAGGTGTGTTACAACGTGAACATGGGGAGCTGTAGACTAAGTGGCAGCAGCTGCCTACTTTTCACAAAATATATCATGTATATCACCACTCATTTTAACTCCCTAAAAACAAATGGTTTACAGGAATGGACTATGACAAGTAAAACATTTTTGTTTATGTGTAAGCAGGCCTTTTGTTTAGACTGGCACTTTGGTACAGTTTGCAGAAAAAGATACAGCCTCTTTTGTAATCTCTTATGATGACACCTGGTTATGAGATGTAGAAAAGTAACATTTTATTGGAGAGACCGCTAGGATTGCAGACTCCCAAGATATGCACATATACTCCCAAGATATACTTATCACAACAGAGCTTGCCTTCATCTTAGACTGGTAGACAGTCTTCTAAAAACACCCAATAACTCATCAGAAGTCACTAAATAGTTCAGCTAACAAATGACTGGAAAAATCATTTGGCTTCTATCAAGCAAAAATGAAATGAAACTCTATATCCTGGCAGCTTTATATCTGGCTAAGTGGTTGATAGATGTGAAATGAAATGGCCAAGAAGGCTTTTTTAGTCTGAATTTGAATTTTCTCAAGACTTACAAGTGTGTAGTGTTAGGTGTGTATGTGTGTAGTATGAAGTGATCTTATAAAGCAGGTTTTAGTTTGAAATCATTTCTCTTTCATTTTGTTGGTACAGATAGTCGAGGCAGAAAAAAACAGACAGTTGGTGCAGATACCCAGTGTTAAACAAGCAGATACTGCTTAGACATTTTGCACCCTGGACAGTTTCTTGAGGGCTTTGCAGTCTGACGAACCATGTACCAATGCTGATAAAATGTAAAAAGATGTAGTAGTTGTATAAGTAGGTGGAAGTGGTGATATGCTGCTTCAGGCCAACGGCAAATTCATAAGCTCATAAGCTTGTCAGACACCTTGTCAGACATATCGGATTTCTTCTGTATTCTATATGTCCTCTAGTAATGATGAAAATATTTCACATAAAAGATGACTTTGTCCCATTCATTTCTTCATAGTTTCTTATAGAAAGACTGCAAAAGGACTGTTTCTATAAAGAAAAAGTTTGCTTATGCTGACATATCTGATGTTTTTTCCCCCCCTTTTAGCTTATGATTCAGAAGATGTTGAAGAACCTGCCAGGCAAAATGAGGACTTCGGAAAGGAAGACTCAGGAACCAAAGAGAAACCACTGGGTAACAATGACTTCAGGAAGGACTATGTCTTAAAAAAATCAGAGGATGAACACTGCTCCACTACTGCAGAGTTTTCCAAGACTGACAGTGAATTACACATTAATGAGTCAAATGAACCTATGTCAGATGTTGAAAGCAGCTCAATTAATAATACAGACAAACCAGTGAAAGACTGTCTTAATGAGGGATCTGAGAAATCAGTGTGTGGTTCAAATAGTCTGGAACAGATAAAAGCCATTTATAATGGTTTTCTCTCTAACTCCTTTTGGTCTTCACCGAGTCTTAATCCTTCTTCATGTACAGAGAAAAGAACTGAGACTAGCAGTAGCAGCAGCAGCAGCCCTGGGGGTAATTGCTATGACTGGCACCAGACTGCAGTTGCAAAGACCTTGCAGCAGGTTTCTGAAAAGCAGCTTCACCCACAAAGGGAAACTAATCTTTTTAGCACCGTCCAGCTCTACCGCCAAAGTGCTAGGGTGTATGGGTCCATCTTTAGTGGCGCAAGCAAGTTTCATTGCAAAAGCTGTAGTGCATCTTATGACACGCTGGTTGATCTTACAGTTCACATGAATGATACAGGCCACTACCAAGATGACAACCATGAGAAGGCTGACAAAGGTGCCAAGAGCTGGTCCAAGCCACGCAAACGCTCTTTAATGGAACTGGAGGGTAAGGAGGATGCCCAGAAGGTACTACGCTGCATGTATTGTGGTCACTCTTTTGAATCCTTGCAAGACCTCAGTGTACACATGATCAAGACCAAACACTACCAGAAAGTGCCTCTGAAGGAACCTGGAACATCGATTGCTGCCGCTAAAGTTATCTCATCTTTCAGAAAGAGAGTACCGGTGGAATTAGATATAACTAAACTGAATGCCACAGATCAGAAAGTGTCTTCTAATGGGAGTCCAATAAATGTTAGTCTTCCCAAGGTTTCTGATGTTAACAAGAAGGAGAGTCTCACAGACCATAAGGTTGTGAACAACACCATGCAGATTAAGTCACAGATTTTGAGGTGTATGGAGTGTGGACAATCATTTGAGTCCTTGCAGCAGTTAAGTGCCCACATTATGCTGACAGGTCACTTTGTTAAAGCCAGTCAGTCTCTCCAAAAAATGGACAAATGCATTTCCTTGCCTGGGAAAATTAAGATGAAAAATGAGAAGACCCTAATAGAGAAACAAGGTTCCTCTACATCTTCACCAAATGGAACCACTGAATCCCCACATACCACTACTCCTCTAAAAAAGTCAGAAATGGAAAGAAAGCTCTTCCTAAAAAAAATGCATTGTAAAGAACCAGGAAATGACAACAATGCAGAGGAAAGATACAGTATTTCTTCAAAATTTGATTATCTTACTGAGGAGGACCTGCAGGAGAGTCCAAAAATGCACCTGGATATCCTCAAGTCCCTGGAGAACACTGTTACTTCTGCCATTAACAAAGCACAGAAGGGCACTCCCAGCTGGGGAGGATATCAGAGCATTCATGCTGCTTATCAGTTGCAGAATAACAAGAAGCCTTCTCTCTACAACTCCTCCATACAGCAACTGGTGCATGGTGTGGAAGTTCCATGCTCTGACAAAAGTGAAATGTCTCCTGGCCCTCAACACAGAGCTCCTTCACCCAAAGTAAACCTGCATGCGATGGAGGAACTGGTGAAGAAAGTAACACAGAACATTGCTGAGGAAACAAGAAAGGACAAAGATGAACAGGTTTCCTTAGCAAGGCACTTTATAACCTCCTCCGCGACAAGTGCAGACAGGAAATCAGCATCCAGTTCTCCCACAGCAGAGGAACATGAAACACTAAAGAAAAAAGATAACAAGATTACTGACTCTGAGAATAATGCAAGTGAGAGGCATTCAAAAAAATGTAATGAAAGCTTCACAACCACTTTAGCTTTCTGTGACGACAGCGCAGTAATAACTGTTCACCCAGAGCCAAAACAACCATTTGTTAGTCCTTTAAATGCCCTTCAGTCAGTCATGAATCTTCATTTAGGTAAAGCGGCCAATCCTGTGAAGCCAGTTGAAGATCCTATGAGTATGCTTCTAAAGATGAGTAACAGCATGGCAGAGAGGGCTGTGGTGGCTTCAGCTCCAATATCAACCTCAAAACCAGAACCTTTACATCCAGATGTAAATGAAATTGACAAAGACCAACCAATAGATTTATCCAAAGGCAAAAGGAACCAGTGTTTAGTTACGGCTTCTCTCCCAGGGAAAGTGTCAAACTCTCTCCCTGCTATGACCAAGACTGACTTAACTGATAAATTAAAGTGCACTCCAGTCAGCCCAGTGCATGAGAGTGCACTCTCAGACATATCAGACATGTTACGCAATTTTTCAGACACTCACATCTTAAAGTCGCAGGCTCCTTCCCCTAAAGAAGAGAGATCAGGTATTGAAGATTCTCACATGCCAAATGCAGGAGATGATGCATCTATGGTGCACAAACGCAAAGGTAGGCAGTCGCACTGGAATCCTCAACACTTGTTAATTCTGCAAGCCCAGTTCACATCCTGCCTCAGGAAGACAGCGGATGGGAAGTACGTCATATCAGACTTGAGTCCTCAAGAAAGGATGGTCATCTCACATGTTACAGGTCTTTCCATGACAACGATCAGCCATTGGCTAGCCAACGTGAAATATCAGCTGAGACGCACAGGCAGGACCAAATTTCTGAAAAACGCTGACTCTGGTCACCCTGTTTTCTTCTGTAGTGAATGTGCCACACAAATCCAAACGCGTTCAACATACATCTGTCACCTTGAGTCACATCTCGGCTTTAGATTACAGGACTTGGCTAAGTTCTCTTGTAAAAATCCCAACAAGACAATTGCAAAGCATTCAAAGAACATATTGGAGAAAACCGTCCTGTCATTCCTCTGATCTGCTACAGGTCCAGAGCAGCTGTACCGAGTATAAACGCTGTGCTTTAAGATACTGATTTAAGATTCGTTTAAGATCAGCCAAATTAGCTGCTCAGAATGCATTTCATGTAAGAACAGGAGTTTATAAAAACTGAAACATGGAATATTATCTGTGTAATTGTTGTACAGGATGTGTATTGTATGTTGATAAAAACACAACAGAGTTTATCATAATAATATGTATACTAACTCATAAATAAAATAAATATCTAGTAGGAATTACACCTCATGGGATTTGTTAATGATAATTATCACACAGTTTCTTGTAGATTATGTACAATATAGATACGTACATGATGCAGAGTCTTTTTTGCTTCTGTATAACCAGCAATTGCTTTTCTTGATACTGGTGAGGTTATACAGTTCAAGTAGGTGACAGTTTGTACATTTGTACAGGGCTACTTTAATCATTTTCATTTATTAAGGTAATTAATAATTATTATTCATTATATTTATTGGGGTCCCTTGAGGAATAGTGTTTAGGCCTCGGCGCTCTCACCGCCGCAGCCCGGGCTCGATTCGCAGCCAGGGAACCGACCCCAGCCACTAAGGTTGCACAAGAAAGTGCACTCCCAGTGCTGGTCCCAAGCCCGGATAAAACTGGGGAGGGTTGCAGCAAAAAGGGCATCCGCGGTAAAAACTGTGCCAAATCAAATATGCGGACCAATGATCCGCTGTGGCGATCCCTAACGGGAACAACAACAGAAAGAAGAAGAACAAAATTCATCATATTTATTATTTATTTATTTGCAAATGTTTTCTTGTTGTCTAAAGCTATTTGTGTTTGTTTCTGCATATAAAGATGCATTATTTTCATAAGGTTTGTACAGCGGTTTGCTATTTTATACAACACGCAGAGCCATTGCAATTTGTTAACCATAAGACTAAAATATTAACATATGATATTTATTTATTTACAATATACGGTCACCGTCCACTTTAATAGAAACACCTGTACACCTGCTCATTTATGCAGTCATCCAATCAGCCAATCATGTGGCAGCAGCGCAGTGCATGCAATGTATGCACATACAGGTCATGACCTTCAGTTAATGTTCACATCAAACATCATAATGGGGAAAAAGTGTGCGATCTTTGTGACTTTGATCATGGCATGGTTGTGGTGCAAGATGGGCCGGTTTGAGTATTTCCGAAACTGCTGGTCCTGTGGGATTTATCGTTTACACAGAATGGTGTGAAAAACACAGAACAACCTGATGGAACCTGATGTGGGCTGCTTTTGTAGTCCATCCACCTCAAGGTTTGATGTGCTGTGCATTTCTGAGATGCTTTTCTGCTCACCACGGTTGTAAAGAGTGCTTAGTTGAGTTACTGTAGACTTCCTGTCAGCTCAGACCAGTCTAGTCATTCTCCTCTGACCTCTATCATCAACAAGGTGTTTCAGCCTGCAAGCATATCAAACATGTTACACAATTATTCATGCCAAACGCAGGAGGTAGGCAGTCGCCAAACGCATCTATGGTGCACAAATGCAAGGGTAGGCAGTCACACTGGAATCCTCAACACCTGTTAATTCTGCAAGCCCAGTTCACATCCTGCCTCAGGAAGACAGCGGATGGGAAGTACGTCATATCAGACTTGAGTCCTCAAGAAAGGATGGTCATCTCACATGTTACAGGTCTTTCCATGACAACGATCAGCCATTGGCTAGCCAACGTGAAATATCAGCTGACTCTAACGCTGACTCTGGTCACCTTGTTTTCTTCTGTAGTGAATGTGCCACACAAATCCAATGATTTGTTTGATGTGTTGTGCGTTTCTAAGATGCTTTTCTGCTCACCACGGTTGTAAAGAGTGCTTATTTGAGTTACTGTAGACTTCCTGTCAGTTCAGACCAATCTGGTCATTCTCCTCTGACCTCTATCATCAACAAGGTGTTTCAGCCTGCAGACCCTCCACTCACAGGATTTTATTTTTGTTTATTGCACCATTCTGTGAAACTCTAGAGACTATTGTGTGTGAAATTCCCAGGAGATCAGCAGTTTCTGAAATACTCAAACCAGCCCATCTGGCACCAACAACCATGCCACGGTTACAGTCACAGAGATCACAATTTTTCTCCATTCTGATGTTTGATGTGAATATTAACTGAAGCTCTTGACCTGTATCTGCAAGATTTTATGCCTTGTGCTGCTGTCACATGATTGGCTGATTAGATAACTGCATAAATGAGCAGGTATACAGGTGTTCCTGTTAAAGTGGATGGTGAGTGTATGATATATTGCTTACAATATACAGTATCATATATTGCAAATATTACTGGTTATTGTAAGCCTACTGGTCATAACTTACTTTATAGATGATGTGATTTCAGTAATATTCATAAAGCAAACTATCCATTGTTATTTTTTTTCTAACAGCATTTCTAATTATAACTATTTTTATAATGTAAAATGTAAAAACTCTACATTTTAGTAAAGTAAAATGTCTACATATTTATTTTGCCTTCTCTGGGGCCATTTCTGATAAAATGTATTTCACATAATTACAAAAATCTTACTTTTCACCTTAACAATACTATTTAATGTAAAGGTATTTCCCTATGGCGCATTCTGCTCCATATACTCTCTCTCAGTCCATATAAAAACATACACTATGCAATCATTACCCTAGTGTAAGTATAAAAGGCAGTATTTAGAGCTAGACATTTACAAAAAATATTTGTGATATTGCTGTTGCTACAGTGCTACAAATTCTTGGAATTACAACACAATAATAATACTATTATCAATTATCAAACTTCAAATTGTGTTGAAAATTAGAATGGTCTTAATTACTGTTATTCATTTTTTTGCACATTATTTTAATCAATTCACTGATCTTTCAAAATGAGCTGCAAAGTATTGGCCATGAACAGAATTCGTTACTGCACTTAAATGTCTACAGTCTGAAGCTGTTCTGAGTAATATGGCTTGACCAATTGTCACTTAAATTGTGCACTTTTTTCCTTTTTTGTTGCTTTGTTCTAATCCCTGTGATAAAAATAGAGAGATAAAATGAGAGAGAAGTGCCCTCTGTCTATGTGTTTCTGTCACCACTTTGATGAATATCATTTAAATTGCTTTGTATATTTGAGTTTTTTGGATGTCAATCTAATTTGAGAGTGCATGTTGACGACAGCAGCTCCAGTTAATGAGAAGAAAGCAGGCTTTGACAGTGTGATGAGCTTCAAACTGATCAGACAAGTTTGAACAACAATTCTTACAGAAATGCCTATCAAAGGAGCTGAAAATGGTTTAATCAAAACCGGTTTAATCATAATATAGAAAAAAATGTTAGGCAAACTGTACTATTCGTACCGGTATTTCTGATGTATTCATCCACAACACAGTGTGATATAGCAGATAATATGCACTTCTTGCATATGCTGATGTGCACAGGTTTAAATTCCTGTAATTGAATGTATGCTTCACTTAAATCTTTTTATGGACTAAATCCAATAAATGAATCATTGGTAGACTTTCCATTTCACATCAGCTCCTCTGAGACCGTGCTCAGCCTCTCCTTAGATGTCAGGTCTTATTGTAAATTGAGTTGAAATGACATGACAGTGTGTGACAGCTCTGGACGAGTCGTGGGACAGAGAGGAGGTGGCTGTACTCACTGCCCACTGAGTCCACCCTGACCGAGTTACACACCAACTCATCCTCAAGAAATATTGAAGCGCATCTTTTGGAAAAACAGTCTAGACGATAGCAAACTAGGATCAGTATTTCTAATGCAACATTCCAATGTGTTCATCCTCAAGGACAGTTAAGTGAATATCATCAGAAGAGGTTCTCAAACTTTTTGCAGCCAGGGACCCTTTTAAATAAATTTAAAATAAAATAAATTCCACTGAGCTTCTCAACACAGATTTATTTTATAAACTTAATCCAACTATTCAAAAGGAGATTATTTATTGGAGGCATGTAGCTTTTTATTTATCCGTCCATCCATTTTTTGTACCACTTATCCTACACAGGGTTGCGCAAAGACTGTAGCCTATCCCAAGGGACTTGGGGCACAAGGTTGGGGGCAACCTGGACAGGGTGCCAACCCATTGCAGAGCACAATCACACACACACTTACTATGGACAATTTAGAGATGCTAATCAGCCTACAGCCCATGTCTTTGGACTGGGGAGGAAACCCCCGAAGCAGAGAGAGAACATGCAAACTCCACACACAGGGTGGAGGCGGGAATCGAACCCCGAACCCTGGAGGTGCAAAAGATTACATTGGATTCTAGCTAACATTATTTGCAGGCCTACTTGTTTTTAACGTAGTGAGGTTTGGATTAAAATCCATTCGATTCAATTGACCAGTCAAGTAGGCTAGTAAGAAATAGGCTAATTAGGCTATTAAGAATAGACTAATAAGAACAATCACATACCATATATAACAGCTTTGTTAACCATGCTTTGATTTCCACCACTGTAACAAAATAAAATACAAAAAAAAAAAGATCCCCTGGTGATGCTTCACAGACCCCACTTTGAGAACCACTTATTTATTTGAAGCAAGGGGATTTTCAGATAGTCTTAATCATGACTGCTTTTGGTGTTGCAAAAGGTCTTTTGTGAATACAATAATATCGACTGCTTTGGAAAATGGCACAAAAAAAACAAAAAACAAAGCGGACTCCATAAATTATTAAATGTCATTCGCTGGGTCATTTCCTTGAATGAACATTCTAGCACAAGATCTGACGTTTGCTAACGATGCTCCTTTCAGTATCCATGTATCACTAAATTAATGCCTCCTGACAACACCAATTATAGTGAGCTACATGTTAATATAACATGTCAAAAGCTGTGTAACAATACATTAATTCCTGTCTTCTGACCCTTTACCTTAAGCAATATTCGCAACTTGGGAAAATGCTGACTGTATGAAATGCTTGCTTATAATTTTAGTGTCTGTAACTATTGTCTCACATTCAGGGGATACAGCAGCACAACTTCAGGGTCTGGGGTTTAATCTTGAGCTCGGGTTACTATCTGTGTGGAATTTTGCACGTTCTTCCCATGTCCACTTGGGTTTCCTATGGGTAAACAGGTTTCCTCACACGACCCCAAAACATGCTATGCTTATAGGTGGATTGACTCCTTAAAAAAGGTGTGGGTGTCAATTCACTGGTGTCCCTTCCAGGGTATATTCCTACCTTATACCCAGTGTTCCCAGGATGTTCACTGCCCTGACCAGGATTAAGTGGTTACTGAAAATGGAGGAATAAGGAATGAATGACATTCACATTCACATTTTACTGGAGAGAATACCGGCCAAATTGGGCTGCAAATGGAACAAAACACATCACATATCCCATCATGTTATTAACTGCTTGCCTGAAATCAGTATTATGTCAACCTGTATTAGAAGAGAAAGTGCAACATTTCACTTTTAGGACGCAGACAGCCTAACTGAACTGAACACTGAACTGGTCGACATGGCAGGGGCTTTTTGACATTGCAGAGCAGGAGGCTGATGTGACAAGACACCTACTCATGTTCTATCAGAGCTAGGCCAATGTGGCATCAGTCTCGTCACTGTCTTTCTCTCGTCTCTGCCTTGCTGTCTTTCCACACAGGAGCCTTTCAAATGCAACGTGCCAGAAATGAGCTGAGCGCTTGGTTGTGACCTCCTGCGCTGTTCCGTCCATCCAGAGATGGCAGGGGACACGATTTGGCGTGACACTCCCGGTTGGAGCTGCCAAAGCACCACATTCCTGTCCCATTTATTCACACATTCTAGGAGATGAAATCCAGCGTTTTGAAGATCAGGGAGAAGACGTGTGTGTCTGCCTGTCTGGATGAGCTGTTTGACTTGTCATTTCTTTGTGTGGAAAGCTGCTCACTCAACAGCGGTGGCAGCACTTAGCTGGATTAGAGATGCAGACACAGATGGTGAACACAAGCAGACTCAGTAGGTAGCCTACAAGCGCACAGATATGGCCATCATGTTGGATTGATGTGGGTAAAATGAAGAATAAGCTCACTGTTGGACACTGATATCATTTTGCTTTTGCTGAAATGATGTCTGTAAAACCTTGGTTATTTAAAAATATGTTTGCACCATTTTCCCACTTTTTTCAAATGTATTCTGCCATGACTTTTCTTTTTCTTTAGTTTTGCATTCTAATAATATAGAAAACAAGCAAGGAAAAGCTTTTAATTTTTTTTTTTTTTTTAATTTCTGTCTACAAATATAGCAGAATAGGTCTGTATTAAAAATGATAAATTGAAACAAGTTATTCAAGGTTAAAACGTACTGCTACAGTTTTATTTATGCAATATACACTCACTGGACACTTTAATAGGAACACTTGTACCCCTCTTCATTCATGCAATTATCCAATCAACCAATCATGAGGTAGCAGCGCAGTGCATAAAATCATGCAGGTGCAGGTTAAGAGCAAACATCAGAATGGAGGAAATGGGATCTCAGTGACTTAGACCATGCGATGGATGTTGGTGCCAATATTTCACTGCCAGTATTGGTTTGAGCATTTCAGAAACCGCTGATCGCCTGGGATTATCACACACAGCACTCTAATGTTTACACAGAATGGTGTGAAAACCAAACACAAAACATCCAGTGAGCAGAAGTTATGCAGGAGGAAATGCCTTGTTGATGAGAAAGGTCAGAGGACAATGGCTAGACTGGTTTGAGCAGACATGAAAGCTATGGTAACTCAATTAACCACTCTTTACAACCATGGTAAGGAGAAAAGCATCTCAGTTCTATATTTGAGTCGGATGGGCTACAATGGCAGAAGACCACATCAGATACCACTCCTGTCAGCCAAGAACAGGAATCTGAGGCTAATGGGCACAGGCTCACTGAAATTGGACAGTCAATTTACTTACTCTTTTGAGATAATTAGAAACCATTTAAGCAGGATTATTGAACTTTATTTTGATATTTCTCGACGGTATAAAATAAAAATAGATCAGTCTTCTATTGAACTCACTATTGTATTCTATTGTATTCTACCATTTTAATTTAGTGTTAGTGGGTTTATTTATTAGTTTATAAATGATAAAATGTTTATTATTATTATTTATAAAATATGGTAACAGCATAATAAATGATCTTTCATAGCAGCATGCTACATGACACTGTATTTGAGTTTTAAATCTGTCATTTAAATCAGCAGTTTTTTTGTTTGTTTGTTTTTTAAGAAATTGGCTTTTTTTAAATAAAGAAATTAGGTTGTTTCAAATATTATGGAGAATTAGAAACAGTTCTTCTGGATAATTTGGCTCTCACTTGCTTTAGTCTCTGCAGGTCAAATCTAATGCAGTTTCTGTGATGCCTTTATCTGAGAAGTGCTCTTGATATGTTTTCTGTAACATTAATTTTTTTTTTTTTTTGAAAATTAATATTTGAAAACCAGAAGTATGCACAAGACATTAAATAAGACCTATATGACAAAATGTATATTAAAAATGTAGGCTGCCTGTGACTTTTGCACAGCACTGTATGTAGTGTAAACAGTCTGTCATTCTGCTCATCTCAGAATGTCCCATACACACCTTCAATGTGTCAGGTCAGGGCTGAGGAATGACTGTGAGACGTGATAACATGTTGGCGAGAGCCCTCAGAATACAGACATGTCAAAGAGGTGTGGAATCTTGTCAAAGCTGTGAACATCAGGGTCTTGGCAGGGTGACTTGTTCCCTTAGATAAAAATGGCCCAGTAATGTCAGCAGCTGTGAGACAGAAGTGTCATCTGTGTCTGTCCTACCTGAAGTGGCTCAAAAGCTAAGCTAAGTATATTAACAATTCATCAAAAGACAATTGTGTGTGTTTTTGACATACTGTTATTTTGATTGGTGACTTCTGACCCTTTCATTTAACTATATGACTATATTAGTTTTGTTATTTTGTTATTATTTATTGCCATTATTATGTATGCAATAAAACACCAGAGTATGCTGTTATAGGAAATTAATTGTCAGGGTGGCAAAGTGGAGTTAGTTATCATTTAAAGTTGATTATTTTCTTATAACTCTGTCCTGGAGACTTTCTTCAAGTTGGAAAAAAGTTATAAAGCACTGACACTGGGGACTCCTTCCAATACTTGCAAATAAATGTCACAGAAAACTTCACCACATTCAACAATTAGACTTTTTTATTTTATTATTTTTTTAAAAAAAATCTGTTTATGTGGAGCATACGCCATATAACTTGTTATTATAGAAATGATAACAGTTAAACCTTATAGCTGGAACAACTGTCCAAGTGACACCGTTATAAAAAATTAATCAAGATCGTCTGACCGATCAGAATTGAGCATTCAACAGCACTATGGTATAATGCAAGTTAGCCGTCCTTCACTTGTGTCATTGTATCATTCGTTGTCAACTGAGAGTCTTGTGGCACTTCTGAGTAGCAGCACCTTTTCAGTCCAACCCTCATGTTTAGCTGTGGCTCTCTCTGTTCTTCCTACATCTATCCTGCACTTGTTTTTGCTCAATTGGTGGAAACTTGCAGCACTCATATCACTGTCAGCTCCTTTATTGGCTAGACATTTGGATTGTATTCTGTATCATTTGCAAATTGCTTTGGAGACAAGCATCTGCCAAATGTAAATGTAAATCTAAATATAGGTTCAGTTTGGTAGAATCTTATTTAGGGCTAAAACTTTCATGGAAATCTGATTTGAGAAAACTGTCACTGGATTAACAATGACTACTTGAAAATCTGTATAGAATTAGCCAATTATGCTGTCACTTATGTTTGAAAAATAAATTCGTGAAAGGCCTGACGACTGGTTTATGAGAATCAGGTGTGTTAGAGCATAGATAATTACAGTGAGCGTGAGACAAAATGAAGTGTAATAAAAAAAAAAAAAATTTTAAATAACACTGATCTGCTGAATATAATTTTTGGCAGTGTGTCTCTTTTTTGTAATTAGCAAAGAGCATAAACATGGATACACTGTATTTATATATATTTGAGAGTAGGACTATAAATTAATTTGAAAATTAATCAATTCAAAGTATATAATATATCTTCCACACAGTCCTAGGAGGACTTCCTTTATATTTACTCTTTATAAACTGTACCTCTTAAGTCACATGCTATGTTGAAACTGTAGATCTGTAGATCTGTACATTTTCAGGATTGATCTGTAGGATTTTTGATCATGTTTAGAAAGTGTATGTTCTTCCTTGACAAACATACAGTACATTTAATTTTCTTAGCGCTGTATCCTCAGAACTCTGTAAGATTATTTTCCAGTGATAAAGTTTGCTGAGCACTTCATTTGTTTCTGAAATTTACTGGAATGATCTATGAATAAACTGTCATCTAGTTAGGATATTATCAACTCCTCATCAAACTTCCCACACATTCTGTCAGCTTCTTTATCTCTGTACTCTAAGATAGAAACATATAATTTAATGATCTTTCTTAAGGGAGATGAAGTAGGATTTTTCACTTTGAAGCCTTTAACTTTTGTCTTTTTTTTTTTTTTTTAGAATTTTTTTCTGAGAAATGGTTGACTCCTGCTAAAGATGTGCTTTAATAAACAGCTTTTAGGATAAATAAATAAATAAATAAATAAATAAATAAATAAATAAATAAATAAATAAATAAATAAAGAGTGTTCTTTACACACCATGAGATCCTTCTTTATTCTTTTAAATAGGGCTGTCTTAGGCAAGGCAAACATCAAGCTTATAATTTAGTTTTTCATTATAATCATGTTTACAAGATGACACTCCTAGAAAAGCGAAACACCTCCTAGAAAAAAGAACCCTTATTCAAGGGTAGCTAAGGGTTTCTAATGGAACTCTTTCTGACAGGAAACACACTGATCTTAATAAAGGCCTCAGTGTGCAATGTGATCAATTGCATCATGTGAAAAATACTGAGGTGTGGCAAATATCTAACATTAATATGAAACAGACTTTGCCACAGTAATATTTAGTCATTTTAGGAAATTTTCTTATTATTGTAATATGCCATAACACAATCTTCATTGAATTCTCCTTATTAAACGACTTGAAATTGCAAATATAATACCTGCAGTTTGGTTGTACTCATGCCATCACCTTTTCTGAGGAGACTTTCAGACTTAGTAAATCACATTGTGTGTGCTAAAGTAATCTCATTGCCTACACAGTGCCCTGTGTTTTGCACCTTTGAGTAGAAAAGCCCCAGATTGCATATAAACCTGTAAAAATGGACAAGTGCTATTTTGGGGCACGTTAAAGACACAGTCCTCCGTTGACCTTGTTAGTGAATTGTTTGACGCACCTTTAATAAATCAAGGAGAACCCCAAAAGACCTTTTTTTCTGAGGACAAACTTCGGCCAGTGGGAAATGTTTAGGTTTAGGTATTTCAAATTTGGTAGACAACTGGTAGAAAAAGTAGCTACTAAGGGGTTAAAATAGAGCAAAACTTTACTCAGGAACAATGGCATCTTGGGGATGTATTAAAAATCCTCACCGGTACTGTATATTTGCTTAGTATTATATGGTTTACTTAGCATTTAAACAATCTGACTTTTTTCTTCTAAGTGTAGGATAACCCCCTCCACCAGCCTTCCTTACATCAGTCACAACCAGTGTTGCTGTGATAGCAGACTATTGACAAGTGTGACAGGACTTTGATTACAGCGTCAGCCCTGGGGCTGCAGCTCGTCATCTGTCAAGTCTGAGCTAAGCTCTGCTGGGCTGATGGCAAGCGCAAACATTGAGGAGAGATAGGGTGAAGGGAAGGAGAGGAATCATTAAATCATTATACTTCACTCTGCATTCCACTGTACACAAGTCAAACTAGTGGCAGCTTCAAACCCAGAATGAGCAATCAAAGGAACAGTCAAATGGTTTTCATTCAATTTTCAAGTCATCTGATTAAATTTAGAGAACATTGTCTGAAATGTTAAGCAAATCAGGACAAAGTTTTCATATTTTACCCTCATTTTTACCACCAAATAAAACCTATCCACCACCTGAACCCAGATGTCACCTCTAAATTCTAAAGTAAACTTTTGGAGAAAACTTCCTATCCAGGACGGCACAGTGGTGTAGCAACTCGCACAAGGTCTGATGTTTGATTCTGAGCTCAAGTTAGAGTCTGTGTTGAGTTATGCATGTTCTCCCTGTGTTTGCATGTTTTCGGTTCTCCAATTTCCTCCCGTCTCCCAAAAACTGGCTACTCTAAAATTGCCCCTAGGTGTGAAGGAGTGTGTGCATGTGTGTGCATGGTGCCCTGCGACGGACTGGCATCTTGTTCAGGGTGTATTATGCCCAGTGTTCCTGGGATAATCTCTGGATCTACTACAACCCTGACCAGGATAGAGCAGCTGCTGAAAATGAATAAATGAAAGCAATACTGAGCATCCTTAAGGGTACAACGAGTGGCCCCTCTACAACAGCGGTTTTCCTTTTCAGGTTCTAAGTATAACCGCTTTAGAAAGCTAGAATTATTAACCATAAACCACAGAGTTTATGCCAGGAATTTTAGCATAGTCAAACAGATAAGGGCATTGTACAACGTGTTTTGGGCTCAGGAGTTTTTCAAAATATGTTCTGCTTTTTTGTTAGGTTTGCAAACTCAGTGTGACCAAATAAAAAAAACATTCATTCATGGGCTGATGTTTTGTCCACATTTAGAGAATGGGCATATTGCATACATTTGATTAATTTTAAATTAAAATATATTCCCATTCGAGCAAGAAAGATTATTTATGCCCAAATCTCAAACACATCCCTAAAATTTTCAGTGATTTAGTCTACCCATTCTCATAGTCATACTTCATTAATTCATTCATTCATCTTCAGTAACCTCTTTATTCTTGTCAGGATTGCAGTGGATCCAGGGCCTATCCCAGGGACACTGGGTGCAAAACAGTAATACGCCTTGGATGGGATTACATTACATTATTCATAACTATATACAACAGCCATATTTTCATCTGTGATTATGTGTTTTCAGTGCACTTCTAAATTCTATCCAGTGCCTCCCTCACTGTTGCCCTGCATAGAGCTCTACACAGAATGGTTAACAGATGGCTGACAGATTAAAAGAAAAAGCTCTGTTATACTGTGGGGGCATTTTGCTGGCATTTTTCTGGTTCATGCCAGCTTGTCACCCTAAAAGGAAGGCTAAGTGTAACGTTCTTCTGACCGATCACCTTTATCCTTTGATGGAACATTTCTATCCTGATGGGCGTGGTCTCTTCCAGGATGACTCCGCCCCCATCTACAGGGCACAAGAGCTCACTGTAAATCATATGTTATGGACTTCACAGCTAGCAGATCTCAACCCAACTGAATACCTATGGGAAATTATGGACTGACATTGCTCTCGAGCACCAACATCGAAACACCAAATAAGGGAATATATTTTGGAAGAATGGTGTTTATCCCTCTAGTACATTTCCAGAGACTTGTAGAATCTACGTACAATGTGTATTGACACTGTTTTGGCAGCTCATGGTGACCAAGCACCATAATAAGACTTTGTTGAGTGTTCCTTCAATTTGTCTCTCAACTATATGTAGTAAACAATAAAGACACACACACACACACACACAATACTTGTGACTTGTTAAATAGTGCTATTTTGGAACTCATGCCTCATATCACTTAAATAAACCCACATGCTCATCTGTTTTCTATGTGGCAATGTTACTTTGTTAAGCAGCATCTCCATTTCAAGCCAAGTTATCCAAGATTTTTACTTTCCCAACATAGAGTTTATTTTACAAAAGCTATGGAAGACAGCTGTGGAAGACAACTCTTCCTACCATTTAGGCTATAAAGTGCTTGAAAAGTTAACAGAAGCTAAACAGTTAACAGAAGTACAGACTCCTGCAGTCATGGCTGGAACTGATATGCTTTGCAGATGCTATGCGTAAGATAGGAGAGTATGTTCACATCAATATTCCCAAATTATAGCGTAAAGCTTCTTGATGTTATGATAAATACTCAGTGTAGAGAGATACATCAAGGATAAGTTATGAGATTATTACTCTATGGATTGGATGAATTTGGCAGAAACAATGCACACGAAGACAGTTTCAGTACCTTGTCACAATAACTGTCAAAATTTCCAGGACAGCGTATACTGCAACTATAATAATTCAGGCATAACGTGTCAAGTAGGGACATGAGTTAAAGTTCTTGCACTTTTCAAACCTCTGTGAATTGTTTCATCCATATGAATTTAATTCAGTAATTTTAATCAATCTTAACCACATAGTACAGAAAGTGATTTAATCTTTCCATTTGGAATTTCAAATGGCAAGGTATAGAGATGAGTGATATGGCAAAAATACAATATACTGATATATATCTTATGCATAGCCAAACCAAATACTATGCCACTTTCCAGGTTAACTTCCAAAACAAAGAATAGAGGTAACATATAAAGTCAGGAGTTGTTGATCACCTCATATTTCAAATGGGAATAAGGGGAAATGAACCAGGGAACTGGAAGAACAATTTACAACTGTGTAGAGGGGCTTTGACAGACACGTATCACACAGGCTGACAGCTCTGTCAATAGCCCCAGGATGGCAAGCTTGATTGACAGCAAGCAGGTGGTGGCTGAATGGAATTGTCAGACCAACTGTCAATCATCAGTTCTGCCACGGAAACGGGGGAGGCAGCGCAGCTGTCCAAGGTGATCTGTTGTTTTTCAAGGCAAAAGCAGGCATACATATGCACTGTGATAATAAAAAGCTGGGCTGGGGAGAGGAGACAGAACAGGTGTGCATGTCTTCTGTGCAGCTGGAAATGTTCAGATTTCCTTTCAGAGAAAAAAACGCAAAGAAGGGAATATACAGTATATATTAAAGATTAAAGAAATGTTATGTCTTTGTGGTTAATTACCTTAAACTCGCACAGAAAATGTGAGAAATCTAACCATTGAAAAGCTGAAGAGGAGAGTCCACAAGTAAAAATGACCTAGGGCCCTGGAGAAATTCTGTATTAAGGAGCGGTCTCAGATTCTTGCTGTGTATTCTCTAATCTCATACATACTGTACAGTACAATGTGTCTGTCCCATCAACCAGTACAACAAGATCCACTATAAGGCAACTGCTTGCCATATATTATTGGGAAATTGAGCACTGATAAAAGACTGGAGGACAGTATACACAAAGGATGAGCTATAGTGTGTAACTGTACAGTTTTGTTGGTGCATACTCCGGGGCATGCTGTGATTGAGACTGAGGATGAACCTCATCAGACAAATGCATCTTGATACTCTTCATTAGATGTGTTTTGCACTTTATTAATTAGTGTGTAATTATCTCTAATGGTTGTTCCTTCAAGATGGGTATCAGATGTTTCAATTAACTACATGAGAAAATAACCCCTCTGAAGTGTGTCTTCTACAGTCCATGAGGTAGGACATTATGCATATAACATATTCATGCTCTTCCTTGGATAGCCTACAGACTGCAATTGCTAAGAACAGTTGACGCTCAAGTCTCCATCATTGAACAGTTGAAAATTTGTTAAGCTTAAGTTTGATATGATATACTTATATACTTATATAAATTAAAATTCTACAGTATGATGCTCATACTCATGTTCCTGTTAACACAATTAGCACTGTAGTATACAGTTATAGATGAGAAATTATTTATAATAGTGGTGACACTATCTGGTGTCACCAAGAAGAGGATGGGTTCCCTTCTGAATCTGGTTCCTCTCAAGAAACATGCTCATGTCATCTCAGGGAGTTTTTCCTTGCCACCATTGCCTCTGGCTTGCTCATTAGGGATCAATTTAAAATTTAAATTTAAATTTTATAAACTGGATTATAAAAGCAGCTTTGTGACAATGTCCATTGTGCAGGTGCTATATAAATAGAATTGATTAGAATTGAAAGAGGCTGTAGACACCAAGCTCAAATGCAGGGAAAGGATCACTAGTGTAATGACAGACTAAGGAATTCATAGCTTCAGGTGATGCAGAGGACAGACTGACTAGCAAAGTTGACTGAAAACTGCCTACTTTAATTATGAATGTCAGTTCTACTGCATTTGCAGTACCTCAATAATAAAAGTGTTGTATATGTTCAAGTTAAAGTATGTTGAACAGAAATTCTGCATGGTCTACGTGCCATTGAATCCAGCTGCTGACTCAGGTTCCGTCAATTCTAAATGTCAATGAGCTCATGTACTGATGGATAACTGCAATCTAACAAGCACAAGCCACCAGTACAGGAACAAAACGCAGAAATTGATGTCCTCAATACTCCTATAATTTCTAAATGCAAAACGTGATATGAAGTTTGCATCATTTATATAGTCAGACAGACATCTAGGTTTATACTGTCTTTGGAAGATAATATGTACCGCATTCCAAAGACATTATATATGCCTCCATATACAGACATATATACACATTTAGTGGCTGGTAATTCAAGACATTTTAGTTTCAATCCAAAGCCAGCTTTGTTTGAACCAGCTGTGTTGCCAAGACATTACTCCAGATTCATAGTTCAGATAAATTACTTTACTGTCCATTTCTGGAATATTGCCTTTGGCTTCACAATAACTACACTAAATACACAGCCCACTTAAATACACTCACACACATGAAGATATATAATAATCTGAACATAGAACATGCGATATAAAAGACAAGTTTCAGTCTCTTATTATGAAGTGCAGTGAGCAATTAGCACTTTAGCTGGCTCTGGGTTGAACCTCCAACTCAGAATAGCCTTGGGAGAAAGGATGGAGTAATGCGTTCAGCGAGTACTGAACAGTCAGTTGAACTTTATTTCCCTCTAGTGGCTGTAGCTCCACAACACAGCGTTAAAGCACACAATGATTGGGGCTTTTTCCAAATTTTGCTCAACACAGTGAACAGACAAATCAAAAATAGAAAGCAGGCTGCTTTGTAGTGAGATCCAATCCAAACTGAACCACTTTTTTGACACGGAACAACATTTACAATCTGATAATGCAAAATTTCAGTTGTGTCCAGCATTGGTATGGAAGTGGCATTAATTCTGCAGACCTGTTCCAAATGTCAGACATACCAAATAATAACTTGCATTATAAATTATATTCAAACAGGACAACCAAGTGGTGTTCCATTAAGCTTGATTAACAAACAGGACTAGAGTCAGTATTGGCAAAAATCATTTATTTTCTGGTTAACATTTGTATTCAGTCACAAAAAGCTGATCCACATCCAAAGACTGGAGACACAGCAAAATAATTTCAATATAGAAGACTTAGAAAGGTTTAGAAGTTAAAGCAGACTGTTTGACATGTGAGATACTTTATAAGGTACAAAACACCTCTATCTGACAGGTCACCATTTCAGCTAGTAAAATCACAAAGACAATAACCTGCCGTGTGTGTAGCATGATATTTCTAATGCTACTGTTTTATATTCATATAGATGTGGTCTAGAAGAACAGGAAGTAGGAAAGGCAGTAGGTATATATGGAAAAGGTGAGTTATGCAGCTTTGTCTCAGTGAATAAATGAATAAAATGTGCCTGGCCAGTTCAGCAGGGCAGAGAGGTTGAACATGTTTGTGCAGTGTTGCATCTCCTACTGTTAGGACAGGACAGAATAAAGAGGATGTTCAGAAAATGCATAGCACACAATGCATATTCAGTGAAAATAGACCGGACTGGCTTGAGCAAGACAGCACAGAACAGCAGCAAAGGCTGAAAAAAAAAAAAAAAAAAAAAAAAAGAGAGAGGCAGGACAGAGGTGTGCAAAACCACCAATTATTACTGTCATACAAAAGAAAATTCTCAAAAAGAAAATTCTCAAAGGGGGGAAAAAAAAAAAAAAAAAAAAAAAAAAAAAAAAACACACCCCCATTAGAGTGTCTCACTTCTGCTGCAGCCGGGCAGCTTTGAACTTTGACACCCTCTTGGGTGGATCCTGGGGCACTTCTGAGCCCACCTCTTCTTGCTTTCTTTCAAGGATTGTGGGTAACGCAGGAGGGGTGATCGTCAGGTGAGGGATCATTGAGGGCAGTGGATCTTTCTCAATCACTGTCCCTGAAAAAGCCTGAAAGACAGTGAGCCCATTCATGAGCCAGGACGCACATGAAAATCAAACAAAATGATATTTGCAAATCTTTGAATTTCATTTTAACAGCATGTGACAAGTTCATTCAACTGCTACACAGGTCTCCAATACCTCAAAGCGTCCATTAGGGTGAAGACTTATTCCAGTTGGACTGTCCTCTTCAGTAATACCATCGCTGGTGTCGCTGTGAGTGCCTTCATCGTGGCTGTGTGCGCGGTTAAGAAAAGCACGGCGCTCCTCAAAATCTGCTGTGCTGCTCTCACTGGTGTCACTGCACACGCTGTTCTCACGACTGCGCGACTTCAGGATGGATTTCCTTGGGACAGGCTCACCATTCACTACATCCACAAATACCCTGCGCACACATACAAACAGTCTGACATTGCAGATGTTATGCTAGAAAACCAAGAATTGAGTCTAACATTGCTGTCTAAGGGCGCCGACACACCAAGGCTATAATTTTTGTTTTCCACATCACTGCCATAGTCTGTCCTGGTCACTAATTGCACATGGCGAATTAGCTTTGGAGGCCAGCAGGAGCCTCCTGGAAAAGAATGGCTGCTTAGCGAAGCAAATCTCTTCAGAGGGCGAGCTAAGAACTTTCAAAAAAGGAGTTCATAGAGTGCATAAATTCTTAAACTATTTCCCAGATTCTGCTCATATGCTGTATTATAGTAATATGTGTGCAGCAAAATGGCTGAACAGACTGTTTAAACAGATTTACAAGGGCATGAAAATGGCAAGCTTGGCTAATACTCAATAGTATGCCACTATAGGTACTAATACTGATAGGTGGCACACCATTTCAGCATATTTAGCACAGTAGTGTGTGACTGGAGACATTTTCCTGTGATCCTCTGGGCCTTATGCTTTTTTTTTTCTGTTTTTTTCCCCCTTTTCTCCCCTGCACTACTGCCACCTCTTGGTAGGGAGAGTAATCCAAGTTCACACAGGTAGCAGAATGGACATGCATGCCAGCCATCTATCAGCTGTAGCATGTGCAGCCTGTTTCACATGACCTGAAGCGACCATGTGATCTTTGGTTGGCATTAATTCCTTGATGTCAGGTTGGTGTGTCAGGGCTCCAAGAGTCAGATTTCCAATCTCAAATTAGTTTGCCATTAGACAAAAATCATTTCTGGGTCTGGCTTTGATCAGAGTCAGTAAACCCAGAGCGTCTGACTGCTACCTGTAGATATCAGCAGGAGTTGTGATTTTATGATGCTCGTGAACAGCATGGCCATTGCATTTGCCATTCTTCTTTTTACGCTTGGCCTGCTCTTTCTGCTCTTTCCTCTCACTGAACTTTAGAGTAGTGTTCTTTCCTGTGTTTATTCGCACCTAAACCACAGAAGACACAGACAGAGAATTATTCAGACTTACTGTTAAACAGCTACACAGTGAATTAGGTCTAAAATGTGTTAGTAATTAAAAAGAAGCAACAGCCGTTGTAGTGACTTCTTACTTTTTTGGGCTCTACTGTATGACTGAAGTAGATAGTTGGCAGAGCATTGCCTTCCTCCTCGCCTTCTTCTTCTTGCTCATCATCATCAAGCTGTGGTTGGATACCATTGACCTGGCTTGTGTGAGAGGCAGGAGCACAGTCCCTGTGCTGGTCATGGCCATTAACTTGGACCGTGGTGCCAGCATCTGCCTCCTTCTCTTCCTCTGATGAAGAGGAAGTCGTGTCCTCACCGTAGGTATCCGTGCTGTCCATTCTGACAGACAGAAATAAAGACGGTTAGTCATTTCATACTGGAACAGCTGCAGATAAGCATTCTCTTAATATATTTAAGAGATGTATAAAATTTTTTTTTTTTTTTTAAATTGATTAAATATAGACAACATCATTTACAGCTGCCATTAAAATAACTAAACATCTAAATGCAGAGCAAAGACAGAGTTGCCAACTGGCAATGAAAAAAAAAAAAAAAAAAAAAAGAACAGTCAGCAACTATTTTGTTTAACACATGATTAAGTCCATGTTACTGTTTTGTATGTTTTACAAGCATCATTAGTGTAATCAAGGGGATGTTTTTTGTTGTTGATAGTTGGTTATGGGCTTCACTGTAGCCACAAAGTAGGTGGAAAATGAGAGCACTTATATTAGGGGCTCCTCTGACAATAGACTGCTAATACTATTAACAGAAAAGGAGAATGTTTTACCAACTCTGTCCATTTCTTCTCTCTCAATAGTTTATGCTACACACAATATTCACTCCCATTGCAGCTAGAAGAATTTTACTTTTCAGTGTTGTTAAAGCCAGTTGGTGTTTTAGCCACCTCCTCTTGAACACAACACACAAACACACACAGGGCTTCGAGTTTATCTCACCTGTCTCTCTCATCCTGCTCCTCCTCCAGACGCTCCAGCTCATCCAGCCGCGCCCACAGCTCCTCCTCTGTCAGCACTCCTTTACTGTTTCCTCCATCAACACACTCGTTTGCGTTTGTCTCCTCCTCCTCCTCCTCCTCCTCCAGCTGCAGCACATACTCCTCCTTAGGCTTGGAGTTGGGCTTGTGAGCCACACGATGTTTACCTTTCAGATACACATTACACTCACTGTACTGCATAGATAGACATTACACTCATCTTTCCCATAGTTTATGCTAAGACAGGGACTATTAACCCTTTCATGCATAGTGTCCACATTCATGAACAGTAAATTTAAGGCTCTTTAATATTTGTGTAAAATGTAAGTCACGTTCAAATGACTTGAGAGCATTACTGTAAATTAACATAACCTTCTGTAGCTCTCTAGACTGTTTGTCATTCTCAATCTTTACTAACTTTCTACCTAAAATAAAAAAAATAAACAACAGAAAAAGTAAAGTAAAAATGTTTTTGTCTCAGAACCTGCTGAAGACCTTAGATTTTTAGTTTTGGGTCTTTTTCTTTCCTTTCTTCTCTTTTTTTTTTTTACCCCTTTGCGTCATGTAAGTCCTTAACTGTGTAAATTTTATATGTTCAGAAATGATATGTTCTAAAACATTTTTGTCTTCAGCCTTACATATTATAGACCTGAATGTTTTAGAGATTGGAAAAGTATTATTATTATTATTATTATTATTATTATTATTATTATTATCATCTCAGGTATATACTGTATTAGCCTTTGGTTTTTTACTTATGGATAATCCACTTTTTAATATTTGATAGTTAGACAGAATCAAAATTCATATACCATACAGTTAAAATACATGATTCATATACACACAATACAAGTAAAAAACAAAAATCCTAAAGAATCTGGATATGTGTATAAATAGTTTATGCATGAAAGGCTTAAGTCTAGTGAAGTCCCACTACACAGTTTCAGTGTTTCTCTACTCAAAACAACCGTGATCAAACTCATCAACTTCTTTTTAATTTCCGGAATCAGGAGTGTCGTGTTATGAGAAAACTGAGTATTGCAAAGGATCCACAGCCCTGAGTTCACTGGAGAATCACTAGACTTACTACTCTAAAGCAGGACTGCATATGCAGTGAATAAATCACGGATGACTGAAGCAGATATCATAAATCTATTTATCGAGGGGTCTAAGTTAGTGAGCATGAAGTGTTGTGATGAGTGCACACTATTCGTGAGCACAGGGCAGTGAATCGAGCAGGCAGAGAAGCTTCCACACACGTGTACATCCGTTCTGTGTACTTCATGCGCTCAGCCCTAAAACCTGACATTCAGTTTTAGAGCATACACTGCCAGGGTATCAGCAATGGAAGATTTAATGAATCTTCATTTGCATTCTCTGGTTAAAGATCAATTCAGACATCACACAGAGCAGATACACTTACATTTAAAACGGTCAAGCCAGCCTGTCCCACCTACTTGTGCACAAGTAAAGATTAAACTCCATCATAGAGAGGCATCTAACATCCCACACTTCCACTTTCTATAAGCCATGAACTTTATCTAATCATAATCTACAAGGATGTCATGATCATGCAGCATGCAGTTGCATACCACAGTGAGTATCCATTTAAAAAAAAAAAAAAACCCACAATCATGCATATGTTGATTATTCACTGTCCCATGTTACGCTTTTCTCAATATGTCTTATAATTACAGTTGACAAGACTTCGACTGTTCATATCTCAATGTTTCTGACATTGAATCTTATGTTTTATGTAATGCTGCCTTCTGGAACAGTCCCCAGATTTACCAAAAAAAAGAATCTTTGTTTTTTTGCCACAGTCATACAACAAATTAAAGTGAACATCCTACAATTTGGTGAACTACTGGTGTGTGTAGAGTTACCTTTGGTAACTGCTTCCTCTTTTCCCACTTCTTCTCTGATGTCTACAAAATCTCTATCCTGTAGAGAGCACAGAGTTTTGTTATTGGAAAGCTTTTCATGAGCTGTTTAAAAAAAATAAAATAAATAATAAAAAAAAAATGAAGGAGCACTTACACAAGCCATCTTTTCAAGATTTTCTGTGAAGCCAGCTCTGTCTTGAAAACCCTTCACCACTTTGAGCAAATCATCAAGTTTATTCTTTACATCTAGAAAAGAACATGCATGAAGTGTATGACATGTCATGTGGCCCATTTGTTATGGCTATGCAAATGACTTAATTGTCATTCAAAGAGCCTATTTACACAGTACTGTGGAAAAACACAGACGGGCCCATGAATCCAAATGTAACTCACGTTTCTTTCTGTGTTCTACAAGTGTCTGAGCCTGCTTAGCAGAACACTTTGTGAACCAGTTATCTCCGAGGAGAACAGTGAGCTCATTGGTGTGAACCAGCTTCCCAGGCATGAAAGCCAAAGAACCGAATGGTACCTAAAATGACAGACAGAAATTACATTAATTATTCAAAAACCCTGCATGACTTCTACAGCAGACAAGGCTAAAGGATTACACAAGTAGTAAGCAACAGAAAAAGTATGTGAACAAGAAAATTTGATAATCCATCCCCCAAAAATTGTGTAAATTACACAAGAATTTCAAAGCAGAACCTGGAGCAAAATGAAACAAAACTGGCACACTTCTTATTTACCATAATATCATAGGACAGCTTATCAGGCAAAGTGCTGAGGCGCTCCTGCAGATTTTCATAATCATTCTCCAATTTTCTCCTGGTAGAGACAAAGAGAAAAAAAAGCAACACAATAGATAATAATGCCTACATGCTGTAATAATGTCTGAAAGCAACAGAGTAATATGGCAGGAATGAGAATGCACCTTTCTCCATTTCTATATCTACACAACGTCTAGATATAGAATAGTAATTAAAGAAGCAAGTTGAAAAATTCTTTAAAAACAGAATGAAAAAAAAACAACAAAAAAAAAAACAAACAAAAAAAAAAACACAGCATGTCTATATGAAGGTTGTGGGCTCTTTATAACCATGAGAAATGACACTCACCAGTGTGTGATTTGACTTTGGCAGTCTTTCACCACCTGTTGTTGGAACAGTGACACATGTTGTTATAACCCTTGAACTGAAAAAAGAAAAGAAGAAAAAAAAAAAGGAAAAAAAAGCAAACCCCAAAACTTCCATTTCCATCAAACAGCTGCCTTAGACATAGAAGCTTATTATACAGCATCACTTACCACTGCAGTGTGCAGTGCCACAGAAAAGTTTTATTTTCGATAGTCAACATTAATAGCATTTAAATAATTTAAAAAAGCACTTACATAATTATTTACACTTACTCACCTCTCTGACAAAACAGAAGTCATCCTTATTAAAACACACTCCTTGTTATAGATTTTTTTTTATTTTATACATATTCTGCCCTTTACATGTATTTTGTTCCAATATACACATTAAATATGACGAAAATTGCAACAGTTGGTGTGCCTCATTGTCTATAGTCGTACTGTTGTCAATATGTAATTCTGTATTGGTTACAGACTGGTTATTAGACTTAGCTCCTTGGTCCTGCTGTCATGTTTTGGTAGTAATTCTGAAAAGATAGATGATTAAGGGATCAACAATCAGTGCAGTAGGAATGAAAAAACAATGAGGCAATAAGAAACTATAAAGGGTATCCCTTTATACGGACAGTGAAGTCTCCTGGAAATGTTACATTTTCGGGTCTTTTTCCCCTTCTCCAGCTACAACCACAAGCCGAGTACAGGTTAGGGCTGTGATTGGACAGTGACTGCATTTCAGTACGACACCACTGCAACGCACTGACGAAAGTGAAATGCTATGCAAAGGGGAAATTCCATTCACATCTGACAAGAAATCAGTGTTTAATTCTTTAAAAAAAACAATACTCTGCTGAACGTTTTTCAATTAAGAGCTCAAGCAGTCTAAGAGTGTAAGCAATGCAATGAAGGTTTTGCTTTTCAGTGTGGAACGTTTTCTGCAGGTCAGTGATGAAAAACATCACCGTTTGTGTATTATAGATCACATTCTTTCACTGTTGTGATTGCTCTTCTATTTTAGAAATCCCCTGCTGTTTAAAGATTCATTAGAGAGATCAACAGCTGTAAAAGCGATGCAACGAAGGTTCTACTTTTCAGCGTGGAACGTTTTCTGCATGTCACTGATGAAAAACATCACCGTTTGTGTATTATAGACCACATTCTTTCACTGTTGTGATTGCTTTTCTATCTTAGCAATCCCCTGTGGATTAAAGACTCATTAAAAAGATCAATAGCCATAAGAGCGATGCAACGAAGGTTCTGCTTTTCAGCGTGGAACGTTTTCTGCATGTCACTGATGAAAAACATCACTGTTTGTGTATTATAGATCGCACTCATTCACTGCTGTTCAGTGTGGCATGTTGAACAGCATGTCACGAATTAAAATGTAATAACATTTGTGTATTGTATTTCATTTTTCCCCCCACTGGTGTGACTGCTTTTGCTCTGACACTGAACCTTCTCCTTATGTGCAGGGGTCACTTTTCCATGAGTAACCTAAAATAGCTACACAACTTTCTAGTAGGTAGCTACAACCAAAGTCACTTACAACAACATAAACTCTATACAATACTGCAGTTCTTTTCATTATGTGGAGATTTTTTTCTTTGCTTAAATTGACTCATTAAAAAGTACATGAAGGCTAGTTTGAAACTATGGCATGGTATCCTCATATTTGAAAATATAAGTATTAAATATAAAGAATATAGTGTTGTCATTCCCATGTATCTACTGTAACTGGCTGAAAGAAAGCCTGAACAGCGTTAGCATTAGCGTCATCTTCCCATGTGGCCAGTCTAGCAACCAGGAAAACACGTGACAGTTTAGAACAATCTAGAAAGCACAAACATTTCAGGGTTATTTCCGTGTAAAAATCGCCGTCATTTGTCTTCTTTTATCGTGGGGCTTAGATTAATAAATCAATGCTATAACTTAACCTTCCTCTAAACAGGTCACGTAGACGTGCAAGTAGGATCTCCAGTTCTGCTCACACACACACACACACACACACACACTGTGCACAGAGCTTAAATGATTATTTATTACCTTTCTGTGTTCCTCCTTTAATCTATCCATGCCTTTAGGTAAATCAGTGCTCATTTTCACTTTACCGGCCATGCTCTGCTGTAGGCCGTAAGAAATCGTTTTAAATATCCAACAACAACAACAACACTCAGGGGTTTGAAGTCCTATAGAAATGTTTATGAATGGCGTTGAATGTATTCCTGCGTCCTGGTCGCCTTTTAGTCATCAACGAAGCAGTAGAAGTGATCCAATTCAAGATTGAGACCATTTCACCCTTGCATTGTACAGGATCGAGCTTTTCCAAAAAAAATTATCCCTCTGGTTGTATTCTTCCAAATCGTCAGCAGTACTAGTCCACCTGCGCCATGTTCGTCTCTTAACAACAACACCACCGCCGTTAGAGGCCACGTGACGCTACTTCGAGGCGTTTATAGGTGCGTTCAATATACGCACACCAAAGTCAATAAACTATGTATATTAGCAGTATAGACAAAACATCATAGAAACGAGCACAAAGAGCTCTGCCACGACAATTAATATATATTTATTTAGTTTTGTTTCAAGATCTGTGTATTTGCAGTGTGAAAGAATTTTACAGAAATCAGTCATTATATATAAAATTTTAAACAATATTTTTCAACTGTCATTTGAAACTGTTTATCTAACAGGAAGGTTTTGAACATAAAAGAGACAATGAAAAATATATAAGGTCCATATTTTTATATGCATGATGTAATTACAAAATAAACACCAGGCAGTTATAAACCATAGATCATTCACATTGTAAACAAATTTAATTGTATGGCACAATTCATACACTCAAAGTGCTTCACAATGACAAAGCAATAAAATAAAAGTAAAATACAACGAGCATATTAAAATAGCAAGATAAAATAAGGTTGAAAGAAAATTTAAAAGAAAAGGAGGCAGTATGAAGTTAAAGTGCAAGATGAAGTGCTAGCCCCCAGTGCTTGTTTAAAGGCAGAAGAAAACAGAAAGGTCGACTTTAAATGCTAAGTCTGAGATGGTGCTTAGGCACTCTGGAAGCTGCTCCAGCTTCAGCTATGCATAGCATACTAATGTAGCTTCTCACTGTTTGGTCCTAACTCTAGGCACCATTAGTAGACCTGTTCCCATACATGGAAGAGACCTGCTTGGTTTATGTTCTTTAAGCATATCTGAGATGTATTTTGGTCCTCACTATCGAGTGATTTCTATAGCAGTAACAGCACTTTATAATCCATTCTGAAACTTACTGGAAGCTTATATAAAGATTTCAGGATTGGAGTGACATGACCCATTCTCTTTGTCTTAGTTAGAAATCTTGCAGCTGCTTTCTGGGTAAGCTGCAGCTGTTGAATCATCCTTGGGGGAGAATAAAGCAGAATAAACTCGGGATATTGCTTTTGTACTGCCTTTATGGGTCTGTTGTAGAATTAGAAAAGTGGTCCACATCATGGGGGACAGAAACTAAATGTCAAAAAGTAAACATTTACACCATCAGCACAGAAATTTTAAAGCCGCCACGAATAGCTTCATGGCGGTGATTTGATTCTGTATGCTGACATACTTCTTTCTGAAACAGGAAGTCAGAGTGGTGTTGTGTTAAAGTGCTTGACTGACTTATACAACAATCAATAGCTTTAGAGATACACCACACTCCTAACACACCTAAAAAACCTGACGGTAGCTTAGTGGGATAATTAAATATGGGGAACAGTGAAGAGATTAACGAGAGCCTTTCTCTTACTCTTACTGATGCAGAAGCTCAGACGAGGGCATATAAAAACAGAATCATGTTCTCACTCAGTCTGAGGAAGGGACATATTGAGGGGCCCCAAGCTGATTAAACACTCCTTAGTGAGATGTGGCTGTCTCATAACCATGACCCCACAAATTCCTCTCTCTTTAAAATGATTAGTGTGTGGGACAACGCACAGCCAAAAATTCCCTGATGAACCATGTTTACTTCTAATGCGCTTTTTCTATAGAGCAAAACCCTCATCTGAGGTCGGGACATATATGGTTCTACAGAGCATTTAACTGGATGATCACAATGTTTTTCCTGGATATGAATCATCACAAATTTTTGATTGTTTTCCCAGAAGTGGTGAACTGTAAAATTAAAACAGGAATATCCACAAAATTATTTGTACATATACCATCATTTTGCTGTCCATAACACTAAGGTATAGGTACAAAAACTCCACCTATCCCACTTGTCCTGCGCAGGGTCGCGGGAGCCTGGAGCCTATCTCAGGGGACTCAGGGCACAAGGCGGGGGACACCCTGGACGGGGTGCCAACCCATTGCAGGGCACAAACACACACACACACACACCCCCATTCACACACACACTACAGACAATTTAGAGATGCCTAACAACAGCCTACAACACATGTCTTTGGACTGCGGGAGGAAACCGGAGTACTCAGAGGAAACCCCTGAAGCACGGAGAGAAGCATACCAGAGGTGTGAGGCAAACATGATAACCACTAAGCCACCGTGCCCTCATACAAAAACTCTGAAACAACAATTTTGACTTCAGCGGCACTTTATGAACAGAGAATTTGTTTAACACCCATACACACTCGCGCATATATATATATATATATATATATATATATATATATATATATATATATATATACATACATACATACATATATACATAATTGTAGCCATAATTATGATCTTATTATATCGATTATACAGTATTTTGCATACAGATATAGGAAACAACGATTATAGATTTTCTATCCAGGTTTTTTTTTTTGCACTTTTATTTTGAAGGGGGAAAAAGTCCCGATGTTGTTTGGCGGCCATATTGGATCCCAGTAAGGACGAATAGGTGAGGAGTGAAGAGGTAGGCTTTGGGTTTGACTCATTGTGCAGCTCTCGTGTTTGTGTTTCTCGTGCGGTATTCGTGACGGGGTCGACTCTGTTTTTAATGTGTCATTTTGCTTGTTCTTTTCTGTTTTTCGGCTCCTGCACATTTCCCAGTCAGAGGAGCTGAGCTGCACTGATAATGAGCAGACATCTGAGGACATTTCTAGCTTGTATGTTAAGAGTTAGGACTGATGTGTTCTCCCTGTGTCCTCACACATGCACTGCACCCTTCCGGGCTCAGTCCACGGGCGTGAAAACGCGCTCGTACCTGCAGTATGTTAAAAGGAAAATCCTAGCACCCAGAGCGCCTCCGTACAGTCACGTGTGTCAGGTCGGAGATCCGGTGTTGCGCTGCAGAGCTGCAGATGTGGAGCCGGAAGCTGTGCGGGGAGCGGAAGTGCAGCGCGTGATTAACACCATGGTAACGGTGATGCGCAGGCTGAGGTGTGTGGGACTGAGCGCGCCGCAGGTCGGGGTTCCTCTGCGCATCATAGCTATGGAGTATTCAGAGAAAATGCTGCAGGAGAATCCTCCAGCTGCCATCGAGGCCCGGGGGCTGGTCTCAGTGCCCCTGAAGGTGTTCATTAATCCTCAGCTGCGTGTGCTGGACGGACAGACTGTCAACTTCCAGGAGGCCTGTGAGAGCATCTCGGGCTTCTCGGCTTGTGTCCCACGCTACATCTCTGTAGAGGTCTCAGGTGACATGGTTCATGTTTTGGTCACTTCCTCTGTCATCTTCAGTAACTGCTTTATCCTGCTTAGAGTCTATCCCTGGAACACATGCTGAATGGGGTGCCAGTCTTTCCCTGCTGGAAAAAAACAAAACAATAGAAACCATCACAGAAATTCTAATGGTTTCACTACAAATACCATTACAACCATTACCATTACCGGTCCTTAGTGGACATAACATGTCACCAACAGAAGGCAACAAACTACCAGTAGAGACCCACAGGGACCAAAACAGTTTCCATTAAAACCATTACAAATTCTGTGAGGGTATCTATTGTTTGTTCGTTTTTTTCAGCAGGGATCACAGGGTAGCATGCACACACATTTTGGATGGAGGGGCAATTCAGTGTTGCCAGTCCACCTTTTTGCATTTTTTTTGAGGTGGGAGGAAACTGGAAACCCACACAGGCACAGTGCAAACATGCAAAACTCAATATTTACTCGTTTGGCTTTTATTTAAAGTGATTTACAACTGAGAAAAAAGACAAGCAGTTTTTAGGGCTTAAGGGCCTTGCTCAAGGGCCCAAGAGTGGCTGGGCTTTGAACTCATGAGCTTCTGATTAGTATACATGATATAGACCAACACCTTAATCACTGAGCTACCACTGGCCCACTGCCACACACTAACCCGAGCTCAGGATTGAATCCAGGACCCTGGAGCTGTGAGGCAGCACAGCTCAATCCTCAGCAAAAGAAATAATTATCGAAACTGACAAACAAAACCTTTTTTCAGTGATTGGGGCACCTCCTGATGGGGGTTGTGTCCGCACATGACAGTAAACTTTATTTTAGATTTACAAACGCTAGTTATTTATTAGAATTTTGTTTTACTTCCATGCTCTCAGACCAAAATAGCTTGAACACAATATAAACACCATATGTTTATCTATTTTTTTCCATAATCATTAGAGAAATAAGACCAATTACATTTCATGTAAAAAGGTATTAAATATAAAAACATGCTAGTAGGTGGACTGGCTACACTAGGAGTGCATGAGTGTGTGAATGAGTGTGTGGATGTGTGTGCATGGTGCCGCACCGGACTGGTGTCCCATCTGTCCTGCCTCACGGCCAGTGCTCCAGATCCACCGAGACCCTGACCAGGATAAAGTGCTTACTGAAGACCAATAGGTGAACAGTAACAGTTAAGTTCAGGGGCAGAAGCAGAGACAGAATAGCAGCTTGTCACAACAGTTACAACTGAATTGCTAAACTATCTAGTGATGTAACCCTCTGATCATTCTTTCTTTCTTTCTAAAGGACTGAATGAAAAAGCCGAGCCTGTCACCTGGCAAGCGAATGGCTGGCCAGCAAGGATACTGCAGCACGAGATGGATCACCTCAGTGGAATTCTTTATGTTGACCGTATGGACAGTAAAACATTTATTAATGTGAACTGGGAGGAATACAATGAATAGCAGTTCTGCATTAAAAAAAAATGTACATTTGCTTGCTGTTGATTGTGCTTTTAAACTAAAACCTTTTATTCCATCATAACATAAATAAGTAGATAAAATGGAATTTTATAATACAGTAATAAGTGCATTTACATGTAAAGATTGAAGGAAATTATCATGATCATTTATGTTCATTTGTGTGAAGAATCATCCCACATTATCAGACATTTATATCACCAGAAAATGAATAACAACATCACCACACAAATGTCAGCAGATGTCAACCGAAGTTAAAATTACAGACTGGAATTTGGTCAAAAAGACAATTTAATTGTAATGTAATTTGTAATTTAATAATATTGTAATTTGTCATCCTCAAGCCACAGCCATGGCACAGACGTTTTTGTTGTCTGTTTTGTTGCAGCTGTGCATTATCAGAAGAGCAGATAGAATGCACTTCTTCTGGAGGAAACGAAACTAAACAGAGCCATTAAGACATATCCAAATATAGGAAGCAAATGAACACTTCAGGCTTATTATGTATTAAACTCAAGCTTCAGAGCTGTTAAGAACCATAGCAGTAGTCTGATAATGTCATGGCTTTTTCACAACTATAACACAAAGGCTTTTATAACTCTTATAATCCATAAAAGTATTTGTGTCGTTCTTGTAACTGTATCTACTATAATTTGCCTGTAGTGACAGGTGAAAACAAATCTGGTAAAATGCCTTTAAAGCAGGTAGATAAATACAAGTTATTCAGCCGTTCTTTTAAACAGGGGAGTTATGAAAAGGCATGCCGCATTTGCATTCCAGGGGGCTTTTAAACCAACATTTTTTGCAATGTTGGGCACAGCAGTACCTACACAGAAGGAAAAGCTCAGTATGTGAGCATGTGCAGCACACGTATTTGAGACTCTGCACTTCATGTTGTCTTGGGCACTGATTCTCTTCACAGGAATCGGTATGGAAAACTCTGCAAGTGAGGCAGGCAAACTTTGGCTGTGCAGATGTACAGCACTGGTGCAAAGGCATGGGCTTGGCTTGGGTTGCTTTTTCGTTATTTTCAAGCATGCATATCACATTGTGGCCAGACATCTGGCAGCTCTGTATTTCATTACATAAGAGGTCATGGGATTTGTTGCATGTATGGCAGACTACATAGTCTGTATGTTCTGCCTTAAAACATGTATGTGCAGTCACCCCTCTTTCTGCCTGAGCTGGCTGTAACCTTCCTGTATTTTGCACGTTATGACCTATACGGAAACACCTCTCAGTTTCCTCACATTTTTCATCATGGATACAATGACAATCATGGCACACAAAGAAGAAATCATTGCTGGGTTTTTTTGTACAGCTGTGTTGCTTCAGATCATCTTTTGGTGTTTTTTCCCAGCATTGTATCTGTTCCTGTCTGGTCGGGGATTGTGCATTCATCATGTGCTGCTGTGCAAAAATGACCTTATGACTTTGCTCAATGCAGCTCCTAAAACAAGGACAATCCACGCTATGAATTTCTCCACACTGGAGACATTGATTAGGATACGATTCATATGACTTTAAACAGTTACAGATATGTTGTCCTTCTTTTGAGGCATTAAGCTGGGCATTACACATTACTGTAAATTGTCTTTCATTTTCACACGGCTTTAGACTCGAGTCAGTCTTCTGTGGTGTTGCATTGATTTGACAGGTCAGGGATGAGATGGAGACAGTCTGTGCCTTCTTTTCATTCCTCTCCTTGTTTGACTGAGAAGTGTTACTGTGGGACATCTTATGTGGTAAGGGAGCGTCACTGGGTGGAATGTAAGGAAGGCTGGGTGGTGAGGCCATGTGACTATGCTCTGCCAGATTGTCATCAGTGTACAGATCTAGAGTTGCATCTAGAGCTAATGGCGTATCACATGGAGCACACTCCAGCTTTCTCTTTGTACTGTCCAGTGCTATTTGAAAAGTGCAACCACGCTTTCTTTCGTGAATGAGTTGGAGCACCCACTCCATGCTGCCACCCAAGGAGGCCACAGCAGTAAGCAGCAGCTGGCACTCTATACGGGCAGTGAAGAAACCACATGCCAGCTGGAGAAGGGTATGTGAATGAACTGGTTTTGCACTTAATGTCAGCTCCTCTTCGTTGCTGCCTGCCGGCTGGTATCCGAGTAATGCAAACAGCTCTTTAGCTTGCTGCGCCGTAAGAGCAGGTTTGACGCAGTGAGTGAACATACCCGAGAACATCTAAAAAAGAAGACAGATTCCCAGCTTAGGATGTCTTAAACTTAAATATCAGACAACAAAATGTAAAATCACGCTTTTATATCCCATTTGAAACATTTAACAAAATTCATCAAATCAGCATACCTTCACCACCTTGTACTCCTTCCGCCATGGGCACAAATAGAGATTCAGTGCTGCAAGCTCTAGCACTTCAAATGCCTTAATAAGACTTTTGAGCCTGTTTTGGCCCAATGTGTGGTGTGATGCTTGGAGTGAAGCCTCTATCACTGACAGCAAGTCTAGCCCAAGCTGAGAGTGGAAGTTTTGAGGACTGCATTCAGACAGACGTGTCTCCATTTCCTTACACAGCTCTTCATCTCGGCACACCAGATCCCACTCGCCTTGTTGAAGTCGTTGTTCCAGGCTGGCCTGATAAACTTCCAAGCAACCAATCCCATTTTTTCTAATTCCAGCACTCATCCTAAAAACAGGATACAGGTAAGCTTAGAATGCACTCTGAAACTTTTTAAACAATTAAATATAAAACTTTATTTTTTTAAACATCAACCTCTTTAGACCTGATCATTTTTCTAATATCTAGAAAAAACGTTTTCCCTTACACCTAAATCCTTGAGAGATATAGCTGATTTTTTTTTTTTTTTGTGGATGAAACATAATTTATTGTCAAAACTTTTCATGTCCTCTGTAGTGGACAATTTTCTATTTGTATTTGTATTACTTTGTATGGCTTTTAATATGTGACCCTTCCCCCCCAGAAAACGACAGCACTTATTAAAATAGCATCTGAAAGAAACACAACTATGATTACAAATGAGTTTACTAACTTACACAACTACATTAACAGTCACATAAAATACAGTCATCTGCAAATAAGCAGATTCGCCAAGTGTCCTGTTCCAGGTTATATCCAAGAAACTCGCTAGCAAACGAAATGAAAACGAAAGCTGTTTATTTCCGATGAGGACCGAGTCAAAACACTAAAACTAACTAAAACTAGGACAATATTTATAGACAACCTCTTAACTATTATTATTATTATTAGTCAGACATTTTAGTCAGACATTTTTCCGGTTATCACTTTCCTGTCAGACGACTTTTCTAAATCTGACTAATACTGAGATTTTTTTAAAATCTAACAATTTAAAGCCATAAAACTATTAACAACCTGATATTTGTCCACTTTCTTCGTGTTTACGGATTAAAATGGAGTTGTATTAAAACACAAAAACTTTGAACAGCAGCACGCCTTACTACCCGACCCCAGCTGAAGTGAAATCAGAAAAACAACTTCTTTTGACGCAACTTCCGCAAAATGACGTCACGTCACAGGCCGACCTTTGGCTGAATTCCAAATGGCACCCTCTTGGATAAAAAGTGTACTACAAAACCATTATTTCGTGCTCTATGTAGTGCACAGATCATTTGGACGTCATTTGGAATTTAACCATGAAGCTTCACGGCTGCGACGGTTTACGCTGCGTTCAAGACAACTCACAAATCGGAATTTTCCAACTCGTAACCTCCACATTAGAGTTCACGCAAATTCAGCAGTCGGAAATAAAATGAACACTCACTGTAAGCTGGAATTAAACAGTTGTTTGGTTAGTGTTTAATTTATTTTTAAAGTGGATGTGCTAATTCACTGTGAATAACGCCGAAAATGGCATGAAAGAGCAATTTGATTAAAAAATCTTGCAGAAAGAATTAACATGTAAAAGATCAAAGTATCACCCAGTTTAGTGAGTTCAAATATAAAAGGAACCCAAAAGACTACTTAAAAACCTTAAATCACGCTGTTCTTGCTGGTTTTTATTTTTAGCTATGTGTGCCGCCATGTTGAAGTGACGTCACGGAATCGCGACTCAGAGAAGTCGGAGCTCTCGAAAAAACTCCGACATTCTGAGTCGGAATTACGACTTTGGAGAGTTTGGACCTTTCAAATGGGTCTTTCCTACTGGGGAGTCGGAAATTTTGCAGTTCCCACGTGTTCATGAACGTAGCTTTGACCTGCAATGTACAGGTTGCCCCCATTTTATGGTTTTATTGGCAGAAGTAAGGCTGTACATGGACAGTATTAGAAACTCTTTGAATAAGAAAGCTATAAAGACCTTAAAAGTTTGTCAGCTTTACAAAGTATTTATCTGACAGATGTATGCCCGCTTACTATGTAATGTATACTGTATATGGTATACAACATAGTGTGTATGGTTGTGTGACAAATAAAATTTGAATTTGAACTTGTATCTTTATTTTGTTCTTTGTAATCTTACCTTCCCTGGCACTTTTTTTAAAAATTTTTTTTAACTTTATTTCTTTTTTCTTTACTGCTTCATAAATGGTTTATACGTACTAAATTGTATAATGTTTAATATTTGCACTTGAACGAAAGTATATAATGTTCATGTTTCAGGTTGGAATGACGTCATTTTCGAACTGCAAAGTGGAAAAAAAAAAAACATGGTCGCCTCCATGTTCGTCTTGTGTTAGGAAGCTAGTCAGCTGACTGTGATGAGTGATGTATATTTTCCTCCTCAAACAGCGACCTGTATAGTCAGTGTTATAGATTTAACAAGCTAATATGTCTGTATGTTGACTGATCTAAAGCAAATACTTGTATAGTATAACTCCTTTGTTTACTTCTCATGCTGTGCGCAGCCATGTTGATTTGATGTCACTCCGTAAACGGGGAAGGAACTGCTGCGTTCTCGTGGTGCCTGTGGTTATCTCCTGCAGCTTTATTCTTTAAATCCTAATATATTTATTCTAAGCGTAATAAATGTGGCAGAATTTAGCCTGCTTCTTTAACTGACGCTTTTGTCTGTTTTTTTTTTTTTTAACCACAGGGTTAAAACAAATACATTCCATTTTTTTCCCCATGAAAATTAAATTTAACATGTGCTTTTGGAAGGGATTTCTTTTCATAATCTGTAGTTTTGAGTTTTCTACATTCCCACTTACAGTGAAAATAGCACAGTAATGGAGTAAAGGCAAAATTCGTTTATACAACAAAAAAGAGAGGATTTATGAGAGAAACAATCTACAATATCTACAAACAAATTGTATACAAAAACACATTCTAGGGGATACATACAAAAATATTTCAATATCTGTTATTTTTGTATTATTAATGAGTTTGAGAGTTTTAAGTGTATAATTAATTTCTACCATCGAAATGTTAAATTTAGGAGCAATCTTGATATATTTATTCTTATGTATGAAGTATTTGGTGATGAGAATAAAACAGTTACATGTTCCTGAATATGGTCTGTGCTGGAGAAATAGCAAATGACATCTTTAAGAGAAAGGGCCAGTATAGATGTCACTGAATGAGAGAAGTACGTGCACAAGTCTTTCCAGAGGAAACAAACATTAAAAAAAAATACATTCATAAAACAGATGTGGTTTATTTCTATTTCTAACTCATACAACATGCACAAATCAGATACATCCAGAAAAGAGTTGAGTTGTAAGGGTGCAAATAAAGTACAGTGTAGTAAAGTTTCACTAGATGGCGCCAAAAACACATAATATTATTACACTTCTGATCGTCCAAAATAATGTGTTAATTCAATAATGAAAAACCTCTCTCTCCATCATTGATTTTAACACTTTAATTATGTTCTGTATTGCATATAAAAGCAAATTCTCGTAATTTCTTTCACATAAAGAAAGTTATTCCGTCGTGTTTGAGTCTAAGGAGTACGAATAAAAATGTTATGAATATGATAATTAGATGGGTAGTACCGCCCACACGGGGGCGTGGCGAAAGTACCAATGGGCGGGGCAGTTTACCCGCGATCTCTTTAAAACTCTGGATCGTCGCACTGTGACTATTATACAACCGGTCAGACTCCGTGAGAGTTGTGTGTTTAAGTACACAGCAGGTGTGTGTTTGCGTGTGTGCGCGTGCGTGTGGCGGTGATGTCGAACGGGGAGCGCGTGGTCCTAGCGCTCGGGGGAGCGGGCACTGTGGGCTCCGGGCTGGTGAAGGCGCTTTTGGACAGAGGTAAGAACAAGCAAGCACTTAAAGCTGAATGCACACTGCACAGCAAACACAATGGGAGTCTTTTCAGCAAAAATGTGTTAATTCAGCATTAAGAGTTAATTCAGCAATGAGATTTTTGCCATGTATGCAGCAGGGGATAAACTACATGAGAAAAACAATATAACACTCTTTTTCTTTCTTTCATTATTATTATTATTATTATTATTATTATTATTATAGAAGAGTGGGTGTCCACTAATGAATAATGCAGGACTTGCAGAACTCTTTTGGCAGCTGAACGAATGTATTATTTCAAAGAGATGAGTTTATAGGCTTCATGGAGACCTCAGTGTGCAAACAGAATTTAGTTTGTTAATTGATGTAAAACACTCTCTGCTGCTTTATAACATGTGAAAGATGCTACGCAAATAAAGTTCCTCTTATTATTACAAAGGTTTTAAGGTTGCTGTGATCTCCAGAGACAAGAGTAAATTAGAGAAGCTCAGAGGCTTTGTTTCGCCCTCCACCAAAGGCAACCTGACGACTCTGGTAGGGAATGTTGGTAAGTATTTCATCTTACATGCCGTTCTGTGTGCACACATGGGGCGTCTTTGGTCAGCACGGGCGGATTAGTTCAAAAGAAAAGTGCGCCTGTCCCCAGGTTCAGAGCAGGAAGCTGAAGAAGTGAAGCAAACCCTCTTGAAGTCTGTGGGGAAGATTACAGATGTGGTGTCGTCTCTGGGCTTCAGCTGGTGGCAAGGAGGACCACCACACACCCAGCCTCTCAAAGAACTCCACTGGGTGAGTCTACTCATGAGCTCTTTCAGAACGTCTAGTCAGTAAGGCAAACAGGGAATTGAAAGTCATATAGTCAGGAATACAGTCAGGAATTGCTTTTAATAACTGTATGGGTACTAAATATCCATCCACTGATCCATTCCTTTATACAGTCATGTTAAGTAAGTACTGAAGTTATTATTATTGGCCCTTCATACACAATACACAGTAGGTTTTCCTCCACAGCAGGACCAGCTTACAATATATCCATCCTTGACTGACCCTGCCTCTGCTCTCTGGTCATCAGGTTATTGAGACACTTTTGTTCAGCACATTTGTATCATGGAAAACATTCTTCCCCCTGGTGAGAGATGATCCCAATTGCACCTACACATTTATTACAGGTGGGTACCATTAATATGCATACCAATGGAGTGATAAATCTGAAATCTGTGATAAATCTGAAAATCTGTTTTGGTATTATTTTATAGTTAACTGACATAAATGTATGCTGTAGAAGGACTGTTTCATTTGATATGTACATGTTCTTTTTGAATGTACCTTTTTGCGCATCCAATTATATTGTTGAGAATGTTCTCTCCTACAGGGGGCGCTGGGGAAAAGCTGCTGATGCCAGGCACAGGGTTCCTGACGGTGGGCTCAGCCAGCACCCTGGCATTTTGTCAGATTCTGCGAGAAGAGTACCCAGAAGTTCCCTGCAAACTTAATCAGGTCTGTCTAGCAGTCTTGGAACTGCCCTCATGAACTAATCCTTGTCTGATTTCTGTGCGACTCAAAACATTTCCAACTGAAACTCTGCTATGCAATTTTTTTCCTTGTAGGTGAAGATCAACACAGGTGTTGGTACCCCGGAGCGCATGGGGCCTGGGTACATAAATCATGTGGAGTTAGGTGAGGCTGTGGCTACGCTGGTGGAAAGGAAGAATAAGTCTCATACTGTCTTCACCATAAACTGCCCTGCCGACCTAAAAACCGTCATCCTGTAACGATGAGGGCAATCTGTAGTCTCCATTCGTCCCTGAGCAATGAAATAAGCACCCTTCAGGCTATCAGAAATACAGCATGTTGGTTATACTTAGCATCCAGTTTATTATTGTCTATTTGTGTTATTTACTTTGCATGCGAATTAATACACAAAGCTTAATCACTGTCAATGCTTTTCCATTGTATTTAGGTCAGATTCACACAATACACATTAGAAAGGCACAGCTTCTGCAGGGTTTGTGTACGAATACACTTGGTTTGAAAATAGCAGTGTGACTCAGGAGGCACAGAAACGGACTACTTGGTAACGTGAGAATGAAAGGGAAGAAATATCTTGGACTGCACTCCAGCTTTATAGTTTAATCCAGGCTTCAGGTTGATGGGAGAGTGTTAGGACTGGAGGAGGGATCTGATCTCCCTAGCGTGACTCCCTGCCCTGCTCACAAATATCCTTCAGTCTACATCTGTTCTGCTTATGTGGTTCCAGTTATCCTGCACCACACTGCCAGAAAATAAATAGAGCTGTGAGAGTAGAACGTCCAAAGTGTCCCAACAAGGGATAACTCACGGAAGGTATATCTTTTTTTTTTTGTTTGTTTACTGTCATGGTGTATTTTACATATGTGCTTGAAAATGTATGTCATTCCAATAAAAAAAAATTTATATCACAGGAGTGGCTAGTGACCGGTAAAACAGGCTCACAAATGACCAGACCCAATTTGATCATTTCTGTTCTTTGCCCAAATCTGTATCCAAATTGTTGGACAAAAGAATACAAAAATGATGTATGTGGCATTCCAAGGCAGGTTTTGGGTTGAGAGAATAGGAAATGACTGAAGCACATTAGCAGAAGACTGTGTGATGACTTCTGCAGCACTTCTGCGTCACCATAATAGCTGTTTGTATGTAGTAATTAATCTCCATATCAACCCTTTGTTTATCATCAATACTGAGATACAAAGCAGTAGAACAGACCAGAGAAATATGCAAAAATGCCTGAATTCTGCAAACCTACACGTGTTTGGTCTTGAAGGGGGTGAGTCACCTGTGCCTGTTGAGGGTACGAGGGCGTGACTTCCACTTCTCTCATCTGGATACTATTAAAAATGGAATTTTTTGCTCTCCTCAAAAGGAATAGGAACTCAAATATTGGAACAGATTTAAAAACTAAACATCATCCCAAGAAAGGCAACACTTTAACCTTCCATGAGACAATGTGGTATTCATTCCAGAAAAAGTCATGGCTGCTCTTCAGTTTCTTAAAACAATCATCAGAGACAAAAATACATCACAGGCAACATCTTGTTGTGCTTTATTAAAACCATACCACAGGTGATTTGTTATAAAAGATTATCCAGCATTATATCCACTAAAATAATTTTAAAGGGGTGGTGTCACTTGATGACTGCTCGCATACTTGAGTGGTCTGTATCATTTCATTAGAGGTCACAGAGGGCCAGTGAGTCAAGTCACGCTATGTACCGCACTTATGATTCAAGACATGATTTCCAGGAAGTGGTGGTATTTCAGATTTGCAGATGTTTCATTTGCAAACAAGATAAACTATTAATTCTGCTTGGAAAAGGACACAAAGCACAGAGAAGTGCAAGGCTTAAGTTCTGAAAGACAGTCATGTTTTAATGTTTGTGTATTGCAAAGGTTCGAGTTAAAGGAAACGTCCACCATGAAATATTAAATGTTTATATTGAAATATTTACTATGTGCCTATTAATTTTGGTGCAGTATTTTGGTCAGTGCTATATTATCATTATTCCTGAGAGAAGTGGTTTACTGCATTGATGTCACGGGTGGATATTACTAGTGCAGTTACAATGCTGTTTAATAGGAGAAATATTTTCAACAATCTTAAACAAAGGATAACAGTCAGGTTTTGCTGTTATGTCCTAAAAACAGAGGAGAAAAAGCTTCTTTTCGGACTCACCATTTCCAGCAATTTTCAACATCATGATAATGACAAATTCAACAAAGAAGTAGTGGAAACAAAATCCCAGGAATGCAACGCAGCTATACAACACATCTGTGCTGAGTTACAGCAGCAGAGATTCAGCTTGGCTAGTTAGTGATGTACAAGATGACAAGCATGATGGTGTTGATGGTGGCATTAGCATGAAAGCTTTGGAACCTGATCTGTTTGGGTTGAGTGTACAGATGAAGAAACAAGAGAGCTGGATAGACTAGAAGACTAAAGCAGTAGAGATGAAGCAAGGGCTAATGATGCCTTCAAGTCCTCCTTGAAAGTTCAGAGGTCATGATGTGGTAGAGGAAAAAAAAAAAAAAATCATGAACGATATGAGAAAACTTTATTAATAAACTGTACAAACTACAGCTGTTCTGAAGAGTTAACATGCAAAATTTTACTTAAATCTTACTGTCTGCTGCAGGGATCACGTATTAGCACCATGACTTTTAGTTATTGACATGCCCCCAATCTGAAAAAATCAGAGCTCATCGGGGGAAAAAAAAGCTCGATTTGTAATCACGCCATGGTGGTGGCGTGCAGGTGCATGCATCTTACAATGACAATATTTCAGACAGGACTTGAATGTAGCATAAATCCCACTGGCACCACTTTCAGCAGGTAGTTGAATGGCATTGTGGGTAATGTAGGCAACTGTTAACCAAAATGAAAACAGACCAACCTGCCCATGAAAAAGTTTAAATAAAAAAGTAAACTCAGAATTTCATTACAAAATAAGTCTTGGATGCCATTGAAGATCATGTTAATTATGAAGTTTATGCAAGTGGGTCAGAGTGGATCTTTTCCCCTTTAAATCACTACCAAAAATGTGCCCTGCTGGAGAGATATATTCACCATTTTAGGGGCTGCATGACACAAAGTTATGTTTGGGTGCTGTGTTGCATTGTGCCACCACGCAGACAAGCACTGAAGCGTTCACATAGCAGGCTAAACAAAAGAATTGGAAAGACGACAATGAGCTGGCTATCAGAGTTAACAATAGGCACGAGAGAGGGTAAACCAAAGGTTACTGGCTGCACCTCCCTCTGATTAAGACTGGCATGTTTAATCCAGTCTTACCTGGCATGAAATATCTTGCAACATTCTAGAAATCTGCTTCTTAGATGTTCCTGGCACACAAACCTGAAAATCAAGACATTTTCAATAAATCAAAGTTGAACTTTTTCTGTCTTTGCTTCTCTTGTACCTGTTACCTGTGAAGGACAAACCAGGGTAAAGGTTACTGATGTTTTTATTATTAGAAAATCCAAGACATACCATACACTCCCATACATTCTTTTCAACAAATTCACATTGAAGATTATTAGCTGAAGCAATACAGCAAACATACAACTGATTGACATGATTGCAGCCAGTGAGCCACAAACTACAACACAAAAAAGTGACACAAATACATATTTATATTAGACAGATGTTAAATTAGGCCAGATATACATTTACATTAGATAGATGGTACAGCAATGCCAGCATTTCATATTCATACACATTAAGCCTTTTTTTGTGCCTCACCCTTCAGTTTAAATAGACTGAAGCATCAAAAAGCCATCACATTAAAAAAGTATAAAATCTAAACCTTCTAGTGGAAAGTGAATGTTGGAAAATCTACCAAAGTTATCCTTTCAAAATGCTTTTCTTTTGATACAACTTACTTTTTTTTTTTTTTTTTTGAAATGATGAAATAACACTTTTTTGTAAAACAGTAAATATCAGGAACTTTAGTAAAACATTTTAAAGCAGCAATACAGTAAACAGGACCACATACATATATATAATTAATTGCATGTACAAACAATATAACGGATGTAGGGGGGAAAAAAAGAGACAAAGTGCAAGGTTATATAATATGTATAATGTAGTATAGGAACCTTAAAGGTAATATTTAATGAATGTTTAAATATGCAGTCCAAGACCATGTGTTAAGCTTCTCAAAGTGCTGATCCAGTGCTGATCCAGGTCACCTACCACAGTCAAAAAGAAAGAAAAATAAAGTGTCCGGCATATCTCTCATACCATTCAATTTTCAAGATCAGGATGTGGATAGCTCAAGAAATCCCATTTATTATCCAACCTTCAATGACTTGGCAGAACATCATTCACCAAAGCAGATATGCCCCCAAAATCATCAAGTTAGTTGGATGATATTTGTCTGAAACGTGCTCAATTGCATTAACTATACTGTGCCAGAAGTGAACAGACTCCTTTGCTTTTCCCTCACTGAAATAGCAGGCCATAACTTTTTCTTCAAGGTTTACACAATGATGAAATAAACTTAAATGGCACAGTTTGCAAAAAAGTCAGTCATAGCAATCTCTGCACACATGACTGTCCAGGAGTCATTTTAAACAGAACAATTATGCTATTATACTTCCTGAGAAGATAGCTATACTAGCCTGGGTAATTAAAAAAAGCAAATGATTGTAGTGCTTTAGCTTTCTAATCACTCACAGTAAAGCACTTCAAACAACTCCATTATGAGGAAAACAAAATACGATGAAGAGACAATAAAACTAGGCACGCTATTTGATTTCATTTTTTCCTTTAAATGAGAAACGCCCAAAACAATTCCCTCATAACATCAAGCCGATTCCATTCCTCTAACCCGAGACCATTTGGGATGTAACTCTGCAACACAGCAGGATTCAGAGCTCTCACGCTTTTGAGGCTGGAAAGCTCCAGACTCACTTTGTGTAACCCCTTCTACAATCTGTGCTGAATGGATGCTAGGTGTTTAATGTTGCAACCCTGATGAGGAGGGAGGATGAGAAGTTTCTGTCCCGGACTGAAGGGGAAAAGCACGCAGACTGCAAAATATGTACCTCCTTAGCACTGTTTAAACACAGAAAAAACAAGCTAGTCACACAAGCAGTTCAGACAACAAATGACTTTTAAACACAGTCTACACAATCAAAAATTCACAAATAATGTTTTGAGCTTACTAAGTGTATTAAATAATCATTGAAAACAGAGTCGTTATCCTCTTCTGATAATGTTACTCGTGTCAAAAATTATCAAGTTGCTGGCCAACATACAGACATTGAGCTTTAATCAGTGATGACATTATAGCCTGAAACAGCTCGCCACAAACTTCAGTTGTGTGTAATGGTGAGATGAACGCGCGTTGTGCTAACGATAGAGATCTGTGACGGAAAAGGCGCTATTTTTATACTGTACCAATGCTCAGATCTACAAACATTAAATGATTTATCAACAGTAAATATCTTTTACACCAGTTGTAAAATTATGATGTGCAACATAATATGGACTACAAGGAATTGTTAATGTTATGTTACAAAGTAAGCTTATATGCTTGACTTATTTTTAAAAAAATTCAAACATTTCTGCAGACTGCAGTTAAACCAATACATTTGATCATTTATGCTATTAGCATGGAGTCATTGTGTCCACGGACATGCTAGGTTTTCTGTGGTTAAGTTCTGTTGTTTCTCTCTGCCTGCTGGGATTTCACTGTTAGCAATGCTGGCACTTCTGTAACCTGTTCCACAGAAGTTCCACAACATGGTAGCTATAAGCAGATAAGAATTATGATGTTATTAATTAAATAAAAAAATGAATTATTGGAAAATTGCCATGATATAAAGAGGATTAAACCACTTCAGGACATTCCATTATAGGAAAAATAAACCAACTATAGTGACAACTACATCACATCACTTGATTAAACATGAACGGCACTAAAGCTTATGAACTGAATGTGCACACTGCACACAGCAAGGTCTCCCTCCGCTCCCCATGGCTTTATTGCTGCTTGAGGAGTGCTTTTTTTTTTTTTTTAAAGCTAAATAACAGTGCACTTTGGGGTTGCGTGATTGGGCTGTAACTGCTAACATTTTTGTTTTTTGGGAAGAACTCAGACACCACCAACTTGCCCGCCCCTCTTCCTGCACCCTAAAGCACAGATAACTCAGCAGTACGTGCCTTGAACATATGATTTCAAAAAATTAAATAATACCAATTATTTAGTTGCTTATTTATTTAATTTATGAAAGGCCTTGTATTCATAAAAAAGGAGGAAACTGTAATTGTAGCATCAAATTCTAATTTTGGGCTCAATAACTTGTATGTGTGCGTGCGCCATCCACACCTACTGTGACTCACTGTACAGAGTATTTACTGAATGAGTGGTGCAGTGTCTCTTACCTGACTCAGGTGGGTTTGGCAGCCAGCTGCAAAGCTCCACCCAGGTGCAGTGACTCCACATACGTCAGGGCACTCTGCATTGAGGTTAAGCAGTAGCCCTCCTCCCCAATCAGATACCTGAGGAAAGCATTCACAAATCCTTTAAAACTGATCCAAAAACCTCATGGGGGAAACCACTATACTACCACAACATTAGCCTAAATACTACAAACTAATGCAAAGCATTTCCCAGAGTATCACTTTCCTAACAGATCGTATGTGTGTACAGGTGGTTGAGTGATGACAACGGATAATAAGATGAATGGAGGTATTTTAAATAAAAGTCTTGTAGCAGTTGAACTCCCCTCACCTCTAGGCGAAATGCTAAGACCAGGAACAAAATGTCAAACTTGTAATTTAAACTAACAAAATTGCTGTAATCTGAACTAATAATTAAAGTCTGAATAATTAAGATAAGTCTTCTCTAGCATACAGCACACTAAGTTCCAACTGCTCTGTCCTCAGATATTTCCAAACCACTAAGTTAGACAAACATTGCGAGGAATTTTATTTGCATTTTATAGAAAGGGAAAAAGGCAAACCAGAGTGTGATGGAAAGTCCCTCATCACTGCCAACCTAACCAGGCTGTAAAAAGGGGTGGCTTTTACGCAGATAAACAGAACTCTTGGCTGCGGTCTCAGTAGGCACGCAATAGCACCCTAGCACCCAAGAGTGGGGTCAAGATGAAATCCAGCAGAACAAAGACTCAGTTGACTGAATTGAATTGGTGATGCATACCATGTCCTACCATGTCTTGAATGCCCTTTCTCCGCCAATTTGCTATTGTTACATGCTTTACCATTACCTAGGCGTACTACATATTGCAGGCTAGAGAAGGACGAGTGAGTGCTGAATTTCAGGGACTCACCCTTCATGGATAAACTCTTCCAATGCAGCACATTCAGAGACTAGCTGAGGCAGTTCACTGCGCAAGGCCACATATGACAAAATAGGCAGCAGATCATCTGCTCCACTGTAAGAGACAGAATTAAATAGAGAGAAAAAAAAATCAGATAATTCTTTCTAATGAACAGTGATACCTCATAGTTTCTCATGTCTAGAGGCAACAATGTTATCTGGTATTTCAGATAATGCATTCATGCAAAGTGCAAATCCCTCAAAGCCACCACTTGGCAAAAAACCACAAGCGTGTGAATATAGCGTGAGAAAGTACCTGGGTGTCCCCTTTCTTGCTGGGCTGTAGGACACCGGATATCTTTCAGCTAGCAAGCAAGCGGTGTACATAGCAACAAGCTTCACATAGTGGAGCCATGCCAAAATAGCTGTAATTCCAGGCCTCTAAAATTATCAGTTAATATCTAGTAATGTCCACATTCCGTTTCAGGTCTTGCCCGAATGACTAAATGTGATCATAATTTGGACTGAATTTTTTCAGGATGATGGTTGGTTTTCTTGAGCATGATGGTTTTACTAAAATACATGAGGATGCATTCATGTGTCAATAATCCTACAGACACGTAAGATGGGGGAAAAGAGTGAAAGTTCACAGCATGGTGAAAAGGACCTCAGGTGAGAGAGTGGAAACCATGGAGGGTGGGGTGGGGGACCAGATTAACTCAGACAATGAGCCATGAGATCCCCTCTTCATTTTAAAGACAAGAAAAGAATGGAGACAATGCAATAAAGAATGAGAGAACAAGGCAACAACTACTGTTCAAGAGATAAAATATAGCTGTGTAAATGAGTGATAGAGTCTGTGTAATAAAGAGACAAAAAGAAATGAGACACAATGCAATAGCACAAGAAAGCGTCGGAATACTTTAATTGTTCCTGTGCAGACATGCATGAGCAAATGCATAAGCCCTAAGCGTCAGGCACAAACTAAACCTAATTTACAAAAAGGCCAGAAAAAAAGCCAATAAACTGCTCCAATCCCTACTGTCATAGCGTATTTATCATTTCAACTTCATTACCAAGCACGCACACACACACAAAAAAAAAAAAACTCCCTTGAACATATTCAGTGAATTCAAACCATACTCATTACAGGCCAAAGCCACACACAGCTCTGGGAATATGACATTTTTAACGGAGTATCAAAGGAAATTCTGGTTTCAAACAAAACACAAACACCCACACAACTCTTATACAATGAATCCAAATTGACCACTAGATCCTGGAAATCTGCAAAATACACCACTGTTGACCTAAACAGACACGCACATTTATATGACCCAGATACCCCTTAAAGAATCATAAGGAGCCTGTAATTATATATATATATATATATATATAAATATATATATAAATATAAATATATATATATACACACACACAAACACAAACAAACACACA